>OZ038460.1:3388826-3407826 GCA_964036195.1 Sphaerolaimus hirsutus | reverse complement strand
CATTTTACGTCAAATTCACGCTGAGCTATAATCTCGGCTTAAGATATTTGATCAATTTGTTGTGCCTAATTTTAACAAAAACGGCATGTTATTGTGTCAATGATGCACATTTCGTAAAATAACTTGATCGAAACATGCTCGAAAATTTTTACGAAATAATAGTTCACCCCCTCGAATAGTCCCCCCTCAAAAAAGTCTGATGAAATAAAAATCCACCGGGGGGATTATTCAAGCAAATCGGTATTTAAAAAAGTTAAAACAAGGTTTAAAAATAGTTCATAAACTTCATTAAGTAAATAATGCTTGAATGGCGCCACGGAATGCTGTTTTGACGCCATTTTTATGGCTCACATCCGTACTGATTGAAAAAATGCTGACGCCATTGTACTTCAGATGCCTCTATTGTAGGGCTCGAAACTCGATTTTTTTGAACTCGAGTTCGAGTCGCAACCCCAAACTTTTTCCGGTCGAGTCGGCGAGTCGAGTCGGGCGAGTCAGTGAAAATTCGAGTCGAGTCAGGCAAAAATCTCAAGTCGAGTTGGATGCGTTACTCTTTGGCATGATGCTTGGCACAAATTTCAGATACTGGTTTCTCTACCGATGTTCTCACACACACTTAATGAAGTCTAAGTGCCAACAGTTCATTTTAATATCAAAATAAAGTTAAAATATAACTTACATGTTCACTTTCTTGATGTTGCCACAAATAAAGTTAAAAATAAAATCAGCCTAGTGATGGAAATACAACATCTTTTAATGATCTGGTTTTTTAATAAAAAAACAAGGTTTTTTTAGAAAAACAATTGAAAAATGCCATCCACAAACCACCTGGTAAATTACATTTAAAGCCAGTGTTAGGCAATGATTGGAAAGCAACTTCCCTTGTCAGAAACAAGTATTTTTATATTCACAAAAGATGGGGGCGTACTTATCATATGAAGATAATCAGCTAAAACAAGGGATTTATCCAGTATTTTTGAATGGGAGTGTTTGTTCACCCACTGTAATGGTGAAAATACCCCCAGGGGGTTTATTTTTTCAGAGTGGTAATTTTGAGGGGGGTCTTCCGAGGGGGTTTAATATTTTGCCAGAAATTTTTGTTAAGATTGTAGTAAAGAATGGTCTTACATACCCAAATGGTAAAAAAACATGACTAAATGGATTATATGAGTAGCTGCATACATGTAAAGTCGGCAGACGTATCGCCCTACAAACATTTGCGTCAATCTCTCCAGTGGAGAGTGCATGACGGCATTAGGTATTGTGACGCAATAATTTAACGATTGGAATGGGTCGGGTCACGTATGAAAACTTGGCCCTTATCCCAGTTTCCAGTTGCGTATTATTAAAATGAGAGTGAAAACTCAAAGTTAGCTAAAAACTGTTAAAATTTGCTTCGCTTTGCCAATTTCCACCTTCATAATCGCTATTTTTGTTTATATACGTGGTTCTATAGCTAGTGTGAGCCTATTTTATTCATATTTATAGCGGATTTCGAAATTTTGGCCGGCTGCCAAGTTCTCTTCAGTTGGAACAGAGCCAACAAATGAAAAACTAAACTAAAAACAAAAACGGTAGTTTGAATGGTAAAACGGTAGAAATGTCACGGACACGGCGAAATGTCCATTTTTCTTTTAATATGATTTTCGTTTTCAATTTCTAGCATCCGCGTGGGACACAAGTTTCATTGTTCGCTCTATTCATGAGCAAATTCTAACTCTCCGATTTTGTAGGATGAAATGTCTGCCGACTTTATATTGCATACATGATGTACCTGATGATGATATTCCAGACAGGGGTATTTTGAGGGGGGTGTTATTTTTTCCTCAGCTGAAAAAACCTGTGGGGGGATTTCAAGGAAATACGGTATCATGCATATGGTGTGGAAATGCGCACTTGTACGCAAAATTTTTGAAAAGTATGTCAAAAAATTCATATTATAATTGAAATTTTTGGACATTTTTCAATGGGAACCCCGACTCGAATTTTGCCAAAATTTCGAGTCGAGTCGGGCAAAAACCTCGAGTTTCTAGTCAGGGCCATATTTTTCCGGTCGAGTCAGGCGAGTCGAGTCGGTACCCCATTTTACCCTCGAGTCACGAGTCGAGTCGAATCGAGTTCGAGCCCTACTCTATTGGTGATTGATGGCGCCTGCGTACCTACAGTTTATTAGCATTTCAAAAAATTGGCGATTTTTTTAAATATTATCTCGAAAAATACTGTAGAATGAAAATATTAATTAAATCTCTCTATGAAAAATCAGGAAAAGAAAAATTCTTCTTTATACTTTTTTTTTCTTTTTATTATAAAAAAGCACTACAAAAATAAAAAAACTCACTGAAAAAAATGGAAAAACAAATAAAATAAATAGAAACTCTCTCGGGCCTTACGGTATTTCGAAGTTATTAATACAAGGCGGTTTTTAATTCAAGAAAACGAAAATAAACTAAACTAAACTCAAGGCGGATAATTCGACGAAATACGGTATTCAAAAAATATAAATTCCCCGAGTTTTTGGTAACACTAACTCCGGTCAGCATGCTTTACACATTAGGTATACGTATTTTGATGGATAAAGTGAAATGCCAAGTATTTTTGCCAAATACTATTATACCAAAGTGAACATAATGGGTTAAAAAGGTGAGAAACAACAAATACTTTTTACATTTTAAATTGGCTAAAAAGTGAAATGACGCCTTTACATCACTAACTATATTAATTCTTTGTGTACATTGGTGTCATCGCGCTGCACTATTAATCAATCACCAAAATCATTCGAGAAGTTCCCGTTTGCAGTATTAAGAAAAAGTACCCACGTGTGAGCTGCAGTTTATTTTGCCCTGTGCGAAGTAAACATACAGCGTGTCTCACATATTCTGGAACTGCTAAAAACATTATGTCGCGGCACTAAAAAAGCAACATTAAAGGACTTCCCATCAGCGGTATTCCAGATTTTGACCCTCTGGGGGTTCATTGGCAGAAAGTCGCTCCTCTGGGGGATAAAAAGCTACAACTATTTTTTGTCATTTAAGGGGGGTGCATGGGTTCAAGGACATATCGAGGGGGAGGGGGTAGGGTTCAAACGGGATTGACTTTTCGGGATCGGGATTCACTTTTTGAGATTTCGGGATTGGGATCGGGATTGGGGTTTCAGGATCGGGATTGGTTTTTTGAGATTTCAGGATCGGGATTGGGATTGGCCGGGATTGGGGTCACGGGATCAGGGATTGGGATTAGCATTTTTATGGGATCGGGATTGGGTTCTAGGGATAGAGATTTTGGCCATGTTTCTGGCATTCACAGTTGTTCATAAAGGTCTCAAAACACTGCTGGATGCCAGAAAAGTGGCATAAAGTTGACACTGGGGGTTTGCATTCACTTTTTTGCATGCAAAAACGTCATTATTTCACTTTTTATAATTTCCACTAATTTTTCTGGGATCGGAATCCCGGACTTGGGAGTTTCTCGGGATCGGGATCGGGATATGAAAATTTTCGGGATCAGGATTGGGATTGGTATTTTTGGATTTCAGGATCAGGATCGGGATTGGGGTTTCTGGGTCAGGATCGGGATCGGGACTGGTAAATCCCGGAATTTCACAGGGATCCGGGATCGGGATCGGGATCCCGTTTGAACCATAGGAGGGGGGCTGCAGCCCCCCCCCCTTCCCAGGATGAGACATAAAAAAATGCCTGGAAGTGCAAGTTTTCCTAGACATTTTTCATGACATGTGTAAAAAAATTTCCACACATTCACATGCAACAAGCAGTCCCCCTTAGTGATGGAAAAGCGCCAGAAAAAATGGCGCCAGGCGCCAAGGGCGCCATGGCACCATTCGGAAAGTGGGCGCCAAGCGCCAAGGGCACCACAGAAAAAGGGCGCCAGGTGCCAAGGGCGCCATGGCGCCATTCGGAAAGTGGGCGCCAGGCGCCAAGGGCGCCACGGATAGAGGGCGCCAAGCGCCAAGGGCGCCATGGCGCCATTTGGAAAATAGGGCGCCAGGCGCCAAGGGCGCCAGGAAAAATAAGTGCTTACAACACCCTGCTTGTGCTAAAAATGTTGCTACCTCACCGTCGTACACGCATTCACATCTTAATTCGCGTTCTTCAGGATGTACTGAATGAAAACACATCTGGCAACAAAATTTTTTTCAATAAAATCTACATGATGAATTCAAACACAAAGTTAAACTGTCATTTGATAACAATCCATTCACTTCAAATAGCCTTTTCCAATCAATATTTCCCTGAAATGGAAAAAAACGGAATTGCAACGATTTGAATCCTTTTTTTATAATTTTGCAAGTTCGACGGTCCATCATTCTTGTTTTGTGATCCATCAGACACATCTGATGAAACGTTGGACAAAAGATTTCCACCAACTCACACCACTTCGTCCATTTTTCTGACGAATTTAGATCATCCACAGATGCATTTTTCATTATTTTTTTCATTTACCCAGCACTCACCTTGAAACCCTGCTGGCGCCTTTTTGACGCCCTTTTAAAGCAGGGCGCCAGGCGCCAAGGGCGCCACGGAAAAAGGGCGCCAAGCGCCAAGGGCGCCATGGCGCCTTTCAGAATGTGGGCGCCAGGCGCCAAGGGCGCCACAGAAAAAGGGCGCCAAGCGCCAATGGCGCCATGGCGCGGCGCCCTTTGGCGCCCTAAAATGGCGCCAGCGCCATGGCGCCATTCCATCACTAGTCCCCCTGCTCAAAAATCCTGGATATGTCTCTGTAAGAGTTCAATATACATATAGGCTTTTTCAAGGTAACGAGGCAGAAAGAAGGGGAAATAGGTAAAAAGTATCTTAAAATTGGTATACCGTATTACCTCGAAATACCCCCAGGGGGTTTATTATTTCGCCAGCAAACTTTGAGGGGGGGGATAATTCGAGGGGGGGTTTATTCGAGGGGGGGTCTGTTATCTTGCCAGAAATATTCGGAAATTCCCCATACTCAGACGTAGAAAAATTGAACAATTACATAGATGTCTTTATAGGTATTTATACATAACTGCATATACACATAAACCCTTCCCTAACGTCACTCAATCTTCAGTTTTAATGTGTGTTCTCCAGTGTACAGATCACACACTGCGGTATTTGTCATGTATGTTCTCTTTACACTCAATGTTAGGGGGGTACTTTGAGGGGGGGGTTATTATTTCCTCAGCCGAATTTTAGGGGGGGGGTATTTCGAGGGGGGGTTAATTCAAGGGGGGGATAATTCAAGGTAATACAGTATATGCACTTAGAGTAAATACAATGTTAGCTGAAAAAATGCAATAAAGAACATGAACTAGTCATTTTGAATGAGGAAATCAGTAAAACTGTAGAAAATAAGCAATTTTGTGCAAAAATTGGTGTTAAACTCAAAAATCACTCCAAATAGCTGAACAATTTGGGGGGGGGGGGGTCAACGGATAGTAGCAAAAAGATTTGCCACTGTGATAGATAAATTGGTGAGCAGCCTCTGGGATAGATAGCTGGGAAATTTGGGAGGGGCAAGTAACCCCACACCTACTGCAGACCCCTGGTTCCCATTGTGATGTACTGCATTAGTGCAGTCTCATGAAAAGTGAATATTATAAGACTGGTTTAGGCAGTCACATAGACATGCCTTAATAGGAGATCTGAAATATGTGCTACATATAATCCAGTGGCCAGACTACTGCTTATCGAAATCAATTGGTAATGGCTCTACACACACTAGTTATTCATTGAAATTCAAAACTCACAAATCTGTTTTGAATGCATTTCAGTTCACCGGAATGAGGTAGCCATCAACTACAGTTGGGCATCAAAATAAATCATTTAGGTTTACTCAAATGCATTCAAAGCTGATTTATTAGTTTTCAAAATTTCGGTTGAAAACTAGTGCGTATCACTCAATTCCAAGTCCAATCAATTAATTTTTTAAATGCAGTTCCACTTTCAACCGTCCCAGATTTAGCATGCGCTACGTAAATTACAATAATTGCGAAATCTAGAACTTGTTCATTAGTCATATTGTCTCTTAGACATCTAGTTGCTTTGTACAGCGTATGAGTGTGTTTATGCTTCAAAAACTAGAAACAAATAATATAGAAAGCGTACCAAACTCAGTCATATATTCATGTGTGAATATAACAATTCCTAACATTGTCCCCAAAGTTGATCACCGAAAAAGTCACATAAGTTGAGCGCCCCATTTTTACTTTTTTCGGTTTTCTTGGCAGGTAGCCAAATGCATCAAAATTGATTGACCCCGCCCCTGAGGGCGACCTTTCCTCAAAAAAACGTGTTGTTTTTCACGAAGAGTCCCGCACGTGCGTTGTTACTTCACTCAAAATCAGCTGTTCCATTCAAGAACGCCGCACGTGGGCCGGGCGCGCGGCATTTCTCTTATCTTTAAACAAACAAAACGTTGAAAGTGTTTACTCGCAGACGCGCGGCAACATCACAGCTAAACTACCGCACGCTTGTCTAAATGAATTGCGCCACTCTATCGCTGCTATTAGCCAGTTAATGAGTGAAATTGGCGGAAAATGATCGACTTGTGGCTGGCGGCGGGCACGGTGTTCTTGGCGCTGGTGGTGTTCGTGTTCGCCAGCCGCTGGAGCAGGCGCCATGTGCCCGGCGACGAAATGGAAAGGACCCTGGAGAGGGGTGTGTGGGGGCGGAGTTTTGGGGCTGTTGGCAATTGTCTGCGGTGACACGTGCCCGGGGAATAGTCCCCGTATGATGACTTGTCACGGTGCCAAAATTTCTTGGCAGCCATCCAAAATTGCTAAATCCGCTATAAATACGAATAAAATAGGCTAACACTAGCTATTTAATCATGTATATAAACGGAATTAGCGATTATGAAGATGGAAATTGGCAAAGTGGAGCACATTTTAGCGATAACTTTGAGCTTTTACGCTGATTCGTATAATAAGCAAGTGGTAACTGGGCAGAGGAACAAGTCATCATAATTGACCCGACCCCTAAATTGGCTTCGAATTTTGTATTTCAATATTTTTCTCGCCGCGCAGCAACTTGCGGCGACTTCCGACGGCAACGCACCGCCACAACGTCGGGAAGATACTCGCCCATACCTGAGGATGAAGTTCCAGCGGCACGGCCGCGCCGAATTCAGTCGAATAGGATGTCGCTCGGACGGCGCATTTTTAATACTGTGGTAATTTTGTGGATGGGTTTTTGAAATGTGTGATTTGATTGTCCATCGAGTTATTCAGCTTCAGTTTTTGAAAAATTTAGTCTAATTTTTCAAAAAAATAAAATTCTCCTAAAACCCCCAGATGGGCAGTGGCGCGAGTAGCAGTCGCTCATCCGACGACTCGGGGGACTCATCGCCCCGCCAACCCTCCCCCAGTGGTTCGCGAAGTTCGTCAACCTCCGCTAGCCGCCCCATACCAGATAGCGGCAGCGGAAAATCTGCCGTTCAAGATAGTAGGGCTGATAGTAGGGCGGGGGAAAGCGCCCTACAGGCGGGTAGGGTTAGACAGAGGAATAGGAGACATTCATATGCTGTTGGAGGTGCTGTGGGCAGCTTTGCTAGGAGGTGAGGGTTTTTTGTGGGGATTGAATTGATGTGTTTGTGTGTTGATGTGAGAAATTCTGTTATTGGACATCTGGATGTCCAGAGGGACGACTGAAAAAGTGTTTGGACAGGGGTGGCCTCGTGGAAGGAGGTTGGGAATTTGAATCGGGGAGACTAGCAGGGACGTATCCAGGATTTTTGAGCGGGAGGGGGCTGCTTGTTTACGGAGGCCGGCGAGGGGGGGGGGGGCTCAGCCCCCCCCCCCCCTAAAATTTTAGCTACATAGTGGCGGAATGGCGCCATTGCGCTGGCGCCATTAGTAAGGGCCAAGCCATGGCGCCATTGGCGTTGGCGTCAGCGCCATGGAATGCTGTATATGTATGTAAATATACATACAAAACAGCAAAAAAACAACATCGAGTGTATTTATAATGATTTGTGGCCACATGGAGCAAATCCGATGATAACACCTTATGTCTGGTGATGAATGCGCGCTTGCGCGCAAAATTTTTTACGCTGACGTTGAAAAAGTCGCATTTTCCGGTCACTTTTTGGTCTCGCCCCGGGAGGGGGGGGGCTGCAGCCCCCCCCGCCCCCCCCCCTGGATACGGCCCTGGAGACTAGTGATGGTAGTTGAATTTCAACTGATTTAAAAAAAATGGATTCCAATTAAGCGGGCTTGAAAAATGCTTTTTCCAGCCCTAGCTGCCGCCAATAAAAGTTACAACAGCGATACAATACCAATTAGGGTCCAAAATGGGATCCCAATCCCCAAAATAATCCCAATTTTCTTTACGCAGCTTGTGGATGGGCGGGTCGACAAAAACGAGGCAAGGCAAACGCGGATGGCGCCAGCGCGGCCTTCCCAAGCCGCCCGACAAGTTTTTCGAAGCGGATAAGTTGAATATCGAGGTGCCTGCTCACTTGGCGCCGGAAATTTTCTACGTGCTGCATTACTTGAAGTTGGTTATTCTTTATTGAGGTTTACTGTGATTTTTTTGCGTTGATCAAATTTTAAATCGTTGGTGGATAAGCGGCAAGCTATAACTTATTTTATGTGTGCCAAGTCAAGTGACAAGAATTTTTTTTTAATAAAAATACTTTCTTCAATATATATTGAATTCTACTGCCAGAGGCGTATCCCTCAATTTGTCAAGTCACCACCTTCATTCAACTCCGTCAATATCACGGTGTCAAATATAATTGTACGGAAAACTGGAATGTAAAAAAACTTTCACTTGTCAAAAAACCGAAACTTGACACACCCAACACCCCCCCCCCCCATTTCCACCCAGAGCCCTGGAACCCCCCGAGCACTGGGTAATGGACCCACGGGACATCGAGCTCAAGTCGTTCAACGACAACGAGTACATTTTCCGCGCCGGCGACAACGACACGTTCATGTACGTCGTGCTGTCGGGCAGGATGTCCGTTAGAATTGAGGATCCTGATACTAAAAAGGAGTACCAGATGAAGCTGCTTAAGGAGGGGGAGCCGGTGTTTAGTTTGCTGACCATTTTGGATGTGGTTTGTGTGAGTGACGGTTTTTTGGACTTTTTTTGTTTGGCTTCGGTAGTCTTTGTGGAGTTCTCGCTGTATATGCGTTTTAACCAGGGTTTTATCTATTTTATCTGTTTTCAACATCCAGGGCAACGAGTCGATATTCCGCACCGTGTGTGCGAAAAGCGTCGGTCGAGTAACAGTGGCCAGATATCGATTAACCGCATTCAGGGAGCAGTTTTTGACCGACCCGCAACCCTGGATCAGATCTTTGCAGATTATAATTACCAGATTGATGCACGTTACCATGGCCACCCTGCATCAGTATTTGGGCTTGAGCTTGGAGTTGACCAGACCGGTGAGTTTTTGGCTCGGGGCCAGCTTGAGTTCTTGAGTACTAGCAAACACATTTTCACATGTAAAAAGAAACAAGAGAATAATTTCGAAACTCGTTGTTCAGGATAAAAAACATTTCGGTGGCATTATGGATTTATGTGCATATTTTGTTATTTGTTTTCTTGAATTGAGCTGTTAATTATTACTGTTGATTACAATGATAATATAATAATAACGATAATAATAATAATATTTAATAAAAATTGTAAATTAAATTTCACTGGTTATTTTTCATTGCAACATGGTAATTTTCTCGCTACCCAAAACCCAACCATCAAAACCCAATCCAAACCCAATCCCAAAACCCCCCAGATGATCCGCGAACTATCCCAAAAAGCCGTGCGCACTCCACAACAGCGTCCGGACGGAGGTAATCAATCGCTGGACGAAGCGAACATGCGCGGCGGCAGCGCGGAAACTTGCCCGGCCGCCCTGCCCGATTTACCCGACAGGCACAGACATAATAGCGCCGCCATTGGGAGGAGGCGCAGGTTTAGTGGAGAATGTGGTCGGTTTTTTGGAGGGGGTTATTGGGGTGCTTGGGGGTTGCCAGTTGACACCGGGTGCTGACTGGATGTAAATTTAGATTATAAGTTCAAACTGACGGTTTTCAGAATGATGTTCAAATGCAAGTTCAACAATATATATTACTTTTCAATACTGTTGATGTCGCATGTACATTTGAAGATCCGCGAGCCGTCAACTGAAATCTGAATCCAGTTGACACCCTGTGAACTCAATAACACTTTTATAACGCAATAACTATAACGTATTTACCACAGTCAAAACATTTCTGTGTCCTTGCAGATGTGCGGGCTCTACAGGCATTCGCCATGCGCAAATTCGCCGCCGCGCTGAACTTGACCGAAGAGAAGGTAAAAATTCTACAACGCGTTGCTTCGATAATTCTTTACCCCCTCAACAAACTCCGCCCACTCAGGATATGAACCTACTCAACAACCGAGTAGAAGTCAAAACGTACCCCGAAGGGCACACGTTGGTAGAGCAGGTGCCAATCCCAGACCCTGTAAAATGCCCTGTGAAATGGAAAATGCCATGCAAAGTGTCCAACGTCACGTAAAATGCCCTTCAAAATGGCAAACCTACGTTTGCCATTTTCCAGGGCATTTTCCAAGACTTTAGACACTTTACATCACTTTTCCATTCCACAAGGCACTTAACAGTGCCCGGGACTGCCGCCCAGGGCTTCGTGGACACGACAGCGGGGCAGGGCAGCCACTACCTGTACCTGGTGCTGTCGGGCTCGATGAGGATGTTGCAGAGCACGCCGGGCAGCGTGGTGCCGGGCAACCGGACGGGCCAGGGCCCGACGCTGGGGCCCAACGCCGCGCCCATGTCCCCTATGGCCGGGCATAGTGAACATAGGGTGGGTTTTTGGTGGGGGATTTGATGTTGAGGGGGAATGTGGGTTGATGTTTGGGGAGGGATGGTTGAGTGTAAATTACTTAGTACGGGTGTATTTTACGTTCTTCGTGTGAGTGCAAAAACGGCAACATTACAGATTGGTTAATGTTTTTATTTTACGTGCTATGTTTTAATTTTAATTGACACTGATACATCATGATTTGAATTTATTAACCGAATCCACATTCAACTCAAATTGGTCAAATATTCGTGTACCGATTAGGTTAGGGTTGGCAAGCGATTTTTTTTAAGCGATTTTTTTTTTAAAAAATTCCGATTTTTTTAAAAAAAAATCGCAGCACCCGTACCGATTTTTGTTAAAAAAAATCGCTGGCAAAAAATTTTGGTACTCAAGCACTAGGTAAAATGCCAAAATTTTGCGCGCAAGCGCGCAATTTCATGCAAACAATCCACAAGTTGCTTTTTTCATGGCTTTGACAACCAATTTGGGGGGTGTAGTACCCATTTATGTGTGTTTTTAAGCGTGTAAGGTAGGCTGTGAATTATTTTAGGAAGTATTCATAGTTATGCTTTGTGTTGTCACATCAAACATTTATGCAAAATGCATCCATGTTCACTTCCAATATCATTTATATTTTGTTCTGAGCAAGAACATGCTATTTCTGCAAATAAAATTGCTAATTGTCGATGAAATGTGATTCACGTCACAAATATAACAATTTAATTATATTTACACTTAAAAATAACTGACTTTCAAGCTTTTCCGAAGCTCTACAGTACTTATATTAGCACAGAAAGTATAAGTGTGCACTCCCTACCAATTTATATGGCTTTTATTACCCCCAGAGGCGATTTTAGGCAGAAATGGGGCTAATTTTGACCTCAGCGATTTTTATTAAAAAAAATCGATTTTTTTTAAAAAAAATCGGGGTCGTTAAAAAAAATCGATTTTTTTCCAACCCTAGATTAGGTGACAAAAATAATTTTACTGCTGGTGGAAATTGAATGTCGAGCTACGTATTGAGCTAGAAACACAGCATTTTTCTAGTAAACGAAAAAAAGTGCAAAAAGAGCGTACAGCACCGGGGGTTCCCAGGCCGTCTCCGATCCAAGTACTAACCCGGCCCGAAGGTGCTTGACTTGCCAGATCAGACGGGATGGCGTACATTCACCGTGGTCTGGCCGTACGCTGAGGGACTACGCTGCGTGTTGCCATCATAAGGCTCGCACACTAGTTGATACCAAATGTCAACTGGTTCCGGTCCCAATTCAAAGCTTGCATTTGAACGCATTCTTCTGTTCATCATCACGCTTTGAATTGGGATCGGAACCAGTTGACATTGTATGTATGCCGTCATATTTTAGTCATAATTAATTTTTCAATTTAATTTCTTAAATGTCAACTCAATTCGCAGGAAAACACCGAAGACGAGATGCACTCTGTGGGTTTGGTATTTCCCGACGAACTAGTTGGCGGGTTGCAATTGTTGAGCGGCGAGCCGAGTTTCTACACCCTTCGTACTCGGACAGTTGCCAGAATAGCGCAGATGTCGGGCGCCGATTTCTACGCGTTAGTGGTGTTTGTGATTAGAATAGCACTTGACTTTTTAAACCGTTTTTTGAAATTGGACACTGAAAAATGTTCATGTGAAATCTAACGGTAAAATGTAGTGAAAACATAGTACCGGTCCACATTGTATTTTGAAACTTTTTAAAAACTTTGAAAACGCGATTTCACAACAAACTGACATGTGTTGTTTTAATCGGTTTGGTGACATTTTTGTATCAAAATTAGCATTTATGTATGGTAAAAATAAAAATAAAAAGTAAAAAGCACATAATCTGAAGAGACTTAATAAAACACGCAAAACATGATTTTTTGTCAAAATCATTGAAAAATCAGCAGCTTAAAAGTTCCCACCTTTATTTGTAATTCACTATTTATTTTTGTGTAAAAAATCTCTAAAACTCCAGGGTGATGGAACAAAAGCCATCTGTTTTCCTGCCCGTGTGCAAGTCGCTGCTGTCGAGGCTGTCCGCCTTCCTGCGCGCGATCGACTTCGGTCTCGACTGGCACATGATCGACTCCGGCCACGCCCTCTACTCGTTTGTTTTGGATTTGTTTGATTTACTGTATTCTGGTTTGATTATAATTGGGGGTATTTGGGGGTAATATAATTGGGGGTATTCACCTGAAAATTTATCATTTACTCAAATTTGGTTGAAAATTCAACCGCCTGCGCACACTAGTTTTCACACGAAATTTTGAAAACTCACAAATCAGCGTAGAACGCATTTGAGTTTTCTACAATGAGGTGGCCGTCAAAACTACAGTTGACGGAGATAAATAATGACTCATTGTGGAAAACTCAAACAGGTTCAAAGCTCATTTATGAGCTTTCGGATTTTCGTGTGAAAACTAGTGTGCTAGTTCGGCTAATGTACTCTGACATCGATAGCCGTTTTTAAAACAATTTTTGCCACGTTCTCCTTTTTCATAGGTATATATTTCTGCTGCACAATATATTCCACCTTAATTAAATACAAACCCATTCTAGGCAATCGCATTCCCGCCATCACAACCCCCAAATACCTCAAACACGTAAATTGGCACTCATCCAAACCCGCCCACTCTTTCCAGGCAAGACGACAACGCCGACGCCGTATACGTGGTACTTTCCGGCCGCTTGCGATCTGTCGCGGCGGCGCACGGCGACAAGAAAAAAGAGGCTGTAGAAGAGTTTGGTAAAGGCGAGCTCATTGGACTGGTCGATGTGCTGCTGAAACAACCGAGGGCTACTAGCGTTTTGGCTGTGAGATTTTCGCAGGTGATGTTTTCTGAGCTGTGGTTTGACTGTACACTTTACGAGGAAATCCACTGTATCGATTTCCAACTTTAATAAAAAATTATTTATCGAATAGGGATTGCCGGAATTTTTTTCAAAGGTTTAAAAAAACGTCTTTTAAAAAAACGTTGTGCTTTAAGCCAAAAGCGCCATGGTGCTTTTCTGAACCACAGCGCCAGGCGCCAATTGCGCCATATAAAAATGACGCCAAGCAAGAACGTAGCCAGGGGGGGGGGGCGGCCGCCCCCCCCCTATCCCGGGCCGGATCAAAAAATGTGCCAGAAATGGCACTTTCAGAAGACAATTTCGTCGACAGTTCGAAAAAAATTTGCGCGCAAGCGCGCATTTTCCCTTCACAACACATCTTTTCGGCTGACCTGTCTCCGCGGCCTCAAAGCCAGTGAAAATGGACCCAATTTCTGTCCGTCGCTCTTTATGCCTGTAAAATACAGACGTATACTGCTGTTTTGGCGCGAATGCCAACGCCAGTGGCGCCATGGTGTGGCGCCTACGAATGGCGCCATTCCCCTACTACAGGGGTAAAATTTTAGGGAAGGGTGGCTAGGGTTCAAACGATATATCGTATCGAATATCGGATATCGACCATTTTTTAATATCGAATATCGAATATCGATATCGAAAATTTTGAAAAAATATCGAATATCGATATCGAAAATTTTGAAAAAATATCGAATATCGACCATTTTTTTCAATATATCGAACCTACCGTAAATCCTCGAATAAGTCCTCCCCCTCGAATAATTCCCCCCCTCGAATAACTCCCCCCTGTTAGCTGACTGAGGAAAAAATAACTCCCCCCCTCGATTAACTCCCCCCTACTTTATGTGGTGGGAAAAACGTAATGTACAAAAACGCTGTAGAGATCTGTTTATATTAAAAAGAATGTATTCTTTTGCAGCTAATGTTCACTGGCATTGATTTCATTGCATTAAATACAGATTTATGTATGAATTTAACCCCATTCATATAATATATTGATAATGTATTTTACGTAATATTCTGACGAAATAATAACTCCTCCCCTCGAATAACTCCCCCCCTCGAAAAAGTCCCCCGTCAGAAAATTCTGACGAAAAAATAACTCCCCCGGGGACTTATTCGAGGATTTACGGTATATTGTGTCCCTTAAAAAAGTTATCATTTTCATTTTGAGATATTTATGATTGATCTGATGTGTTTGATCTGATCTGAGAATTGTATTAGATGAGTAAAAGTACAGTACTTGTCAATTATAATGTCATTTTTGTCGGAGTGCTAAATTTGAAGCCAGAAAATGCTGATATTCTATTTTTTGCAACATGCCCTTAGCAATCAGGTTATCAGTATGAACTGTAATATCTACCAATTATTTGTCTGATACACATTGATTCATCATGTTTTGAGTGATGTAAACCTTGTTAAAATCACTTGTACCATTCACATTTAACTAAAGAGATGATTAACCATGCGTGCAACCACATGAAAATACAATATGTCACTTGAAATATGCCTTGCTATACCAAAAGCAAATCGCAATATCGAATATCGAAATATCGAATATCGACCATTTTTTAATATCGAATATCGATATCGAGGTTCCATATCGTATCGATATCGAATATCGAGTTTCAGAAAAAAATATCGAATATCGAATATCGATATCGAAAAGTCATATCGTTTGAACCCTAAGGGTGGCCGCCCCCCCCCCCCGTTCGCCCGGCTCCGTATACAATCCGCCCCCCACCCCGCTCAAAAATCCTGGCTACGTCCCGGGCGCCAAGCGCCGTGGCGCTTTTTCTTTGGCACTAGCGCCATGGCTTTTTTCCATCACTAGTGCAGTCATTAATACAATTTTGGTTGTGTCGTAGTAAAATTTACCGTCGCACCATTTCAGCTGGCAAAAATTCCCGAGGGTCTACTCGGCTACATCAAAGTGAAGTATCCGGAAGTGGGTTTCCGAATGCTGCAACTTGTGGGCAATTATTATACCAGCTATCACAGGAGGTTGACAGCGGGAATTGGCACTGAGCCATTGGCTCATGTGCGGAATCTGCATACCGTGGCTGTTATGCCTGGTTGGCTTTTACTGGGCTAATTTAGCGAGGGGAAAATTGATGTGGAATGATAAATTGCAAGTCACAATACAAGTAAACACTAAACAGCTCCATCGAGAACGTATGTATGCCCATCCGCTCGATTAATTGTGCCTTAAATGGATTAGAATTAGGGCTGGAACGATATATCGTAACGAATATTGGACATCGACAATTTTTTCATATCGAATATCGATATCGACTGTCCACATCGTATCGATATCAACTATCGAGTTTCAGGGAAAAGTCGATATCGAAAAGTCCTATCGTCCGAACCCTAATTAGAATCTAGGGATTGATTGATTGATCTTTCAAATTTTACCACATCGGCAATATGGATCCCTCGCTTTGCAAAAAAAAACCCAAATTTTTCAGCGCACGCGAATGTGCCGCTGGCGGCGTTCACGTGCGAGCTGTACCACGCGCTGTCGGTGTACATGCCCGTGCTGAGACTCAGCGCCAAGGTGGTCGGCCAGCACCTAGACCCCGCCGTGCTGGACAAGTGAGATTCAGACACTTTGCATATTGGATGGATTGTTAACTGTTGGCGATTTGCCAAATTGAAGCTGTCATGGATGGTGGAATTCTTATTCGCCTAGCACGTTTTTCCGAACGTGACAATCAGATTTAGTGATGGAATGACGACGTGACGCTGGCGCGCTAAAGGGCGCTAGCGCCATTGGCGCTTGGCGCCCGTTTTTCTGGAACCCGACGCCATTGGGTTAAATAGCGGCGTGGCGCCATTGTTCCTGGTGCTATTTGGCGCCTGGCGCCATTTTCTCTGGCGCTTTTCCATCACAAATCAGAGCCACATCAAATCTACCCGATCACAATCAACCAGTCAAATACCCCCTCAGAGCGCGCGACTTCCGCCTGATGCACTGGCTGAACGCCCAGGAAGACACCTACCCGCTGGTGCTGTACGAGTGTGACTACGAGTTCACTGCGTGGTCGCGCCGCTGCATTCACCAGGCCGACGCGCTTCTCATCGTTGCTGATGGGGGGAGTGACCCGAGATTGGGGGATGTTGGTTGGGGGGGGGGGGCTGATTTACATGAATAGTTTTTGGATGGTCTTTATTATTTATAGTCGATGTTGGGTATTGAACGTTGGTATCTCCTTCTCCTGCGACTAATTTACACAATTGGATATACAATTTAGACGCCCCCTCTAGATTTCGAATAACTTGTCACTGGGTGGTCGGATTAACGTCAAGTTTGAGGTCAACATTAACAACTAAATAGGAAAGGAGCCCTGAAAATGTGGCTGCGATAGCTCCACTCGTTCACAAGTTATTCATGCAAACGCGTAATTGTCACTTTTGGGGCAGTGGGGCGGCCGACCCCCCCCCCTTCCCGGCCCTGATAAAAAACGCCAGGAATGACAGTTTTATGTAGGGATATATAGTAGGCGTTGACGCCAATGCCAATGCCAACGCCAGACCTGTTATGGCGCATCGCCTACAATTGGTGCCGGCGCCATAACTCCTTTCCGTCATTATAGGGACAAAATTTTGGGGGGAGGGGCGCCACCCCCCCCCCCCCACGCCCCACCCGTTCGTGTGGCTTCGTATACAACCAACACGCCTCTCGAACCTCCTGGCTACGTCCCTGGTAGTACGTACACTATTTTCCATGCATGCTGTGGCTAACCAAAAAATCCATTTTTCTGTTTGATGGAGGCGAAATGTGTGTATTCGCATCGATGGATATTGTAATTGAGGCATCTAGTTCCGAATGTCGGTATCTCCATCATTTTAGGTTTTTCCAAAATTGCATTTGAAAATTCAAAGTTGGCCCGAGCGGGCAACTTTAAAGTGACAAGTCTTGCCCAAAGCCTTTTTGAAAAGCTTATGAAATTGTCTACATTTTCCATAATTTCGACCCTGCGGCCGACGTATATAGCTGGAGTTATGATGATTTGATTGACAGCAGGTCAGCAGATTCAGTGGAGATACCCTGTTTCGAGTGATTTTTTTAAGGAAAAATCACTCGAAACAGGGTATCTCCACTTAGTATATAGGATTGCTGGTCGGTGGTGGTGCACCCTTTTGGAGTCAATGGTGCCACTCCTTCAGAATGCCCCCACTTGAGAGTAAATTTTGAGTGGAGATATCCTGTTTCGGACAAAGATTTTTTGGAGATAACCTGTTTCGGACAAAAATTTTTTTGGAGATACCCTGTTTCGGATGATTTTTTTCAAAAACTGAATGGGAATTCTATACCGTAATTCGGATGATTTTTTCTGTTTTGTATGGGAATTTGGACTGATTGCTTCAAATCTATACCGTAATTCGGATGATTTTTTCCGTTGGTGGAGATACCCTGTTTCGAGGGGAATTTTTCGTGGCTCTTTTTGGAGATACCCTATTTCGAGTGAATTTTTTCGAATTTGAGGGTGGAGATACCCTGTTTCGGGTGATTTTTTTTGTTTTTTTTTTCTCTAAAAATTGGCATATATATATATATATCTCGGGAACGGTATAAGATATCGAGAAAATTCTTTTGCTATCATGAAGAAATAAGTGCACGTATCACAGATCCGCACTTAACTCATTTTTTTCCACTTTGGTCTTTACCGACATTCGGAACTAGATGCCTCAATTATTGATGTTGCAGTTGACCGCTGATGTAGTGTAAACTAGTGCGTGCGTGTGTGACGGCAATACCCCCCCCCCCAAATGAACTATACCTCCAATAAACTACACCCCACCCCCCCAATAAACTATACTCCAATAAACTACCCCCCCCCCCAAAAAAAAACAACAACAAAAAAACAAAATAAAACAATAAACAAACTACCCCCCAAAAAAACACAAAAAACAACAACAACAACAACCCCCCCCCCCACACATTAAGGTAGTGCAGCAAATCGACGCTTCAATGGAAGGCGCCCGGACAAATCGCGAACTAATTCTCCTCTGGCCGGCGGACACGGACCGGCCCAGGGGCACCTTCGAGTGGATCAAGGCGCGCGGCTGGTTCAGTGGACACCATCACATTAGGGCGCCCAATAGAATGTTTGAGGCTTTTGAGCTGGCTAAACAAAGTAGTACTGTCGATTTGGAGGGCAGGGCTGATGAGGAGGAAGTGGTGGGTTGGGGGGGGGGGGGTTTGGCCGGTTTCGGTAGACGGCTTGTCGGTGGATGGTACGGTCCGGTATATATGTCATTTTCGGGGCCCTTTCTAACGGAATCGGGATTGTTTTTGTTTTTTATTTTCGGTATCTGGTTTTTCTCTGATTTTTTTACAAAAT
>OZ038460.1:3357205-3388626 GCA_964036195.1 Sphaerolaimus hirsutus | reverse complement strand
CCCCCCCTCTCGGGACCACTATGAAACAATCACCCCCCGGGGGGTATTTCGAGGAAATACGGTATAAACATTCATGACACAGGCGCCATTTGTAGGCACATTTTTTTCTTATTTTCACTTGACATACATTGAAGTTGGGTCTCGTACTCACTGCACCACAGCAAATTTACGCACGTCTCCACACCCAAACACCCCATCCAGGTGTCCTACTACGAACGGAACGTGTACCCCCTCCAAGTGGACGTGTACTGCGACTTTGCCCGACTAGCCCGACTCCTAACGGGCAACGCTGTCGGGCTCGTGTTGGGCGGCGGCGGGGCCAGGGGCGCCGCGCATGTGGGTGTGCTGCGGGCAATGCGCGAGGCTGGCATACCTATAGATTTGGTGGCTGGGGTGTCTATTGGGGCCCTGGTGGGGGCGGCCTATTGTAGGCAGCCCGATTATGGGAAGGTGCATGATAGCTGTAAACCGTGGTTTATGGTCAGTTTGTGTGTGAATTGCGATTTTTGGTGTTGATGAATTTGGTAACTATGATCCGTATTTATATTTTTCATATTGCAGAGCATGACGTCATTTTGGTACAAGCTGCTCGATCTCACCTATCACCATTCCGCTATTTTTACGGGTGTGTGGTTTTTCAAATTTTTTATTTCAAATATCTGGTTTGAGACCAACAGAAATACAGAAAAATATTTACATAGATGAGAAAAATTTCTATAAGAAACAAAACCTTTAAAATTATTTAATCTTATTGAACCTTATTTGTGGATGCTGAATTTGTCATTTTTTTTTTTACTTGCAATTTGTGTTTTGTGAACATGTATCCGAATGTATCGTTGGAACATTTCCGCCGTCTGTAAACTGTGAAATGGCGAAAAATGTGTCAAATTTCAAGTAAAATATCCAGTTAAGTCTGCTTTCATCTGCTTTTGTTTTTACTTTATGTTTTACGGCACGTGAACATTTTACAAAGCGCTAGACTGGCGCCAGATCTAAAATCGAGTGAACTAAACACATCCAATCCCCATCCGAACTACACACCCCCACCGCAGGTTCGCAATTCAACCGGTCCGTGCAGGACGTGTTCGGCATGGACTACGAGATCGACGACCTGTGGATCCCGTTCTTCTGCCTCACCACCGACATCACCGAGCACGGCATTCGGGTGCACCGCACTGGCTCGCTGTGGGCGTACGTGCGAGCGAGTATGTCGCTGGCGGGATATTTGCCGCCGCTGTGTGACCCCCAGGTGGGTGTGTACTGGTGCCTAAGGCTATGCTGTAAGTGGAAAAGTAAAAACTAAGTTATTAGTGAGAAGTAAAAAGTTGAAAAAGTAGACAGTGAAATGGCAAGTAACAAGTAAACTCTAAAAATAATCTGGTCGGCCCTGGGCACACTATTTTTCACTCGAATTTTCGAAAATCTGGAAAAACCTAGAAATAAGTTTAACGCAGTTTACCAGTTTTGAGTTTACCAGAATAAGGTGTCTATAAACTTATGTCGATGGAGATCAATCATAATCATTCTATTGAACTCAGATGCGTTGAAAGCTGTTTCATTAGTTAACGAAATAATTCGAAATTTCGATGTAAAACTGTGTAGGCACACTGAACTTGTTACCACAACTATTTAACAAAAACAGCGCTCAGAAAGTCAAGTAACTACCTATATCGAGTTTGTAATTTTTTTGCATTTTTGTTAAAAATCAAAGTTAACTTTACCCCCCCCCAACCCCCCCCCCAGGACGGCCACCTATTACTCGACGGGGGGTACGTGAACAACCTGCCCGCGGACGTGATGTACACGTTGGGGGTGCGCTTGGTGGTCGCCGTCGACGTGGGCTCCAGCGTGGAGAACGAGCTCACCAACTACGGCGATTCCCTGTCTGGGTTCTGGGTTCTGTGGCATTCGAAGTGGAACCCATTTAGTTCCAATGTCAGGGTTAGTTGAGTTCTGGTGTTATGTTTGTGGCCGTGGTTTGATCGTTTTTGGGTTCTTGTGGGGTTTTTTTTATTGAATTCGAATTAGAATATTGCGGATTTGGTTGCGTACGTGAAGAACACCGCGACAGACAACACAAAAATATTTTAAAGAGTGCGTAGTTGCATCAGTCAGGTTCTAATATCACTCCAGTGTTAAACGTATTCGAATCGACCTTGCAAAATGGACAGATATGACTGATCATAAAAGTATCGTCTCCAATCAACCTAAGTAATTAGGTAAATTAAATCATCAACATTGAAAAATTTCGATCCATTTTAAATAAAACAAACAATCCAGGTGCTCGACATGGAGGAAATCCAACAAAGACTCGCCTACGTTTCTTGCGTTCGCACTTTGGAACAAGTGAAACGGTCGCATTACTGCCGCTATATCAGGCCGCCCATTGACAACTTTAAAACCCTGGAATTTGGAAGATTCGATGAGATTTTTGTGAGTTTGAGATAATTGAGTGAAAAATGGGTAAACTGATGGTATTTATTGTCTCTATACCGGACTATCAAAATTGCAGCTGATACATACGCATGAAACCCATAACACGGTATAATTAGGCGAGTATTTTGCTTGAGTGGCTTTTGAGAATTTAGGGACCAATTCGCGAAGTGGATAAGTGACAAGGAAAGTTGTGTTTCTTTTGAGTCGTTAGAGAAGTGTCAGTGTTTCCATTAAGAAATCTATTTGGCACCTACCTTACTTATCAGCTACCAATTGTCAATTCCGCATGTGGACAAGTGATGAAAAGTCAAGTAAAGAAGTGTAAAGAATTATTAAGTGTACGTGGTTAGTTAGTAAACTGCGACGTAAAATTTTACATTACAGCTTCATGTAAAAAATTTACTTGTCACTTGAATACAACTTCACTTATAACTTACCACTTTCGTCGTCACTTTTCCACTTTCAAACCTGGCCCCACCAGCCATTTCACCACTAAAATCCAACCATTCAAACCACAGGAAAAGGGTTACCTTCACGGGCGCCGCGTGCTGGCTGAACTAGTTGAACGAGATGAAGCTTTGCGCAGAATTATGTACCCCTGGTTGATCAACCACGATCATCCGAAACTCAAGTTTCCACACAAGGTTGGATGTTTTTTATATTTTTTGTGGCGGTTTTTTGTTATGTTTTTAAGTGTCCACTTGAAAAAGGTTGTGTGGGGAATTTCCCGTCGCACGTTTTCTTTTGCGTGCTCTGTTTGATTCGGACAGTTTCTAACATTCTCCTAGCGTGGGGTGAGATTGAGTTCGAATTGGATCTCGATGTAGAGTCTCGCGAAATAACGCGTTGACTATGCAATATACTCGGCATGCTATGCATGTTTCTGAAGGACGCTATGCACTCTGTGACGCCATCGTTAATAAAACCAAAATTGTTCAAAGAAACGTCTCGGGGGAAAAAACATTCGCTTCTACGCGTCTCCGCATTGTTTGTCTAAAACGTTTATCTATTTTTGAAAATGCGTGCATAAGTATCGCGTTGGTGCGTTATCGACTAAGACATAAGTAATCTTGCACGCATACTGTGCGGTCCGCCGAGTATATCAATTTCCAGAATTTTAATCCCGATCCCGTTTGGATTCAACATTTCACCATTTTTTAGAAAAAATCGCATCTAACTAACTATCGAGTAAGGGTGCTGTTTTGTTTTCCCCAGTTAAGTGCTTATGCGATTTTACCGCCGCAGCGGCCGTATTCCGACTCGGACTTCTCCAGCGTCCGTGTGGAAATTGTGAGATAAATTTCAGTCGACCAATATTTATTTTGCAGTGCTTTATGTCGTTTTTAAGACTGGCTTGCATATTTTAGCCGTTTTCCCGTTCCGGGACAAATGTCGGGGTTCACCATTCCTGATCCCGACTTTCCAGAATGTCGGGCCCGATCCCGAAAAACCGAACCCGCCCGAACCCTGCATACTGCGCCTGTAGATTTGTTGATACAGGACTCCCAATCGTAAACAAACAATTATATTCCCAAAGACCCTGTGCCTGTAGTCATTTGAACCCGCTAGTCATGTTCCCCACTGGTCATGTGTTGCCACCTGCTACTCATCTATACCCGCTAGCCATGTATTTATGCCCAAGGCTGAAGCCTATTATACATATAAACCCATCACACATCTAAACCCGGCACACGTCTAATTCTACCCATTACACATCTAAGCCCATAACACATCTAAACCCCTCATAGATGTCTGATGGGTCTGGACTCTGGGATTAGTGGTGTCACAATTACAGTAAATTTAGTGATGATGCGACTTTTAAGTGTCATATGAATGGAAAAGTTCCATATTTTCGTGAAAAGGCAGTGTACTATAGATACTATAGGAATATACATGCATGCAAAGTTTCACGTGATGTCTTCTTGTCATTTGTAAGGTACAGACTTTTAAAAACAATATTCATCGTTGCAAACCGCGACAAATTTGCGCGATGAATTTTTTAAAGCCTATAACTTACAAATGACAACCAGAAATCACTTGAAACTCTGCATGCATGTATATTCCTATAGTATCTATTTATAGTTCACTGCTTTTTCACAAAAATAGAACTATTTCCTAGTTCCATTGAGATATAACACTTTAAAAATAATGGTCGCATCGTCACTAAATTTACTGTAAACACCACCTATAAAGATCATGAATTCATGGGGTCATTCAAAAAGAAATTATCAAGGGTAGTTAGTGATTAAAATGTTATGATGGTGTAATGATGGTAAACTGTATTTAGCAGTATTTTCATTTTAGAAAAATGCTGGTATACTCTTTCAAATTCTGGGTGAAATAAAAATTTGGAAAATCCAAGAAAATTCATAAACATTTTCAAATTGTCTAATTTTTGTTTGCCATTGTTAATTGTCACACTGCTAATCTCGCACCCATCACACATCTAGACGCACCACACATCTAAGCCAATCACACATCTATTTATGTGAGGTTTAGATGTGTGAGGAGTAGAATTAGATGTGTGCTGGGTCTAGATAAGGGTGTCAAAAAGTTTTTTTTGCAGAAAACGGAAACGGAAAAAAAGTTCAGCGGCCAGAAAACGGAAAAAAATCTGCACTTGGCGGAAAACGGAAATGGAACCGGGAAAAAAATTTCAGTGGCTGGAAAACGAAGTGGCGGAAAACGTGGAAATTTTGCCGGAAAACGGAAAAAGGCGGAAAAACTGAAAATTGAGGCAGAAAACGGAAAAATGGCGGAAAAAGTGAAAATTTTGCTGGAAAATGGAAAAAGGCGGAAAAACTGAAAATTTTGCTGGAAAATGAAAACTAAGCCGGAAAATGGAAACAGAAAAAAAGTGGCTGGAAAATGGAATGGAAAACAGGAAAAAAAATTCAGCAGACGGAAAACGGAAAAAAATTGACTGCTGAAAACAGAAATTTGACACCCAAGTCTAGATGTGTGATGGGTTTAGATGTGGGCTGGCACATGGTCGTTCCCAATTGGGGGTGGGGTGATAAGCGACAGAGGGTTTGCATGATTAGTGTGCACTTGCTGCTGCACCAAAGCCATCTGGTACCAGAGCTGTTGTTGCAGCCACTGTAGCTTTAATCAACTGCTACTTTTTTGCTGAGCAAGTTCATACCAGTAGGTGGACAATTAGTGAGAATGTGGTGGAACCAACTGTCAGCACAACATTGATTCACTACTCATATAAACCTCTTAACATATTTACGACTCATCTAGACGCAGCACTCATCTAGATTTACCCTACCTGCTACTCATCTAGATTTGCCCTACCTGCTACTCATCTAGATTTACCCGCTACTCACCTGTACCCCTTCAGATGTTGTGCAATGTGCACTGCATGACTACACCCCGCTGAGCAGTGCATGTGTCGGTGGTGCGCAGTAGCGCAGTGCAAACTCACTGCTGCAAATCCCCGTGCCATGCTGACCCCCCCCCCCCCGCTAGTCATCTATGCCCCCCTCCAAATAAGAACACAGATGAGTAGCGGGTAGGAATACATTACTGATGGGTCTACATGAAAAGCGGGTTTAGATGACCATCCCACATCTTCCAAAATCCTCTTCCTGTCCTTTTTGTGTGAGTGAGTCTTACTTTTTTGCCCTAGTGAGCTAGTAACCCTTTTGCCAGGTGACGCATCCGTTTTACCACACCGTCTGTTCACCGTTGTGTATTCAGATTTTTATGACAGATATTAATAGAAAATGTAGAAACACTACTTTACGGCCTAAATATCCAAAACTGATAAATCAGCTTTGAAAGCGTCTCAGTTTACCGGAATCAGGAGCCCGCCAAGTAGTGTTGACGGATATCTGTTATCTGTTTTGAAGCAGGTTTATCTGTTTTGAAAATTTCAGCTGTAAGCTGTTTACTGTATGGTGCATTGTACATTGTACCTACGCTCACTAGCTGACAGCCGATATTTCTAGAATTGACAATTGTTTTGAACACATTTGAATTTACTACAATAGATGGTTTTTCATCTCAGATAACAGCAACTGACGGACACGTCATTACGGTAAACCCAAATGTGTTCAAATCAGATCTATCAAATTTGGAAATTTCATTTGTCAACTCGTGTGTGTAGGGCCGTTCAGGCCGTTCATTGTAAATAGTTACCTCAATTCTCAAAATGTTTCACTGTATTTTACACTGTATCTACAAACGATCCATTCCCGCCAAACTATGCAAATAACCCCCACCCCTCCAGGAAGCGGGCACTGACAGCGAGTCGTCCTCGGCGCCCTACACCAACGTGGAGTCGGAGCTGACCGTGTCGGGCGGCGGGTTACCCACCGCCGGGTTGCCCTCCAAGCGGTACAGAGCCACCCACAGACATTTGGGGCAGATGTCCTTTACGGACCTGGCGTTGGCTTTGGGTAAACGGCCCCAGCCCGCCAGCGGACAGATGAGTATGGATATGGATTTGGGATTGGATTTGCCCGATGGTGGGTGGAGGGGGGGATTTGGGGGGTTGTTTGAGGTGGTTAGAAGCTTTCGGAAGCGCGCGATCTTCGGAAAACGAAGAATAAGCCGGAAAAACGGAAACGGAAGAAATTGTCTGAAAAGTGGAAACGGAAATTTGACACGGAAAACGGAAATTATACGGAAACCGCAATCATAACCCAGAACCCATGTCAGTGTTCGACGAGCTCGCCACGGACGAGGAGAACGACCCGAACGAACCCGGCGCCCAGCACTCGCCCAAGGCCATAGCCAGCACAGAAGCGTCCTCCCTGCCCAGCAGGTGCCATTCCCGGACCCTGTAAAATGCCATGTAAAAGGTCAAGTGTCAAGCATAGTGTCTGAAGTCGTGTAAAATGCCCTGTTGCCGATTCCGCAAGAACAGAAGTGAAAAGTGAAACGGGGAGTGAGAAGTGAAATGGGGAGTGAGAAGTGAAAAGTGAAGTGAAATGGGAAGTGAAAAGTGAAGTGAAATGGGAAGTGAAAAGTGAAGTGAAATATTTTTATAATGGGGTAACATTTTCAATTCCAGAGATCCGACGCAAGCGAAAAATCGGCATATTTTCCTCTAAATCATCATCTCCATCAGCACTTCACTTTTCAATTCCCTTTTTGCTGAATGCCCCATTGTACATGTTCCCAGGGCATTTTACATGACGTGACTCTTCACATGGCACTTGACATTTTCCAGGGCATTTCACAGTGTCCGGGACTGCCCCCAGGAAGTCTTCCAGCGCCAGACTGATGACCGCGCCCACCCCCGTGGCCGGCACCGGACTCCGCCCACTCAGTCCCAACTTGCACAACAACGGTCCGCAGCCGGTGCACAGGGCCAGTTATAGTAGGCAGAGTTCAAAGAGCAAAGTCGATGGAAAGCGGTGCGAGGGGGGTTTGGGGGGGGGGGGTATTTAAACGTGATTTTTTTGAACGTAATGACGTTTCAGAACGTTAATAAATATGCATGGTTTTCGAACAAAAATATTATAAAAAATGAAAGTCCACAACGGAGTTGGGGATGATTAAAATCAATTTTTAAAGACCTCTTTTTACCAAAGTTTTTTTTAGGTGGAACGGTTTTTTTCAAAGCATCGTAAATGTGGTTATGAGTCAATGTGCTATATGAGACACGTATCAAACGTACCAGTACTTATAAATGTTTCATATAGGTAGCCACGTAATGGCTGCGAAGTCATGAGATAGCATTATAAGTGGTGATTTCGTCCAAAAGAAATCAATTTTTGTAAACTCGTTAAGTATAACGCCTGAATTTTTATTCCTTTCTTTTGTTTCTAACAAACTGGCAAAAATTACGGGTTTTTTACTTCTCACAAGGAAACTTTTTTCGGCAGATCTCGTGAATCAATCGACTTCACACTGGGAGGCTACAGCGATCAAGATCACCATTGAAAACGAATGAAATCTTTGAAGTGGCCAGTTTACGTTATTCATTTTTACATTGCCAAATTTCTTCCGCGTTTGCCGTTTTTCGAGTCGCTAGTTTTACATTTGTCCCGGTGTGTCATTATTTTGCACGGTAAAAGGGCTCGTGCCCTTTTTGTCGGGATTTTTTGGAGATGTCAAATGCAAAGAGATAATTTGTACAGTACAAACAGTCATTCTCGCTCATGTAAAAAATGCGAACAATTCAATTTCTTGGTAATCTCAATGTTTTTTTTCGTCCCGCCTGAGTGTTATTTTACATTTTTTCCCAGCGAAAGTGGGCTCCACTGACGCTATTCACCTTTTTCCGCACCATTTTTTTTTGGCACTTTTCCATCATTTTATCATCCGTTT
The DNA here is from genome assembly GCA_964036195.1 of Sphaerolaimus hirsutus. Taxonomy (NCBI): domain Eukaryota; kingdom Metazoa; phylum Nematoda; class Chromadorea; order Monhysterida; family Sphaerolaimidae; genus Sphaerolaimus; species Sphaerolaimus hirsutus. Next base: position 3,379,905 of record OZ038460.1, on the reverse strand, counting down.
ATTCGGCACCAAAGACTAGTCCGGATTGTAACTCGTGATGGACTGGCGCCATTTTTCGAATGGCGCCCGCGCCATTTTTCATGGTGTCCTACCATCACTAATTGCAACATAAATAGATCAATATCAGATGCGAGTGAAGCAGATTTTTTCAAACCCGAATTTTTATCAGTTGCCGGCTGGGTAAATTGGTGCCGTTCAATTTCGTTTGACGTTGTGAAACTGTTTGAATAAGCCTTGATTTTCGCGTTTCCACGAATATTTGTCACCCAGATTTATTTGTTCGTTTATCGTTAGTCACCCACAAACCGCACAAGGTACGAACGAGTAGGTAAGGCACCTTATTGCTTTACTTGTCCCATTCCCCCAGTATTTGCTCATATTTTTGATCTGTCTTACAGGGGCCACTCCCAGACATGTCAAACGACCGGTAAATTTTATCAAAATGAACAATTTACATGGCATTTTACTTGACTTTTGACACTTTGCATGACATTTAACAATTTACGGGACATTTTGTGTTTACATGTCTGGGAGTGGCGCCGGGAGGAAATTTTGAGAGGTCACAACATCAAATTGGGCTTGTCTGACAATTTGATGTTCTCTGAAAGATTTTGGTATTTATGTTAAATGGTCATTTGCATATAATATGCAAATATAATCATTACGTTGAGCATTTTCGAAGAAAAAAACGTTGCATTAATATGCACAGAGGCCAATCCTGCAGAATGTAAATTGTCAGAAAAATTTGTCAAGTTTCATATGTAATGCTGATTTTCCGGTAAAATTTTGGAATTTTGCGGGGAATTTTGCACGATAATTGACAAGGTAACTTTTTACATGCCCTGAGGGTGGCCCCACGTGTGCAGTTATGACCTTGCATGTCTTGTTTTACATACTAAGCTCTGGAAAAGTACATTTTGCCCACTCGCCCATCCAGTCCAAATTTGTTGTGACCACTCTCAGAGTAACCGTTTATCTCTCTATTAAATTATTAAAGATGGTGTCGGGATAGGCAATGTTTGTCGTTCATAATTCGTGGTAGAGTTTTTCTAGCAAACGCTGACGTATACTGGATATTCTGGCCAGTGTGATAGATATTTGCATACGTATTGATTCTTAGCTCAACGTTTTGAATCCATTATATGTTGAAAAAAGCATTTTCGATTATGAGAGAGCTATCTATAGTGACATCAGTGGGGTATGTCGGCCGTGGGATGTGGCTTTTAATAAGCGAGTTTATTGGAGTTTTTACGCGTTTTCAGACACCCTTTCAGCTCCGCTGGGCAAATTGATCGCGTCGATGGGCCCACACCAGTTGACATCGCAAATTCGTGTCAACTGAATGTCAACTAAATAACACAAAAATTTTAAAGCGTCATACTTATCAGGAACAACAACAATTGTGTCGCAATAAAAAGTTAACTAGGTGTCTATGTTCTATCATATATTTAAGTTGAAATGAAATAATTTACCAAAATTAGTTGACACCAATTTTCATGTGTGGCCCAATATTTATGACTTACGTTTCGTTTCTATTGCATATTCAATGGGTACCCCATTGATGTCACCATATGAAAATATCCACTCTCCAGCTTAAGGCAATTTGAATAAATACTTCAACTTCAGACAACATTTGTTGCTAACATTTTATTGTCTATTTGAGATGTCATGTCGACTCGAAACAGATGTGCAAGCAATAAGTTTCGTGAAGGTTATTTCATATTTACTTCACACTAATTATGTTAAATGCCTAATGGAACGTTGTCTCCGAGTAAATATGGCCAGAATTTTTCGCAGTGAAGTTACTGACATAATATTTATTTACCTTTTATCATTCTTTTTTCACATTGTTTTACCATTTGTGAGTACATATTGAAAATGCACACAGATAATTATTGACCCCATTTATTTCTCAATTTACTTGTCAATTTTTTATCTATTTTTTTGTATTGTGCCTACACACACTAGTTTTCACCGTGACTTTGTGTGAAAACTGAAATTTTTTCAAATGCAAATTAATGAACACGGTTGAATGATTTGATTTGAATTTGGTTGGAATTTGAATTGATGAACGTTAAAATTTAAAATGTTAAAAACTAAAACACAGCACAAAAAGAGTAGGCTGGATGTCGCCATGTCGCCATTTCAGTTTTCACATCGGTCACGGTGAAAACTAGTGTGTGTAGGGCCATTGTATCCCGCTTCGCAATTCTCATAAACGATAAAAAAGTTGCAAATTTAAATGTGTAAAACAATATTCAAGCACAGTATAATTAGTACACAACTAAAAATATTTCTCTCTACTAGCTCTAGCTTCAGCAAATTCAAAAACAGTTATGCAAAGTCATAACTGCACAGGGAAAATTTTCCACAGTGGAAAGTTATGGCTAACCCGTCTTGTTCTGAAGTCATCATCAGCATCCATCTTTAATGGAAACTGAAATGGTAGATGGATTTTGCAATTTCGTTTTGCGTATACTCTGCGGTCCGCGAAGTATGCGCAGAATCCTACCATAATTTAATGAATAAAATATTGTGATAAATTTCACTATTAATTCATCCATAGTAAAAACGAAATATTATGATTAAAAAACATAATTTTTGGTTCATTATGCAGATGGGTTATGGTAGTTTTCCATACTCAGTGTGATGCCCGTCGAGTATACGCGAAAAAAGTACGAAACTGCATCTTCACTGTGTAGTGCGACGAGCTCTTTACCGACGAGCTATTCGCTCTATTTACTACCGTATGCCAGCCACATACTTCACACACGATAACAAACTACTTAATAAACTAAAACTAAAAACTCAGTTCAGTTTTACTTTACATCGTTGTTTTTCGTGCCGTTTTCTCTGTGATGTGAGTTCACAAATTCACGGTTCGTCTATTCGATGCGTTACGGTAACTGCATCTGTTTATTTGTACACGCTGCAGTGCAACGCATTGTTTTGCCGCCGGTAGAAAGAACTTAGCAATGTTGTTTTTCCTGGTCGCTTGCCTTTCGACGTTTCTGCGGAATATCACGATCAAACCAAATTTTAGGGATTTTAAATATCAATTCCTCGATATTTTTGTTTTCGCTTTTTATTATTATTTTGCATCCTAAAATCGCACAAACTTTGCCGGACCGAAAAGCGCAACATTTTTCAATCGAAAATAACGTGGCACTGCACTTTTTGTGCACCGCACTGCGCGGCCCACTCAAAAATAAATACAGTGTATAGTCGTGTTGAAAAAAACACTGCCGCCCACGTTCTCTACTACAACGGGCGCATTAGTTGGTTGAAGTTGAAAATAATGGAACATTTTGAATATAACTACCCGAAACCCCTCACTCAGCTACTTCCACAGTTCCTAAATAGAATACATTCGCTTTTAAATGGCCATTTTCGAACAGTGCCGCCGCGCCGCAACTGCAGCAGCTCCATAAACGTATATACATAGGCTTTCTATCCGCTCAGGGGTTCCATTCCACTCTGCGCAACTATACACGCCTACATAAATACATAGCCCATATATACCGCAAGCCCAAAAGTAAGTAGACCGAAACTTTACACAACAATTGTGCCACAACTAGCGCCCTGTCCCTGGAACTTTCTCGTTGAAATGCCGAACCTAAGTAAGAGCGGCTATAGCGACAGTTGCGTCCGGACCAGTCCGCTATACTCTTTACAGCGCGCTGGCGCCCCGGTTGAAGCCATTGGCCGCGGTGTTTTTGTCGCCCCCCCCCCCTCTGACTGGTGAAGTTTGTGCCTTTTGACGCGCGGGTGGGCGGCGACGGAAAATTTGATGGAGGGTGGTGGGCTTTAGGGGTGGGCGTGGCTTGTTTTTGAAATTTGATGTTGAATGTTAAGTTTTTAAAATTGAAGTCGATTAGGCTGTCACGTTTTGATTGCACTCTTTCCCTTCGGATGTTTATGCAGTGCATTGCATTAATTCTCTGTCTCTTCAAGATTAAATATTTGGGCGGGAAGAATCCAACACCCGGCCATATTTCTGTCTGTTTGATTTACAAAACTGAACATGGCACTTGACACTTTATATGCAACTTTACCTAACGATTGAAACTTTACCCAACACTTTCTGAAAATCCAACACTTTCACCCGAAATCCTCCCACGCTGGTGCACCCCCCACTAACATTTTCCTTTAACTTTTCCGCCGCCACATCAAATGTACCCGCAAGGCAGCTGGTCGCAACCAATCACCAAGACCTTCAGAAGCTGCGAAATGCCGCCGCCCGACTGCAACAAGCCCCCCCCCATTTCAAAATGGCCATACGCAAAGTTAGGGCTTCATTTCGGCCACATTCCGTACATAATACGGGGGGATTCTCTCATCGCAGAAGTCACCCGAGCCTCTAATTTGGACACGGCCCGGTGAAGTTTGCAGTCGGGTGCAAAGCGTTGCACTGCACCGGTCCAGTTATTTAAGTACCCGCCTCGAAGGCGGGTACTCGTACGCGTATAGGTATATAGGTATATATACCCGCGAGTATCCAATGTATTCAAAATGGCCCCGTTTGTGTGTGTGTGTAGGTGTGCACCGCTATGAGTGTCTTGTAGTGCCGCCGCGGCTGCAACTGCAGTCGCCTCGCAAATTTGTGTGTGTTGTTATGCGGCCCGCGCCCCGCGAGTATAGCGCCGAGTTTCAGCCCGTCTAGGAAGTTTGAAACGGCTGAAAGCTAATACCTATCCGTGATTTCTAGCGTCTTATTTTTGCATGTATCCTGGCGCTTTGAGCGCTTAAGTGTAGGGCAATTTCGGCCACATTTTCACACTGATTTGCCATCGGTATAAATTTTGCGTTCATCAAAACTTGTGTATATTTATATAAATATTCAATCGGGAGCCGCGGCAGAGTTGTAAGCCATATTGCAGTTGAGCAGCCCAGCCGCTTGTTGCTTATTAGTGTGTCAGTGCAAAATTGTGTTTATTCGGTACGTTTCCTTTAGCATTGCACTGCGGTGCAAGTTTTCACCCCGTTTTTGATGTTTTATGATTTTTGTCGCCACCTCGGAAGTCTTCGTGCCCCAATCCTGTGATAGTGATAGCGTTACGCCCAAAATTAAACCTACCCGACACGTTTCGGGTACCCGATTCCCGAAACCCGTCGGTTCGCCACGATTCCGCGTGTAGAACTCGGCTCAAAAACCCGCGTAGAAAAGTCGCGAGTGTGCACCGGAGAGGCAGTGCAGCTGGGCCCATCGAATCCGCACCCGCACCGCCCCCCACCACCCACAAATCTAGCAGGACCAGCGCAGGGCCGGCATCCAATTAATTAGCCACTAAATAATTAGCCACCAATTTATTAATCGCGTCAACTAGAGAAAATGTCCGCGTCGGTCTACCGGTCGGGCTCGGCGCTCGCCGTGCACAAGTCCGCGTCGCACACGGTCGTGCGCGAGAGCAACATTTCCAGCAGCTCGTTCGCCGACTTGGGAGGACTCACCCGCTTGGAGGTGCGGTGTTTTGGGATTGAGTTGACACGAGGAGTTGACGGACTAAGTGTCTAGAACTGATAAATTTGTTTGAAGACCAGGGTTTTGAGTTTAACGTACTGAATTATTTTGATGTCGGTCAACATTAGTTGACGGTCTCCCTATTCCGGTGAACTCAAATGTGTTTAGAGCAGATTTGTCAGCTTTCGAAATTTTGATTGTCAACTAGAGTCTGTAGGGCCAATTAGGATTACTCGAATTATCACTGGTCTCCGGGGCTCAAATTCTGACTGTGTCTGGTTCGTGGGAACTCAATTGTGGCTCGGGTTGGTAATTTTTTTGCTGGATTTCGAGAGAAAAAATCTGACCAGTTTGGACCCTGTGAAAATGACAGGACATATTTAATACTTGAGCCTAATTTAAATTCTGACAATTATTTTCCACCCGACGTCGAGTCTCCGTTCCACTTTTTCCAGCCTTTCAATAAAGTCACTTTTCAAGTGCATCACACACTTAATAAAGTGTAATAACGACACTTAATTTCGCATGTAAAAATCGCAGGACAAGATCCGCCTGTTGCAAGATGACCTGGAAGCCGAGCGCGAACTGCGCAACCGCATCGAACGCGAACGCGCCGACTTGTCCGTGCAGGTGAATTTGTGAATTTTCAGGTTTAAAGGTTGAGCCGTTGTAAATTAATTGACTTAAAATATTTGAATAAGTCCCGCGGAGAAGTTTGATTTTGGCCAGATGATTTTCGTGGAGACTTTTTGACGGTGTTTTTCGAAAAAATACAACGTTATTATGCACATGACCTAATTATGCAATATGATTTAAGCCTGGGTGTGGAACCAGATTTAGTTTTGTTCGTTTCAAGCGCATGGTGTCACTACATGTCATGTTCTTGTGAGAACGGGGAATTGTTCAAAGAGAGCTTTTTTCATCGACGCCGCTCACTGGGGAAATTTGAAGGGTAACTTAAACGGGACCAATACAAAAAATAATGCAAAAATTGCAATGCCATCGGCGGGAATCGATCCCGTGTGTACCGGAGCAAGCGCGGGCGATCTAACCGCTAGAACGGCAATGTCCTCAATTAAAGGCAAAAAATCGAAGCCATTAAGAAAAAAGTTCACAATCACACTCTCACATCCACCCCCTCAACCGCCCCCCCCCAACCCCACAGCTGATCGGCCTCACCGACCGCCTCGACGACGCCGAAGGCAGCACCGACGCGCAGCTGGAGGTGAACAGGAAGCGCGAGACTGACCTGCACAAGCTGCGCAAGCTCTTGGAGGAGAGCCAGCTGGAGAACGAGGACGCCATGAACGGGTTGAGGAGGAAACACCAGGAGGCTATTGTGGATTACCAGGACCAGATCGAGCAGCTGCATAAGAAGAATTCAAAGTGCGGTTTTTTGGAGGGGGTTTTGTGGGGTAGATGGTCTTGTATGGGTTTTTATAGGTTTTTATGGGTAGATGGTTTTGGGGGGTAGATGGTTTTTGGAGGGGGTTTGGGGTGTAGATGGTTTTTATGGTTTGGTTTTTGAGATTGCATTGTGAATGTGAATTTTTCAGCCCTAAATCTGAAAATTAAACTTAGGTAAAATTATTTTGTAAAACTAGAAACATTTGACTGAAATGTAAAACGACTACACCGGGATAACAACATGAAGTTGATACTTAAATGGTAAATTGTCGATAAAATTGTCGATCAACACAGGATCGACCGCGAGAGGCAGCGCCTGCAGCACGAGGTCATCGAGCTGACCGCCTCGGTCGACCAGGTACAGAAGGAGAAGGTACGCTACATTTTTTTATTTGTGAAGTGTCATGCAGTGTCGAGTATCATGTAAAATGTCATAGTTTTTTAAAATGTTCAGTAGTAAAAATTTGTTCATTTCATTTGACACTTTGCATCACAGTTAGCATTGAAAAAATCTCTGGGAGATTTATATTTAAAAAATCTCAGAAAATCTCAGAAAATATAAGATTTTCTGAGATTTATATTTATTCCATGATTTTCCAGAGAGATTTAATTATATTTTCTCCAGATTGAGAAAATCTCTCGAGAAAATCTCCCTATATTTGCCCATTTTCACCTTCAAATTCACTAGTTCATGTGTTTTTTTAACCAATTTTCATATATTTCACTATATATTTGCTTATATACCCATTTTTGGCTATTTCCCCCCTATTTGTAGTTTTTCCTTCCGTTTTTCTGTTCTATGGCATGAAAGAGCCAATAAAAAAGTTAGGTATCTGAAATACATTTTCTGTACTCAAGTACTTTCAAGAAGTATACATAAAAGAGAGCACTGGTACTTTTTCTGAGGAAATTTAGATGTATTGACTTAGTACTCAAGTATATGTATTTTTGCGTAAATGAACCATACCCCTGAACCATACTGAACCCATGCAGTCCCATGAAGACCCAGTGCTCAAGTACGGGGCTGTACTTAAGCACCAGGTGTTCATTAGCACTGGATGTTGCTACTTGTGCAACGTGTAAACTTATGCAGTGGGTTCTAGCCATTTGAACAACTAAAGAGTTGACAGCATGCTTTGGAAATATAGTTACCAAATTTTGGTGAAAAAGTCATCTGATAAATTCTGTGGGGATCATCACATGTGAAAGTAATGTGTTCTACTATGAGGAAAAATGTGCCTAAACCATAGTTGTGTTCATTATTCAAATACTAAATACATGGTAGTGCAAAGTGTGCCATCAGTAGACAATATGCTGTTATCATATGAAAATGTGAATGAAAAGGTTAAAGATCATGTAATGTGCTTAATATCTACTCTCAATGGTTCAAACACCTTGAAATATCGATTAAATAATACTTTGAGTTGAGAGATTTTATGAGATTTTTTTTAACTGCAAGAGATTTTCTCAGAGATTTAATTATATTTTCAAAAATGACCCAAGAGATTTAATTATATTTTTTTCTTGAGAGATTTTCTGAGATAATATTTAATTATATTTTCTCAAAATCGGTCGTTTTTTACAATGATAATCACAGTTTACACTTTGTATGACACTTTACAGGGCCTGGGATTGGGAATGCCCTTGGGCACCTCAATCATTCAATTTCTAATCGATCATTAAAAAAGCGACACAAATACAGAAAAATAGAGAAATTCCACAACCCCAAAACCCCCAATCAACAACCCGCCAAAACCCCCCACAGCACTCGGCCGAGCGTCTAGCGGAGAAATACGAGGCCCAATCTCGCGAGCTCGCCAACAAAGTCGACGACCTGGGCAAGACCGTGAACGACCTGGCCGGGCAGCGGCAGCGTCTCCAGGCCGAGAACAACGAGCTGACCAAGGAGCTGCACGACAACAAGGTGCAGCTGGACAACCTGCAGCACGTGAAACATCAGCTCGCCCAGCAGTTGGAGGAGGCCCGTCGTAGGTTGGAGGATGCTGAGAGGGTCAGTTTTGGGTGTGGTCTATGTTTTGGGTGCATTTTTGTGGTCCTGGGAAAATGGTGAAGTTTTGATGAAATGGTTGGACTCTATATGACATTTTAATGGGAATGTATAATAATATTTTACTTCAGAATGTAACGTCATGGTTCTCAAGTTTTTCCAAAAGTTGACCAAATATACCATGTAGTTTATCAAGCATTTCAATATTTTTCACAGTTGGGATGTAATATAATTGTTTAAATCCTTGAAATCCTGAAAAATAAAAACTTCAAAGTCAATTACAATCGTGAATTCAATTAAACTTCAAAAAATCCCTCAAAAACACCAAACACCCAAACATGCAACCCCCAACCCCAAATACCCCCCCAGGAGCGCAGTGCGATGCAAGCGCAGCTGCACCAGGTGACCCTGGAATTGGACAGCGTGCGCGCCGCCCTCGACGAGGAGTCCACTGCCCGCAGCGAGGCTGAACACAGGTATTTGCAGGGTTGTGAAAGTGTTTTGGGTTTACTTTAAAGTTTTCAGGTAGGTACACACGGATAACGTGTAGAAACGTTTACGTTTGCTGTCAAAAAGTACTTGTACTCTTTGCGTATACTTTTTAAAAGTATTTTTACTCTGATTGATTGTGTATTTCTAGGAAAAGTCGTGCACTTCTACAATTTTTTTGCATATTTGGTTGAGCTTTTAAAAAAAGTAATCCACTTTACGTTTTCCCATTTAAAAGAGTCCATTTTACGCTTTCAGTTTTGTGAACTGAATAAATGCAAAACACTTAACCACTGCACAGGTACTCCCTGTCGGTGACGGAAATCACCCAATGGAAGAGCCGATTCGATTCCGAGGTCGCCCTCCATCATGAAGAGGTGGAAGACCTGAGGAAAAAGATGATGCTCAAACAGGTCGGTTGAGTGGCTGAGTTTTTGGCTGAATTTTTGGTTGAATGAATGAGTGTTTTCAGTTTCTGTTTCGTAAATATCGCTGCAAACGTGATTTCGTACAGGTAAACAGCTGAGCGTGAACCATGCGTTTTCAAGCTAAGAATCTGTATCTTTTTGCAAACAACAAGATGCGCTACCTAAATGATGTGCTTGATTAAAAGTCTCGATCAAAAAATTACGGTAGGAGCCTAGTGTATTGTACATACCGCTATACAAAACCCCCAACCCCCCAACCCCCACAGGCCGAGTATGAAGAACAAATCGAAGTCATGCTCCAGAAAATCTCCCAACTGGAGAAGGCCAAATCCCGTCTCCAATCCGAAGTCGAAGTCCTCATAGTCGACCTGGAAAAAGCCCAAAACACGATCGCCATCCTGGAACGGGCCAAAGAACAACTCGAGCGCCAGGTGCACGAGTACAAGCTCAAGCTTGAAGAGGTCCAGGCCGAGTTGGAGCACACTTTGAGGGACTTGAAGAACGCCCAGGCTGAGTTGCAGAAGATGAAACATCTGTATGAGAAGGTCGTGGAGCAGAAGGAGGCCCTCGCGAGGGAGTGCAAGAAGTTGCAGGGTCGGTTTTGAGGGGGTTTGTGGACTTTTTGGTGAGAGTGATGGTGTCATTGTGCACTGAGGATTTTTTATTCGTGGCATTGTAGAAAATATGCTGATAATGCGGGGAAATTTTGGGGAAATGCGGGGATAATGCATTTCATATTCACAACACTATTCTTCAATTCAAGCGTTTTTTTATATTCACCTTCTGGCGTTCAATTGAACAACAAATGGTTTATTTTTCACAGCCTGGTGGGGGTTTATTTTTCATAGTGAAAATTTTGAGGGGAGGTGAAACGAGTGGGGTGGGTAGGTATTTCGATGGGGGGTTATTATTTCGTCAGAAAATTTCGTGAAATTCATATTAGTAAAGAATATGCTTTTATCTACCAAAAACCGGTAATACTTAAATGTGTCCAAATATGATATATAATTTCGTGGGTATTTCAAGGGGGTGGGTATTTCAAGGAAATACGGTACTCACAATACCCCCCAAAAACCTCCAAAAACCCAAACCCCAACCCCCCCCCCCCCAGACGACCTGCACGAGGCCAAGGAAGCCCTGGCCGACGCCAACCGCAAACTGCACGAACTCGACCTGGAGAACGCGCGCCTGGCGGGCGAGATCCGCGAACTGCAAGCGAGCGTCAAAGAGGCCGAAGCGGCCCGCCGCGACGCGGAGAACCGGTGCCAACGCGCCCTGGCTGAGCTGCAGTCGGTGCGCGCCGAGATGGAGCGCCGGCTGCACGAGAAGGAGGAGGAGATGGAGTCGCTCAGGTGGGCGCCCCCCGTGCCCGTCCTGGACACTGTGAAATGTGATGTAAAGTGTCAAAAGTCATGTAAAATGCCATGGAATAAATGGCTGAAGAGTTTACCATTTTACATGACATTTGACACTTTACACTATTAACAGGGCATCCTATGTCGGGTAGAGTTGACAAGTTTGACTTGGCAGGTCTCGTCTCGAGCGATTATTTAGTTATGTTTCAAATTTAAGTGTAATGTAATTGGGGAAATTAAAGCATTTCACTTAAACCATGCATAAATTTGGTCATTTAACTTTTTTACGTGGTGGTAGTTATTTAGTGCCGAGCAAGTAAGTGAATTTTTATGCAGGGTTCGACAATATGTGACAAACTCATAAAAAGTATTAAAATCTTTCAGGAAATGTAAATAATTAAAGATCAGATATTTTTTATCTTGATTTTAGGAAAATAAATATGATTAAATGTCTCTGGGAAGACCTGGAGAATATATAAATAAATATGGTTTTTTTAAATACATTTTCTTATATTTAAAAAAATATAAATCTCCCTAATCGGAAGTCAACCCCCAACCCCCCACCCCCAGGAAGAACCTGCAGTTCGAGATCGACCGCCTGTCCGCCGCGCTGGCCGACATGGAGTCCCGCCTCAAGGCAGAGGTGGCCCGCCTCAAGAAGAAGTACCAGGCCGAGATCGCCGAGCTCGAGATGACCGTCGACAACCTCAACAGGGCCAACATCGAGGCGCAGAAGACTATCAAGAAGCAGTCCGAGCAGTTGAAGGTGGTTTTTTGGGGATTTTTTTTGTTGTAATGATATGAGATTTTTTTTTAGAAAAATGTGATTGACAGTAAGATTAGAAAGTCTTTTAAAAGAAGATATACTTGGTTTTAACTTTGGAAAAACCTGGAGAAAAATATAAATTATATACCTAAGAATTTTTCTGCATCTGGCACCACTGCCTGATTCTGTGATGCTGCCGGGTCAAAATTAAGTTTTGCACCAGCCATTAAAAACCATTTTTGCAAACTTTAACAAAAATATGGCTGTACACTTCATTACATCATGCAACAATTTCCAGCTGACTTTTCATTCAATAACAAGCTCAAAGGCACTGCGCAAACTAATAACCATTTGGGAAACTCGTAAATCTGTTTTGAACAAATTTGAATTTACCTGAATATGAATCTGTCCACTACCGTTGACGGCGATCAAAAGTAATCTCTTCTGGTGAACTGAAATGCGTCTAAATCACCTTTATGAGTCTCCTCAATGTTGGTGGTGTACTAGTGCGCGGAGCGCCAACAAAATCCCTCACCCTTAAACCCAACCCCAACCCCCCAGGTGCTGCAATCGAACCTGGACGACGCTCAGCGGCAGCTGCAGCAGTGTTTGGACGCGTTGGCAGTGAGCCAGCGCAGGTGCGCCGCCCTGTCGGCCGAGCTGGAGGACATGAAGGCGGCGCTGGACAACGCGCTCAGGGCGCGCAAGGCCGCCGAGATCGAGTTGGAGGAGGCTAATGTAGGTTGCGGGTGCAAGGTTGGGGGATGTGAATTGGGAACCTTTGGGAACCTACCTAGATTGGGAACCTTCGAAGATCCTAGTTGAGGGATCTTGAAGAGTTTAGTGGCCTGCCTCCGAACAGCCTTAATATAGGACCTTTAAAGAACTAAAGCTAGCTTTATGTGCCTTGTTCAATAGTGTAACGAGGGAAAATAAATAAATATTCTTATGGTACTTTATTCAGATCATCTATTGTAACCATCACTGCAAAACCTACAATCTACCACCCAACCCCCCCCCCCACCCAGGCCAAGGTGGTCGACCTGCAGTCGGTCAACGCGAACTTGACGTCGATCAAGTCCAAGCTCGAAACGGAACTATCGACCGCCCACCACGACCTGGACGAGGCGACGCGCGAGCTGCACGCGGCCGACGAGCGCGCTGCCAGGGCGCAGGCCGACGCCCAGCGCGCCCACGAGCAGCTGCACGAGGAACAGGAGCACTCCATGAAGATCGATGCTATGCGCAAGGCACTTGAGGAGCAGGTACTTTTTGGGGGGTTGGAATTTTGGGGGAGTTTTTAGAGATTGTGAAATGTCAATGGTTGTAAAATGCCCTGTAAAATGGCAAATTTCATGTAAATTGTCTAAAGTCATGTAAAATTACATGTAAAATGGCAAACTTTTGATTTAGATATGTTCTATTTTCAATACGTGCTATTTATTTGTAAAAATGCTACTCGAATTTCACCAAAGCATTGCCTTCATGCAACCGAAAAGTTTCAACAATGTGACCTCATTTACCTATCTAACAAACTTTTTAATGCATCCGTTCGTGCCGCTCGCAGGTGAAGATGCTGCAGGTGCAAATCCAGGAGGCCGAAGCCGCAGCCATGCTGGGCGGCAAGCGCGTCATCGCCAAGCTCGAGACTCGCGTCGGTTTTTTTATGGAGTTTTTGATATGGCTGTGGAGAAATATGGATTTTATAAGTTTTGGATGGAAATGGTTTTTGACAATGCAATAATTTGTTTTTAATGATACATCTACAAACTATCATTTCTCGCTTATGCAATAAATTTGGGGTTAGTTTCAAACATTAATTGCCAATTTATGGTAAAAATTATACTCAAAACAAGTTGTCGCCTCGAAAAAATTCCCACCTAAAGTCAGAAAAACAAACAAAGAAGCTCCCTTGTGGACGCATTTACATTGAATACAATAGGCACCCAAACGACAACCCAAACAATCCAACCCCCCCCCCCCCCGAAACTCAACCCCCAAATTACCCCCCCCCCAGATCCGCGACCTTGAAACCGCCCTGGACGAGGAGACCCGCCGCCACAAGGAGACCCAATCTGCTCTGCGCAAAAAAGACCGCCGCGTCAAGGAAGTCCAGCTGGCTGTTGATGAAGAGCACAAGAACTTCGTCATGGCCCAGGACTTGGCTGATCGCGCATCTGAGAAACTGAATATTTACAAGAAACAGCTGACTGAGGCGGTGGGTTTTGATTGTGGGGACAGGCCGGATTTATTTCGAACGTTATAGGTAGACTTATTTACGCCTGGAGTAATAGCTCTTGTGGGCATTTATTTCAGGGGTTACTCCCGCACCCTGTAAAATGTCATGTAAAACGTAAAATCTCATGTATTAAGTGTAAAGGTTTTATGTAAAATGTCATGTAACGTGTAAAAGGTCATGTTAAATAAAAATATATCATGTTAAGTGTTAAAAGTCCTGTAAAACATAAAATACCATGTAAAGTGTAAAAAGTCATGTAAAAGGTCATGCAAGATTCAAAATTTGCACTTGATTTCACATTTTACATTTTACATTGAATCTTACAGGGTTCGAGACTGGCACCAGGTTAACACAATAGACAACTCAAAAATCCAAGTCCAAAACTAACACTGAACCCAAATCCAAAACAAACCCCCCCCCCCCACAGGAATCGATCACCATGGGCAACCTGAACCGAGTGCGGCGCTACCAGCGCGATCTCGAAGAGGCGGAAGGCCGCGCCGAGATGGCCGAGTCCAGTCTGAACCTGATCCGCGCCAAGCACCGCTCGTCCGTCGTCACCGGCCGCACCGTCCAGTCATCCAAGGTCGATTCCGTATCCAACGGTGATACTGGTGTATCCAATTCTGGTGTATCCTATTCTTACTCGCCCTACGGTCACGATGAGGAGGCTCTGAGTAGGGATGTTCTTTGGAGTAGGGCGCCGGATAGGTTGAGGTCGGGTAGCGTGCCCCCGCCCGATTTGAGCCGGCCATATGCGCAGCGGTATTATGAGAATTTGGATACGCCCGGCTCTGTGAGAGCGTATTTGGACGCTGTGGGAGAATTGTATCGAGTGAAAATTTGAGACATTTTTCTGTGAATTTTTTGTGTTACCTGACATTCGATTTTTTTGTGAAGTAAGGTTTTTTACTCCGGATTGTAAAGCACGACAAAATAATTTCAGTAAGTTGTATATTTTGCACTGAAGTGAGCCAATATGCGAAAAATGCACTGCACTGCACTTTCACATCATATGGTGGCGGTAAAATAGCTGTAAATAATAATTCTTACAACAGGTACTTCTCTCCTTTTGCAAAATTGTCTCCTACTACAAACTCCCTGTACTAAAGCTGCAAACTATTCTCTTCACAATGCACCACTCAAAAATGTAGCTGTGCACACTAGTTCACAGTTGTTCAACGGTCATCTGAAAAATACGTTTTACACACGTTGTAGTTGACTACCTATCAGCTCATCTAGCATCAACACAAGTTGACTAATGGAAAAAACATGTATTTACATTCTCTCTAATAAAAAAAAAAAGAATTTCCAGTTGACCGATAAAACACTGTCAACTAGTGTGCTACACCACCGATCAAAACTTTCCTCACAACCCCCCCCCCCCCAATGCACCATTCACACAACACCCAGGTTTACGTGATGGAGGAGGAAGGCTGAGCGGGCAAGCCGGAGCAATTGCAACGCAACTTCGCATTTCTCTATCCATTCTATCTGCATCACCGGGCGCACGTGTTTTTTTTCTTACCGCCGGTAGCAGAGTAAAAACAATGAAAAATGTGCACGCAACGTTTTTGGATTTTTTGACGTTTTTTGTGACGTTTCGATGGTGATGAAAGGTGAAACATAACTGTAGTTATGTATGTTAATGCACTTTTGTAATTATAACCGAGTAATGATTGAGCGCGGTGCATTCTTACTGTTCCTACACTTGTGTATTTCCGGATACTTTAATAGTCTCCTATTTGCATAAGTAGATATTGGAACTTTTTGGGTGCCTTGGGTTGGATGTCATGTTATTTATTTATAATAAAGCAATGAAATATTTTAACAAAAACTTTTTAGAGACATTTCAATCAACTGCCATCCTGTTATTTATTTACATTGAGATTTTTGTTGGATGTTTTTTCACCACTTTTGCATCACCTTAGAATAGAAATTTAAGGTGGAGGGCAAGCTTTTCTCACAAATACTAGCTGGGTTCTGCATGTTCTGCTTTTGATACTATTCCTTATGCATTTTCAGAAAGTATTGAGCTCATTTATGTACCTAATTAGCCATTAGCACCTCTGCTTTTAGGCCTACCTATGTATTATGATCCCAAATTATGTAGAAATGTGTTTTTTTTCAACCGGTGGCATCATGAGTTTTAATCCAAAAAATATATATAAAAGTCTAAAAACAGGGGCAAAAAAGACCACGCCCCAGAAAGTTTTGAACTGACCATCAAAATGTGGGGGCATGCAAAAAAAATTTTATGGGCGGATATGAGCGGGCAGCTACAAGTATAAATGTGCAATAGGGCCACACAATTGTTATAGGTGCCAGTTATTTTTTTGCAACATCATTTTTTTGACATCTGATGTACACATCGTGAGCAGATTTTGTCATTTTAGTGTTTCAAAATTTTATGTTCACACATCATGGATGCAAATAAAGTTCTGTGCGAACCGAATTTTTCTCTGCTCCACGTTTGACACGTTTTTTTCATCCCATCGCCGGACTTTTTCACTCTTGTGGTGTGTGCTAAGTTTCCTTTGTTCTCTATCGATAAAAAAATGAACAACGTTTCACACGTTTGTGAATTTACGTAGAAAGTGAAAGCCAAATTATAAAAGTTACGGTTGGGATTAAAATATTCACGATTGTCGCTGCACGCACTAGTTTACAATGTAATTTTAAACAAATTAAGTAAACTTTTATTCCCTTTAAGGTTGATTTATGAGTTGAGTAGATTTTTAGTTCACTGGCAGTAAAATGCACAAAAAAGTAAGCGCCAAATTCACTCATAGTTGGCGCAATAAACGTGATGAGATGGGTCTTTATTCAGATGGGATATGGTAGATTTTATGGTAAATTGTGCGATCAGTCAACTCATACAGATGCTAATCACGAAAATCAGCGAAATTCAGAACTTAGTTCATCACTTGGAAAAGCCGATGATTCCAGAAATTAACCGTCTAAAAGAGAACATTCGCGACAACGTTCTGATATGTAAAAAACGCAATTCAATTCGCCAACGGGAACGATGAACGGGTCACGTATGGCACATTTGGCCCAAGTCCAAGTTACCGGTTGCGTATTATTCAAAAAACAGTAATAGCTCAAAATTAGCTCAAATTCGCTAAAATTTAATTTGCTCCGTTTTGCCAATTTACACCTTTATGATATGTTTTTGGTCTATATACATGTTTATATACTTTTTTAGGTAATTTTAGCCTATTTTATTTATAGCTATTTCGAAATTCATGGCCAGCTGCCAATTTCACGCAGGGGATATCTCCAAGTGAAACGATATAACGACTCCGCCTTTTAAGTTAAACCTGGGGCATCATGACCCACTTCAACTTCGCATTGGCCTAAATAGGCGTGGCCTATAAATTCGCCGACCAAAAAGATAGAATAAAAAAACGACAACTTTCAACGTTTTGTAGAATACATAGTTTGATCTAGGCGGCACTTGAGTCATTTCTCAACCAGCAAAACTGATATCGGAATCCGGAAAAAGCCACACTACAACTTGTATTGCTGCTTCTCGTACAGTATTGGCATGATGCCAGAACAACGATGTACGAACACAGCTAATCGAAAGGTCGGTTTTAAGCTGAAATTAATCACAAATTTATCGAGTCTGTATCGCACACAATTAGGTATTTTTACGAAAATCGTTTGCCTTGAAATTGCACTGGACAATGAAAAAAAGTGAATGAATATTGTTTTTTTTCTGCAATATCAGTTGACTAAGCCAATTAAGGAAATCATTTTTACTTTTCAATATCAGTTGACAGCATCAGCGAATACTTTTTTTAAAAACTTCTAGGCGTATACTGAACATTTCTGGAGTGCCGCGCTCAAATGAAAGCATCGGCGCGATTCAGACGGGAAAATTCGCTGCGAGATGATCGAAGGGTCAGTTGAGTCGGTTGGTTTTTAAACACTTATTTCAAAATGGGGGTTATCTGTGGATATGAAAATTGTGATCAAGGTGCTTTTCCACGTGGGCTTTTCAATGGCACGTTCAGTTTAGCCCTGGGACTAGGGCTCGAACTCGACTCGACTCGACTCGTGACTCGAGGGTAAAATCGGGTACCGACGCGACTCGGCCGACTCGACCGGAAAAATATCGCCCTGACTCGAGACTCGAGGTTTTTGCCTGACTCGACTCGAAATTTTGGCAAATTTCGAGTCAGGGTTCTCCATTCAATCATGTCAAAAATATCAATTTTGACATGATTTTTTAAACATATTTGTTGAAAATTTTGCGCGCAAATGCTCATTTCCACACCACATGCATGATTAATTATCAATTGGCTTGGCATATGTATTCAATGATAAATACATAGAATGTTGCTTTCCATTCCTTGTATGAAATTGGCTTTTGTAATTTGCTGGCTGGTTGAGGGATGGCATTTTTTCCTGGTTTTTATGTTAAAATGTTGTTTTATTTAAAAAAAAAACAAGTAATAAAAATGTCATTTTCCATCCCTAGGCTGTTTTTATTTATGGCAATATCTGAACTTGTCTGACAAAAAGTTATTATTTTAGCTTTATCTTGCTCTAACTTGATATTAAAATGAATTGTTGGCTTTTTACTTCATCAAGTGTGTGGGAATACATTGGTTAAGAAACCAGTATCTAAAATTTCCACAAGCATCCTACCAGAAGGTAATACATCCGACTCGACTCGAGACTCGACATTTCTGCCTGACTCGACTCGATTTTTCACTGACTCGTCCGACTCGACTCGCCGACTCGACCGGAAAAATTTTGGGGCTCTGACTCGAACTCGAGTTTGAAAAAAATCGAGTTTCGAGCCCTACCTGGGACACTCCCAGACCCTGTATAAGATCCTGTAAAATGTCATATGTCATGTAAAAAACCCTATAAAATGTTATGTGCCATATAAAGACCCTGTCATTTGTCATGTAAAAGACTCTGTAAAGTGTCAAATGTCATGTAAAAGAACCTGTAAAGTGTCATGTGTATCCAAATATTATTTCCTGGTATCCAAATCTTATGTTTTGTATCCAAATATTACTTTTTGGATACTATAAATAAGATTTGGATACACTTGACACTTTACAGGGTCTATACAAGACATTTGACATGTTACAGGGTTTTTTACATTACATTTTACAGGGTCTTTTACATGACACATGCCATTTTACAGGGTCTTTTACACTTTACAGTGTCTTTTACACTTTACAGGGTCTTTTACAGGTTCTGGAAGTGGCGACTGGGGTGCACCATTACCAAGTCATTTGACTTTGAATATCAAACCTTGTGATTTACTCCCTAATTTTGGTGGTTTTCAAGATCTGACATAACTCTTGATGGGTGAGAAAAGTTGTAGATGAAAAATGCAGATAAATGTCTAAGGTATCTGAAAAGCTTTGTCACTCAAACAAACGAGGGCAAATGTCAATATTCAAAATTTAAAATTTTGGAATGAAATTCTTCAATTATCTGTCACAAGCTGTACATGGTTGATTAGTCTGTTAGATGTGAATGCTTTTATTTAAGCGCCGTTAAATACATTCACTTCATGTTTTAAAGTAAGGATTTGTTTTTCGCGCCCATTTTTGCACGTAGGTGTGGCAAAATCGCTCATGGGTCTCGCTCTCGCCGCGGTTAAATTTTATTCCATTTTTAGACATTAGGTGTGAATTGCGTTATTCTACGCATGTGGACGCTGGGTAGGTGATTGAGTTTCATTTTTTTCAACACGCTTGTGTTTGTGCCGCTGTCGTATTTTGCAATCATATCCCCCATGTTTGTGTCACATCCACTGACAGTAGATATTTATTTCACTTTTTTGGCATCAAATTTTATGTCGGTTTTCGGTTTACCTATTTTTATTTCCTCTAAATTGATAGACCGAAATCGCCAAACAAAGCAGTGTTAAATATTTTGTAGGCGGTTTTTGGGTACATGCGGGCTTTCGTAACTTGCATTTTTTTCTCCTAATTGAATGAGTGCACTTGGTGTCGCCATATCTTATCAATAATTTTTATCGTCTCCAAAATCAATTAA
Source organism: Sphaerolaimus hirsutus (assembly GCA_964036195.1). Taxonomy (NCBI): domain Eukaryota; kingdom Metazoa; phylum Nematoda; class Chromadorea; order Monhysterida; family Sphaerolaimidae; genus Sphaerolaimus; species Sphaerolaimus hirsutus. The sequence continues at coordinate 3,359,719 of OZ038460.1, read as the reverse complement.
GCGATAAAATGATAACTTTTGCCGCCACAACTCCCACAACTACGCACAGGACAAAATACGACCTAAAATACTTCTGCGTAAATGACGCCCTTCCAAAATGAGATAGTTCACTTCCCGCCTTCCCTACACATTCATCGAAATCGTAAATCTGGCGCTTAAGTGCCACACGCACAGCGTACGCCACTTTCCGCCATTGTTCCACGCTCGTGACGGGCGCGGCGCACTTTAAAGTGTTCCATTCAAAGTGAGTTGATGACGATCGAATATGCGGCCGGCTCCATTGAGCTTTGTGGCGTATTGTATCTCATTTTGGGCAGTGCAACGCGTATGATTGTGGGGGACATTTCCATCGCTCTTCAAGTGACAGAGAAAATGTCAAGTATCAAGGATAGTATGAAATGCATTTTATGTGTCAACCTAACACCGTCAGTGATTACATATTGGCAGCCCGCACACTAGTTGACACATTTGTGTCAACTGGTCTATGTCAACTCAGGTTTCCGCTTCACGTGTCAGTCACAGAGTGATCTCCAATCAACATGTAGCAATGTTGAAAAATAAATAATACGGCATGTGCATTGGAAGATCGCGCAGCGACACGTGTAGGCGAAATCTGAGTTGACACAAACCAGTTGACACAGTACAAATGTGTCAACTAATGTGTGGACCGCGCAAGCCAATCACTGCGAGATGATTTTTCTGCGAGATGATTGACTTGACATGCAGTTTTTTGTTGACATTTGACAGAAAGTTTCCTAGCTTCTCGACACTGCAATTGGTTCCAGAATAGATATCATTGCAGTGCACTGCTTTTTATCTCAGCGTGGCCTTGATAAAATGCCCTTTTTGCCCTCGGATATGGAAACATTACGTCAAATCAAACATATATGCGGGGTGAAATTTTGTTGTTCGCGGCGCAGTGCATGCATCATTTAGCTGATTGACCCACATTTGATCTGATGAGAACAAAGCTACGCGATTATGTCATCTCGTTGCATTTTTGAAATGGAACAGAAGCGAATGGCGCCTTGGTGTCGGCATGATTTTGCGGGAGGTTCAATTGCTTGAATGTATGAAAGTAGCGTGTTTGAGTTCAGGCGGCAGTTCCAGACCCTGTAAAATGCCCTGTAAAATGTAAAATGTCATGCAAAGTGTCAAAAGTCATGTAAAATGCCCGTTAAGATGGCAAACATACGTTTGCCATTTTACCGGGCATTTTACATGACTTTTGACACTTTGCATGACATTCAACATTTTACAGGGCATTTTACAGGGTCTGGAACGAGTGTGCAACACGAAACATGTAAGCGCACAAAACATTTTGTATCATAACACACGCACACGCGCCCATGAAACACTTTGTATCATTACACACGCCCATGCGCCCATGAAACACGCCGGTTTGCCCATGAAACACGCGCGCGCGGTGTCATAGCAATGTATGTGCGCGCGTCACATTTAATCATTTTTTTTGTAAGTATAATCAACCATTTTCAGCGCTCTATTTTACCTATTTACATGTGTGCTAAATTGTGTTTGATGCCTCTGATAGTTAAACATGCACAGTAAACATAGAAAAATCCCAAATTGACAGAATAGAACATCCACAACACAATACAACACAATACAAATGAGCAGCGCAAAAATTTGCAAACAAAATGAAGCATCTACTTCCATAAGTTGATATCAAACAATGAGATAAAAAATGAATGACTATCAAAAAATGCTGATTTTTGAGTGCAAATTTCCAAAAGCTCCAATAGTTACAATATATGACACTTGAAAAAGTTTTGATGGAATTTTTTGGAAAAATTGGAAATGTGGAAAACAATTTCAGATGCTGTTTCTGTGCTTAATCAAGTTTTTGAAATTTAGGATTTATCAACTTTTTGAAGTGGATGTCTCACACGCAATTCCATTACACAAGTAAAATGAATTTATGAGATTTTTTCAACTGATGTATGAACAGATTTACACTATGTTCACGGTAATCAATATTGGGCACTTCAAATTATCCATGCTGCCAGCCGCGCATTCACACCTTGCCAATCGGAGTAATTATCGACACTCTACTTAACAAATTATCAGTACACAGATTGCGTGCACTCAGCAAATTATCAGTACACTCACTTGCAAATTATCAGTACACGCACGCTTTGCTGTGACACCGCGTGTGGCGCTTTGTGGCACCTGTGGCGCTTTGCGCGCGTGTTTCATGGGCAAACCGGCGTGTTTCATGGGCGCATGAGCGTGTGTAATGATACAAACTGTTTCATGGGCACGTGTGCGTGTGTAATGACACAAAATGTTTCGTGCGCTTACATGTTTCATTGGATCCTCCCGTCTGGAACTGGCACCAGATGTCATTTGTGTGTAGGATTCAGTAAAATTTGTGAATATGCTAGCTGTTGCCAATTCCGCAAATGAAGAAGTGAAAAACCTATTTTGAAGTGAGAAGTTAAAAGTTAAAAAAGCAAAACTTTTTGTCGCCTTTTCGCATATAAATTCACTTTT
>OZ038460.1:3297874-3357005 GCA_964036195.1 Sphaerolaimus hirsutus | reverse complement strand
GAGAGGATTTTCAACCTTTTGTGGTATCTTCGCTGGGTTGCCTTTTGTGCACACCTATTTTATTTTTCCAATGGAAACCCATCTACCGTATTTCCTCGAAATACCCGCCCCCCCCCCGAAATACCCCCTCCCCCCTCAAAAGGGCCACTATGAATTAATTACCCCCCTCGAAATACCCCCCCCCCCTCCCCGGTTGAGTGTAAAGAGAACGTAGATGACAAAAACTGCGATTTGTGATCCGGGAATGCAGAACACGTTAAAAACAATGACTGTGAGTGTCAATATAATACGCCCGCTTCGAAATAACCCCCCCCCGTTTACCCCCCTAAAAACTTACTCTGAAACAATCACCCCACTGGAGTATTTCAAGGAAATACGGTGTTTATCTGTGTTCAATGCAGGCCGATTACGACGGCGACAGACCAGCGCAGTTTCTCCCAGCAAACTGGCCGCTCCGCAACACGTGATCGCGTCCGTGCCCGCTCTGCTCAGGTAGCATCAAAGATTGCTCACTCAACTTCTCAATCACCTCCCATTAAAACGCCACCCCCAATGTGTCAGCAAAGTGCGCGCGCTCTTATCTCAATGCGCTGCGCCGCTGCCCGTTCAATCTCCGCAAATCTCCGATCTATATTCTCTGTGCACGTGGGACACGCGCGCGGCGATAGAACGGACGCACGGCGGCTTGCAGCGGCTGCTTTTGGACGCGGCCGCCACCGACGGCTGGTGCCAGTCACAGACGGTGTAAAATGTCCTGTAAAATGTAAAATGTCATGCAAAGTGTCAAAAGTCATGTCAAATTGCCTGCAAAATTATTTCGCGCGGCATTTTACATGACTTTGACACTTTGCATGACATTTGACATTTTACATGGCATTTTACAGGTTCTGGGACTGCCCCCAGGGCGGATAATAGACAGCCGGACGCGGCGTTCGTGGCGCGGCGAGACGACGCGGGCGAGTGGCTGCTCAGCTTGGGCGTCGAGGCGCCGGCGACGCGCTGCAGCCGCCGCTGGGCATCCATCCCGGTGAGCAGCCCAGAGATGGAGCGACCAGGTGTTCGGTTCGTTTTTGGGGGTGTTTTTTGAATTTATAATGCGTTGTAAATGCATACCGTATATCATAGATTGAGTTCCCGCTCGAAAAACTCCCTCTTCGATTGAGTCCCTTCGAAAAACCCTGTCAGCTGACTGAGGAAAAATCCCCACCCCCTCGAATAACTCCCAGTCGAAAAAGTTTGTAGGAAAAGTAACTCCCTGGGGACTTATTCGAGGATATACGGTTTACGTTAAAGTTAACGTTCAGTGCGTGCTGTAAATGTAAACTGCAAACAACTTTCAGTCGGGCGTCAGTGCGGACTCGTATGCTCAACGCGTGGCCCTGTTCCACACTCAGTTGTCCAATGGCGTCTTTTGTGAGTCGCGGTCACATGAATTTTTCCCTATTGAACACGAGGACGTGTCCAGGAGCCAGTTCCGCAAATTGAGAAGTGATCAGTAAAATGGCAAATGCGAAGTGAAATGAGAATTGAGAAGGAAATTGGCAAAAGCGAAGTGAAATTACTTTTTATATTTTTTCCCCGCTTTTGCGATTTCACTTCACTTTTGCCAATTTTCTGGTCATTTCACTTCACATTTGCCATTTTACTTCTCACGTCTCAATTTGCAGAACTGACACCAGGGGTACCCAAAGTCCTATAATGTCGGACTCAGTTTCAAAAGTTTATTGAGGGGGGTGGCTGGGGGAAGTGGCCCGACCAAATCAAAGCTATCCCAGGGCCACAGACTGTCCCTGCTTAGTTTTCGTGATAATCGCGATGCAGTTGAGTGAGACCACAAAGTTAAAAGAAAAGTAAACTTTTTGAAACGTTTACGTTTTGAGCCTTTTTTACTTTCCAATGGAGTGACCCCTGCTAGTTGTATTTCGACGGGGTTAATGTGAGGAAATGCGGCATCCAGGAGTCTCCTAGGGGGGGGGGCTGGGGGGTGGACTAGGGTTCAAACGATATCACTTTTCCGATATCGATATTCGATATTCGATATTTTTTCAAAATTTTCGATATCGATATTCGATATTCGATATTTTTTCAAAATTTTCGATATCGATATTCGATTTTCGATAGTTTTTCAAAATTTTCGATATCGATATTCGATACGATATGGACCCTCGATATCGATATTCGATATTCGATACGATATGGACCCTCGATATCGATATTCGATATTCGATACTAAAAAATGGTCGATATTCGATATCGATATTTCGATATTTTCGATATTCGATATTTAGCTTTTGGTATAGCAAGGCATATTTCAAGCAGCATGTTGTATTTTCATATGGTTGCAAACATGGTTGATTATCTCTTTACTGAAAAGTACAATTGATTTTAACAAGGTTTACAATGGTCAGAATGAAAAAATCGAAGAAAAAACATGATGAATCAAATTGTATCAGACAAACAAAAATTGGTAGATATAACAATTCATACTTATAACCCAATTGTTTAAGGGCATGTTGCAAAAAAGCAGCATATCAGCATTTTCTGGCTTCAAATATGAGGTAGAAGGTTCAGTAGGTACGTGGCCAAACCAAATACAAGAAATGTGGAGTAAGCACTCCAACAAAGATAACATTAATTACTTTACTTTTACTCATCAACTTAGATACTATAAGCAAATCAAATTAATCACAAATATCTCAAAACAAAAATAATAACTTAATTAAGGACATTATACAGGTTCGATATATCGAAAATATGGTCGATATTCGATATCGATATTCGATATTTTTTCAAAATTTTCGATATCGATATTCGATATTTTTTCAAATTTTCGATATCGATATTCGATATTTGATATTAAAAAATGGTCGATATCCGATATTCGATATTCGATACGATATATCGTTTGAACCCTAGGGTGGACTGCCCCCCCCAAATCGGCCAGCCATCTATCTTTCCCGGAGGCCGCTCAGCTATCTATCTATCCCTAGGCAAATAGATTGGCTATTATTGCCAAAGACCCCCTCCCAAATCGTTCAACTATCTATCTATCTGGAGTGGTTTTTGAAAAATTTTGCCCCAATTTTCGCTCAAAATCACTAATTTCGAACTTTTTATAGTTTTTCACCTTCAAAATCGTGCTTTCCAGCTATATACATGGTTATATACCTATGTTTAGCTTTTTTTAACCTACCTTTGGCTACGTTTAACTGATTATTAGCGATTTTTTTCCCCTTTCTGCCTTCTTAACCTTGAAAAAGCCTATATATATTGTGCCACCGCAGGGACGTATCCAGGATTTTTGAGCGGGGGGGGGGCTGCTTGTTTACGGAGCCCGGCGAACGGGGGGGGGGGGCTCAGCCCCCCCCTAAAATTTTTCCCTATATAGGGACGGAAAGGCGTTTTGGCGCTAGCGCCATACAAATGCGCCACACCATGGCGTTATTGTCGTTGGCGCCAGCGCCAGGAACCGCTTTATATGTATGTAAATATGCATACATATACAGCGAAAGTCGCAAAAATATGCTTATTTCCGAGGATCTTTGTTTACAGGGACCGAACGCTGAAAATACAATGCATCGGGAAGACATTGCGCGCTTGCGCGCAAAATTTGTGAGAAACATAGAAAAATATACATGAAAAGTTGCATTTTCCGGGACTTTTTAGGTCTCACCCGGGAAGGGGGGGGGGGCTGCAGCCCCAGGGGTCTCGAATGGGGGGGGGGGGGTTACCCCCCCCAAACCGCCCAGCTATCTATCTATCCGGAGGCCGCTCAGCTATCTATCTATCCCGGAGGCAAAATTTTGGGCTACTACCCCCTAAACCCCCCCCCCAAATCGCTCAGCTATCTACCTATCTGGAGCGATTTTTCAGAAACTATACCCCAATTTTCGCTCAAAATCGCTATTTTTCATACCTATATATAGATTTTCACCTCCAAAATCACTGGTTCATGCGTCTAACTGCCTATTTTCAGCTATTTTAAGTACTATATGCTCTTGTATACCCATTTTGAGCTATTTTACACCTACTTTTAGCGATTTTTCTCCCTTTTCTTCCTTCTATGCCCCGAAAAAGCCTATATATCAAACCACCACAACCCCCCCCCAAACCCCCCCCCCCCAACCCCCCCCCCCCGAAAATTTTTCAGCTATCTATCCCTCCGGAGGAGCGATTTGCTATCTATCCAACCACTCGGAGGGTCAAAATTCAAGATACCCCTGTGCAGCCCCCCCCGCCCCCCCCTGGATACGTCCTTGTGCCACCGCCAGCCCCCCGCCAATTTTTTTTGCTATCTATCCAGCCCCCGCGAGGGCCAAAATCTTGGAGACCCCTGGCGGCATCCTTGATCAAGTTTCTATTTTTTTCGATAATTCCACTCAAACAATAATGTAACTTTCCTCGCACACATTGTGCAGGCGGCGCCAGTGCCCAGTCCACGGCGGACACCTACCGCAAGTTGTCCAACCCGTCGCCCAAACAGGACATTCGTTCTGCCGTCGGCCGCGTCCAGTCCGTCTGCGATGGATATGGATTTATTGAGACGCATGTGAGGTTTTTGCGTTTGTTAAAATGGAGATTTTGTTTTCGGCCACCAGTTTATGTATAAAGATGATCGAGAATAAAGTGATATAAATAATTTTGATCTGTTCTGGTGTGTCCACGCTACAGCATCGAGAGATTCAGACTATTCAAAAATTCAAATGTACACCACCACTAAGAATTTCTAAACATGGGTGATTTTCAAAAATATAATTGGATATAATCTCACGTTTTAAAAATAAAATTTTATAAAATCGCTAAAGAACTTTGAAAAAGTTTTATACAAAAAATTCATACTTCTTTTTTTAATCTTTAAAAAAACCTAAAATCGACATTGTTTACGTGCTCTCCACCCCCACCCGCAGTCGCTGCCCACACCCGTGCTCTTTGCCTCGGACCACGTGCGCTGGGCGGCGCTCGAGGGCATCGTGCAGCGCGACGACACGCCCCTGTGCGACGTGTTCACCGCCGGTGACGTGGTCGCCTTCCAGTGCACCATGCAGGTTCTCAAAAGTGCCTGTTCTTGGCTCGCCGTACATGATTCGGTCGGTTTTCAATTTGGGCGGGTTGTTTCTTGGGGATTTTTTCAGGGGATACATTGTAAAGTGTTAAAAAGTTTTTACTGTGCAAGTATTTAGTATAGTCTGACTGAGAAGGAATTCAAGGTAATATTTTGTGAATTTATATTAGGTATATCTACCTTTGGAACTTATTTTGTTTGCAAAATTTGTAATAACAGATTGCAGATGAAAAAGCAGAACCTGTAGCAAACATTTTTTTAAACCGTCTTCTTAAAATAATAATAATCTATAATTCTATTTGTTAACACAGGCACCGAAACCGTCGTTTTCCGTTGTTTTTCATTGAAAAAGACAAGGTCGTAAAATATTTTTTCCATCCGTATTGTACAGTATAAAAATTTCAAATCGTCAATTTGATCAAGTCAAATCAAGACCAAGTCAAGACCCTCCTACTCACCTTTAATTCTACGAATAATCTCAACCCCTTTCACAGGTGTACAAACTAGCGAGCATAACCGGTTTGCCAAAAGCAGCCCAGGCGTCAGAAACGTCTGCAGTACCCTTGCAGCCGGTGGAATTGCCGCCGCCGCCGCGGCAAAACTGCCTACCAGAAACTGAAGTGCACGCGGCGATATCAGTTCAAACGGCCGCCGCGCCGCTCGCTGAAGAGTGTGATGCCCAGCGGGCGTTTTCGCTGCCTGTCAGGCAGGTGGGTGGTTTACAACATGGTTTTGGCTGCGGTTTGGGCCCACACACTAGTTGACATTAAAATTCGTGTCAACTAAACTCAGCTGAATGTTAATTTCAACTTTAAAGTTTCAACTTTCCTATGTGGAAATTTCATATCGTGGAACTTAATTGTCATTGTTTTGTTTCTATTAATTGTGATGCCTTAAATTTAAATGTTCTCTTAAAAATTTCTCTGTTGTTTAGTTGATATCCAGTTGACACGAATTTGCTGTGTCTCAAGGAGCCGCGAATTTATCGGATATTTCGATTAGAATGATCTGGTGCCACTTCCAGACCCTTAAAAATGTCCTGTAAAATATCAAGTGCCATGCAAAGTGTCAAAAGACATATAAGAATTCATAGAAAGTGTTATAGAAAATAAGCATTCATAGAAAGTGTTATAGAAAGAAACGTTCAATAAAAATCAGCGGTCTCGAATGGGGGGGGGGGTTACCCCCCCCCCCAAACCGCCCAGCTCTCGATCTATCCCGGAGGCCGCTCAGCTATCTATCTACCCTCTACAGGGCTGATCCTCTCAGCCATCAATTCGGTTGTAACTAGGGTTCAAACGGGACCAGTTTTTCGGACCGGGACCGGGACCGGGACCAGAAATTTTCTAATGTCGGGACCGGGACCGGGACTGGGGTGTCGGGACCGGGACCGGGACCGGGACTGGCTTTTTTCAATTGTCGGGACCGGGTCCGGGACCGGGACTGGGGGGTCGGGACCGGGACTGGGATTTGCCGAACCAGGTACCGGCATAGCGGTATTGTTTGAACCTTATTGGTATGTAATTTCCAGCCAATGTTGTTCCACACACCTCCACTGTGTGAAGGACCACTCTCAATGTATTAGCCTTTTCTTATAACATTATTCAAGCAGTATTCCATTGCCATCTTCACTTGAAGTTGTGAATATATGATGAAATGCAATGTACGCAGGGGTTTTTTGGGAGGGGGGGGCGGCGCCAGTTGTAGGTGCCAACGCCATGGCAGTATTGGCACTGGCGTTGGCGCCAACGTCTACAATATAGGTTTCTTTATATACCTATATTTCGTACTAGAATCATGTTGGGGACCTTTCTAACGGTGTCACATTATGGAAAAATCATTGGCTGGGTATTTGCGCGCTTGCGCGCAAAAATTTTTTAGATGTTCCTACAAAATCACTTTAGAAAAGTGCCATTTCTGGCAAATTTTTTTGAAAAATAAGTTTTTTCCATCCCTTGTCGGGACCACTATAAAATTCCGGGACCGGGACCGGGACCGGGACTGGGTGGTCGGGACCGGGACCGGGACCGGGACCGGGACTGGCTTTTTTAATTGTCGGGACCGGGACTGGCTTTTTTAATTGTCGGGACCGGGACCGGGACCGGGACTGGGGTGTCGGGACCGGGACCGGGACCGCCCCAGTCCCGACTTTTTGCCGAACCATGTACCGGGACCGCGGTCCCGTTTGAACCGTAGTTGTAACCAGGGTAGGGCGAAGCCCGGCAAACGGGTAGGGCCCTGAATCCCAGTGTATAATAATAATAATAATCCCGGAGGCAAAATTTTGGGCTACTACCCCCCTAAACCCCGCCCCCCAAATCGCCCAGTCATCTAGGGTGGCACACGGTACGGCCTTGCGGTAAACCGTACGGTACGGTAAATTTTCCATTTTGCGGTAAACGGTACGGTACGGTAAATCTTCAATTTTGCGGTAAACGGTACGGTACGGTAAATTTGAAAAGTGCGGTTTGCGGTACGGTACGGTACAGTACGGTAAATTTCCGATGTCAGAAATGTATCAATGCGGGACTACAGACAACCTTTACTTCATAATTTGACACCAAATTCAATTAAACAATCTGATAAATGGGACTTAAGAACACAATAACAGTATGATGACATAAAATTACATTACCTACAATGTAGGGGCTTATTCAAGGTGTAGAAGGAAGAAATGGAGAAAAAATTGCCAAAAGTGGGTAAAAAATTGCTAAAAGAAGGTGAAAATAGTTGAAAATGAGTATATAGCCATACATAAAACATATCACTGCAACAGATAAGCTTAAACTAAAAAGTAAATACATTGAGGGTGATGTTTCACACCTTAAGAGTATCTTGAAGCACATGGCTCGATTTTATAAAGCACATACTAATGTAAATCATGATTTATAGCAATAGTGCATACCGAAATGAAAGGGCTTCAAACAATGTTGTGAAATTAGCGCACTTGCGCGCAAAAAAAATTCAGAACACCACATAAATTTTCATCTAAAAAAAGCCATATTTAAGGCCAATCTGAGTAAAATTTACCGCATTTTCTGCGGTAAATGAGTGCGGTACGCGGTACAGTACGGTAAATTTTGGAAAATGCGGTACGCAGTACGGTACGGTAAATTTCTAAAAGAGCGGTAAACGGTACGGTACGGTAAATTTCCCAAAAATGCGGTACGGTGCGGTACGGTACGGTAAATTCTGCCACCCTACAGTCATCTACCTATCTGGAGCGATTTTTGAGAAACTATACCTCAATTTTCGCTCAAAATCGCTATTCTTCATACCTTTTTATAGATTTTCATTTCCAAAATCATAGTTCCGGTTCCTATTTTCCTATTTTCAGCTATTTTGAGTACTAAATGCCCTTGGATACCATTTTTGAGCTATTTTACGCCTACTTTTAGCGATTTTTCTCCCTTTTCTTCCTTCTATGCCCCGAAAAAGCCTTTATATCGAACCACCACAACCCCCCCCCCACCCCCCCCCAGAAAAATTTTCAGCTATCTATCCCTCCGGAGGAGCGATTTCCTATCCATCCAACCACTCAGAGGGTCGAAATTCAAGATACCCCTGGTAAAAAATAAAAAAAGTTTGCTATTTTTGGTGTTGTTCAAACTTGTTCAAAAATATATACATTGAAAAATGTCGTCCAGGTGTCCTCAAACAGTCTTTCTAATTAATTATAATCTAGTCAATCGAATCTAATAATTAATTCCCGTCAGCCACAATCCATGGTGTCCGGCGCCCGACGACCCTACGAACTATTCGGCACGTGTTCCCTATTCCTCGGCGAGTGGGTCGTGTCCGATCGATGGCCGTATCGCCCGCCGCGCCGCCATCACGTTCACCAGCGCCAGCTCCAGCGTCAACTGCAACAGCACCAACAGTTGCTGATGCTGCAGCGCGGACTTTTGTGAAGTTTTGAAGTTGGAATGTGCCGCGCGGCACTTTGGTTGCGCGAGGATTGCTGTCGTTGTTGAATATCGCCCTACACACGCTAAAAAATTTACAACCGAAATTTCGAGAACTAATGTATTACTTTGAACACATTTGAGTTTACCGGTATCCTTCAACTGCAGTTGACGCACATAAAAATGACTTATTTTGGTAAACTCAAATGCGTTCACAGTTGATTTATGAGTTCTCGAAATTTCGGTTTTAACTAGTGTGTAGGTAATTGCTCGAAACCAAATGTCATACAAAGTGATTTTTTAGTCTGAATCTTAAAGCAAAAGAAGCAAATGAAAAATTTGCAAAAAAGTAGCAAAAAAATTGTCCAGAAACAAGTAAAAATTACGTTTAAATTTGAACAAGTTTTTTTTTTCCGACTCATCTCTGCTCTGATTTTATTTGGACCTATTTCCAGCTTCAAATAGCCATTATCAAGTATTTTTAGATGGGACATAGTCTTTTCCTTGCAACTGGTGTGCCGTGCAGATTGATGGAACGATGTACGTTTACTGAACTGATAAAATGATAAGTGCACAGTGATGGATGTGATACTGTGCTGTACAGATATGTGAAAACTTCCGAAATGGATGTCACTTGCCCGTTGATTAGCTCGGTGCTGAGTAAACAGAATCTCTTGAGATTGTTCGAATGTGGTTTTATTTAAATGCTGGGCGGGCCGGATGCTTTGCACTCGCTGCTACCATATTTTGATGAATAAAGTGATATTCTATTGTTGTTAATTCTAATGTTATTGATTCTACTTATCTGTCACCAGGGTTGGCAAAATCTCAGAAAAAAATAATAAAATGGAAAATTTAAGAATAAAATAACATAAAATGGAAAATTTCAAAATAAAAATAAAAATTGTATAAAAATTCGAATAGTTGTAAAATTGTATACAAATTCATATTTTTGTAAAAATTGTAAAAAATTCATCTTTTTTGTAAAAAAAATTTATTGTGTTGCTTGGGGTTCAACCTGTTTGTTTACGGAACTGGGGCAGTCCCAAGCCCTATAAAGTGTCAAATGTCATATGAAATGTCATGCAAAGTGTCAATTGTCATGACAAATGTTTAGTAAGGTGTCAATTGTCATGACAAGTATAAATTAAAGTGGAAACTGTCAAGCAAATTGTATCCAAATCTTATGTTTTGTATCGAAATCTTGATGTTGTTTTTGTATCAAATCTTATGTGAACGTTTGGATACAAAAACATAAGATTTGGATACCAAAATCCTAATACTTGGATACCAAAACATAAGATTTGGATACACAATTTATACTTTGCATGACATTTGTCATGACAATTAACACCTTGCATGTTATTTTTACTAATGTGCCAGCACACTAGTAGTACTTCCACTGACAATGAAAACCATTCATATCAATAATTGTAACTAAACACTTGCAACTAGCTCACAATACCTACTGCATGCAACTTCTGCAAAGTAATGGAAAAATTTGTCACATGTTTATCATGTTTAGGTCTACTTATAACATTTTTCTTGCGTTGCATGCAAGATTCTGATTTTTTGTAAAAGTTCTGTAAAATTTTTGTAAAATGGGCCATGAAACAAGAATAAAATAAAAATAAAATACATTTTTATACAATTTGTATACAAATGATTTTTATAAAACCAACCCTGTCTGTCACACAGTGAAGGTGACGTATTGTGAACGAAAATCGAAATAACAATATTTTGTTCATTTTTCAAATTGTCTATGATAGATTTCAGTGAATAGCACGCGGCCCCTTCAGTATCTGAGTATAGTGATGCTGCGTATGTACATAGTTTTTTCTGATCTCGTCTCAAAAGTGTTGTCATTTTCTCATCTCTGATGTTGTTGAACAAATGATGATTTGCAATAAACTCGAATCACTTAGCATTTCATACAAAATCAATATTTACCAAAATCATCTGAATGTGAGGGATCCGCACCTAAGCTTGAGATTAATACGTGCAGATAAGTACGAACATGAACATACAGGGGTATTCTAGATTTTGACCCTCCGGGGGGTTGGATAGATAGCTGAGCGGCCTCCGAGATAGATAGCTGGAAAAATGGGGGGGGGGGGGTGCGGGGGTTTGATATATAGGCTTTTTCATGGTGTATAAGGAAATAAAAGGGAGAAAAATCGCTAAAAGTGGGTGTAGAAGGGCTAAAAATTGGTACCATATATCCTCGAATAAGACCCCCTTGAATAACTCTCCACCCTTGTATAACTCCTCCTCAAAAACACTGACGAAAAAATAACTCCACCCCTTGAATAACTCCCCACCCTTGAATAACTCCCCACCCTTGAATAACTCCCCACCCTTGAATAACTCCCCCCTCTATGATGAATGGAGAAGATACTGCAACAAGTGAAGAAAAAAACAAACGAAATACAAATGCAGTTCAGTGTATGAGACAAAAAATACAAAAGGATGTTAGACTAAGCAGCCAAAGCAGGATGCAGTGTGTAATTTATGCAGTGTATACACACCTATCTACCTGCAAGTTTTCCTGAAAGTTATGAGCAAAAAGACCCCCCTTGAATAACTCCCCACCCTTGAATAACTCTCCCCTCAAAAACTGGCGAAAAATAACTCCCCGGGGCTCTTAATCGAGGATATACGGTATATACCGTATTTCCTCGAAATACCCCCCCCCCTCGAAATACCCCCCCCCCTCGAAATACCCCCCCTCAAAATGGACACTATGAACTTATAAACCCCCCCCCTCGAAATACCCCCCCCCCCAAATTTAGTGTATAGAGAACGTAAATGACAAAGGCTGCGGTTTGTCATCTGGGTAATGCAAAACACACGTTAAAAACGTTGACTCTGTTATGTGAGAACAATTATTATACGTCTACACGCTTATACAAGTCTTTAGAGTCTTATAAATGGCGATTTTTGTTGCATTTTCGACGTCTGCGTACGTTTCAGACGACAATTTAGTACTTGGTTTTCAAAAAATTTCTGGCGAAATAATAAACCCCCCCCTCGAAATACCCCCCCCCTCGTTTAACCCCCCCTCAAAATTCTCACTCTGAAACAATAAACCCCCCGGGGGTATTTCGAGGAAATACGGTACGCATAACTGGGAATGGGCAGTTAGACACATGAACTAGTGATTTCGGAGATGAAAATCTATAAGAAGGTATGGAAAGTAGCGATTTTTATGGAAAAAAGCGTTTCTCAAAAATCGCTCCAGATAGGTAGATAGCTGGCCGATTTGGGGGGGGGGGGGTTATGATGGGATGGTAGCCCAAAATTTTGCCTCCGGGATAGATAGCTGGACGGTTTGGGGGGGGGGTAACCCCCCTCACCTTTCCTACCTCTGAGAAGATAACAAAATAACGAAAATATTGCACCATAATTTATTCAAAATTTGCCCCTGTATGTGTAAATATTCGCAATTACCAATTTTGTAATTTGTTTTTGTTGTTTTGAAGTGTGAAAAATGGGGGTTTGTCTAAAGCTTTAACTTTGCCCAATCTGACGAGACCACGGGCCAGTTCCGCAAAAAAAAGAAGTGATAAGTTTACTTACCCATTGCCGGAATTGGCACCAGTAGTTTTCTACTACCGCGAACCAAATAAAATACATTTATGCAACAGCAATAAATCATTCCAAAGTGGCCTTCCGTAAGGCTTGATTTGTGTTTTGTGCGCACGGAAACAACGATGGTAAATTTCAATAAAACAATGTACTTGTAAAATAATATTTTGAAATATTTACATGACTTTTTCAGTGAGGGTGAAATTTTTAATTCACAAAATTTTCGATCGATGGTGTCTGAAAGTGAAAAGTAAAATGCAGAAATGATCTTCCCACCTACCCGATCAAGTTGAACCTTCGAATTGAAAATAGGCAAATTGAAAATATTTTCAAATAAATGTTCCCCCAAAAAAATTCCCACCGTTTACAGTGAGTGAATGCGGCGCGGATTCGCATCAAATTTTCGTCAAATTCGCATAATGTGCTGCGTATTAACATTGGCTGAATTTGTTGTACATAGACACCTGGGTGTGGCTTTTGAGACGTGACGTGCGGCACGAAAATTCATGAATTTCGGTGGTTCCGTGGTTCTTTTGTGTCGGATTTTAAGTAAATATGTTGCTGCTGTTTGTGTGTATTTTTGTTGTATTTTTTCTACTTTTTCTGTGTTTTTTTTGCAATGTTAGCATTCGATTTCCGAGCTCAAATTTAACGTAACATCATTGACGTGGATTGACATTTTTCGAATTGCTTGTGTATTGGAAAATTACCTTGTGTATTTTCTAAAGTTTCACTGTGCCACCCCACCCCGGCGCTAAAAAACCCCCGCACATACAAGTTAAGTTGCACATTATTCTGAAACCTTTCACTTGGCATAATTGTGTCAGAAATTCGCATGAAATTTGGCAATACATGCGTTGACTTCCCACTGATAGTGACATTGAGAATTGCGACAATGGCAAATACACACATTTAGAATACAGTATATAAAAAAGTACACATGCATGCATTGCTGGCTTTGAATGCACATCGTTGATCGACTGGTCCAAGTGAAAGAAATCGTTCCTTTTGTACTGGCTTTCTGCGTTTCTATTGTGAGGAAATGTGCCGCGCCGCGTATTTCCACACGTGAATATGCATGTATTTTTATGCGCCAACTCAACAAAGGCCATAGTTTAATCCAGAGATCTTTTAGCCGGCAATCTTAGCCGGCCCAAATCCATATAAAACCCGGCGCCGATCCATTTATCACCTGCATTTGTGCCAAAGTGTACTAAATCCTCTCTCAAATCCAGAGACACCACTCGAAATGTTCAACTACAAGCACATGGATGCACCTTCCAAGGATGGCTCGAATGCGCAGGTGTCAATCCCGGACCCTGTAAAATGCCCTGTAAAATGTCAAGCAAAGTGTCAAAAGTCATGTAAAATGCCCTACAAAATAGCAAACGTGTTTGCCATTTTCCTGGCCATTTTACACAACTTTAGACACTTTACATGACACTTGACATTTCACATGACATTTTACACGCTCCGGGACTGCCCCCAGAAGGGCTCGCTCAAGGTGGCAGCGTTCTGCGCGGTGGTGTTCAGCACCGTGTCCGTGACCGCGTGTTTGATCACTTTGCCGCTAGTGTTCCATTATGTACAGACTGTGCAAGCTGGCGTGCATTTGGAGGTGGATTATTGTAAGGTTGGTGGTTTTTTTGGGGTGTACAGGGTTTTTTTTGAGGTGTTTTTGATGCTGTGCTTGTAAATGTTATGTACTATTTCTTAAAGTGGATACGTAACAACGATGAAGTTAATTTAAATTACAAGTTAAATTTTCTGATGAGTCATGCTCGTACGATGCGGTGCATGACGACAAACCAGCCACTGTTCAACAATACAGATCAGTGTCAATTTCGACAATGACATACTCACAAATACATCTATACTCCAGTGACTTACACCTTGCATGCGTGATTTACACTGGAAGCATGCCAACCATATGTTACACATACCATCTTCATAAATGGATGAAAAATTCATTGCTGTTACCACGTTTTACGCTAACGTATTCACAACAATGATTTTTTCAATTTTTTACAAAATAGCCTGTTTTAATTATCATTGGCACGCTTCCAATGTGAGACATAAGTAACCGTGAGTGCAAAGTGCCATGTCACCTGACAGGCACTCATTCATCCCCAATTAACCCCCCCAGTCGCGCTCCCGGGAACTGTGGCGGGACCTAATGGACATGGACGTGGCCATAGCCGGCGCCTCAGCCGGTCCCGCCCGGCACGCGGCCCGGCTCGACGGACTCGACGTGCTTCTACGCGCCACAAGACAGGCCGGCTACGAGGACCAGTGCTGCACTTGCCAGCAGGGACCCGCTGGCCCCCCTGGCCAACCTGGCAGGGATGGCAACCCTGGTGGTCCTGGACCTGATGGCAATCCTGGGGGACCTGGCAGGGATGCTGATCCTGAGGAGAAGATTTTGGTGAGGTTGTTTTTTGTGGCTGGTTGTTGGTCCCGGGCAGTGTAAAATGTCAAATGTCATGTTAAGTGCCTTATAAGGGGCAAAGTTTCCAGGGCATTTTACATTATTTTGGACACTTTTCCAATTTCTTGCATATTTAGAACGTCAAAAGTCATGTAAAAATTGTCAAATTGTTGTATTTAAAATGTCAAAAGTTGTGTAAAAGACCCTGAAAAATTACAAATTTCATGCAAAGTGTCAAAAGTCGTGTAAAAGACCCTGTAAAATTACAAATGTCATGCAAGGTGTCAAAATCATGTTAAGTGTAATTTTACAGGGCATTTTACACGACTTTCGGTACTTAGCATTACATTTGACAGGGCATTTTCCAGTGGCCAACCATTTCAATGTCAATTCCAATGCACCGAGTCATCTAAACCTCTCCTCCCAAACCCCTCAGCCCGTGCCTGACCAGTGCCCATGCGAGGCACTTCCCGGACCCCCCGGACCAGGCGGCCAGCGCGGGCCTGATGGGCCACCAGGAGAATCCGGCAGGGGTGGCGATGATGGCAGAGAAGGGCAAGATGGTGCGATTTTTGCACTGTTTTATTTAAGGGTGATTTTGTCGTTGTTTTTACGTGATGATAAAAATGTGATGGCGTTTTTACAGGTGAACCCGGCCCCCCTGGCTTCCCTGGGCAGCCCGGCCGCCCCGGTCCCAAAGGCCCACCCGGAGGTAAGCGGACTTAAGTAAAGCGGGATGAAAATTGGATAAGGTATAGCCGAATGGAATTGCTCTTTCTGTGACCTTAGGTTGATCATCCATTGAAAGAAACCTGAGGGCAGCCCCAACCCCTGTAAAGTATAGAGTAAAGTTTCAAATGGCATGGCAAAGTGTCAATTGTCATGACAAATGTGAAGTTTCAATTGTCATGCGATGTTCAGTAATGAACTTCTTTGTTTTGATTGATGTTTTGCATGACATTTGACACTTAGCTTTACACTTTACAGGGCTTTCTACTGCCGTGCTTTGGTGTAGATGGTGTTGATGAAATGTGGTGCCGTGAACCAGCCTATCACCCACATTTTATTAGCTATTAGGTATATAACATGCACATCTCACCCTGAAAAAGGGGCTGTCAAAAAGCCTACCTAATAGTGTGTTAATTGACCAAAACTGCCACCATCCGCCACCCCCCACAGCCCCCGGCGACCTTCGCCAAGGCCCCCGCCCACCCCCCGGCCGACCCGGTCAACCCGGCCTGCCCGGCCAACCCGGCGACTCTGGCAACCCCGGCACCCCCGGCCAGGATGGCCTCAATGGGGACACGGGACCCCCTGGCAACCCCGGCCAGCCTGGACAACCTGGTAGACCTGGGGAACCTGGCGCTTCTGGACCCCCTGGTGATCCTGGACCTAAGGGAGGGTGTGACCATTGTCCACCCGCCAGATTGGCCCAGGGCATTGGCAAGGCTAAGGCTTAGTGATGGAGTGATGGATGGAGTGATGTGTCATGGATTTATTTTTACAGATTTCTATTTGGACATTTTTTTGGTTTCAAATATCTATGTGATTGTTTTGTTGAGGTGATACGGTGTAATACAGATATATAATGGGATATTTGTGATTCAGAGTCGGGGACAATACCAAACCCTGTCAAGTGCCAAATTTTAGAGGAAGCCGGTACCGCAAAAACAAAGAAAATGTCAAATGATAAAAGCAAAGTAATTTGAGAAATCGCTAGTTACAAGACAAATGGCAAAGGACAAGAAAATGTAATAAAAAAGTGGATAATTGGCACATTCCGATCAAAATCCTGATGATTGTCATAGAAATGATCCTTTCTAGATCCGAATTCACTTTCAATTTTTTAAAATACATTTTCTTGTCGTTTGCCATTTGTCTCCTAACATATTACTTTCCTCTTAATTTTTTACTTCCCTAACTTTTAACTTCACTCCCGATATGCAGTTTGTCAAATTGGGAACTTTGCTTTTCTCATTTGTGATATTACTTTGCCTCTTCGGGAACTGGCCCCTGATATTACCCTTCAGCCATGAAAAACTGTTTAGACCACAGTCAAATGGATATTGTCATTTAACAGGGAACTTCATGACCCTTCGTAAAATACCAGCCCATTCAAGCACCAGACAGACACTGATACGAATTATTTTTCCCATAATGATTATACGCGGCTAGTGATGAAAAACAGTATGGCGCTATCGGCGTTTTACAGCACATTTAGCCTTTGACATCGGCGGGCCGACGCACACTAGTTGACACTTGTAAATATGTCAACTGGTCTGTGTCAACTCAGATTTCGGCTTCACGTGTCACAGAGCGATCTTCCAATGCGCTTGCGGTAGTACCGTATTTCCGCGAAATACCCCCCCCCTCAAAATGGGCACTATGAATTAATAACCCCCCTCCCTTGAAATACCCCCCGTTGAGTGTAAAGAGAACGTCAATGACAAAAGCTGCGGTTTATGACCCGGGCAATGCAATGAACCCCCATCGAATTACCCCCTCGATTTACCCCCCTCGAATTACCCCCCTCGAATTACCCTCTCCCTCGAAATACCGCCCTCAAAATTCTCACTCTGAAAAAATAAACCCCCTGAGGGTATTTCGAGGAAATACGGTATTAGTTTTTTGACATTGCCGCATGTCCATTTGGAGGTAGCTTTGCGGCGCGTGAAACCGTCACCTGAGTTGACACAGATCACAGACCAGTTGACACACATACCGGTAAGGTCAACTAGTGTGTTGGACGCCATCATTGTACGCCACATATAAAAACGCTCATAGTGCTAAAATCTTGGCATTTTTATCATCGCTGAATGTCTCGATGTCTACATGCTTGAATCGGCTGGTCACATTTCAACATGCTGGAATAAAACTGCTTTAATGAGCAATAAAAGATAAAAGTGGCTGGCAGTGCCAAGTGTTCTCTTGGTACAAGTATGTAAATATTGGTCTGGTGCGTAAGTTTTTGCCTTTTCCGCATCGTTTCGCGTTGGAAGAGGAGAGGATGATCAGTAAAGTTTTAACCGGGTATATTATTATTTTACCTGGAATTTATCTAAGCGTAAAATTTTACTTTGGAAATGATTATATAAAAGTTGATCCAGTCCTAATCCATCGCTCAATAATGTCCAAAACT
This sequence comes from Sphaerolaimus hirsutus, assembly GCA_964036195.1. Taxonomy (NCBI): domain Eukaryota; kingdom Metazoa; phylum Nematoda; class Chromadorea; order Monhysterida; family Sphaerolaimidae; genus Sphaerolaimus; species Sphaerolaimus hirsutus. Next base: position 3,338,883 of record OZ038460.1, on the reverse strand, counting down.
CAGCACACGCTGTTCACCGTTTCCGAAGTTTTCGATTTTCCAATGAAATTTCAATGTAAAATTAATTGAAAACATAAAGTTGGAGACAATTACTCATCTACTTTTATGTAATCAATTTCGCGGTAAACTTTTATTATTGAATTTTACGTGGAGCTGTAAATAATTCCAGCTCATATACCCCAACTGAAACCTACCGATCCAGGACGATCCATTGTGCCTACACACACTAGTTTGCACACGAAATTTGGAAAACTCATAATTCAGCTTAGAACGCATTTGAGCTTTCAACAATGAGGTGGCCGTCAAATACAGTTGACGGAGATTAAAAATGACTCATTGTGGAAAACTCAAACACATTTAAAGCTCATTTATGAGTGTTCAAAATTTCGTGTGAAAACTAGTGTGCGCGGGGCCATTGTGCTTACAGTCTAGTTTTCACCGTGACTTTGTGGGAAAACTGAATTTTTTTCAAATGCAGATTAATCAACACGGTTGATTGATTTTATATCATTTTGATGTGAATTTCAATTAATGAACTTTTATTTGAAAACTAAGACACAGATAGCATACAGTAAGAGTAGGCTGAATGTGGCCATGTGGCTATTTCAGATTTCACAGAAGTCACGGATGAAAACTAGTGTGTGTAGGGAAATGGGAGACTATTCTGAAACGACAAAAACTTTTGCACCAAGCCAATAGTATGCGACTATCATTCTTCATTGAAAATGGCCGCGGGTTGGAACAGTGAAATAAAAACTGGTGCGCATTTATCACAATAAAACTAGTCAGCCATTGTTTGTGTGATTGTGCGCCGCGGTAGAAAAATTAAACCCTCAAAGCGGGTTTTATGCGGTGACATCAGTGAGGGATGTCTTCCTGGGGCCAGTTCCGCAAAATGAGAAGTGAGAAGTGAAATGGCAAAGGCGAAGTGAAATGGCAAGTGAATTGGCAAGTGAAATGGCGAAAGTGAAGAGAAATTACTTTTTTAAATACCGTATATCCTTGAATAAGACCCCCCCCTTGAATAATACCCCCCCTTGAATAACACCCCCTGTTGGCCAGGTGAGGAAAAAATAACGCCCCCCCCTTGAATAACTCCCCCCTCTTGAATAACTCCCCCCTCTGGGTAAAACGATCGATGAGCAACACACGAAAATGAAAACGAGACAAACAGAAAAATAAAGCTATGTCTGGGCTGATTCATCGAATGGGGTTTGGTGTGTGAAACGAAAAAAAACAAAAGAATGTTAGCCTATGATATTTTTTAGGTTTAGATGATTGAACACAAATTTTAGGATGGATACGTTGTTTTGTTAGTGTTGAACTGGTCATTTTCTGCATTAGATGTGTTGGCGGGATGCATACAAACAATGAATAAAGTGAAAGTTTTCCTGGAAGTTCTGAGGAAAATATAACTTCCCCCCTTGAATAGTACCCCCCCCCCCTTGAATAACTCCCCCCTCCAAAACCTCTGACGAAATAATAACGCCCCTGGGGTCTTATTCAAGGATATACGGTAGTCTTTTCTTTCGCTTTTGCCAATTCATTTGCCGTTTCGTATCGCCTTTGCGCTTTTACTTCGCCTTTGCCATTTCACTTCTCACTTCTCATTTTGCGGAACTGGCCCCTGGCGGTATATGAAAAGGTGAAATGTATTTGAAGTCTGCGACGCATTTGTCATATTTTGATGGCGTTACGGGCATTTAATATGTAAATACCGTATTTCCTCGAAATACCCCCCCCCTTGAAATACCCCCCCCTCGTTTGACCCCCCCCCTCTCGAGACCACTATGAAACAATCACCCCCCCCTCGAAATACCCCCCCCCCCAAATTGAGTGTAAAGGGAACGTACATGACAATAACTGTAGTTTGTGTTCAGTGTACTGCAGAACACACGTTAAAACAATGTCGGTGTCACGTTAGAACAGTGTACATACCATCTACATACTAATATTAGTCTACAGAACCTTATAAATGGCGGATTTTGTTGCATTTTTCGACGTCTGCGTACGTTTCAGACGACAATTTCGTACTTGGTTTTCAAAAATTTTCTTGTGAAACAATCACCCCCCCCCTCGAAATACCCCCCCCCTCGTTTAACCCCCCCCCTCTCGGGACCACTATGAAACAATCACCCCCGGGGGGTATTTCGAGGAAATACGGTACATCAAAATGTGCTACAAGTGGCAGATAAATATACCAAACGCTAATTTGGGTTCAAACCAACGATGGGTAAGTTCTCCAAAAAAAACACTTTCTGTGTTTTGAGTTTTTCAAAAATGAATACCTGTGTTTTGGGTTTTTTTTCTCGAAAAAAAACTTGAGTAACTCTGTTTTTATTTCTGTGTTTTTTTGTAAAAACTCGAGTTTCCAAAAAATTCAAGTTTCCCCCCCCCCCAAATTTTTATTTACAGCATTTCGATCTGGAAACAGTGGTTTTGTTATAAAATATTGGTTTTGCACATGTTTTAACCCCACATAACATATGTGTATTCATTCAAGTGTCAAAAATGTCCACAATGAGGACATCAACATCACAACACCAGGGGCCAGTTCCGCAAGTAGACAAGTTAAGAGTTAAAAGTTAAGAGTTGAGTTAAAGGTTAAAAGTTGAGACAAAAGTTGAGTTAAAAGTTAAGAGTTGAGTTAAAGGTTAAAAGTTGAGTCAAAGGTTGAGTTAAAAGTTAAGAGTTGAGTTAAAGGTTAAAAGTTGAGTCAAAAGTTGAGTTAAAAGTTAAGAGTTGAGTTAAAGGTTAAAAGTTGAGTTAAAAGTTAAGAGTTGAGTTAAAGGTTAAAAGTTGAGTCAAAAGTTGAGTTAAATGTTTAGAGTTGGGTTAAAGGTTAAAATGTGAGTTAAAAGTTGATTTAAAAGACAAATGGGTCATTCGTTGCAGAAGCGCGATACGCTGATCTTCAATCATATTTTGTCCCCGCACGGCCATTTTGAAACAACGTTCCGCGATTTTTTTTTAGCGATAATTTTTTTGGATACGTTATTTTCAAATGTCGTGCATACAACATTGGCAGCATGCCAGCGAACAGCTGTATCAATACCAATTTCCCATTTTTATTTTTTACCATCATTTTCCACTTGTCTTTTAACTCTCAACTCTCAACTCAACTCTTAACTCAACTTTTAACTCAACTCTTAACTCTTAACTCAACTTTTAACCTTCAACTCCACTCTTAACATTTCACTCAACTTTTAACTCAACTCTTAAATTTTAACTTTTCTCTTAAACTTTAACTTTTCTCTTAAACTTTAACTTTACTCTTAACTCGCCATTTGTCATTTTACTCAACTCTTAACTTTTAACTCTTAACTTGTCCACTTGCGGAACCGGCACCAGCAACAAAATGCCCAGAAACGACAATTTATGCAGTACTCCAAAATTCTTCAATGGATGTGCACTGTATGGAAGACTATGGAATTGATTTGAACTACAACTACCATATTACCTCGAAATACCCCCATGGGGATATATTATTTTGTCAGAAAGTTTTGTAAGGATCATAGAAAATAGTAGGCATTTATGTAACCAAAACAGGTTATAAATGAGTACAAACAGGATATATTTGAAATAAACATGTAGATAGCTACACAACCTAGTACAGTCTATGTGTAGCTGCGATGCAAATTAGCAGTAGTAAATACATCATGTACATTGGATACATGGTGTACATCATCCCATAGGGGGGTATTTGGAGGGGGGGGCTTATTATTTCACCAGTCCATTTTTAGGGGGTGAATTCAAAGGGGGGTTAATTCAAGGGGGGTTAATTTGAGGTAATAAGGTATACTTAAATGTCGAAACTGTAATTGTCAAATCCACCATGAGATGTGCATGCCATCTTGAATTTCTTTTTTGTACCATTATAAAATATGAATACATTATGTACATATTTACATACTACCTATACATGCTTATCTTATCTTGTTTAGTTTAACTGAATTAATGTGCATTCAACCGCTTCGCTGAAAAAAACACAAAAACTCAAAAAACTTTTCTGTGTTTCCGTGTTTCCGTGTTTCTGTGTTCTCCAAAAAAAACTCATTTGAGTTTTGAGTTTTTCTAAATTTATGAGTTTCCGTGTTTCTGTGTAAAACAAAAACACAGAAACTCAATGAGTTTCTGTGTTAATTTCTGTGTTTTTTTCCATCGTTGGTTCAAACGGAATCGACTTTTCGCGATCGGGGGGGGGGGGGGACCGGGATCGAAGTCTCGAGATCGGGATTGGAATTTAGGATAAAGTTCTGGCATTAAGTTCGATACTTTTTCACAAAACGTCTTAAAAGACACTTGAATGCCAGAGAAGTTGCATATAAATGTGCACACGCTGGAGGTTTCTTTTCACATTTCTCAATGTGTATAAATTTGGCAACCGGTTGCGTCTCTTTGGATGAGTGCCAACTGTCGATTGCGCAATTGACGCGGAGTGTGTTAAGGATGCTGTGCGAGAGTTATTCGACTCGTCATTCCGTACTTATGTACGATAGCAAACTCTCTGGAAAGAGTGTTTAAATTTTTAGTATTTTTCTAAAAATTCCTTTTCGAATTTTTAATTATCCCAAAAATTTCGAATTTCCAGTTTTCGAGTTTAGTTTATGAATTTACGAATTTTTCTAGGATTTATCTAGTGGTGACGTAAAAAAAGTCGAAAAACGTTTTCGAATGTTTTTCCGCCATTCGTTATTCCGGGCAATTGTTTGTAAATAAATAGCAATAAGCCACCCAAAGTTTACGTCGCATTTTTCCCATCAATGAAACTTATCTTCCATCCACAATTTAGCTTTCAAAACAGCGCTCCAGCAAATCAGAAACATGCATCAGCACAACAACCCCCACGGATGTCCCTGTATGTCTGTGGATTACCGCTGTATATCACACCACATTGTATTTATTGCACGATGAACAACATACCTAGGTATTCTTTAACGTTGGAAAGTCATGCGAATGAGAATGACTGCTATTTGCTGGCATGTAGCCAGAGTTGTTAAAAGGACTGAACTTTTTCAAAGTAAACACAAACGTAAAGTATTTTTGCTCACCGCAGAGTACTGAAAACGTAAAGGAATTTTTTGTACGTTCACAGTGAGTAAATGGTGCGTAAAATGGCAATCTTTTTAAATACCCCTCATAATATGTTTTCCGTACTCGCGTACTTTCTTAAAGTACGCAAACATATGAGTACTGGTATTTTTGTCGAAGATAACATAAAAATATTTACTCAGCACGCGAGTATACGTATTTTAGAGTAAACGTAAATACGTCTTAATAACTATGCATGTAATGAGGACCGATAGCCTCTTTTTACATTTTCATTTGCGAGCGGCTGCGCACTTTGAGGATTGATTATTTACCCTTGACATTGTCTGTATTTTAAATATTTATTTTATTGTCACACAAGACTACGGACATATGACTACTCTACGTATATGTGAATTTGTAGTTTGGTACGTATGTAGGCGTGTGTCACTCAAGTTGAACAGGATGAAAACTTAATTGTTGTCGCTTCACTAAGCTTGCAGTGGATGAATTATATTCAGATTCAATCATACTATCATTCAATCATGTATTGCCAATTAAATCTAGGTACTTTAATGGCGGCGCACACACTATTTGACACTTGTGTGTTGACTGGTCTACCTATGTCAACTCAGATTTCGGCTTATCACGTCGCGGACCGAACTTCCAATGTACTTGCCATAATATTTATTTTTCAACATCGCCGCATGTGAATTTGGAGATTGCTCTGCGACAGATAAAGTCGAAATCTGAGTTGACGCAGATCAGTTGACACATATGTGTCAACTAGTGTGCGGGCAGCGAATGGTAGCTGCGATAGAAATGAAGAAATGTTCAAAAGTATTTTTCACCAGTGGCTTTTAGATTGTTAAAAATATGTTTTTCTTATTGTTTTGTATGTAAAATTAATGTCACAGCGGCACGCATTACCTAACTGATTGCCAAACAACGACAAAGTCGTTGTTAATGTGGATTAGCATAACGAAAAAATAATTCCCGAGAGGTTACAAATACACAAAAACGCTGAGTGATATCAATCCCTAAAATGACATATCCTGACCGATATCGAGACTGTGTCCAAAAATTATCTAGAGAGCTTCAGTTGCTCTCGATATACATAACAATTTTACGTCAAAATTTCACTATTTGTCGACAATTCTAATGGAAAATGTTGTCGACCATTTGTGAAATCTTGATTCTTGATGTAGACTTATATCTAGAGTGAGCTTTTTGATATCTATATCTTAACTACTTGAGCTTTTTGGATACCTAAATTGTGTACACAGTACAAACATCGATTAGTGCTTTCAACATTTTCAAAATTATGAGTTTCTATCTCTAAGCGTTCTTGTGAGTTTGTAATTTGTCGAGACTAAATTTGTCGTTCACCTTTTATTTGTCGACATGCTGTAAATTCACCTTTAAGCGCGTTTCAGTTCAACGGTCATCTATAATTTATGTCATCGTCAACTAGAAAATCCAAAAGCGTATATCTCTAGTATATTGCAGATTTAACAGTTGACCAATGAATTGTCTGACGGTCAGTCTTGCACTCAATAAAATTATATGTAAAATTGAAATGTTATGCGTATGTAAAAAGTGAAATGTCAAGCTTAAAAAGTCATGTGAAATGTCATGTAAATTGTTCAATTTCCTTTTATTTTTGTTACTGGACGATTGACAGTTAAATATCATTTTACACGACTTTTTACACTTTACATGACATTAACAAGATGCAGAACTGATACTTTAATATTTTTCAGGGAACTTGACATTTTATGACGTTTAACATTTTAAATAAATACAGTGTGTTCCCACCTAGTTTCTCCCCACCTAGTTTGCCTAGTTTGTGGTTTATAAATAAACACAGATAGGGGTTTACAGACACCGAGTGTTTATAGTTTACATACGAGTGAGATAAAAATAATTTCTCCTTCAAATAATCCCCCCCCCCCCCCCGCCTAGGTATATGATGAAGTTTTTGCATCCAATTTGAACACCGGTTTACATCAACTCAAGGAAAGGGGTGATAGGTTTTTATGGTTGTGTGAAAGCATAAAACTTCTTTGTCCTTGGATATAATCTTGGAGCGACACATCTCCACCTATACAATTTCGAGAGAACTGCACGCTAAGGATGCTTCAATGCAAAAGATAGGAGGCACAATCACAGGCCTCATTGTGCCCGATTCGTGTGTGTTTTTGCACACAATGCAGTCACTATTTATTAGTACAAATGCCCTTTACAAACACGATCCACAATCTTGACAAACAGGGTTAGTAGATGGCAAAGTTGCTTCCCAAGAATGCAATTGCACATGTATAGGGGGTTGACTTGAGTTTTTAGGGGCTGAGTTTACAATTCAGGGTTGAGTTGATGGGTGTTGATAAATTAGGGTTGAGTTGACAGAAGTTTAAAGATAAGGGGCTGTTGACACAAGTTTAAAAATTAGAGGCTGAGTTTATGGGAGTTGAGTTGATGGGTGTTTGCCAAATTAGGGGCTGAGTTTATGGGAGTTAACAATAACATTACCATAATCCTTAAGTGAGGCCCCCGGGGCTAAAAAATATAAATTGTGATATAATGCATTTGTGGGTTACTGATTACAATGATTTGAAATATGCACTCCATTCTGACAGTACATTACGATAACCCTGAAATTGAACCCAAAATGGGGCCAAAATTTTCAAATTGTGAAATGATGCATTGTGGGTTTCTAATTGCACTGATTTGATATATAATGCACTCCATTTTGACACTACATTACCATAACCCTGAAAATGAACCACTGGGGCCAAAAACTTTCAATTTGTGAAATGATGCATTTTTGGGTTTCTGGTTGCACTGATTTCAAATTTAGGTTTCTGATTGCACTGATTTGATATATGCACTCCATTGACACTACATTACCATAACCCAAAAAATGAACCCATGGGGCCAAATACTTTCAATTTGAGAAATGATGCATTTTCAGGTTTCTGATTGCACTCATTTGAAATATGCACTTCATTTTGACACTACATTACCATAACCCTGAAAATGAACCACTGGGGCCAAAAAATTTCAATTTGTGAAATGATGCATTTTTGGGTTTCTGATTGCACTGATTTCAAATTTGGGTTTCTGATTGCACTGATTTGATATATGCACTCCATTTTGACACTACATTACCATAACCCTCAAAATGGACCCATGGGGTTAAATACTTTCAATTTGAGAAATGATGCATTTTCGGGTTTCTGATTGCACTCATCTGAAATATGCACTTCATTTTGACACTACATTACCATAACCCTAAAATGAACCCCCTGGGCCAAAAACTTTCAAATCATAAAATGATGGATTTGTGAGTTTCTGAGTGTAGTGATTTCAAATATGCCCAGGGCTTAAAAAATTAGAAATTGTGAAATGATTCAATGTGGGTTTCTAATTGCACTGATTCACTCCCTAATATCCCATAATTCTAATATGCACTCCGTTTTGACACTACATAACCCTGAAAACTACATAACCATAACCCTGAAAATGAACCTCTGGAGCCAAAAACTTTCAATTTGTGAAATCATTCATTTTTGGGTTTCTGATTGCACTGATTTCAAATTTGGGTCTATGATTGCACCAATTTGATATATGCACTCCATTTTGACACTACATTACCATAACCCTAAAAATGAACCCATGGGGCCAAATACTTTCAATTTGAGAAATGATGCATTTTCGGGTTTCTGATAGCACTCATTTGAAATATGCACTTCATTTTGACACTACATTACCATAACCCTAAAAATGAACCCCCTGGGCCAAAAACTTTCAAACCATAAAATGATGGATTTGTGGGTTTCAGAGTGTAGCTATTTCAAATATGCCCAGGGCTTAAAAAATTAGAAATTGTGAAATGATTCGATGTGGGTTTCTAATTGCACTGATTTGAAATATGCAATCCATTTTGACACTACATAACCCTGAAAACTACATAACCATAACCCTGAAAATGAACCTCTGGAGCCAAAAACTTTCAATTTGTGAAATCATTCATTTTCAGGTTTCTGATTGCACTCATTTGAAATATGCACTTCATTTTGACACTACATTACCATAACCATAAAAATGAACCCCCTAAGCCAAAAACTTTCAAATCATAAAATGATGCATTTGTGGGTTTCTGATTGTAGCGATTTCAAATATGCACTCCATTTTGACACTACATTACTAAAACTCTGAAATTGAACCCCTAGACCCAAAAATTTCTATTTGTAAAATGATGCATTTTGCAGGTTTCTTATTGCACTGATTTGAAATGACTCAATTTCAACTCTACATTACTGTAAGCCTTAAATTGAACCCATGGGGCTAATAAATTAGAAATTGTGAAATGATGCATTTGTGGCTTTTTGATTGCCTTGATTTGAAATATGCACTTCATTTTGACACTACATTACCATAACCCTGAAAATGAACCCCCAGGGCCAAAAATTTTCAAATCATAAAATGATGTGTTTGTGGGTTTCTGATTGTAGCGATTTCAAATATGCACTCCATTTTGACACCACATTACTAAAACCCTGATAATGAACCCCTGGGCACAAAAACTTTCAATTTGTGAAATGATGCGTTTGTGGGTTTTTTATTGCAGTGATTTGAGATGTGCACTCCATTTCTACTCTACATTACCATAACCTTTTAAGTCTAACCCTTGGGGCTAAAAAATTGAAAATTGTGAATTGATGCATTTGTGGATTGATGATAGTGATTTTTTGAAATATTCATACCATTTTCACACTACATTACCATAAACCTGAAAATGAGTTTACGGGAGTTTCCAAATTAGGGGCTGAGTTTATGGGAGTTTCCAAATTAGGGGCTGATTTTAAGGGAGTTTCCAAATTAGGGGCTGAGTTTATGGGAGTTTCTAAATTAGGGGCTGAGTTTATTGGAGTATCCAAATTAGGGCTGAGTTTACAGCAGTTTCCAAATTATGGGTTGAGTTTACAGGAGTTTCCAAAATTGGGGGCTGAGTTTATGGGAGTTTTCAAATTAGAGGCTGAGTTTATGGGAGCTTACAAATAAGTGGCTGAGTTTATGGGAGTTTGCAAGTTAGGGGCTGAGTTTACGAGAGTTTGCAAGTTAGGGGCTGAGTTTATAGGAGTTTCCAAATTGGGCTGAGTTTACAGGAGTTTCCAAACTAGGGGCTGTGTTTACAGGATTTAGAGGGGGTCCCCATGGGGTGCCATTTTTGGGGGGTCTCCAGGGGGTGCCATTTTCTGGAGGTACATATGGGGGTGCCATTTCAAGGGGGTCCACATAGGGTGCCATTTTTTGGGTGGTCCCCAGGGGTGCCATTTTTTGGTGGTCCTCAGGGGGGTGCTATATTTTTTTTTTGCAGGGGGGTCTTAAGGGGGTGCCATTTTGGGGTGGTCCCCAGGGGGTGCCATTTTTGGAGAGTCCCCAGGGGGAGCCAACTTTGGGTGGGTCCCCAGGGGGTGCCATTTTTGTGGGGGTTCCTAGGGGGTGCCATGTTTGGGGGGTCCCCAGAGGGTGCTATTTTGGGGGGTCCCAAGGGGGTGCCATATTTGTGGGGCCCTAGGGGGTCTCATTTTTGGGCGGTTCCCAGGGGGTGCCACTTTTGGGGGGTTCCCCGGGGGGGTGCCATTTGGAGGGGGGTCCCCATTGGGGTGTCAGTTTTTGCAAGCCTCTGAGTAGTGGGTACCTATAGCAGGATTCTCTCCAACCTTCAGTTGGGTTTTGTGGTTCTCTACAATTAATACCACAAGGATTTACAAACACAAAAAGAACAGCAAAGCACAAATGTAACCAATTGAAGATTACAACAAAGTTTGACACCTTGCAAAAACCACACTATCATATCACAAAGCCTATACCACACAGAATGCACACTGCACACCATCATATCAAATCGCAAACTGTCGACATTTTACTACCGAGTTTCATGCCCAACCATTTTACAGTTAACAGTTTTACATTTTACCAACCAAGTTCACAAAAATCCATTCCAAAACATTGCATCTTTGGTATTGGTCTTGTTATTGTTGGTACATTACATACTGCAATTCAAAACACATGCCTAGCATGTGGGCAAACTTAACTAAAGTATCATATTTTCTCCAATGGTATTAATTGTAGAGAACCACAAAACCCGACCGAAGGTCGGAGAGAATCCTGCTAGTCTATTTACAATTGCAAGCGCACCGCACCAGTGCCTTTACACCTGCAATTTCCAGTTCATGAAAAGTGTCAATTAAACAATCGTCAAATTAAATGGTAGTTCGCTTCACTACCCACTCATTATGTCGTGATTCATTTCAATTCAATTTACTTGGCTAACCTCAGACTATGCAAAGTCAGTTGCAAGCATTCAATAGACACCCATCTACTACCTCAACAACACCCTATTTGCATCCTTGCCCGCCTAACATTGCTCTATTATTTGCGCAAACTATTTTAAACATTGCAATTGATCCATCCACTTCTGAAAGTTGATACCGCAAACCCTCGAATAAGTCCCCCCTCGAATAACTCCCCTCTGTTGGCGGGGTGAGGAAAAAATACCCCCCCTCGAATAACTCCCCCTCTTGAATAACCTCCCCCTCTGGAGGAAAAGGATACAATACAAAAATACCAAAGAATTTGAAACAAAAGAAAATAAACACCTTCCCGGTCACGTCCGGCAGCCATTTTTTGATTTTACTTCTTATATCCTATCCCCAGTTCTAGGGCGCCCCCGATGCTGAAACTTGGGGGAGATATTGGCGCAACCCCCCTCTACTTCGCATGAATTGGGGGGGTCGCCGCGACCCCCCCCCCCCAATTCATGCGAAGTAAAGGGGGGTTGCGCCAATATCTCCCCCAAGTTAAAGCCTCGGGGGCGCCCTAGAACTAAAGTAAAATCAAAAAATGGCTGCCGGACGTGACCGGGAAGGTGTTTACAATATCAAAATACCAAATACTGCCTGCTGCAGTGACAGCAGATACATGATGTGTATGCAGTGTATGCAGTATATATTTTTGTAGTCGTTGGACAGTAGAATACCTGAATTACATGGGTTGACAAGCTGCATCCATACATACAATGAATTAAGTGCTAGTTTTCTGAGGAAAAATTAACTCTCCCCTCGAATCACTCCGCCCGAATCAAAACACACTTTTTTACACCAGGTTTTATCCAGGTGCCAGTTCCGTAAGTGGAGAAATAAACAAAGCATTTGAGGGAAGATAATTGAGAAATGAAAAGTGGGATGGCAACTACCGTATTACCTCGAAATACCCCCAGGGGGTTTATTATTTCGCCAGCAAAATTTGCGAGGGGATAATTCGAGGGGGGGTTTATTCGAGGGGGGGGGGGTCTATTATTTCGCCAGAAATTTTCGGAAATTTCCCATACTCAGACGTAGAAAAATCGAACAATTACATAGATGTATATGTCTTTAGAGGTATATATAACTGTATATACACATAAACCCTTCCCTAACGTCACTCAATCTTCAGTTTTAACGTGTGTTCTGCATTGTACAGATCACAAACTGCGGTATTTGTCATGTACGTTCCCTTTACACTCAATGTTATGGGGGGTATTTCGAGGGGGGGGGGGTTTATTATTTCCTCAGCCGAATTTTAGGGGGGGTATTTCGTGGGGGGGGGGTTAATTCAAGGGGGGGGGGATAATTCGAGGTAATACGGTAAAATGAGAAGTGAGTAGTAAAAAGTTAAAAGCGAATTAAAATGAGAAGTGAGAAGTGAAATGAGAAGTAAAAAGTTCAAAACGATATAAGCGAATAACGAATAATAATAATATTGAAGCGAATAACTTTTAACTGCTCATCTCAATTCTCGCCTTTCTGCTTTTTACTTCTTACTTGCATTTTAACTTTTCACTACTCACATCTCATTTTAATTCTCACTTCTCAAATCGTTTTTTACTTCTCCACTTGCGCAACTGGCCCGATATGGGCAAAACACACGGCATAAATTGAAATCCAGTGGTGTTGTGCATTTGTTGTAGTAGAACAGTATCAGTGTTGATGAAAGGGCTCCTGGTCAGGGTTGGTTTTATAAAAATTCATTTTAGTAAAATTGTATAAAAATTGTATAAAAATTTTATTTTATTTTTATTTTATTCTTGTTTCATTTTATTTTATTTTATTTTATTCACAAAAGTCATTAATAAAATAAAATGACACATTTTACAAAAATTTTACAAAAATTTTACAAAAAATCAGAATCGTGCATGCAAGGCCAGAAAATTTTTATATTTAGACCTATACATGAAAAACGTGTGACAAATTTTTCCCTTACTTTTCAAAAGTTGCATGTAGTATGTATTGTTAGCTAGCTGCAAGTGTAAAGTTACAATTATTGATAAGTGTGGTTTGCATTTTCAGTAGAAGGACTACTGCAGTGTGCTGGGCACATTTGTAAAATGTCATGCAAAGTGTCAATTGTCATGTCAAATTTCAAGCAAAGTGGCAATTGTCATGACAAACGTCATGCAAAGTGTAAATTGTGTATCCAAACCTTGTGTTTTTGTATCCATAGTATGTTTTGTATCCAAATCTTATGTTTTTGTATCCAACTGTTCTTGTAAGATTTGGATTCAACAACAACATAATTCGGATACAAAACATAAGATTTAGAAATAAAACATAAGATTTGGGCACAATTTGCTTGACAATTGATACTTTAATTTTTACATGTCATGAAAATTTACACTTTACTTTACATTTGTCATGACAATTGACACTTTGCATGACATTTTACATGACATTTGACACTTTACAATGCTTGGGACTGCCCCCAGATCCATGAATAAACAGGTAGAAACTAAAGCAATGAGATAAAATTTTACAAAAAATATGAATTTTTATACAATTTTACAAAAATACGAATTTTTATACAATTTTACAAAAATTTTACAAAAATTTGAATTTTTATACAATTTTTATTTTTATTCTTAAATTTTCCATTTTATTTTATTTTATTTTATTCTTGAATATTCCATTTTATTTTTATTTTATTTTTATTTTTTTCTGAGATTTTGCCAACCCTGCTCCTGGTTACCAGAGTTGTTCAAACTTTCAAAGTATATGTTAACATAAAGTCTTTTTTACTCACTCCCTGAGTACAGAAAATGCAAAGTAAACTTTTTTACTTTTACTCATGAGTAAACGTGAGTAAAATACTGTTCCCCCACAATACATAAAAGTGAGTATTTTTGAGAAAGTTTGATCCAATTTTAACTGAACATAATGAATTTTCATACCTCTGCACATTTTCTCCTCCAAATTCACTACTTCATGTGCCTTTTGCCTATGTTCAGCTTTTTTGGCTACCTATATTTTTTTCGCTATTTTTATCTATTTTTATCCTTTTCTCTATTTTTATGGCTTGAAAAAAACCTAGGTATTTAAAAGTCTATCTAAAATATGTTTGATCTACTCGAGTACTCTCAAAAAGTATATGTAAAAGTGAGTACAGGTACTTTTTTCAGAGGAAATGTAAACATATTTTACTCAGTACTTAATAATATGTATTATCGAGTAAACGTAAATTTGTTTAACAACTATGCTTGTCACAATTTCATAACGACGCGAAGCCTTGAAATTATCCTCGGCTAGTTTAAGGTGCATGTGCAAACCAATTTTGCACAAATAAATTTCATCTCGTGATTTTTACCTACTTCATAAATATTCATGCAGATCACAAATAAATTGCCTGTAATCACGAACGAAACCATCTAAAATCATGTGAAATTTGCATGCTCATAAATATGTATGAAGATGCACCTACAGCTTGACGGAAAAGCGATGTTGGCGAAAAATAAAAGTTTCACGTAAAATTAATTACTTAAGACTAGATAAAGATACATACCTATCTGTAATTTTTATGTAGCAAATTTTATTGTTTCCAAGACAAGCGTGAAAGTTAAATATCAGTATTTTTCGTAGTCACAGATTTTTTGGTGATTCCAGTCAATTTTGTGAAATTGATCAAAGTCATCGGAAAATGAGTAATTTATGTCGATCATTCTAAACAATGAAGCCGGAAGTAGAGCTCGAGCATGTAACGTGAAATGTCGGCGTAAAATGTTTGACGTAAAATGTTTTGACGTAAAAAGATTTTCAAATTACAGCTATCTGACGTAAAAAGATCCGACGACATGGTGACGTAAAAATGTTCCTGACGTAAAATGTTGCTGACATAGAATGTTTGACATAAAACGTTGACGTGAAATGATCAATTTTGACATAAAATAAATAAAACATTATAATTACTTAATATTTTTTCAATCTCTTTTGGGAGATCAAACACATTTACCAGGACTATCTTATTCTGAAATTACAAGACCGTATCTTTCTCCATTCTCATGTAATCAATTTTTTTCGATGTCATTTCACGTCGTCATTTTACCTCTAATCAACACTGAGCTCTACTTCCGGCTTAAAGGTTACCTACCTATTACCGTTTCTTCATCCAGTCTTATATGCAATCAATTTCACGCTGAAATTGTTTTGTTTTTCGTGACATTAAATTTTCCGTCAAGCATGGTAATCTCAACTTGAGAATGACAAATGAGTTTACTTGAACACTCCGGTTCAATCACGCCAAAGGTACCTTGCATGAATAGTGAGCACGGAGTTATTGGCGTCGGGCGCGAACACATCGGCTGCAAAACACCACGAAATGCAGACCCTTGAAATAGGTCCACAACACTCTAGTTGACATCGAAATTTGTGCAAGTCCCGCATGCTGCAAAATGTGAAGTGTCAAATGTCATGTAAAATTTCTTACAAATTTGTTGATTGTCATGCAAAATGTCAAAAGTTCTATCATAAAAGCTTTTCTTTTTTTTTGATTGACATTTAACGTGACATTTGACTGACAGTCGACTTTACACATTACAGGGCGCGGGTATGATGCCCCCTTAGCTCATTTAGGTACCGATTTGCACCCCAGAGATTATTTAGACTTAGGAACATGCAGCCAAAAATTGAATGCTTTAGACCTTGCATATTTGTGGAAAGGAACAACAGGAATAGAAACATAAAGTAATTTTTTTTAGAAAAACATAAAAGAAAGTATTTTTCACTTTTTTACTTTAGATGTTTAGATATATTTATGCTGAAAATTCAGATATTTTTATGCTGAAAATTTAAAATGGGACATTTTCAACACTTTTTAAAGGAACGCGTTTTGTACAGCTCTACCTAATTTTTAAAGATACTTTAAATTCATAATTTTTCTCAAAATGTACAGTGAATCAGTATAAAATGTTTTCTCTACTCAGGTACTTTCAAGTTGTATAAGGTATAGTATGGAAAGCTAAGTTATTTCACCTTCATGTAGATAATTTTGTCTTTTTAACTGCGGCGCACCGGCACCGCCGCACACTGGAAAATGAGGCACGCCGCCGCTTATTTATTACCCTTATCGCGAGACAATTCCCCTTTTTATGTGTCGTGGAAGTACTTTCTCAACCTCCTGAATTGTGATGGAAAAGAGCCATGGCGTTGGCGAATGGCGCTGGTGCGTAATGTAAGATAGCCGTGTCGTTTTTGGCGCTTGATGCTATACTGTGGCACCTGGGCGCCTGGCGCCACACCCATGAAAAGCGCCATGGCGTTTGGCGTTACCTTTGCATGGTGCCAGGAACAAAACGCCTGGCGCTGGCGCTGGCGCTTGGTGTTATCGTCTGAGCAAAAAACGCTGTGGCGTTTCTGGCACTTGGTTGGCGCTATTTTGCACTGGCGCCATTGGCGTTTGGCACCGGGGTTCTGAAAAGCGCAGTGACGTTTTTGGCGTTTGGCGCCAAAGTCCTGGCGCTTTTTCCATCACTACTCCTGACTCCTGAGTACTCATACTTCATAGGTTTTTTGACACGGTGACTTTTCTCATGCAGTGCCCAGGCATCTTTGAGGATTAAGAACGCACTTTTACTTACCTACCTATCTCCTTTTTGATGCGGCGCCATGTCCGGTTATAGTTGTTGTCTGAATATTTTGATGCGAAAAAGTGTGCGGTTTCGCATGTTGTGTATGTGTCCAAAAACTGTGCTCGACGCAAAATAATTTCACATTCACAGTTCTCTTTCTCTGAGCAGCGGCTGCGTTCTTGTTCGCTTGAGTGCTGACTCACCGCGAACACTTGAATAATCGCTCGAGGTTGTAATTTGTTTTATATGAGATTGAACACTGTTGTACTGTTTGTCAGAGTTGTGAAAGTGTATTTACGTTTACACTGAATACCTGGGTATTAAAGGTATTTATACTTTCCAAAAATTTCCGTTTCATTTTCTAAAAATACCATTACGTTTTGTTGTTTTCCTGGCACAAATACCTGGGTAAAATACCCATGAAAATTCAAGTTGTATTTTAATTACTGAAAATATGGCCCTGGTTACATCTAGTGATGGATTGATCCATGGCGCTGGCCGCCTTTAATGGTACCAGCGGAGATCTCGTGTACAAACGGCACTACTTTTATTTATGCACTGTTTTGTGGTGCCATTTTTAGGGAGTGGTGCTGTCCGCTCTAAAATGATGCCATTTTTATGGAGTGGCATCCAACGATGGGTAAGTTCTCCAAAAAAAACACTTTCTGTGTTTTGAGTCTTTCAAAAATGAATACCTGTGTTTTGAGTTTTCTCTCGAAAAAACTTGAGTAACTCTGTTTTTTTTCTGTGTTTTTTTAGTAAAAACTCGAGTTTTTTGAGTTTTTTTTCTAAAAAACACGAGTTTTTTCCAAAATATTTGAGTTTTCCCTCCAAATGTGAACCAAATTCACCCATCTGAGAGAAATCTTAAAAGGTTGATGAGAAAAATAAAATCCTAGTTGCTTTTTCAATTCAAATGTGATGTGTTAGAGTTTATTATAATGTGTGCAGTCAATGTAATTCGGTGTGAAATTTGCCCTTTTATAATTGCAGGAACTAGGTATACTTTATTTGGGCCTGCAGCCCCAAAAGAAGTGTATCCTGTAAAAAGTGGCTAAAGCCAATACAAAGTAGACGCTGCATGCATAAAACCTGTGTAAAGTCGGCGGACATTTCACCCTACAAAATCGGAGAGTTAGAATTCGCTCGCGAATAGAGCGAACACAAAACTTGGATCCCACCCGGACGCTCGGAATTGAAAAAGAAAAAAATATTAAAAGGGAAATGGACGCTCTGCTGTGTCCGTGCGTGCACGCAGCCCGTTTCAACGTTTCGTTTCAACGTTGTCCGTTGCAAGCAAAAAAATTTGACTGTTTAAATGACCCTTTTACCGTTTTTGTTTATTTTTCATTCGTTGGCTCCGTTCCAATGGAAGAGTCCCCATATGAGAACTTGGCAGCCAGCCAAAATTGCGAAATCCGCTATAAATCTGAAAAAAAACGCTAACGCTACCTATATAACCATGTATATAAACAAAAATAGCGATAAAAAGGTGGAAATTGGCAAAGTGAAGCAACTTTTAACGATTTTTAGCTCACTTTGACTTTTTACTCGGATTTGTATAATACGCAACTGGAAACTGGGATGAGAGCCAAGTTTTCATACGTGACCCGATCCATTCCAATCATTAAAATATTGTGTCACAATAATGACGACATGCACTCTCCACTGGAGAGACTGACGCAAATGTTTGTAGGGCGATACGTCTGCCGACTTTAAGCCTTATAACCAGGGTTGGCAAAATCTCAGAAAAAAATAAAAATAAAATAAAAATAAAATGGAAAATTGGAGAATAAAATAAAATAAAATAAAATGGAAAATAAATAAAATAAAAATACAATTTTACTAAAATTCACATTTTTGTAAAATTTTAGTAAAATTGTACAAAAATTCAAATTTTTATACAATTTAAATAAAATTTTACAAAAACTCGAGTGTCTGTAAAATTCTATAAAAAGTTTTCAATCCTGTTGCTTAAGATTCTAGCAGAGTTGTTAGAATTACTGAACTTTTTTAAAAGTATATGTAAACGTAAAGTATCGATATTTTACTCATCACAAAGTATAGAAAACGTAAAATACTTTTTTTTTACTCGTTCGTACGCGTAAATGCAAGTACAAAATTTATTCCCAGTAAATCGCAACAGCGAGCACTTTTCTTCATAGAATATGTAGAACTGGGTACGTTTTCTAAGAACCCAACTCAAAATGGCCACTACAAATTACCTAAGATACCCCCGTCGAACCCCCCCCCCCCAAATTGAGTGTTAAAAGAACGTAAATAACAAAACCTTCAGTTTGTGTTCTGTGAAATGCAGAACACACGTTAAAACAATGACCGAGTCACGTTAGAACAGGGTTTATAGCGTCTATATTTACATACATACTTATTTAGGTAACTCTATAAATACATTGGTATACTCTTGTACATGGTGAATATTTTCTACCTCAGCGTACATGACAAACAATGAATTAGCATTAGCCAAAACATTCTGGCGAAGTAATAAACCCCCCTCGAAATACCCGCCCTTGTTTAACCCCCCCCCCTCAAAATTAACACTATGAAACAATTTTGAGGGGTATTTCGAGGAAATAGAGTACATTGCAGTGTAGTCACCTTATAAATATGTCTCACATGGAATTCACAGAAATACGTTTTCTTTACGCGTATGCTTCAAAAACGTACGCGTACACGTGAGTATGTTATTTTTAAAAAAAGTATATGTAAACGTATTTACCGCGTACTCGCGTACGCGTAATGTTCGAGTAAACGTACGTACCTTTTAACAACTTTGGATTCTAGCTGCCAATTTGCAGAAGTGGTGCCTTGCTTTCATTGTTGTTGTTGCTTTTGTTGTTGTTGTTTTCATTGATGTGATCGAAAATTATTTTTGCTTAAAATTGCAAATTTTCACATTTTTTAAGTATATTTTCACCTTAAAAATCACAAATTTATGTGATATTATTTCCATTTTCTTTGTTCCATACTTTGAAAAAGCGTATATATTGAACCCCGCAAGCCCCCCCCAACCCCCCCCCCCCAAAAAAAAGAGAAAAATCTTTAGCTATCTTCCCCGGGAGTAGCAAAATTCAAGATAGATACCTACGTCGCCGCAACCCGTGTCACAAGTCTACATCAATTTTTTGTTGTATTTATCTGCATGCTTCTGGCATGCACATTGTTTTATGGCTTTGCATCCAAGATTTCCGATTTTTGGTAAAATTTTTGTAAAATATTTGTAAAATTTTTGTAAAATGGTTTCATTTTATTTTATTAACGACATTTCAGAATAAAATAAAATAAAATAAACTGAGACAAGAATAAAATAAAAATAAAATACAATTTTAATAAAAATAAAATACAATTTTAGTAAAAAGAATTTTACTAAAACCAACCATGCTTATTACTTCCCAGGTGAATATATAATTTTAGTTACCTATACACGTCTTCAGAGCTCAATCTCAACGTGAGTAAATGATAGACTCACAGTAAATGATAGACTTATTTTCAGAGTTCAATCTCAATGTAACACAGTGAATGATATATTTCTTTTTGGAGCTCAACTTCAATCATCAATGTAAATGATACCGTATTTCTTCTAATAGAAGGGCGCCCTTCTATTTTTTTCGTCAACTACCGTATTACCTCGAATTAACCCCCCCCCTTGAATTAACCCCCCCCTCGAAATACCCCCCCTAAATTTCGGCTGAGGAAATAATAAACCCCCCCTCGAAATACCCCCCCTAAGATTGAGTGTAACGTGAACGTACATGACAAATACCGCAGTTTGTGATCTGTACAATGCAGAACACACGTTAAAACTGATGATTAAGTGACGTTAGGGAAGGGTTTTTGTGTATATACAGTTATATATGCGTATAAACACATATACATCAATGTAATTGTTCGATTTTTCTACGTCCGCGTATGGGGAATTTCCGAAAATTTCTGGCGAAATAATAGACCCCCGCCCTCGAATAAACCCCCCCCTCGAATTATCCCCCCCTCAAATTTTGCTGGCGAAATAATAAACCCCCTGGGGGTATTTCGAGGTAATACGGTATTTTACCCGCCCTTCTATTGGAGACCGCCCTTCTATTTTTTTCGTGAACATTTCGGCCAATCTTTTTCAAGTTCTGCCAATGTTTTTAAAAGTGTTCCGTCACAAACAGTCCATAGAGGACGATATTAAAATAGCACAAAATCAATGGATAAAAATCATTAAATCGCAGCGTCCGCTGCTATTTTTTATTTTCTTTATGCATTTGGCACAATTCCAGCGCTTTGTGTACCTTCTATTGGAGACCGCCCTTCTATTTATTTTGTGGCCGAAATTGAGTCGAAAAAGTGTACCTACTATTGGAGGCGCCCTTCTATTAGAGACCCGCCCTTCTATTAGAAGAATACGGTATATTCCTTTGTAAATATGATGCATTCAAAGGCATACACATCATGTCAGCAGTATATGGGTTTAGCGTCTACCTTTGAATGGCTTTAGCCATTTTTATTTCAATCAACATGACAAATCTAAAATTCAACTAACGTTTATCTATACTTATACCGTATTTCTTCCAATAGAACGGCATACCTCCAATAGAACGGCACCTCAAATAGAACAGCAGGTTTTGGCACATTTTTGTGCCCACGAAAACAATAGAACGGCAGCCTCCAATTGAACGGCACCTCCAATAGGTTGGTGTACGATTCGTCACAACCCAACTTGACACAGAAATGTCGTCACAAGGGACATTTTGACACATGTTCAACTCGACACATGACCAGTATGACACAAGGCCTATATAGGTATCAAAATCACAAGTATCAAAATAGAGTTTACTGTGGAATATTTACATTCTACTTATGACAAGATTGTATGAGTGACAAGCTGTCCTTGTGTCAATTTGTCTCTGTGACATTTTGGGTCCTGTGTCCAGGTTGCTGTGGCATAATGTACAGTGTCAACATTTCCTGTGACGAATCGTCCTAACGCCCTCCAATAGAACGGCAGGTATAAGTTATGTTGGGAGTGTTCCAAAACACAAAAATGAATCAAAAATGGATGGTGAGAAGATGCAAAGCATTCAAATATGTGTTAAATATCAAATTGATGCTCTGATATTAAAAAATTGCTCCAGCTTCCTTCAACATAAGGTTATTTTTTAATGAGAAATCTGTCAAAAAAATTGATGAAAAAAATAGAACGACAGCCTTCAATAGAATGGCACCTCTAATAGAACGGCAGGTAAAAAATTTGACAAAAAAAATAGAACGGCGCTCTTCTATTAGAAGAAATACGGTATTATGTAAATCATAAATAAAGTCAATGTAATTAGGAATGAAACCATCCGAAACCAAGTGAAATTTGCATGCTTATAAATATTCAACAT
Source organism: Sphaerolaimus hirsutus (assembly GCA_964036195.1). Taxonomy (NCBI): domain Eukaryota; kingdom Metazoa; phylum Nematoda; class Chromadorea; order Monhysterida; family Sphaerolaimidae; genus Sphaerolaimus; species Sphaerolaimus hirsutus. Next base: position 3,316,524 of record OZ038460.1, on the reverse strand, counting down.
GCATAAGGATGATGGATGGGCTCACTTTCACAGTTGTCAAAGTGTATTTACATTTACTCAAAAATACATATAATTCAGTACTGAGCAGGGTTGGAAAAATCGCAGAAAAAAATAAAATTAAAATAAATTGTGCCATTTTTCTCTGACGTTTTTCAAACGATCTGTGACTAGTGAGTAAGCCATCTTGACATTTTTCTTTTTTCATGATACACAAGTTTAGGAAACATACAAAAATATACTCAAAGTAAATTAGCTGGTAAACGCTGATTCCGGCGCGAGGTGCTGGTCAGTGAGAAAAACAACAAAATACTCGGACACCCTTTTCTTGTGTTTGACCAACGACCAGGCGATAAAAGCTCGCCCACCAGCAAATGCTCAAAATATCAAAAATGGAAAATTGAAGAATAACATAAAATAAAATAAAATGGAAAATTTCAAAATAAAAAGAAATATTGTGTAAAAATTCAGCATTTTTGTAAATTTTTTGTAAAATTGTCTACAAATTCATATTTTTGTAAAAATTGTATAAAAATTAATAATTTTTGTAAAAATTTTTATCTTGTTGTTTATTGTTCAGCCTGTTAATTCGCGGAGCTGGGGCAGTCCCAAGCCCTGTAAAGTGTCAAAATGTCATATGAAATGAAATGCAAAGTGTCAATTGTCATGACAAACATAAATTAAAGTAGAAACTGTAAAGAAAATTGGGTCTGAATCTTATCTTTTGTATCCAAATCTAGTTGTTGTTTTTGTATCCAAATCTTATGGTTATATTTGATACAAAAACTTAAGATTTGGATACCAAAACATGGGGTTTGAGTGCCAAAACATTATATTCAGATACACAAGTTACGCTTTGCCTGACATTTGTCATGACAGTTATACTTTACTTGACATTTGAGATGCCAATTGACTTGTTACTTTACATTTGTCATGACAATTATACTTTGCTTGACATTTGAGATGTCAATTGACTCTTTACTTTGCATTTGTTATGACAATTGCCACTTTGAATGACATTAACAAATGCGCCCAGCTACTTGCAACTAGCTAACCCAATGCATGCAACTTTTGCAAAGTATTGAAAAAAATTTGTCACACTTTTTCCTGTTTAGGTCTAATTATCACATTTTTCTGGCCTTGCATGCAAGATTCTGATATTTTTTGTGAAATTAATGTAAAATTTTTGTAAAATGGTTCCATTTTATCATTTTATTAACATTTTGGAATAAAATAAAATAAAATAAAATGAATAAAATAAAAATAAAATACATTTTTTACAGTTTTTATACAATTTCTATACAAATGATTTTTATAAAACTAACCCTGGTACTGAGTAAGTATAGCTACATTTCTTCTGAAGAAGTACCTGTAATCACCTTTACACATACTTTAGAAAAGTACCTCAGTACAAAAATTTTTTTTCAGAAAATTCAATATGGAACTTGAAAATTGATCACACTGCTATGTATTTACAGAAGTGGCTGTATATATCGTGACTAGTGATGGAAAAGCGCCAGGAAATGGCGCCATTCAAAAAATTGGCACCGGGCGCCAAAGGGCGCCAGAGAAAATGACGCCAGGCGTCAATGGCGCCATGGCGCCATCCGAAAAAATGGCGCCGGGCGCCAAAGGGCGCCAGAAAAAATGGCGCCAGGCGCCAACAATAAAATTCACTATTTCATCCTGTAAATCATCACAGAAGCAGTTATAGAAGAGCAACGTGCTGTACCATTCTTCTGATGGTGACTCACGCCATAAAACTTACCTTATCGTGATTACTACCTACCGTACTCCCTCAAAATTCTCCCCCTTGAATTAACCCACCCCTACCGAAATACCCCCATGTGTTTTCGGGCTGGGAAAAAAATAACCCCACCCCCTCAAAATACTCCCCAGGTCTAAGCAAGCTGTGGAATTAAAAAACACAAGCAAGAAGTCGACAAGTACACTTTTGTTTACTGGATTTTGCTGCTGATTTCTTGCAAATATCAAAATGGCATACTATGGACACCCCATTTTTCGTATATTAGGGGTTGAAAATTTGACACTTTATTGTCAACTTATGGAACTTAATGTATAGCATGAGAAAGCCACATTGGACATTCTGCACAGACCACAAATTGGATCTGAAACTTTAAATGTGATTTACTCAAAATCACATTTTGTGGACCTGTCGACTTAGAATTAGACGCCTCATTTAGATATAGAAATATTTGGAATATTCAAAATGAATTACATTGGCCTTACATAGTGATTTTGCAAAGTTGAAATATCACCAAGTATTTGATAGCATGATAAAAACGAAAACAATCTTTGGATCTGTTTAGGGACAGTTTATGTATTGCTCTGAAGCAATATGATGATAAGACTGCTTGTCGCTGAGATTAGCTGCAATGAATGGTTAGGTTAGAGATTTGTGTTCTTAGACAGCGTTTACACTGCATTTTTCTGACGACTCCGACAACACTAGAAAAAGTTCCATAAGTCAAGTGAAAAGTTTCATATTCATTAGTGAATGTGAAAAAGTATACATAAACACCTTCCCGGACAAGTTCACCACCCATTTTTTTATTTCACTTCGAATGCAATATCTCCGTCCATGGGGGTGTTATAAAGCTGAAACTTTGTATATATAAAGTTGAAAGACCCCTCTACTCCCCAACAATGGGGGAGGTACGGCGACTCACTACAGGGTGGGTCGCCTTATATGCAACAATTTTTTTGGCGTTTTTGGTGTCCCAAACAAGTTCACCACCCACTTGATTGGCTACACTACGAGAGCCTTATCTCCAGCTGTGATGGCGGTATAAAGCTGAAATTTGGGGGATGTCTTGCCAACAACCCCCTTCACGATCCACCAGTGGGGCGGCTGCCAACGACCCACTAAAGAATGGGTCACTGCATATAAAGTAAACCATTTTCTAAAAACAGCCCAAGTGTCCCAAAACAAGTTCATCACCCAACTGCATTGAAAAAATGTTGCAACAAAATACATAATATAAAAATGAATCGGGTTGGAACACTATTTAAGCCAAAAAAAATTTCAGTAGGGCACCCACCCTGTCCCATAAACAGCTGACTGAAAATTTCACTTTAAATTTATTTTTTGTATCACACTTTAAAAGTTGGTTTACAAAGTTCACTAGGGGAGGGTCTAAGGTTCAAAGTTATGTAAACAACATAACCTCTAGAATGCTTCCATAAGGAAATTTACTCGGGGTGAATTCTATGATGTCAAAATGATGTCATTTCAGAATAAAAATTTGACAAAATTTTCACTTTTTAATTCACCCCAAATAAATTTCCTTATGGAAGCATTTTAGAGGTTATGTTGTTTACATAACTTTGAACCTAAGACCCTCCGCTAGTGAATTTTGTAAACCAACTTTTTAAGTGTGATACAAAAAATTGGTTAAAAGTGAAATTTTCAATCTGCTGTTTATGAGACAGGGTGGGTGCCCTACTGAAAAATTTTTAATGAGCAGAACTAGGGTTCATATCTGATTCAATTTTATATCAGGTATGTTCTCACAACATTTTTTTTTAATGCAGTTGGGTGACGAACTTGTTTGGGACACTTGGGTTGTTGTTAAAAAAATTATCTAATTTATATGCAGTGACCCATGCTTTAGTGGGTCGCGGCAGCCGCCCCACTGGTGTATTGCAGAGTTGTGAAAGTGTATTTACACTTACCTGAAATACCCGGGTAAATGGGTATTTATATTTACACTTACACTTACACTTTCATAAAATACCTGTACACTTTCTTACACTTTCCTGGGCAAAATACCGGGGTACAGAAAGTGTATTTTTTTCTTTCAGATGGCCCTGTTTCATGCTTTTGAGAAAGCATAAAACTGGTTCATGTACAAAAAATAACTGCACAGTGCACATATGCAGCTATGCATTGAATGTAGAAAATATGGAAAATGTGCAAACTAGCACTATCACTGACATTTGAACAGTACTCATGGTATTCTACAGACTTTTGTAAGAAGGACAAGATCAATTGAAATTCACCAGCTGGACACAAAGTCGACTGCTTTTGCATTGATATTTTCTGCATCTACATTCTTGCATTTAAACAGTGTGTATCACATTGCTTAATCAGTAAAATATCAACACTGATTATTAAGTGCCATTATTAGCAACTTCATAGCACTAAATTTGTTACAGTCTGAAATGTTTCATAATTGGCAGTAAAATGTGAAATAATGTATGAAAATGATAGATAAATTGATCTAAATGTGAAAACATTGGTGTTTTCTAATGCTCAAAAGTGAGGGCTCTTTCCAAAAAACTTTTTACACTTACACTTTTTTTACACTTTCCTGGGTATTTTAAAAATACCTTACACTTTTGGTATCCATACTTAAAATTTGGTAAGTGTATTTACACACACTTACACTTTCCAAAAATACCAGTATTTGAACAACTCTGGTGTATTGTGAGGGTTTTTTTTGGCAAGACATCCCCAAATTTCAGCTTTCTACCGCCCTCACAGCTGGAGATATAGCGTTCAAATTGTAGCTAATCAAGTGGGTGGTGAACTTGCTTGGGACACCAAAAAATTTTTTGCATATAGGGCGACCCACTCTGTAGTGAGTTGCCGCACCTCCCTCCATTGTTGGGGAGTACAACCTACAACTTAGGTTCTTACAACTTACAAGGGGGTCTTACATTGGTGAACAAGGGTTCTTACAAGGGGGTCTTACAACTTAATATATACAAAGTTTCAGCCTTATAACACCCCCATGGACGGAGATATTGCATACGAAGTGAAATAAAAAAATGGGTGGTGAACTTGTCCGGGAAGGTGTTCACAACCTAGGTGTATATGCATGTCAAATTTCAGATGAATTGTGTGTGTGTGTTGCTCAAGAGTTATAAATGTTTTAAAAATAATTTGCCACTGTCGGAGCCTGGCAGGTGCGCCAACAATAAAGAAAAAAAAGTGGTTGTCACATTGCGTGAGTGTGATGACAAGTAAAATATTTGATATGGTCGTCACAATGAGCATGGTTAAAAAAGGGTCGTTACTTGTCACCAATAACAAGGCCGACGAGTCGTCACTAGGGTGTCAAATTTCCGTTTCCGTTTTCCGTTTCCGCCTTTCCGCAGGAAAATTTTTTACCTTTCCGTTTTCCGTTTTCCGGCAGCCAAAATTTTTTTACCTTTCCGTTTTCCGTTTTCCGGCAGCCAAAAAATTTTTACCTTTCCGTTTTCCGTTTTCCAGCAGCTGAAAATTTTTTACCTTTCCGTTTCCGTTTTTCTGGCCCATTTTTCCGTTTTCCGGCTGAAAAATTTTTACCTTTCCGTTTCCGTTTTACCAGGCCATTTTTCCATTTTCTGGCTCAATTTTCAGTTTTCTGGCATTTTTCCATTGTTTTTCCAATCTGTATTTATCTTCAATTGGCTCATCCCATTGTGTTGTTTTTGTCTCTTGGAGCAGCATTGACAACTGGGATTTCAGGGTCAGTGAAACAGGTGCTGTGAACCCAATTGGGTCATATGCTGACACCAATAATTTATTCAAGTTTCATCTGGTTGGTGTTGTGATGCTGTCAATTTGCAATTTTGGTGTTGATATTGCCAGCATGTCCGTTCGGTGATTTTATTTCATGCCCATTACTGCGACAATTTTATTCACCTTTGGACTCCTGTTGTTTTCTGCTATTTCATTCATGACTGATCTGGAGTTTGACAGCCATTCCCTCATGTTCATAGAACATTGGTTAAATAAAGCCTTGACTTTGTAATATAGTTCTAAAGCTTCAACTTCATTCGTGACACTCATGATGAAGTTATCGACGTAAATGTTGTTTATTATCATTGCCAACTGGTTTCGTTCCCCTTCATTTTCTTCATATTCATTCATGTTGTTTATTGTCACATTTAAATGGTATTTTATGACTGCTCCCAAAATTGCTGGGCTGCAGACAAGTCCAAACAGTACGCGTTTAAAACGAAGTACTATTAAGTTATTTTCAGTTACTGGTTTTGAGGCATCTTTCAGCCAGAAAAATCGTGTGTAGTCTCTAGCTTGGTCATGCAATCCTATTTGCAAAAATGCCTTTTCAATATCGGCAATTGATGCTAGATTGCCTGCCCTGAACCTCAGGAGTAGGCCCAGTGCTAATGGTGTTGTAATTGGTCCTCTAAAAATGCACTCGTTGAAACTGGGCTTACCTGCCGACCCATCGTACACAATTCTGCATGATGTTGATTTGCCCGGCATGATTACTGGCTGGTGTGGCAGGTAATGAATCCCCTTGTTGTCTGTTTTGTTGTCACAGATCTCAATTATTCCCTTTTCTAGTTGGTTGTCCAAAACTTTCCGGTATTGTTTGAATAAGTTTGGATCTTTGTTGAATCTTCTTATCAGTGATTTAAAGTGCACCAAGACTTCTGCTTTTCCTGTGGGCAGGTCACCGATACGTAAAGTGAAAAAAATTAACCTTTCCGTTTTCCGTTTTCCGTAAAAAAAATTTTTTGACACCCTAGTCGTCACACTTATGAAAATTGCTAAAAAATTGATTTGTCATCACAAAACGGTGTGTGACGAGTAAGATCTATTGTCGTCATACAAGTGCAGTGTAAAAGGGGCCTTACTGTTGTATGATAACTGTGTAAGAATGGGCACTCACAGTGATAAGAAATGCCCTGGAAACTGTGAAGAAGCCATAGCACTCAAATCCTTTGTAGCCATGGTCCAGTCTTATGAGGTATTCCTTTATCAGTTCAGTGCTTTCTTTGTCACAACCTGGGGCCAATTCCACACCCTGCGAAACAGACAAGACAAGTGTCAACCATCAAATAAACTGGACATTGCATCTCAAATGACAATGCTCATCAGCTACACTAGTTAGAAGGCATTTAAGTTGTCATCTGATGAGCAATTGTCAGCTTTGTCGATGCTTGAAATGTATCTAGTTCACTTGACAGGGGGTGGATTGGTCCCTGGCTGGTCCATTTGCTCTGTTAGGAATGAACTGAATGAGCGGATCTGTGCGGTTGAGGATTTTGAGCGTTGTGTGTTTGCAGCCCAGGTGGCTGTCCCAAGCCCTGTAAAGGTTTAAGTAAAGTGTCAAATGTAAAGTCAAATGCAAAGTAAACTGTCAATGCAAAGTTCAGTAATAAAATTTTTTTCTTATTTGTTTGATTGACACTTTACTTTGCATTTGACTTTACATTTGATACTTTACTTTACACTTTACAGGGCTTGTGACTGCCCCCTGGCTGATTTTTAATAATTGGTTTAGGAAAGCATAAATATTTTCACCGCTGTAACCCAGCTGCAGTGCAAACGGTGCAAGAATTATTGGTGTGGCTGGGTACATGGGCTGCCAAAATATTTTCACCCCTGAGACTATGAAAACACAAATACATTTCCCCGAAATAATTGTGTAATATGGATGGAGCAACTAGAATTTTGTTTAACCTGAACATGCCATGTTCCTTGTACTATAGAAATATCTTAATATGCCATTTGATAAAGCATAGAGTGGTACATATTTAAAGCCTCAATTTGAAAGGGCCACCACCATTATGCCATTTTAAAAATCGGCACAGAGTAATGAATAAAGTGAGTGAATAACAAGAATTGTGCATTTGAATAAGTGGATTCAATGCCTATTTTTGGCTGTATTCTCTCTGTGGACAGAATGTTCCAATGTGAAAAATACAGAGTATTTAGTCTTAATCCCTCAACATTACTACTCAACTACATAGACTTAGTCTAAATATATGCCTATTTTTCACCTATTTTAGCGATTTTATTTCTTGCACACCTCAAAAAGCCTATAGGTATATTGAACCGTGTGGACCCGGCAGAAAATTTGTTCTGCTGTTTATCCCTCGTACTCCTAGGAGTCATTTACTATTTATCCCCCTTACTCCTAGGAGTCATTTACTATTTATTCCTCTTACTCCTAGGAGTCATTTTCTATTTATCCCTCTTACTCCTAGGAGTCATTTACTATTTACTAGTGATGTAAAGGCACCGGGGCACCGGTGCCCTGGTGCTGGGCACCGAAGGGCACCAGCACTGGCGCTGGTGCGGTGCCATTGCAATCTTCAGGGGTGCCATGCCGGTGCTGGTGCCATTTTTTTCAGAATAGCACTGGTGCCGGTGTGGTGCGGTGCCATTTTTTGCTGGTGCCAAAGGTGCTAGCACCATGGGCAAAGTAAAAGGCACCGGAAAAGACACCGGCCAAGGCGTCATGTGATGTGCAATTTTGTCCATAGTATGTGCTTATCCATTTTTTTTAAAAACAGCAATATATTTACCCAACTGTTTTTTGCCTATTTTGTAAACCTCCCATCAAATAAATATACCCAGTGTGAAATCCATTATACCCGATACATGATCTGATGAGGGAATCTAAATTTTTTTTGATTTTTTAATCATTTATCTTACTTGTTTGTTCGAAATTTGTTGTCAGTTTATGACAGAGATAGTTCCATTCTCTGTACAGCAACGACTCCGATCAGTAGACAGTAGTGGCTATGGACATTGCAGTGAATTAATTATTTTATCTTTCATTTGTAATCATTGTAATTGCTTCATAAAAGTGATTGCTACATCATTCTGATCATTTTAAGTGCTCAACCATCAAAATCGGTTGAAAATTCATGGAAATATGCACTTCCAAAGGTGAGACCACTGAGAAACTGCCCGATATTTACTTCAGAAATTCCAGCCCGGTGCGGTGCCTTTCGGTGCTAGCACCAACAACCCGCCGGTGCCCTTCAGTGCCGGTGCCATTTTTTCCAAAAGGCACCGGTGCCGGTGTGGTGTGGTGCCATTTTCTGGCCAGTGCCCCAGGGTGCCAGGTGCCCTTTTCATGCATTGGCAAAGGTGCCGGTGTGGTGCGGTGCCATTTTTCCCGGTGCCTTTAACATCACTACTATTTACCCCTCTTACTCCTAGGTGTCATTTACTATTTACCCCTCTTACTCCTAGGAGTCATTTACATTTACCCCTCTTACTTCTAGGAGTCATTTACTATTTATCCCTCTTACTCCTAGGAGTCATTTACTATTTATCCCTCTTACTCCTAGGAGTCATTTACTATTTACCCCTCTTACTCCTAGGAGTCATTTACTATTTACCCCTCTTACTCCTAGGAGGGGTAAATTTATTATCTAGATGGAACTCTGGAGGGTCCAAATTCATCAAACCCCTGCCATGCACCAATCACACCAATTATCATTTGTCCCAGTTCCAGTTTAGTTGAGTTGCTGAGCTGTGAATTTTTTCTAAACAGCTGCTCGAACGAGTCTGGCCCCCTATTTTTGTTTTCACTTTGCACACCCTATCTCGGGTTGTCGGAGGGCTGCTGGTGCCCCTTTTTTAAACTGAGTGTAACAAATTATGTGGGGGCCGGACCTGTGTGGGACAGCAAAACCACCAATAAACTTCTTTGCAAATACGGCGATTGACTTTTTAGTGAGTTGTCACAGTTCCTTCAATTCATTAAAAGTAAGGGGATTGCCCCTATATACCACCAAAGTATCAGCTTTCCACTTGCTACCAACGATGGGTAAGTTCTCCAAAAAAAAACACTTTCTGTGTTTTGAGTTTTTCAAAAATGAATACCTGTGTTTTGAGTTTTTTTCATGAAAAAAACTTGAGTAACTCTGTTTTTATTTCTGTGTTTTTTTGTAAAAACTCGAGTTTTTTGAGTTTTTTACTAAAAAACTTGAGTTTTTCCCCAAAAACTCGAGTTTTTTTCCAAAAAATTATGATTTCCGGCATTTTGATGTGGAAACAGTGGTTTTCTTATACTATATTGGTTTTGCACATGTTTTAGCCCCACATAACATCTGTGTATTCATTCAAGTGTCGAAAAAGTCCATAAAAATGTCCACAATGAGGACATCCACATCACAACACCAGCATCAACAAAATGCCCAGAAATGACAATTTACACAGTACTCCAAAATTCTTCAATGGATGTGCACTGTATGGAAGGCTACAGAATTGATTTTAACTACAACTACTGTATTACCTTGAAATGGGGGTTTATTATTTCAGCAGCAAATTTTGACAGGGGGGCTTATTTGAGGGGGGGTTATTATTTTGTCAGAAAATTGCATAAGGATCATGGTAAATAGTAGGCATTTACATACCCAAAACAGGTTATAAATGTACAAACAGGATATATTTGAAATAAACTTGTAGATAGCTGCACAATCTAGTACAGTCTATGTGTAGCTGCGATGCATATTAGCAGTAATAAATACACTATATAAATACATTGGATAATACATGTACATCATCCCAGAGGGGGGTATTTGGAGGGGGCTTAAGATTTTGCCATTCCACTTTGAGGGGGGTTAATTCGAGGTAATATGGTATACTCAAACATGTTGAAACTTAAATTGTCAATTCCACCAGGATATGTGCAATTGTGCATGCCATCTTAAATTTCTTCTTTGTTCCATAATAAAATATGAATACATTTATGAACATATTATTTACATATACTATACATGCATATCTTATCTTGTTTAATAAGTTTAGCTAGATTCATGTGAATTCAACCACTTCGCTGAAAAAAACTCAGAAAACTCAAAAAACTTTTCTGTGTTTCCGTGTTTCTGTGTTTCTGTGTTCTCAAAAAAAAACTCATTTGAGTTTTGAGTTTTTCAAAATTTGTGAGTTTCCGTGTTTCTGTGTAAAACAAAAACACAGAAACTCAATGAGTTTATGTGTTCAATTTCTGTGTTCTTTCCATCGTTGCTTGCTACACAGCCGGAGATTGGGCATCCAAAGTGAAAACAGAAATAGGGGGCTGGAGCTGGACTTGTTCAGGCAGGTGTCTAGATCCTAAGTTTTTATGTATTTATGTATTTGTTTGTATGGGCAAATACACACCTGTTCAGTTACATTGGCAGCTGCCCAAACCATGGGGAGACACCTTAACAATAGCTTGGCTATGAATTCAGGGCTACCAACATTTTTGCTACTATTTAAGAAAAAGAATGCCTGACTTGTGATCATTGGAAAGTCAAAAACAATGATGACAAAAATGTATGGGCCAGCTATTTCGTTGGCCATTTGTGTAAGATTTCTAAGCTCTATGAATTTATCAAAAAGCTCTTGCAGAGCTGCTTTCTGAGACAGCCCTTTTTGAGTGCTTTGGCGGAAATTATCCTGCAATATTCTGATGCTGTCGTCCAATACTTGCAGACACACATAGCAAAATATGCTCATCAAGATGACCATAAGCATTGAGTAAATGTAGGCAACGTTGCCGACATCATTCATCACATAGATTTTACTGTTGTTTATAGCTGGCGCCAGACCAAAAGCAGAGAAGCTTAGACGTTCATTCAATTTCATGATAGTGTCAAATTCAAGACCAGATGCAACCATTGCCACAATCAGCAATAATGTACATTTGATGCGTAGATCCCATTTTAAGTGTATACTGTTAGATCTAAGGCACTCTGTCACAAAATTGTGTAAGTTGCTGGAGAAATTGGTAGTGTAAATATACAATAGGAGCATGGTCGATTTCTCAAATCTGTTCAATGAAATGCACAAAGCTTTAATCAGTTTTTCAAGATCAGCCTCAGTACGGACCACTGCTTCAATTGAACATGCAATTTTGTATGCCATGCCTGTGAAACATTTAGGATATCCATTATTGTGTTGATATCTTTAGAGTTGTTTAAAAACACAATATTTACAAATATAGGTATCTTGTTTTGTCACATTTAGAAAGGCCAGTTTTGGGTATAGAAAAGCCTTTTTTGTTCATGTGAGCTCCATGTCTCATCCATTTCCTGGCTGATCTTCAATGCTTAATGCTTAGAACAATGATGAGAACTGAAGATGTGATTATAAGGATTGTTGTAATCATTTTGTACAGATTTTTCCAAATACAGTGGTTTCCCAATCTCTAAAATCTTACCGCATTATGACTATGAAAAATGAGTGTGTTTTAAAAATACCTTTATCTCAAGTCTGAGGGGGTTATATCTGATAAAAATTCCCCCCCCCCCTCCGAAAAAAGAATACCAAATTCAAAATTTGATATCCCCCAAATAAAAGTATTTGCAGGGCATCATACAAGGGTCAGCCAATGTTCTATAAATTGGCTGTAAGGCAAAGGTATGGTTATGGAGCCCCATGCAAATGCATCATTGATTTTTCCTGTGATTCAAGCACCTTGACAGGTCATTTTGTGATTACCTATACTGATCAGACTTGCCCATGTTTGCTTTACAGAGACCTTTTACTGTATTTTGATAATTGAAGTCTCAGTAATGCAACAAATTTATTTATACACTGACATTTGGTGAAAAAATAAATCTCGGTTTTTTTCAGATGGGACATGGTAAATACTCAATATACTAAAAAGTTGGTGGACTATAAATATAGAAAAGAAATTGCAAACTACACACCCATTATGGCTGTGATCTGTATTATAATGAAAATAAGCAGTTTTAGGCATTCCCATTTTCTGAAGTTTCTGCGACTTATTGGAAGTTTTAGCAAATCTAGCTGCAAAAATTTTAAAATATGTATCACCAATGAGGGATATTTTTTATGTACTTCAATAGACATCTGTATGTCTGTCATATCCAGTGATCTGATTTATGGCTGTTTTAATGTAATGTTTATGTAAATATTACAAATATAAACAGAATCTGTCTTTATTCAGAGTAAAATAGCCCTTCATTTATTATTCTGCCAAAAATGCAGTATCTGATGTATGCTGTTTTGTTTGAATTATACCACAGTGACTTCCATTCTGCACAATACCTGGGGTGAGGGGTTAGGCCAATGATGACAAAACCACATAAAACACAAACTCATCGAGTTTCTGAGTTTTTGTTTTACACATAAATGGAAACTCAAAACTTCTGTAAAACTCAAAACTCTAATTAGTTTTTTTTTAAATTGGAGGACATGGATACACAGATAACAAAAAAAATGTTTTATTTTCATTGCATTCAATGAATGCTGATTTTACTTTTTCTTCTTATGTATACTCAGCGCCATTTTCTGTAAATTTTTTTTTCAAAAGGTGAATAACATTAAAAATACTGTGTCTCTGCATAAAACAAAAACCCAGAAAATCATTGATCTTCTGTGTTTTAAATGTGTGTTTTTGTGTTCATTAACAGTAACAGGCATAGGCGGCGTAAGTGCTTGTGCACTTGGGAATGTCACAAGCAGAATTTTTAGTGTCACCACAAGTGGAAATTTCACTGTCACAGTGTGACATTCACAAGTGTATACTGTACAAACGTGAATGAATTCTCAAAATCGCTAAACTTTGCTCCATTTTGCCAATTTTCACCTCTATAATCACTACTTTCATCCACCTATTTACATGGTTATATACCTATTTTTACACAATTTTATTTATATTTATAGTGATTTAGAAATTTTTGGCTGGCTGCCAACCTCACATAACGGGCTCCGATAAAAAGGTGCCACAAGGTGAAATTTTGGCTAATGTGAATGTCACAAGTGCAAATTGGGACCTTGCGCCACCTATGGTAACAGGTTTTGCTGGATTAAATATATGTCAACCCATTCATTGCCATAGTAACTATTACTCTATGAAATTTGATCTTAATCAAACATATGAACTGAAGAAAAAGGATCCTTGTGCACACACTGGCACACGATGAAGTCAGATGAAAATGTATTACTGTAGAGCTGACTACTATGGTAATTGAAATGTGATATGGGGTCCTATGGTTGTCAATCATAGAGCATGGGGTTCCAGGGGCGACCGTGGCACCTTTAGGATAGTGTATTGGTTCACACTAATGAATTTTTATCACGGGAACTTGAATACAGGGGTATTCTACATTTCGACCCTCCAGCGGATATATAGGCATAGAAGGGAAGAAAAGGCGAAAAATTGCTAAAAGAAGGTGAAAAATGTCTAAAAATGAGTATATATGGTATACTCCGGTTATATTACACCCTGCACGCGTGGTTCCCGCTGGAAGTGTGCCAACGATGGTTAACGCGTCTGAGTTTCATAAAAAGATGACAAAATTGATTGTTGTTATAATGTTATTCATTAACATATTCACATCGATGAATTTTTTTCATATTCTTATGGAAATCGCATGATTAAAAAATCATTGGCACGCTTCCAACACGAGACATAAATCAGTGCGAGGGCAGAGTATCACGTACGCAGAGTATACTAAAAGGACATATGGTAGTAAAAATAGCTGAAAATTGGCAGACACATGAACTAGTGATTTTGGAGGTAAAAATCTATATAAAGGTATGAAAAATCGCGATTTTGTCTTTAAAAAATGTTCTTTAATTTTTTTCTAAATTTTTTTCTTGATTTTTTTTTACATTTTTTATATTTATTGAAGAATTTCATTCCAAAAATGCACAAGAGCCAAATCCAGAAAAATCGAGTTAAGCGTGGATTTGACTTCCACGTATAGTTTTTCACATTTTAGAAAAAAATTAGGGTTACAGTCCATTTCGTTTCCCAAGATACAGTGGTAACGTTTTTCAGAAAAATCACAATTTTCACATCGAAAGTGCACATATCCATCTCAGATCCCCTATGAAAAACAGAACTTTCACGTCGGATGTGAAACGATGGGTGAGTTCTCAAAATAAAAACACTTTCTGTATTTTGAGTTTTTCAGAAATGAATACCGTATTTCCTCGAAATACCCCCCCCTCGAAATACCCCCCCCCCCCTCGAAATACCCCCCCCCTCAAAATGGACACTACGAACTTATAAACCCCCCCCCCTCGAAATACCCCCCCCCCAAATTTAGTGTATAGAGAACGTAAATGACAAAGGCTGCGGTTTGTCATCCGGGCAATGCAGAACACACGTAAAAACGATGACACTGTTGTGAGAACAGTGTTTATACGTCTACACACTTATACAAGTCTTTAGAGTCTTATTAATGGCAATTTTTGTTGCATTTTCGACGTCTGCGTACGTTTCAGACGACAATTTAGTACTTGGTTTTCAAAAAATTTCTGGCGAAATAATAAACCCCCCCTCGAAATACCCCACCCCCTCGTTTAACCCCCCCTCAAAATTCTCACTATGAAACAATAAACCCCCCGGGGGTATTTCGAGGAAATACGGTATCTGTGTTTTGAGTTTTTTTCACGAAAAAAACTTGAGTTTCTGTGTTTGATTTCTGTTTGTTTTTTTATATAAAAACTTGAGTTTTTTGGTAAAAAGTCAAGTTTTATGGTAAAAAGTCAAGTTTTTTGATAAAAACTCAAGTTTTTTTAAAGTAAAAAGTCAAGTTTTTTGGTAAAACTCTGGTAACTCAGGGTTTTTTTACAAAAAGGTGCTTTTTAGAGCATTTTACTGTGGAAACAGTGGTTTTCTCATCAAATATCGGTTTTACACACGTTTTTTAAGTATTGGACAAAATTTTCATTAGTTCACTGGTGTTAGTTCCGAATGGGTGACCACGAGACACCATTGGCGGCTTGGGAGGTGAGGAGCCCTCAGCTACATTGTGTGAGCCAGCAGACGCTGGTGGACATTCCTCAACACTTCGATCACAGTTCTTATCATTGTCGAAACAAATAGGAGATGCGTACACCGTCTTTAATTTTTTGGATACTTATTTCATCATAAAACTTTGACACTATATGAACATAGGTACATTGGTAACATAGGTAACATGGTAAAAAATATGTATTTAAACTCGGCGGACATGAAACGAATCAGGTATTCGGCCCTTGGTTCCCAATGACGTATGTTTTTTAATTCGAACTTGAATGGACGGATTCCATTCGGTTCACGATACATTTTATTCAATCCGACCTTTTAAAAGA
Organism: Sphaerolaimus hirsutus; assembly: GCA_964036195.1. NCBI lineage: Eukaryota > Metazoa > Nematoda > Chromadorea > Monhysterida > Sphaerolaimidae > Sphaerolaimus > Sphaerolaimus hirsutus. The sequence goes on along the minus strand of OZ038460.1, from coordinate 3,300,707 downwards.
GAACGATATGAATTTGATAGACATATCGTTACAGAAAGTCGGATTGTAAGGCATTAGGCCCGATCTTATCGTCGCGGCCCAGATAGATTCCTCCGAAAAAGTACGTATGAAATTTGGCACACGTCCAAATTCCTTGCGTTTCATACCAAAAAGATTTAAGACGCCTGATTTCTGTTCGCGTCACGATAATGGCCGCGGAATGTGATTAAGTAAACACAAGTTTCAACTAGTACGTTTGTCGCCATTTGCGGTCAGTTGCTTCATTGCATTCCGCGGCCATTATTGGCGACGTGAACAAAAATCGCGCATCTGTAAACTTGTTTGAATGAAACGCGAAAACTTGGACATATGCCAAGTTTAATTAGTCACACTCGTACAAAAATCCCGTAGAACAATGACTTCCAATAAGTCCGCCGAGTTTACACACTATACATTTTTACATATGCACGCACTCACATTGTTTAGTTCAAATCATGTGCCTTCAATTGCTTGGATCAAAAAACTCAAAAAACATTTCCGTATTTTCTGTGTTTCCGTGTTCTCCAAAAAAGAACTCATTTGAGTTTCCGTGTTTTTCAAAATTATTGAGTTACCGTGTCTCTGTGTCAAACAAAAACACGGAAACTCAATGAGTTTCCGTATTGAATATGTGTGTTTTTGCCATCGTTGCGAATGTGCACATATCCATCTCGGACCACCGGAGTTTCATAAGTGCATATATCCAAAAAAAGTTTCATTTCCAAAAGTGCACGCGTGAATTTCCAAAACTATTTTGCACTACATATCAAAAATGTGTGTGTATATAGATCTGAAAATTCAGGTCGAGGTACTTTTCGACATCAGCTTTTTAATGGCAGACTCAGTTTTGCTTCACAATGCATAGTTTAGCATTTATTTCACTTTGAATTGCAAAAATTCAGATTTACTCCCTATTTTGGATGTTTTCCAAAATATGACATAACTCCCAAAATATTTGCCGGCTGACAAAATTTGTGGAATGGAAAAATGTAGACAAATGTTCAGGGGATCTGAAAAGCAGAGTTGTTAAAATACCGGTATTTTTGGAAAGCGTAAGCGTAAGCGTAAATACACTTTCCAAATTTAGAGTATGGATACTGTAAGCGTAAGGTATTTTTAAAATACCTAGGAAAGCGTTAAAAAAAGCGTAAGCGTAAAAATTGTTAAGAGAGTGCTCTTGCTGTTAAGCATCAGAAAACACCATTGTTTTCACTTTTAGATGAAATTATTTATCATTTCCATTCACTTTTTCATCCTTTCATTTGCATATGCGTATGAATTTTTTTATTGTGATCACCACAATTTGTCCATTTTTGTTCAGTGAATTCTTCCCAAATCAAGCCCTCATTGACATTTTTTGGACGTCCACTTGGTAGTCTGCCCTTAGATGTTGATGACCGTTCATCAGCAGCAACACCTGAATAATCATCATCTTCTAACTCGGAGTTGATGCTGTTGATGGCGACAACATCGTTGTCGGAATCCATAAAAACTCCAAAATGTTTAATCTAAAGCCACAATTTCGCAACACAATTTGTACATGCGCCGCTATTTCCAGTGCAACACTGCACACACGCAGTCACTTCTCGGTACGCAGTCATGTTCACTTTTATTTTTTTGTGGTTTTACGGTTTTTCAAAGGCATAAAACTGGACCGCGCGAAAAGCTTTTTTACGCTTTTAGTACCCGGGTATTTCGGCCGGGAAAGCGTAATAAAGCGTATGGGTATTTTATGAAAGCGTAAGCGTAAGCGTAAGTATAAATACCCATTTACCCGGGTATTTCGGGTAAGCGTAAATACGCTTTCGCAACTCTGCTGAAAAGTGCGGGGCTTTTACAAAACTTTTGAAATTTTTCAGGTAATTTGATACTTACAGAGTTTTACAAGGTCTGGGAGTGTCCCCAGGTGGAATTTCTACTTTTAGTATTAAGTAAGAAAGCTTTTTGGCTTTCATTTGGCTATTGTTACATTCTGGGAAATGATAGAAGTCATATAAAGTGATGAAACTGATAGGTGAACAGTTCCTGCTTCCTGCAACAAAAGGAAAATATTTTGGCGCTGGCGCCATAGCCCCTTGGCGCCATTGGCGCTTGGCGCCGTGGTCTGGAAAAGCGCCATGGCGCTTTTGGCGCTTGGCGCTAATTTGTCGTGGCACCATTGGCGCTTAGTGCTGGATTTTGAAAAGCGCCATGGCGCTTTTGGCGCTTGGCGCCAAAATCCTGGCGCTTTTTACATCACTACATTAGACACACAAAAAGCTCACGCTGGTGTGATAAAGTTGAGTGAAATTGTACTACATTTCACCAGTGTTCCTTGAAGAAACTTTTGATATACTTCTTTTAAGAGCTCAACCACACTGTAACATTAAGTGATATACTCCTTGTCAGAGCTCAAACTCGCAAACACACTGTAGAATAGTAAGTGCGGGGCAAGCTTTGTCACCCAAACATGGTGCTGTCAGGCCACTGCCAAACTTTAAAACGCGCTTTGAAAATTAAAAAAATCTGGATATGTGCACATTTGGAAAAAAATCTTCATTGTTAATAAATTTAAAAAAATTTTTTTTAAATTAAAAAAATAGTAAACATGTTTAAAAAAAAATTTTAAAATGTTTTTTGATTTTTTGTTGAATTTTTTTCAGAACTTTTTAATAATAAAATTTTTTTTCAATTTTTTATTTATTTTTTATTTGTAAAAAAACCTCTGTAAAATGTCAAATGTCATATAAAATATTCTGTGAAATGTCAAATGTCATTTGAAAGACCCTGTAGAATGTCAAATTTCAATATGTTTCACAGGGCATTCTACATGACC
>OZ038460.1:3269082-3297674 GCA_964036195.1 Sphaerolaimus hirsutus | reverse complement strand
TTATTATTTCGCCAGAAATTTTTTGAAATCCCAGTACTAAAATGTAGTCTGAAACGTACGCAGACGTCGAAAAATGCAACAAAAATCGCCATTTATAAGACTCTATAGACATTTATAAGTGTGTAGACGTACAAACACTGTTCTCACATAACAGAGTCATCGTTTTTAACATGTATTCTGCATTGTCGGGATGACAAACCACAGCCTTTGTCATTTACGTTCTCTATACACTAAATTTGGGGGGGGTATTTCGAGGGGGGGTTTATAAGTTCATAGTGTCCATTTTGAGGGGGGGGTATTTCGAGGGGGGGGTATTTCGAGGGGGGGGGGGGTATTTCGAGGAAATACGGTATTTACCCCTCTTACTCCTAGGAGTCATTTACTAATAACCCCTCTTACTCCTAGGAGTCATTTACTATTTATCCCTCTTACTCCTAGGAGTCATTTACTATTTATCCCTCTTACTCCTAGGAGTCATTTACTATTTATCCCTCTTACTCCTAGGAGTCATTTACTATTTACCCCTCTTACTCCTAGGAGTCATTTACTATTTATCCCTCTTACTCCTAGGAGTCATTTACTATTTATCCCTCTTACTCCTAGGAGTCATTTACTATTTACCCCTCTTACTCCTAGGAGTCATTTACTATTTATCCCTCTTACTCCTAGGAGTCATTTACTATTTACCCCTGTTACTCCTAGGAGTCATTTACTATTTACCCCTCTTACTCCTAGGAGGGGTAAATTTACTATCTAGATGGAACTCTGGAGGGTCCAAATTCATCAAACCCCTGCCATGCACCAATCACACCAATTATCATTTGTCCCAGTTCCAGTTTAGTTGAGTTGCTGAGCTGTGAATTTTTTCTAAACAGCTGCTCGAACAAGTCTGGCCCCCTATTTTTGTTTTCACTTTGCACACCCTATCTCGAGTTGTGGGAGGGCTTCTGGTGCCCCTTTTTTAAACTGAGTGTAACAAATTATGTGGGGGCCGGACCTGTGTGGGACAGCAAAACCACCAATAAACTTCTTTGCAAATACGGCGATTGACTTTTTAGTGAGTTGTCACAGTTCCTTCAATTCATTAAAAGTAAGGGGATTGCCCCTATATACCACCAAAGTATCAGCTTTCCACTTGCTACACAGCCGGAGATTGGGCATCCAAAGTGAAAACAGAAATAGGGGGCTGGAGCTGGACTTGTTCAGGCAGGTGTCTAAATCCTAAGTTTTTATGTATTTATGATATTTGTTTGTATGGGCAAATACACACCTGTTCAGTTACATTGGCAGCTGCCCAAACCATGGGGAGACACCTTAACAATAGCTTGGCTATGAATTCAGGGCTACCAACATTTTTGCTACTATTTAAGAAAAAGAATGCCTGACTTGTGATCATTGGAAAGTCAAAAACAATGATGACAAAAATGTATGGGCCAGCTATTTCGTTGGCCATTTGTATTAGATTTCTAAGCTCTATGAATTTATCAAAAAGCTCTTGCAGAGCTGCTTTCTGAGACAGCCCTTTTTGAGTGCTTTGGCGGAAATTATCCTGCAATATTCTGATGCTGTCGTCCAATACTTGCAGACATACATAGCAAAATATGCACATCAAGATGACCATAAGCATGGAGTAAATGTAGGCAACGTTGCCGACATCATTCATCACATAGATTTTACTGTTGTTTATAGCTGGCGCCAGACCAAAAGCAGAGAAGCTTAGACGTTCATTCAATTTCATGATAGTGTCAAATTCAAGACCAGATGCAACCATTGCCACGATCAGCAATAATGTACATTTGATGCGTAGATCCCATTTTAAGTGTATACTGTTAGATCTAAGGCACTCTGTCACAAAATTGTGTAAGTTGCTGGAGAAATTGGTAGTGTAAATATACAATAGGAGCATGGTCGATTTCTCAAATCTGTTCAATGAAATGCACAAAGCTTTAATCAGTTTTTCAAGATCAGCCTCAGTTCGGACCACGGCTTCAATTGAACATGCAATTTTGTATGCCATGCCTGTGAAACATTTAGGATATCCATTATTGTGTTGATATCTTTAGAGTTGTTTAAAAACACAATATTTACAAATATAGGTATCTTGTTTTGTCACATTTAGAAAGGCCAGTTTTGGGTATAGAAAAGCCTTTTTTGTTCATGTGAGCTCCATGTCTCATCCATTTCTTGGCTGATCTTCAATGCTTAATGCTTAGAATGATGATGAGAACTGAAGATGTGATTATAAGGATTGTTGTAATCATTTTGTACAGATTTTACCAAATACAGTGGTTTCCCAATCTCTAAAATCTTACCGCATTATGACTATGAAAAATGAGTGTGTTTTAAAAATACCTTTATCTCAAGTCTGAGGGGGTTATATCTGATAAAAATTACCCCCCCCCCTCCGAAAAAAGAATACCAAATTCAAAATTTGATATCCCCCAAATAAAAGTATTTGCAGGGCATCATATAAGGGTCAGCCAATGTTCTATAAATTGGCTGTAAGGCAAAGGTATGGTTATGGAGCCCCATGCAAATGCATCATTGATTTTTCCTGTGATTCAAGCACCTTGACAGATCATTTTGTGATTACCTATACTGATCAGATTTGCCCATGTTTGCTTTACAGAGACCTTTTACTGTATTTTGATAATTGAAGTCTCAGTAATGCAACAAATTTATTTATACACTGACATTTGGTGAAAAAATAAATCTCTGTTTTTTTCAGATGGGACATGGTAAATACTCAATATACTAAATAGTTGGCGGACTATAAATATAGAAAAGAAATTGCAAACTACACACCCATTATGGCTGTGATCTGTATTATAATGAAAATAAGCAGTTTTAGGCATTCCCATTTTCTGAAGTTTCTGCGACTTATTGGAAGTTTTAGCAAATCTAGCTGCAAAAATTTTAAAATATGTATCACCAATGAGGGAAATTTTTTATGTACTTCAATAGACATCTGTATGTCTGTCATATCCAGTGATCTGATTTATGGCTGTTTTAATGTAATGTTTATGTAAATATTACAAATATAAACAGAATCTGTCTTTATTCAGAATAAAATAGCCCTTCATTTATTATTCTGCCAAAAATGCAGTATCTGATGTATGCTGTTTTGTTTGAATTATACCACAGTGACTTCCATTCTGCACAATACCTGGGGCCAGATTTTATACTCCCTACAGATTTGTAGGGTAGGGCGTACGCCCGATAGATTTTTCAAAGTTCATCCGCATCGACGCACATGCACCGAGAGCAAGGCGGTTCGTAAAATACACGAAACTATCCCTTAAGGTCGCCGATATTGCAATATGACGGTTATCGCTTCGATTTTGGCTCGGAAATCACGATTTCGTCATTTCGTGGCCGTCTGCCAATTCGTTTTTTATTTTATTTTGTCGGGCGGGTTACTCGCATAAGTCGCGCTTTTGTACGCTCGTGCATGCATTTCTTTCTTGTCGCTGCCCTCATGGTTTCGGTTGCAGACAGTGAACACTAAAAAAGTGACCGCCTGACTACACAAAAGAGTGACCTATGCGAGTAACCCGCCCGACAAAATAAAATAAAAAACGAATTGGCAGACGGCCAAGAAATGACGAAATCGTGATTTCCGGGCCAAAATCGAAGTGATATACGTCATATTGCAATATCGGCAACCTTAAGGGATGGTTTCGTATATTTTACAAACCGCCTTGCTCTCGGTGCATGTGTGTCGATGCGGTTAAACTTTAAAAAATCTGTCGGGCGTACGCCCTACCCTACAAATCTGTTAGGCCAATGATGACAAAACCACATAAAACACAAACTCATCGAGTTTCTGAGTTTTTGTTTTACACAGAAATGGAAACTCAAAACTTCTGTAAAACTCAAAACTCTAATTAGTTTTTTTTTAAATTGGAGGACATGGATACACAGATAACAAAAAAAATGTTTTATTTTCATTGCATTCAATGAATGCTGATTTTATTTTTTCTTCTTATGTATACTCAGCGCCACTTTCTGTAAATTTTTTTTTCAAAAGGTGAATAACATTAAAAATACTGTGTCTCTGCATAAAACAAAAACCCAGAAAATCATTGATCTTCTGTGTTTTAAATGTGTGTTTTTGTGTTCATTAACAGTAACAGGCATCGGCGGCGTAAGTGCTTGTGCACTTGGGAATGTCACAAGCAGAATTTTTAGTGTCACCACAAGTGGAAATTTCACTGTCACAGTGTGACATTCACAAGTGTATACTGTACAAACGTGAATGAATTCTCAAAATCGCTAAACTTTGCTCCATTTTGCCAATTTTCACCTCTATAATCACTACTTTCATCTACCTATTTACATGGTTATATACCTATTTTTACACAATTTTATTTATATTTATAGTGATTTAGAAATTTTTGGCTGGCTGCCAACCTCACATAAGGGCTCCGATAAAAAGGTGTCACAAGGTGAAATTTTGGCTAATGTGAATGTCACAAGTGCAAATTGGGACCTTGCGCCACCTATGGTAACAGGTTTTGCTGGATTAAATATTTGTCAACCCATTCATTACCATAGTAACTATTACTCTATGAAATTTGATCTTAATCAAACATATGAACTGAAGAAAAAGGATCCTTGTGCACACACTGGCACACGATGAAGTCAGATGAAAATGTCTTACTGTAGAGCTGACTACTATGGTAACTGAAATGTGATATGAGGTCCTATGGTTGTCAATCATTGAGCATGGGGTTCCAGCAGAGTTGCGAAAGCGTATTTACGCTTACCCGAAATACCCGGGTAAATGGGTATTTATACTTACGCTTACGCTTACGCTTTCATAAAATACCCGTACGCTTTATTACGCTTTCCCGGCCAAAATACCCGGGTACTAAAAGCGTAAAAAAGTTTTTCACATGGTCCAGTTTTATGCTTTTGTAAAAAGTGTAAAAATACAAAAAAGAAAGTGAAAAAAACTGCATACCAAAAAAATGACTGCATGTGTGCAGTAATGCACTGGAAATCGTGGCACATGTATTTACAAATTGTGTCGCAATATGAATGTCACTTTTATACTGTGTCCTCGGGCAAAATATTTAGATGGTTTTAGAATAGAAATGTGGCAGCCGAAAATGCACGACGTCCGAGTTCGAAAATGAAGATGACCTAAGTACATAGTATGTCTTACGTTGACGCTATTAGAAGAAATGCTGTAAGTATTTGTGAGAATTAGGTATAGGTAAATACATCGCAAAAATCGACAGCACGAAGTCCTAGTTCGGAAATGAAGATTAATTCACTGTCGCTGTCGATAAATTGCTATCAACATCTAAGGGCAGACTACCAAGTAGACATCCGAAAAATGTCGCTGAAAGCTCGATTTTGAACTAATTCAGTGAGCAAAAACTCCCTGAAAATTTTTTACGCTTACACTTTATTTTACGCTTTCCTAGGTATTTAAAAAATACCTTACGCTTTTAGTATCCACACTCAAAATTTGGAAAGTGTATTTACGCTTACGCTTACACTTTCCAAAAATACCGGTATTTTAACAACTCTGGGTTCCAGGGGCGACCGTGGCACCTTTAGGATAGTGTATTGGTTCACACTAATGAATTTTTATCACGGGAACTTGAATACAGGGGTATTCTACATTTCGACCCTCCGGTGGATATATAGGCATAGAAGGGAAGAAAAGGATAAAAATTGCTAAAAGAAGGTGAAAAATGTCTAAAAATGGGTATATATGGTATACTCCAATTACTTTACACCCTGCACGCGTGGTTCCCGCTGGAAGTGTGCCAACGATGGTTAACGCGTCCGAGTTTCATAAAAAGATGACAAAATTGATTGTTGTTATAATGTTATTCATTAACATATTCACATCGATGAATTTTTTTCATATTTTTATGGAAATCGCATGATTAAATTATCATTGGCACGCTTCCAACACGAGACATAAATCAGTGCGAGGGCGGAGTATCACGTACGCCGAGTATACTAAAAGGACATATGGTAGTAAAAATAGCTGAAAATTGGCAGACACATGAACTAGTGATTTTGGAGGTAAAAATCTATATAAAGGTATGAAAAATCGCGATTTTGTCTTTAAAAAAATATTCTTTAATTTTTTTCTAAATTTTATTATTTATTTTTTTTACATTTTTTTTATTTATTGAAGAGTTTCATTCCAAAAATGCACAAGAGCCAAATCCAGAAAAATCGAGTTAAGCGTGGATTTGACTTCCACGTATAGTTTTTCACATTTTAGAAAAAAATTTGGGTTACAGTCCATTTCGTTTCCCAAGATACAGTGGTAACGTTTTTCAGAAAAATCACAATTTTCACATCGAAAGTGCACATATCCATCTCAGATCCCCTATGAAAAACAGAACTTTCACGTCGAATGTGCAACGATGGGTGAGTTCTCAAAATAAAAACACTTTCTGTACTTTGAGTTTTTCAGAAATGAATATCTGTGTTTTGAGTTTTTTTCACGAAAAAAACTTGAGTTTCTGTGTTTGATTTCTGTTTTTTATTATAATAAAAACTTGAGTTTTTTGGTAAAAAGTCAAGTTTTATGGTAAAAAGTCAACTTTTTTGATAAAAACTCAAGTTTTTTAAAAGTAAAAAGTCAAGTTTTTTGGTAAAACTCTGGTAACTCAGGTTTTTTTTACAAAAAGGTGCTTTTTTGAGCATTTTACTGTGGAAACAGTGGTTTTCTCATCAAATATCGGTTTTACACACGTTTTTTAAGTATTGGACAAAATTTTCATTAGTTCACTGGTGTTAGTTCCGAATGGGTGACCACGAGACACCTTTGGCGGCCTGGGAGGTGAGGAGCCCTCAGCTACATTGTGTGAGCCAGCAGACGCTGGTGGACATTCCTCAACACTTCGATCACAGTTCTTATCATTGTCGAAACAAATAGGAGATGCGTACACCGTCTTTAATTTTTTGGATACTTATTTCATCATAAAACTTTGACACTATATGAACATAGGTACATTGGTAACAGAGGTAACATGGTAAAAAAATATGTATTTACACACTATACATTTTTACATATGCACGCACTCACATTGTTTAGTTCAAATCATGTGCCTTCAATTGCTTGGATCAAAAAACTCAAAAAAACATTTCCGTATTTTCTGTGTTTCCGTGTTTCTGTGTTCTCCAAAAAAGAACTCATTTGAGTTTCCGTGTTTTTCAAAATTGTTGAGTTTCCGTGTCTCTGTGTCAAACAAAAACACGGAAACTCAATGAGTTTCCGTATTTAATATGTGTGTTTTTGCCATCGTTGCGAATGTGCACATATCCATCTCGGACCACCGGAGTTTCATTTCATAAGTGCATATATCCAAAAAAAGTTTCATTTCCAAAAGTGCACGCGTGAATTTCCAAAACTATTTTGCAGAGTTGCGAAAACGTATTTACGTTTACCCGAAATACCCAGTTATTCGGGTATTTATACTTACGTTTACGTTTACGTTTTCATAAAATACCGTTACGTTTTGTTACGTTTTCCTGACCGAAATACCCGGGTACCAGAGAAAACGTAAAAAAACGTTGTGAGATCAAAAAATTTACAGCAAAATGCAACTTCCACCATAAATTTCCGACAACTTTGAAAATTTTGCGCGCAAGCGCGCACTTCTCCTCCACAGAAGCCGTATTTTTCAAATAGGTATATTCCAATCATTCTATAGTTTGACCGCACCTGCAGTGCAGAGTATTATGTGTTGCTTCCCAAACTTGAATTGTGCCAAATGCTTTAAAAAAATCAGTGGACGCTGTTATTTAGTGGCTTTCGTCAATTGATTTCGTGCTATTTGAAGATAAAATGTTGAAAGAACTCTATGAATCGTCATAATATCAATTTTTTGTGACATAACACTTGGGAAAACGTTGACAGAAAAATTGAAAAAATGTGAACGTGAAAAATTGACTGAAAAACTGGCAAAAAATAGAAGGGCAGCTTCCAACAGATGGCGTCTCCATAATAGAAAGTTGGTGAAAAATAGACGGGCGTCCTTCTATTATATGAAATATGGATGAAATTTACGTTTACGTTTTATTTTACGTTTTCCCAGGTATTTTAGAAATACCTTACGTTTTAGTATTTATACTTTCATTTTGGAAAAGGTATTTACGTTTACGTTTACGTTTTCCAAAAATACCAGTATTTGATCAACTCTGCTATTTTGCACTACATATCAAAAATGTGTGTGTATATAGGTCTGAAAATTTAGGTCGAGGTACTTTTCGACATCAGCTTTTTAATGGCAGACTCAGTTTTGCTTCACAATGCATAGTTTAGCATTTATTTAACTTTGAATTGCAAAAATTCAGATTTACTCCCTAATTTGGATGTTTTCCAAAATATGACATAACTCCCAAAATATTTGCCGGCTGACAAAATTTGTGGAATGGAAAAATGTAGACAAATGTTCAAGGTACCGTATATCCTTGAATAAGACCCCAGGGGCGTTATTATTTCGTCAGAGGTTTTGGAGGGGGGAGTTATTCAAGGGGGGGTACTATTCAAGGGGGGGAGTTATTTTTTCCTCAGAACTTCCAGGAAAACTTTCACTTTATTCATTGTTTGTATGCATTCCATCAACACATCTAATGCAGAAAATGATCAGTTCAACAAGAACAAAAACAACGTATCCATCCTAAAATTCGTGTTCATCGGCGTCTGAATCATTCAAATACACATTGTCATTTTACCCAGAGGGGGGACTTATTCAAGAGGGGGGAGTTATTCAAGGGGGGGCGTTATTTTTTCCTCACCTGGCCAACAGGGGGGTGTTATTCAAGGGGGGGTATTATTCAAGGGGGGGGTCTTATTCAAGGATATACGGTATCTGAAAAGTGCGGGGCTTTTACAAAACTTTTGAAATTTTTCAGGTAATTTGACACTTACAGAGTTTTACAAGGTCTGGAAGTGTCCCCAGGTGGAATTTCTACTTTTAGTAATAAGTAAGAAAGCTTTTTGGCTTTCATTTGGCTATTGTTACATTCTGGGAGATGATAGAAGTCATATAAAGTGATGAAACTGATAGGTGAACAGTTCCTGCTTCCTGCAACAAAAGGAAAATATTTTGGCGCTGGCGCCATAGCCCCTTGGCGCCATTGGTGCTTGGCGCCGTTGTCTGGAAAAGCGCCATGGCGCTTTTCTGGACCACAGCGCCAAGCGCCAATGGCGCCAGGAAGCTATAGCGCCAAGCGCCAATGGCGCCAGCGCCAAAGTGAAAACGCTTTTTATTATGCCGCACGATGTCCCAAACAGCCTCCCCCAGAAAAATTTTTTCCAGCTATCTACCCAACCTCCGCGAGAGTCAAAATCAAGGGGGTTGGATTGGGTAGATACACTCATTTTCGGTGGGTGCATCGCAAGGGGAGAGTATTATTTCTATAGCTCACTCAAACCTGGGTGAATTTCAAGGGGCAAATACGAGGTGGTAAATTTCGAGGGGGTAGATTGAAAAAAACCCACATTGAATAACACCCACTCGAATAACACCCCGTTGAGTAACTTCCCCTCCAAAACTTACTGACGAAATTATAACTCACTGGGGTCATATTCGAGGATATACGGTAGCTGCAGGGGTCTCGAATGGGGAGGGGGGGGGGGTTGGGGGGGTTACCCCCCCCCAAACCGCCCAGCTATCTATCTATCCCGGAGGCCGCTCAGCTATCTATCTATCCCGGAGGGAAAATTTTGGGCTACTACCCCCTAAACCCCCCCCCCCCCCAAATCGCCCAGCTATCTACCTATCTGGAGCGATTTTTCAGAAACTATACCCCAATTTTCGCTCAAAATCGCTATTTTTCATTCCTATATAGGGTTGGCCGATGTTTTTTTTAAAACGTTTTTTATTAAAAAAAAAACGTTTTTTTTAAAAAAAACATGACGTCCGAAATGTTTTTTTTTTTAAAAAAACATCAACCGAAATTTTTAGTACTAAGCACTAGGTATTTTGCAAAATTTTTGCACGCAAGCGCGCAATTTCACACACAAATTGACATTGGTGGTTGTTTTAATTGGTTTTGTGGCATTTTTAGTATCAAAGTATCCATTTCTATGTGCTACCATGGGTTAATAAGCCGTCATATGTTGCTGTAGTATATAATATTGAGGTAATGTGCTTCCATGTACCTCCACTCTGTGTAACTTCACTCCCAAAGTAACAACCTTGTTTTATAACCTTGTTTGATCACTATTCCGTGCCAAACTTTACCTGAAGTCACGAACATTCGACTATAAGGCGATATACGAATGATATGTCGATGAAAAATGGATATTTTTGACACAAATCACCACTTATAATGCTATCCCATGGCTCCACAGACATTATATGGTCATATATAACATCACAGAGTATTGCCACTGTCTGATATACCTATATATGTTGACACAAGGTCATATCTGGGAGCTTTTAAAAAAAAACGTTTTTTATTAAAAAAAACGTTTTTAAAAATAAAAAAAACATCGAGTTAAAAAAAAACGTTTTTTTTCCAACCCTATTCCTATATATAGATTTTCACCTCCAAAATCAATAGCTCATGCATCTAACTGCCTATTTTCAGCTATTTTAAGTACTATATGCCCTTGTACACCCATTTTGAGCTATTTTACACCTACTTTTAGCGATTTTTCTCCCTTTTCTTCCTTCTGTGCCCCGCAAAAAGCCTATATATCGAACCACCACAACCCCCCCCCCCCAAACCCCCCCCCCCCCAGAAAATTTTTCAGCTATCTATCCCTCCGGAGGAGCGATTTGCTATCTATCCAACCACTCGGAGGGTCAAAATTCAAGATACCCCTGTGTAGCTGGAATTGTGAGTAAATGAGGAGCAATTTTGGACAACCTACCTATGCAACATTTCAATGTTTTTAGGGTACTCAGGGTTAGTGATCAAATGCAAATTTAACAGGGCTTGGGAACAAAAATTTTGTCAGGTGCAAGAAGTCGTTAAGTCCACTTGTTTACTAGACTTCTTCCTGGATTTTTATAATAATGGTTGGCGCTTTTTTGGCGCCATTTAAAATGCTGGCGCCAGGCGCCAATAGCGCCGCCATAAAATGGCGCCAAGCGCCAAAAGCGCCATGGCGCTTTCTCAGATCCCGGCGCCAAGCGCCAATGGCGCCAGAGCATTTTAGCGCCAAGCGCCAAAAGCGCCATGGCGCTTTCTGCTTTGGCGCTAGCGCCAGGCGCCAGCGCCATGGCGCTTTTCCATCACTAGCCGCGTAAGTGCTTGTACGCTTGTGAATGTCACAAGCGTGATTTTTGGTGTCACAAGCAGAAATTTCACTGTCACATTGTGACATTCACAAGCGTGTATTGTACAAATGTGAATGAAAAGCTCAAAATCGCTACAATCGGTTCTATTTAGCCAGTTTTCACCCTTATAATCACTATTTTCATCTATATACATGGTTATATACCTATTTTTAGCCAATTTTACTTATATTTACAGCGATTTCAAAATTTTTGGCTAACTGCCAACTTCACATAAGGGCTCAAGGTGTCACAAGGTGAACTTTTGGTTAATGTGAATGTTACAAGCGCAAATTGGGACCCTGCGCCGCCTATGTACATGACTTTTAAGAGTTTGCATGACATTTTAAAGGATTGGGAATGGCATCTCATGACAATTCTGACAGTAGACAAGTAAAACGATACGCCACAGGTATTAAGAAAAGTTATATGCTGTAAGAAAATTTAGAAGTGGTAATAAGGCATAAGGTCCTAATTTTACGCAACTTACAGTAATTGAAAAAATTGTGCTAAAATTCATAACTCCCAGTACGATTAAAATAACCTCATGAGCTTTGGACACAAGAAATGTCTGCATCTAAGCTTTCTTTGACTGAAATAACAATGTCATATCTTTATCCATTCATCTGTAATCAATTTTATGCCCGGTCAATTTTACGCCCGAGCTGTAATTGCAGCAAAAACAGGGTTAACTCAGATAATTTAAAAAAATCTCATAGCTTCTGTGGCCATCAACTGGGTGTTTTGCAAATTTGCAAACACACGTCTTACATTTTTACTTCCATTTGATACTGGGGGTTACTTATTTTATTTTGTGGCAGAATCTACAATTTCATTTATAAACTATAGGTGAACCATCAAATGAGAAATAATTCCATCGTTAATACACATTTGTGATACAATCTCCATTTTAGGGGGGGGGGGTATTTCGAGGAAATACGGTATGTTCTGTTTGTGAGATTTTCTGCGATTTTCAAATGATGTCATAAAAGTGCCATTTACACCATATCGATAATTTTGTGCTCAATGAAGAAAACACATCCATGACATCAGTTGCCAGGAAACAAATCAACTAAAAATTACAAAAATTACACAGCAACGCGATGAGAGAATTTCAACATTTACATGTTCCACATTGTGCCAGTTGACTTCAAAAACTATCAGTATAATCAACGTCGATAGCATGGCATGTTACTTGGTCATGATTACATAAGGGAATTCCAAATAGTGATGGAATGTGGCTGCACACTAGTGATGGAATGGCGCCATGGCGCTGGCGCCTTTTGAGGGCGCCAAAGGGCGCCGCGCCATGGCGCCATTGGCGCTTGGCGCCCTTTTTCTGTGGCGCCCTTGGCGCCTGGCGCCCACTTTCTGAAAGGCGCCATGGCGCCCTTGGCGCTTGGCGCCCTTTTTCCAGACACTTCGGCTGGAATGATGGGCCGTGCAACCTACAAACTTGTCAATCAACGGATTCAAATCGTTTTGATTCCGTTTTTATCCACTTCAAAAAACATCCATTGCAAAAATCTATTTGAGGTGAATGCTTTGCGACAATTTTCATTGCGTTTGAATTAAAATTTACGCGTAAGTAAATATGATTTTATGCCAAATTTTTGTTGCTAGTTTCGTTTTTGTTGATTACATGCTAGAGAACATAATTAAAGAAGTGATTGTGTGAAATAAAGTGTTGGAGAACCATTTTTAGCACACGCAGGGTATCATACACACTTATTTATCCTGGCGCCCTTATTTTCAAATGGCGCCATGGCGCCATTGGCGCTTGACGCCCTCTTTCCGTGGCGCCATTGGCGCCTGGCGCCCACTTTCCGAATGGCGCCATGGCGCCCTTGGCGCCTGGCGCCCTTTTTCTGTGGCGCCCTTGGCGCTTGGCGCCCAGTTTCCGAATGGCGCCATGGCGCCATTGGCGCCTGGCGCCCTTTTTTCTGGCGCTTTTCCATCACTACTGCACACACTAGTTTACGAATACCAAATTGAGTGTTCATAGATCAACTTTGAACACATTTGAGTTGACCAGAATGAATTATTTTAAATCTTCACTAACTGTAGTTGACAGACAGACACCTCAGTTGGCACTCAAAGCTGATTTATGAGTTTACTAAATTCAAAGTTAGCTGGCAGTGAACTAGTGTGCGCAGCGCCAATGTCACCGTGGCTACTGTGCCATTTTATGGCACCGTGGCCTTGGTGCCTTTTTCTGTGGCGCCCTTGGAGTCTTACGCTATCTTTCTGATGATGCAATAATGGTTACTTTGGAGCTTGGTCGATCACTATTACTCGTGAGTAACGATGACAAACGGCTTATGAAAAGTAGTTTTTTTTAATTTTAAAAGTTTTATCGGAATTAGTTTTAAAAATGCCAAAGTTCGAGTGTTGTATTTGAATTTTGATATTTGATTTCTGAATCTTGATGTTTTTTGATTAATTTTGAATTCGAGATGACTGATTAATTGATACCTAATTTGATTTTGTAGCATTGATAGCCTAAGAAGTGCAAAAAAATTGTTTTGTTAAAAAATTCCCTCATTTTTTGTCTATTTATCTGGCTGAATTTTATCGAAAACTCAAAAATTTCTAAAGCATTGTCCAATTTCTGCTTGCCATCATTTACATATACTTTTTTTTAAGTCATGTACTTACTTTTACACGTACATTTTAAAAGTACACGCGTACAGAGAAAATGTATTTTTGTTGCTAAAATCACAATTTTCTGTTGCTAAAATAAGACAGTGTCATGAATTTTCACCGGCTACTTTTTACTCAACCAAATTCCACTATGGCAAACTGCCAAGTTTTACCGATCTCACACCTACTCGTTGGATGAGCGACAAAGTAAGGCAACGGAAAAGCGACTACCGATTGAATTCGCAACGCACAATGGTGAATTCACTGAAGTGAATATCACAGGTGTACGCTACGTCAATTAAGTTAGCATTTTAGCGAATAGCGTTTTTTATCAACGCACCAATAATTAGTTGAATGTCTAATTTACACCAAGGGGTCCGAAGTTTTTAGAAGAGATTTTATTTTAGGCGATTTTTAGACTCAGAATTCACACATTTAGATAGAACACAGGGAACACACTGAGAGCGAGTTTCTAACCAGCGGCACAAAACCTTCGAAATAACTCCAAGAAAATGAAACCGAAGCAATTTCGACTGAATCGACCCCTACTCTAAATTACGGTACGCTTTTATACGCAACAACATAAGCCAAGTCCAGACAACACTTCCACATACCACGAGAAGCATGCTTACAAACGACTTTACAGACACACGGAATTTTAAAACGGGCATACCTAAAATTATTCACGGCGTCAGTTTACAGGATACGTCGATCAACTACACAAAAACACAAAGAATTCACGCGCCAAAAATCGGGATGGGAACAAAAGCGAGTACGAAAATAGAAAATGAGAAAATGAACGAATGCGACAAGAATAAAAAGAACAGGAAAAACACACGAGATACTGTAAAAACTTGTTTTAGCGCGAAAAAAAATGGCGGGCGATTCAAATTTTACTCAGCGAACTCTACCGAAATCCCAAAACCACCTCCACGAACGGGGAAACACACAGCAATTAGCGAAACAAATAAACACGCGAACAGTAATCCCATCAGCAAAAAGAGCGTATAATAAACGAAAATGACGTTGATATCCAAAGCGTAAGAAGCACACGTATTATTAATGCACAACGAAAAAATGTCGTAAGCGGGATAATCCATGATAAGATTAGGATACCGGTAAGGCGAACGAAATTAACTTTCACACTGACTGTCAAGGAAAAAATGAATTACGGTACCGTTTTAAAGACTCTTAGCGGAAATTCCATCAGAGTGATAAAATAAATACGCACTCAAATCAGATCACCTTTACACTTATCAAAATATTCGGGGAAAAAACAGGAAAAACAAGCGGCTTATTATTTCATCTCTTTGTATAATAAAGATCAACCACGAAATTTGCATAAATTCCTAAATATCCAAGTGTCAAGTTATCAGTTTTCTAGGGGAAAGGAAAATACAAAAAAATTCAATCTAGGATTAGGTAGATAAAAAAATAGCGAAGTTGCAAACGTAAAATCAAATAAAAATTAACATACTCGAGTTTTACCTATTCCCTACCAAACCTAAAGTTAAAATGAATATGAAGTCGGTATAACGCTTAATAGAAATACGAACGCAAATGATTGGCAACTTGAAAGTTTATAAATTTCAATCTTTGTAGCTTAAATGCATGTTTAGATTGCATGACTTTTTGAAGTTTAAAACTAAAAAAAAAAAAAAACAAACTCAAGTGAATCCACTGCCACATGCCGAAACGCAACAGCCATTAACTACCGAAGGCACTTATCACGAAAATGACCACTCCCGCTGCTACACCACTCATTCTGCTACCAGAATGTTAATTTTTCAGCCACGGCTTTCTGATCCCATACGCACTGTGCAAAAACCACACCCCGAAAATACCGAACTGCTCAATTCACTCAAAAATAGGTACACTTGTCACTGTATGGGTGCTTGTTTCGATGAGATCGGCGGACTGGGCTGTTCTCACAACAAGCCAAGGGAGTAGGCATTTAGACATGCGATCATGCCTGTCGAGTTAGACTCGATTCTTTTAATTACCTCTCATTTTCAACACCAATCATCATCGCACCTCTATAATCAGTGTACCTTTGTAAAATCGCTTATAAATTAACTTTTGTTTCCCAATCCGGAAATGCAGCAATGCACAGTACATACTAGATCAATAGCCACAGCCCGCAATTCAAAAGAATGCAGCGAAAGTTAGTCAAAATTCAACCTATGTGCCCTCAGTTATCACTGACCATTCACGCACTACGACACGTAACCGCAGCGTCACTCTTTTTACTTAGAGAAAATAACTGAAACTTTGTTATGCAATCCAAACCGCTAGTAGGAATAGAAAAAATACTTTTAAATTAAACTGTCACAATTAAAATTGTTGCCAACTCACTTGTCTCACTTTCTAAAAAAAAAGAACTACCTAATTAAAAAAAATATTCTAAACAAATAAAAACAACTATTTACATCACAGCGTCAACTTTGTGTCAGATCCTCAATACCTCCAATCCTTCCCTTGGCCAAAAGAAGACACACATAACACAATGGGGCACCGGAAAAACGGAAATGCACGTTGCCACGTTGCCGACGTAGCGCAGCGACGTAGCCGAAAACGTCAACGCCACGTTGTTCGCCCACCGAATCGCCCAAAACCAACGTCGAAGTAGAACTGAAATGTTTAAATTATTGTAAGCTCGGAAGTGTAAACAACCCTCTACATAAATTCATTAAGTGTACTACATATACATTTACGCTTAAAATTTTTGAAATTTTACAATTTTTGACACCCCCACTTTTGCTCACAACAGCTTTAAAGAAATCATATCATTTTTCTAAAAAATACTAAATAATCAGTAGAAAATGACATATATTGTGTCTTTCAGTGTAAAACTCACTCGCACATGTAAAAATTAGTGTAAAAATACGTTTTCCAGGGGAAAAGTACTCATTTTTACATTTTCTTGGGAAAAAAAAAGTATTTTACTCACATTTACGCATGAGTACGAGTAAAAAAAGTATTTTACATTTGCTATACTTTGTGGTGAGTAAAAATAAAATACTTACATTTACATATACTTTTGAAAAAAGTTCAGTAATTCTAACAACTCTGATGCCATGCAAAGTGTCAAAGGTAATGTAAATTACCCTGTAAAATGGCAAACGTACGTTTGCCAGTTTAAATGACTCAGACACTTTGCATGACATTCGACATTATACAAGGTCTGGGACTGCCCCCTGAGCTGAGCTGTGTCCTGCAGAGAAGAGATACAAAACGGTTCTATTCTAACTTCCCGCTCTTACAAAAACGATGCAAATCAAATACAGAAACTCAAATTTTTGTATTTTTAATTTTTTGAAATTAAGACTACCGTATATACTCGAATAATCCCCCGCCTTGAATAATTCCCCCTTTGAATAATCCCCCCCCCCTGTTAGAGCAGCCAGGAAAAAAATAATTCCCTCCTCGAATAATCCCCCCCCTAAGCCATATGAAAAAGTTTTTGTGTCTAATTTGAACAAAAAAGGCACGTTATTTTGTACATAAAGCATATTTCATGAAATCAGTTACTAACTACATGCTTGAAATTTTTGACGAAATAATAATTCCCCCCTTGAATAATTCCCCCTCTCGAATAATCGCCCCTCATAAAAGTCTGACGAAAAAATAATCCCCCGGGGGGATTATTCGTGTATATACGGTATTTTCACCCTTTATCATGCGTTATAATTGAAGTTACAAGTGACATACCTACTTATCTTGTTGTAAAAGATGATTATCATGTCTCAAGCAAACTTGAAAGTGATAACAAACTGACATTTCAGTTGCAAAACACTTCTCATTGCTCACAATTTCCCACATCCTCTCATCACTGTTCACTTACAAAGTTACTTTCTTGTCACTTTTCACTTGCATTTTACATGTAACTTTTTTGTAAATCACATCGCTTGAGACTTGCAGAATTTGCATCAGCTTAAAATCTCAACTTGCAAATGTGGATTTTGCATTGTAAAAATTTGAATAATTTTTGGGAGAAAGAAACACGTGTGAGACGTTGAAAGATTGTTTCCTCCGTCCGTGCTGAGTGAAACCGAATATAAATAACATACATATTTAGCATGATCAGAGTTGTGAACCTGTAGTTACAGTATTGGATATTACAGCTAAAACAACGCCAATCATTTTCAATTACAGTTAAAGTATTGAGTGTTAAAGTATTTAAATAATTATGTTCTTTTTAACGTTATTCGGGAATAAATCCCGGTAGCGTAACTGTAATAGTCAAATGATAATGTGCAGACAACGATACATTTAACACAAAATAGGCCAAAGAACAAAAATAGCATCGGTAAGTAAATAGATAAATATTTACAATTTTAACATTTTATAGTGTCTTTTACCGGATCTGGGACTGGACCCTGGGCATTTTGTGTGAACAAAATACGTGAAGAGATTCACGGTATTTAAATGGCTACACAAGTACACAGTTACAGTTTCAATTACAGTTAGATTTTCCAACAGCACTTTTAACAGCACTTTTTAGTAACTATGATAAATGTTTTCATGCACCACATAATTTTATGCCTATAAATTTGGTACATGCCACTGACTTTAATGTAGTGCTTCCTTTCTATGACAGGCATCTTTTAGATTTTGTTTATCAAATAACCATACAAAAACCAAATCTTATGGAATTTAGGTACATGGCGCAGGTTTTTTACCAGAGTTGTTAAAGGTACTGGGCTTTTATGAAAGTAAACGTAAATGTAAAGTATTTATTTTTTACTCACAGGTGAGTACAGAAAACGTAAAGTATTTATTTTTTACTTTTACTCATGAGTAAACGTGAGTAAATTACTTTTGTCATCGTAAAACGTAAAAGTGGGTTTTTTAAAAGAAATTTTGCCCCAATTTTCACTCAAAATCACTAATTTTCAAACTTTTTCACCATAAAGCGGGAATTAGAGCTCAGCGTCGATTCGACGTGAAATGACGACGTGAAATGATGTCGTGAAATTAATTACACGAGTGTGGATCATGCTACGGGTCTACAATTTTCTAAGGATAATATATGAATCAATACCTTAATCGTGTCCAATACTGAGTGTTATCAGCCACAACTAGAGCGAATTGAAAAATTCAATTTTTATCATTTCACGTCATCATCATTTCACGTCACAGTGTCAGGGAACAACTTGACATTTCACGTCAGACTATTGCAAGCAGCAGTCTGGCGTGAAATGTCAAGTTGTTCCCTGACGTAAAATGATGACGTGGAATGATAAAAATTGAATTTTTCAATTCGCTCTAGTTGTGGCTGATAACACTCAGTATTGGACACGATTAAGGTATTGATTCATATATTATCCTTAGAAAATTGTAGACCCGTAGCATGATCCACACTCGTGTAATTAATTTCACGACATCATTTCACGTAGTGATGGAAAAGCGCCAGAAAAAATGGCGCCAGGCGCCAAGGGCGCCATGGCGCCATTCGGAATGTGGGCGCCAAGCGCCAAGGGCGCCACAGAAAAAGGGCGCCAGGCGCCAAGGGCGCCATGGCGCCATTCGGAAAGTGGGCGCCAGGCGCCAGGGGCGCCACGGAAAGAGGGCGCCAAGCGCCAAAGGCGCCATGGCGCCATCTGGAAAATAGGGCGCCAGGCGCCAAGGGCGCCAGGATCAATAAGTGCCTACAACCCCCTGCGTGTGCTAAAAATGTTGCTACAGCACGGTGGTACACGCATTCACGTTTTAATTCGCGTTCTTCAGGATGTAATGAACAAAAACACATCTAGCAACAAAATTTCAAAAAAATCCACATGACGAATTCAAACACAACGGAAATTGTCATTTGATAACAATCCATTCACTTCAAATATGCTTTTCCAATCAATGTTTCCCTGAAATGGACAAAACGGAATTGCAACGATTTGAATCCTTTTTATAATTTTGCAAGTTCGACGGTCCATCATTCTTATCTTCTGATCCGTCAGACACATCTGATGAAACGTTGGGCGAAAGATTTCCACCGACTCACACCACTTCGTCCATTTTTCTGGCTAATTTAGATCATCCACGGATGCGTTTTTCATGATTTTTTTCCATTTTCACAGCACTCACCTTGAAACCTTGCTGGCGCCTTTTTGGCGCCCTTTTTAAGCAGGGCGCCAGGCGCCAAGGGCGCCACGGAAAAAGGGCGCCAAGCGCCAAGGGCGCCATGGCGCCTTTCAGAATGTGGGCGCCAGGCGCCAAGGGCGCCACAGAAAAAGGGCGCCAAGCGCCAATGGCGCCATGGCGCGGCGCCCTTTGGCGCCCTCAAATGGCGCCAGCGCCATGGCGCCATTCCATCACTAATTTCACGTCATCATTTCACGTCGAATCGACGCTGAGCTCTAATTCCCGCTTTAAATACACTAGTTAATGTGTTTTGGCCTATTTTTATGCTATTTGAGATATTTTGTCCCTATTTTTAGCATTTCTCTCTTTCTTATGCATTGAAAGAGCTTATAAAAAGCCTGTTTGAAATACGTTTTCTGTACTGGCGTACTTTCAAAAAGTACGCGAGTAAGTGAGTACCGGTATTTTTTGGGAGGAAACGTAAACGTATTTACGCAGTACTCGAATATCCGTATTTATCGAGTAAACGTAAATACGTTTTAACAACTATGTTTTTTACCTCCAAATGTTACCATATTCTGATGATTAGAGTACCTAAGGTGATAAATTCTATGCTAATTTATTCCAAATTTGAAACAACATGATATTAGGAGGTTCTGTTTAATTTTTGCCCACGATTCAGGTATGATAAATTACTTTGCAAAGTGCATAGACACAGACATGGTGCAAATCACGGGCCATCATGACAAAGACTAAATTTCGCGGAACTCGTATTTGTTCTGCTTGCATCTCATATGAGTAGGCATGAACATTCGTTTTGTTTTCTTTGCAATTTGTAAAATGCTGGAAATCAAAACCCAGGCAATTGAAATTGCATAGAAATACTTTATGCACGACTTTCACAGAAAAATACTCGAAAAAGAAAAGGCGGAGTCGCGTACCGGCGAAACTTGTCTTTTTCCTGAAACGTTTTTTCTGAACAATTTTGCTTTAATTAATGATGACGTCATGATGAAGTATTTCCTTTGAAAATGCATTTGCGCTCGGAGTATACTGAAAATCTAATTGGGTTGCATTTACATGAATAAACACGTTAGGTATTTTTAATATAATCGAGAGATTCTCGTCGCAGAGAATTGTTTAATGGAAAATTTTAATAGTAATCATTTCATTATTCACTAGGTTACCAGCTTTAATTTCTTTATTACATACATAAATTACCGCTGTCACTGCATCTGTTACCGTATTTCTTCAAATAGAAACGTGTTTCCAATAGAAAAAACACTTTTTGGAACTTGTTGGGTACGAAATAAATATACCGTATTTCCTCCAAATACCCCCAGGGGGTTTATTTTTTCAAAGTGGAAATTTTGAGGGGGGTATTTCGAGGGGGGATTATTCGAGGGGGGTTTATTATTTCGCCAGAAACTTTCATGATATTGATAGTAAAGAGTACGCTTTTACATACCCAAAACAGGTAATCAACGTGTCCAAGTAAGGTTTATTTGGACATATCAACGTCCATCGCTACACAAACTAGTATACGTGTAGCTGCAATGCAAACTGCGATCAATATATACATCATGTACATTGCGTACATCATGTACATAATTCCAGACGGGGGTATTTCAAGGGGGGGGGGTATTTTTTCCCCAGCTCAAAAACACCTGGGCGTATTTCGAGGGGGTGTTAATTCAAGGGTGGGGGGTAAATCGTGGAAATACGGTAAAGGCAAACCCGAATGGAAGGGCGGGTAAAAAAGTTGAGTAAAAATTAGTGGGGCGTCCTTCTATTATAAGAGATACGGTATCTGTCTACGTGTTGTGGTAAGGCTATCTGTTAGTCCTAACACCCCGCGAATGGCTTAACAACAAGGTTGCGGAGATATAAATATTCTACTTGTGTATTTATGTAAGGAGCATGAAATAATCGACTATCGAGCACATTTTTCACATTGAATGTGCAAAATTTTGGTGACAAATTCTGAAACAGTGTCGAATAACATACCGTATTACTGTAGGTGGAAATATGGCTAGCCAATCATGCGTAAAAACGTAACGACAATTTTGTGCAGACACTCCGACGACTCGAGGACGACCATGTGTGTCTGAATGACGGCCCGCGGTGCACAGGGAAGTCACAGTGAACGTGCGGTTCGCTGTGCACTGCAAATCCGCCAACGATGCCGCAGCCCCAGGACGGTACGCCCGAATGGACACTACTGCGGCCATGATTTTATTAAATATTTTCCTTTCCGTTAACTACGTAATTACTTCCCGTGTGATGTTAATTTTTCATTTCATGTTTTATTCATTAAGCTAATTAGGATACCCACATTTTAAGTTAATTAAGTGATTATTTTCGTTTTTTTAAATGCATTTCCCAATATGTACTTTCGAATGTTATAATTTTTAGGTTTTATCAAGTTTACATTTTTGGTCAAAAGGGTGCAGTGTCTGGGAATGGGTTAGAAAGGCTTTTAATGTTTCTAGTTAAGCTAAAAGGTGTTGACTCTGTTAAACGCTTAGACGCCCTGATAGATAACATTCAGAAAATTCCCCGACCAAGTGCATTTTTATTTAGGACTAGGTAATGGGTGGAAAAGTGGCAAACGGCAATTATTGTCGGCATGCGACTGCAAGACACATGCAGAGCACAGTTTACAGTGAAGAGCACAGCAGTGCCAATTAATTATTCCCATCACCCAGGGTGATTGGTGAACTCGCAAGTGCTAGTGTCTTGTGGCGTGTGTTCCGGCCCAAAGTTTCAACCCTTACCCGGCAATGCACTAACCTTGAACAACCCCCGCAAATGAGCGTTCTTTCTGTGGCCTTGGTCGGGCGCGCTATAAAATATTTTCACCTAAAGGGGCGCAGGTTGATAACACGTGTCACACCACCTGCTCTAGACTGTACCGTAACCTCTGAATAGAAACCCAGTTCCTGACACTCACCTACGAGATAATTTGTATTTTAATTACGTCATTGATAATCACAGTTACTTCACGCTTGGTTTAATTCACGTTTGCACCCGTTTATTTAATTAGTTATTTTTCCCGCATTTAATTAAATCACTTGTGCCTTGTACGCTATGTTAACAGTTTTCCAGTGATCATTGATTTTGCTTTATAATTCGCTCATTACGGTTAATTGTTGTGTCTCAGATTTAGTATTCATTCCTCTTATGGTAGATTTTTGGTGATTATAAAACGCGCTGATTTTACATTTTTTCACCCACTAGAGGCTATACGACTCACTTGAGCTATTGTGAAATTGACTCTGATTATATTGCTAAATAAAGTTCCCGTGAATCCAACTTGGTCCCCCTGAAGCATACTAATTGCTTGAATTTTAAATTGAATTTTATTAATTACGGCTTTATTTTATTTACGGCTTATTAACAAGTAATCGAAGTAATCCGCTGGCTGCAATTACGAAAGGGAATTGGTAAGTTGCCGTGTCCGTCCTCAGGAACTGTCAGGACCCCAAGGGGTACTGGCGCCGTTCCTGATTTGCGTGTAAAATCCCCGTACCATAAAAACAACCATTTATTTGATTACGCACGCAATTAAAAGCGCAAAGGGACCGGAATTTACCATTCTCCACCGCGGCAAATTCGACGAGTGGCGTATTTTTGTGGTAAAAACGGAAACTAGTAAAATTAGTAAAAACGTAAAATATCTGACAACTGGTAGCGTAGCGAGTGGTTTCCTAAGCAAGCCATAAAGTTTTCTGTCTGGGGCGCCTGATCAACGCCTCTACAAAAAACGGCTTCACGGATAACGAATCACCCCAAAGGGAATTGAGATCGAGGGGGCCAGCAAGCTTACAAGGGGACACCATAGAACAAGTTTGGCACGCTGCGTTGGAGAAGCAAAAACAAGCACGAAGGCGCGCGCGACAACAGAAGGCTGGGCAAGAGGTGGACGCACAACTTGCTGCAGCTGAGAGTCAAGCAGAAGACAGTGAGTCGAACGATTCGGTTAACCCTGAAACAGACGCGCCGGAAGCGCTAGAGGAGAGTGAAAGTCAACGCTGGTCTGGACAGACAGCTGAGGACACACCGGTAATCAGGTTATCAACGGTTGAAGGCGCAGGGCCCGCGCCAGACAGTTTTAGTCAGTGGAAAACGCCAGCTGTACCGGCAGCGGCACGGCAGCTAACGTCCAGCGCAGAAGCTGAAGAAGCGCCTGGGACAAGTAGACAAGCTGCAGGAAAGGAAGCAGGAAAGACAGGTAAGTGGTCTAAGCTTCGGAGGACATTGGGTTGGAGCGCGGGCAGCTCATCCATATCGCCTGGAGTGCGATCGGGTTCTGAAGTCGGTTCAGACGGATACGTTGGTGACAGCGAGCCTCTAGGGCAGCCGTCGATTCAACGTGATTATCCTTTGATTGCAGCTGAGCTGGGAGCTACTGCAGATCAATTTCCCGTGATTGAAAATACCGTAGCGGAACTGTTGGAGACAGCGGCGCAGAGTGGAGACACTTCCCCGGCGCTGCAGTTAAGCCCACCGAAGAGCACTTCGACGCCGAGAGACGTGTCAGGCAACAGCAGTCGGAACTTATCGAGCGACCAGTCGAGATCGCAGAGCGCAACTGCAAAGGCTAGACGCCAGCTAATTAAGACCGAAATTTCTAGTAATCCCCCCGTGATAATTATTAGCAGCCCGGCAAGCAGAATGACAAACAATGGCGCGAACCAGACGGCGGCCCCGGCGCTGGAAGACAGATACGCAAATGTCACTAATGTGAATTTAATTTACCAAGCTACCATAATGGACCTGGACCCGGTGCAAACAACGCCATCCTGTGCACAATGGACACCCAAAAAGGCATGTGAAGCTGCAAAGAAATGGGCAAACATGATGAGTCAGGCGAGACCGGTTGGTGCATTCTCACAGAATGGTGAAGCAGGGGACTTGCGTATGGTGGCACTAATTAAAACTGCTATGAATTTATGGGGAAGTGACCCAGTCACCGAGGTACCTAGGGTGGAACATTATTTGAGGGAATTCGAAGCGCACCACAGCTTACATGGCGATGATATAGTTGATCTGGCGACTGCGTACCAGCAGTATAATCAAGCCCTACAAAATCAGAACGCGACGCTGGGAGGAAATTCGCCGGCCAGTGGTCAGCAGCCAATAGTGCTGACCAATGGTCAAGCAGCGCCCTTGCAATCATCGACGGCACCAGCGGCGCCCCTGTCGGCAGCTGGAACAAACCAGGTGAGAACTGTTACGCAGCGACGCGCTCGATCCCGCTCGCCGGCGTCTTCAAGAAGCTCGTCAGCTACGTCCGAAGTGGCAAGGCCCACGGACCCGGGACAAAACTGGCAATTAGAACAAAGCAATGCGGCAGTCATTACAGCCCTAGCACAACAATGTGGATATTTTCGCGGCAAACCAAATGAGGGTTTCAGGGACTGGAGAAGGAGCTGGGACACAGTATGTGACGCGCTGCGCATAAAATTACAGGAGCGGAAGCCGCTGGTAAAATTGTTTTTGAAAGGCAGTGCCAGAGCCATTTTCAACACGCGATACAGAGAATTGCGCGACCTGAACTACAAGGACATGATGCAGGCGCTGGAGAAGTTCTATGAAAATCCAAATGATAAGCACCATGCGCAGAGGGAGATCTTCGAGACGCGACAGGGCGCAGATGAGTCAGTACTGGAATGGGCGGTACGTTTGGAAAAATTGATAAAACGCGCCTATCCAGGCATGGGTCATGAAAAACGAGGTGACACATGCATGATAAAATTCCATGGAGGACTGAGGAATGAAATTCGGCGCAATGTACCTGTCACGGCTTCTATCACATGGAAAGAAATGGTTGACAACGCGCGTGCTCAGGAGAGCTTTTTGGAAGCAGAACAGAGCCAGAATAAGGGAGAAAAATCTAAACAGGATGTGGTTGCCAGCGCGACCGACAAGGTAATGGACAGGTTGATGGCGCTAAACATGCCCGCCATGGCTGGATTGCCGTCCCAGGCCGACAAGACGTTAGAGACAATGGAACAGAAAATGACTGAGAGTGTTGCCAAATTTGATTCGGTGCACCAAGAGATAGCAAAGAAATTAGCGCAACTGGGCGCGTTGGAAGGTAAACTTTTGGGATTGAATAGGGACCCCCCTAAATTGCCCCCACGCAAATTTGACAAAGGATGTTGGGAATGTGGCTCTGAAGAGCACATCAGATATGAGTGTCCCAAACTCACCCCAGAACAAAGGGAACAGTATTTCAAAAGGAGCTGCGGCGGCGGAGCATCCAGAGGAAATGGACGTGGGCGCGGCGGAGGACAACGTGGCGGCTATCAGAGAAATGACCAAGCTCAAGCGATGCAACCAGGTATGGTGCCCATGCAATATGCATATCCGCAGTGGCAACCAGCTCAGCCGATGCCTGTGCAGCCAGCGCAGACGGTACAGAGGGCTGGTGATATGAACATGCAACCGCAGATGATGGCATATCAAACGCCGCCAGCCAATTGGATGGCTATGGGACCGGATGGGCGCATGCAACAATATAACATGCAACCAGTACAGGTAAGTAACCCCCACGTAGAGTCGCTGAACCCCACACGAGTGACCAGTACGACTGGAATGACCATGCATGTGCGCGAAGATGATCGCTGCATGATGATACGTCCCGTTAATAAGTTAATCCCTGTGATGCAAGGCTTGGAATTAGAGGCAGATGAACCTGACGAACTGGTTCCCGAGTCACCCAAAGAACAGCAACGCACTACGGGAATGCATGTGCTTGCGCAAGAGCGGGAATTCTGGATCAAACCATGGGCATACATGCGAACTGAAAAAGGTTACTTGTTTCGGACTACCTGGCTGGCCTTTTTACGCAGGATCGGAATGCATGATTTGAGAGAAACGGACTGTACGCTGTGGCCTAATTGCCCTGCTGACGACCACTCGGACACGCTGACTGAGGTGCCCTTGGACGTGCTCATGAACATCAGTCTGGACCCGTTTTTGTACGCCACGCCGGCCGCTCTGCCGCCGCGTACTGGATCCAGCAACCAGATAGACAGGTATATGGGCTTTCTGTCTACTGAGGAAGGGGTGCGCCCCGCGCCGCGCGCGTACTCAGAACCCCCCTACATGCCCCAGGTCGCACAGTCGCTGTTTTTTGTATTGGCAGTTGGGTTAATTATAATGGGATTAGCTTTATTACCGGGCGCGGGCGCGACTACCATGCCCTCGTTTCCATTGCTATGCAGTGACTTGACGGATCACTACGATTTATACACGTACCCCCCCTACCAAATTGCACGGCCATTGTTGACACTACGGCGTCATTAGAACGGCCACGAAAATTGACACTGACAATCTACAAACAAAATATGGTAGAATATCGTGCGGCAGCGCACAGGTGTGTGGCCTCTACCAGAACGGCAAGGACGTATCAGAACTTCTGGGGTGACGTCACGCTGGAAAAGTTTGATTCTAACCCCCGATCTGTGGGCGCCGCCGAGTGCGAAGGCATGATTAAATATCACAAATGCAATAATGGGCCTATGACCCCTGTGAGTGATTTGGACAACGCATGGGACACTCAATACCCCACCAATGTTAGCTACTCAGGACATGGATTGTACTGCTGCAAATGGGTGAGTGAAACGACGCCACACTGTGGGCTGTTTCGCGGGGAAGTACGAATGAGATATGGAGCCAACACCATGCAAAGCACGCTGGGTGAGGTCAGCAAGTGCAATTATGAAATGGGTGCATGTACGCTAGAAGACGGCAGTCAAATAACATGGAAACCGAACCCGAAGGCGGAATGCCCATATGAAAAATGGCGTGAAATGCATGGACGCATTAGACAGGATATCTGGCTAGCCGATGATCATACGCTATCATTGTCTTTCAGAGCACATGAAGAGGTTGAATCATGCGGCATCAAATTATGGAAATCGGATCAGGATATTGTAGTGGCGCCATTTGAAAAGGCAGTGATTCGAAGCGTCAGACAAAAACGAGCGCAAGGTCGACCCACACTGGGGATAGTGAGCGCAGGCCAATTGGCAGCCAGCATGCAGGCGGTATACAAAACAGCAGAACAAACCATGCGTGCACAGGCCGTAGCCACCTGCAAGAATGTGCAACATTTCCAAGAATTTGTGCGCCTGGCTATGAGCGAACACGCAACTACGACAGCCCGCTGGTACATGAATGATAATGAAATAATTGCTAAACCTGCGCCAGACGGATTTTTGGTTCACAAATGTTTTGCGGTAAAAACATACGAGATAATGAAAGAGGAAAAGTCTCCAGAATGTTATGAAACAGTACCTGTGCAAGTTAGTGTGCACGGGCAAAATGTGACGTTACACATGAATAGGTTGACAAACATTTTGCACTTTCAAGCGATCCCGGGATCATGCACCAATGCGCACAATCGTGTGGTAATGTTAAATGGACAGTGGTACAAATATCTACCAGAAGTAGGCGGCCTGGAACATTTACCTATGTATAACACACACAGTTTCCCGCAGAAATGGCAACAGGAAAAGGTTAAGGACGTGCATCATCAGATTTTTGCCGCCACGACCATGTATAACTTGTCAGAATTATTGCCGACGA
>OZ038460.1:3222817-3268882 GCA_964036195.1 Sphaerolaimus hirsutus | reverse complement strand
TGGCAAATATGGTGTGTAAATTTTTTTACGTTTACGTTTTTTTTACGTATTCTTGGTATTTTAAAAATACCATACGTTTTAGTATTTATACTTTTTATTTGGAAAATGTATTTACGTTTACGTTACGTTTTCCAAAAATACCAGTATTTGCACAACTCTGACCCTTTAAGACCACGCGTAACGCGTTTATGCCTTAAAGGGTTTCCGTCGCGGCCAGCCTGGTCTGCGTATGTTTCAGACGACCATTTCGTACTGGGATTTAAAAAAATTTCTTGTGAAATAATAACCCCCCCCCCTCGAAATACCCCCCCCCCCCCCCCTCGTTCTACCCCCCCCCCCCTCGTTGTACCCCCCCCCCTCTCGAGACCACTATGAAACAATCACCCCCCGGGGGGTATTTCGAGGAAATACGGTATTCTTGATTCTGCATGTGAGTTGCAACTTTGTACATAACAAATTCTCAAACAGCCCCCTGGAACAATTGATGGGTGAAACATTCTGCAGGTTGTCAGCAGTTCAAAATGTACCTCCCCTCCAAAAACGAATTTTCCAGCTATCTACCATATTTCCTCGATATACCCCCCCCCCCCCTTGAATAAACCCCCTCGAAATACCCCCAGGCAGGCTTGCATCTCCTGTTTTTCGGTGTGTAAAACATTGTGTGATTTTGGGAGCGTGATAGAAAATTTTGACCATTACACAGCCAAAAAAACTCAACATAAAATATGTGCTAGTAAAAAGCACTGAAAAAACTCAACACACTTTTCGAGTGTGAATAATATTGAGTGTGTGAATTCATATGTTGTCTCAGGTTACACAACAGTCAAGTGGGTGGCTCACGTTGAAAAAACAAACTGAAATTGCAGTTTCATTAAATTGCATTTCCTACAGTTGTTTGTGTATTTATAAAAGTACATTAGTTTACATAAGAAGCGGATTTAAAAAAATTGTGTTTTAAGTTTCATTCATGTCAATGTAGATAGAGTTATACATATTAAAAAAACCACAAGTTGTGCATAAATGTGAGTAAACTACTTTTTCCCTAGGAAAATGGAAAAGCGAGTACTTTTCCCCTGGAAAACGTATTTTTACACCAATTTTTACATGTGCGAGTGAGTTTTACACTGAAAGACACAATATATGTTATTTTTAGTGATTATTTAGTATTTTTAGAAAAGTCGTAAAGTCTAACGATGGCAAACCCTCAAAAAAAAGTATTTAAATTTTTAAGTGTTTTTTCTGAAATGAATTTCCAAATTTTCAAATTTTTCCTGAATTTAATTTTCAAATTTTGAATTTAATTTTCGAATTTTCGAATCTTTTTTGGCAATTTTAGATTTTTTTTGGCAATTTTTGAATTTTTTTGGCTATTTTTCAAAATTTTTAAAATAATTTTTGAATTTTTTCAGAAAAATGTTGAATGTGAAGCTTTAAACACAGAATTTGGACTGTTTTGGAAGTGGCGTTACTCTGCAGACATGATAATCTACAAATAGATATGATTTATATCTTTGGCTGGATGGAAGACAGCCAACCAAAAACTTGTGAACTGATTCCCCACTCCACTCCACTTTATCCTGACTTCAAACCGGTTCAGTTAGCAGCAGTGCAGTGCGGACTGCAGTTATGACGTCATGATGGAGTGTTACCTCCAGAAAAATGAAGGGTGTAATGTCACCCAAGTATAGCAGACTGAGCGTACTCAGTGCATACAGTGCTAGCTAACTGCACAAAATATGGGTACTTCTCAAACAAATACTTGAAACCACTCTTATACTCCAGTGACATCTAGATTTTGACCATTCAAGGTGTTGGATAGATAACTAATTGCTCCTCTTTAGAGCTGGAATAGATAGCTGGAAAAACTTTTAGGGGCGTTGGGGGTTCACAGGGGTTCAATATATAGGTTTTTTCAAGATGTAGAAAAATCGCTAAATGTAGGTGAAAAATTACTAAAAATGGGTATATAAGCACATATACTCCAAAAATTAAATATATAGGTTTTTATACTCCAAAAAAAACACTTTCTGTGTTTTGAGTTTTTCAAAAATAAATACCTGTGTTTTTAGTTTTTTTCTTGAAAAAAACTTGAGTAACTCAGTTTTTATTTCTGTGTTTTTTTGTAAAAACTCGAGTTTTTCCCAATTCTGATTTATGGCATTTCAATGTGGAAACAGTGGTTTTCTTATAAAATATTGGTTTTGCACATGCTTTAGCCCACATAACATCTGTGTATTCATTCAAGTGTCGAAAAAGTCCATAAAAATGTCCACAATGAGGACATCCACATCACAACACCAGCATCAACAAAATGCCCAGAAATGACAATTTACGCAGTACTCCAAAATTCTTCAATGGATGTGCACTGTATGGAAGGCTACAGAATTGATTTTAACTACAACTACTGTATTACCTTGAAATGGGGGTTTATTATTTCACCAGCAAATTTTGACAGGGGGGCTTATTTGAGGGGGGGGGGGGGGTATTTTTTTGTCAGAAAATTTCATAAGGATCATGGTAAATAGTAGTCATTTACATACCCAAAACAGGTTATAAATGTACAAACATGATATATTTGAAATAAATGTGTAGATAGCTGCACAATGTGGTACAGTCTGTGTAGCTGCGATGCATATTAGATAGCTGGAAAAACTTTTAGGGGCGTTGGGGGTTCACCACAGGGGTTCAATATATAGACTTTTTCAAGATGTAGAAAAATCGCTAAAAATGGGTATATAAGCACATATACTCTACGATAGGTATGTTCTCGAAAAAAAAACACTTTCTGTGTTTTGAGTTTTTCAAAAATAAATACCTGTGTTTTGAGTTTTTTTCACGAAAAAAATTTGAGTTTCTGTGTTTTTTGAAAAAACTTGAGTTTTTTGGTAAAAACTCAAGTTTTTTGATAAAAACTCAAGTTTTTTAGTAAAAACTCAAGTTGTTTTACAAAAAGTTGCATTTTACAGCATTTTACTGTTGAAACAGTGGTTTTCATATCAAATATTGGTTTTGCATACGTTTTGTTGTGTATTAGAAAATTTTCATCAGTTCACTAGAGGTAGTTCCAAATGGGTGACCAATACATTTGACAGCTTGGGAGGTGAGGAGCCCTCAGCTCAATTGTGTGAGCTAGCAGACCCTGGTGGACACTCCTCAACACTTCGATCACAGTCCCCAATATTGGTGAAACCTCCAGGAGATGCGGACACCATAATTTTTTGGATACTTATTTCATCGTTAAACTTCATGTACATATTTACACACTATATTTTCATGCATGCGTACCTTATGTATGCACATACACACATCAGTTCAAATCTTGTGCCTACAATTGCTTGGATAAAAAAACTCAAAAACATTTCCGTATTTTCTGTGTTTCAATGTTTCCGTGTTCTCCAAAAAAGAACTCATTTGAGTTTTCGTGTTTTTCAAAATTGTTGAGTTTCCGTGTTTCTGTGTTAAACTAATATGTGTGTTTTTGCCATCGTTGCTTTTGACACTTTGCATGACATTTCACATTTTACAGGGCATTTTACATTTCAACGTTTTTGGACGTCTTTTTCCATTTTGTTTCGCTTTTTCAGACGCACCGCGTATCAATTGTTGTTGTATTTAGCACGTTGAACTTAAAGAGTGCGTTTTGTTGCCTTGGATTCCCTGAAAAACTCGAAGAGTATTTTTGAATTTTCAAATTTATGAATTTTTTGAAAAATAAATCGATTTACAGTGTTTTTTCTAGGCGAAATAAAAATTCGAAAATTCTGAAAAAATTCGTAAATTCGAAAATGTTTTCGAATTTTCAAATCTTTTGTTTGCCATTGTAAGTAAAGTCTACATAACAAATAAATGGTCACGTCCAGGGTTGGTTTTATAAAAATTCATTTTAGTAAAATTGTATAAAAATTGTATAAAATTTTTATTTTACTTGAATATTATTCTTGTTTCATTTTATTTTATTTTATTTTATTCCCAAAAGTCATTAATAAAATAAAATGACACATTTTACAAAAAATTTTACAAAAATTCTACAAAAAATCAGAAACATGCATGCAAGGCCAGAAAAATGTTATAATTAGACCTATACATGAAAAACCTGTGACAAATTTTTCCCTTACTTTTCAAAAGTTGCATGCAGTATGTATTGTTAGCTAGCTGCAAGTGTGAAGTTACAATTATTGATAAGAATGGTTTGCATTTTTGGTAGAAGGACTACTGGAGTGTGCTGGGCACATTTGTAAAATGTCATGCAGTGTCAATTGTCATGACAAATGTAAAGTAAAGTATTAGGTTGTAAACTAATGAAGTGTCTTTTTTCGCCATCTCATACAAATATACATTTGTGCTTTCCATTGTGTTGTACGTTGACCGATTTTGATGCTATTTGAGTATGTTGTGGTTTGGGGTCTGGGCTATGATGAATTTTTTTTTTTGCTCAAATAATCATCCAGTCCCGAGATAAGGGGGGGTCTATAAAAAGGTGGTCATTTTACGTGGCCAATATGCACATTGACTTTGAAGCTTAATAACTCAGCCATTTCTGGGCCGATTCGGATCGTTCAACACTTAAAAAAACCAGGACAATCCGCATATTCAATTTTTGTGGTCGAGTTAGTGATGTCTTAATCCCGTATGCCGATTTGACCCGGTTTTTGAACATGAAAAATAATCGTAATTATAATTTTTCAAGACGATTTTTTTGAAGTTGCTATCATATACTATAGACAAAAAGAATAAATCTGGCCCAAAAATTATTTCAATATCTCTCTCCAGTCAAAAGTTATATCACTTTAAACATTCGCCTCCCAACAATAAATAGAAAAATCTGCATGACGAGCAAATGCATGTGACCTCAGAAATCCATATCTCGGCCATTTCTCAGCCAATTTCCACCAATGAACACTCAAAATGATCAGAAAAACCTGTAAGTTTCATTTTTTTGCTCAGGTTATCTGTATTCATCGTTCTTGATTAGTTATTTACATGTATGGGAGGCGGAAGTTTAAAGTTCTATTACTTTTGATTGGAAAGAGATATTGAAATAATTTTTTTGGTATATGAATCCCCATTGTCTAATGTATATGATAGCATGTTTAGAAAATTTTTTTTTTGGTGTTTAAAAACTGGGTCAAATCGGCATACGTAATTTAGACATCACTAATCCGACCACAAAAATGGAATCTACTGGTTGTGCTGATCATTTTAAGTGTCGAACGATCCAAATTGGCCCAGAAATGGCTGAGTGAGTAAGGTTCAAAGTTAATGTGTAGATCGGCCATGCAAAATGACCACCTTTTTATAGACCCCCCTTATCTCGGGACTGGGGGATTATTCGAGGAAACAAAAACATTTCTTCATAGCCCAGACCCCAAACCCCAACATACACAAATGGCATCAAAATCGGTCAACGTACAAAAGAATGTGGGATGCACAAATGTATATTTGTATGAAATCGAAAAAAGACACTTCATTAGTTTACAACCTAATATCAATTGTCATGCAAAATGTCAAGTTTCATGTAAAATTTCAAGCAAAGTGGCAATTGTCATGACAAATGTCATGCAAAGTGTAAATTGTGTATCCAAATCTTGTGTTTTTGTATCCATTGTATGTTTTATATCCAAACAGTATGTTTTTGTATCCAAACGTTCACATAAGATTTGGATTCAACAACAACATAATTTGGATACAAAACATAAGATTTCAAATAAAAGATGAGATTTGAACACAATTTGCTTGACAATTGATAGTTTAGTTTTTACATGTCATGACAATTTACACTTTACTTTACATTTGTCATGACATTGACACTTTGCATGACATTTTACATGACATTTGACACTTTACAATGCTTGGGACTGCCCCCAGATCCATGAATAAACAGGTAGAGACTCAAGCAATGAGACAAAATTTTACAAAAAATATGAATTTTTATACAATTTTACAAAAATACAAATTTTTATACAATTTTACAAAAATTCAAATTTTTATACAATTTTTATTTTTATTCCTCAATTTTCCATTTTATTTTATTTTATTTTATTCTTGAATATTCCATTTTATTTTTATTTTATTTTTATTTTTTTCTGAGATTTGGCCAACCCTGGTCACGTCAAATTCAAGTCTGATAAATTTGAAACAAAAATACATATCCATCTCACTTCATGTTTTTCGATGTGGGCTCGCTGTCCATATAAACCCGCTGGCCATGTCGACTAGCCGGCCGTGTATTTCTACATGGCCAGCGGGCTTAACCCCCGCCCCCCGTCCCACCGCAGCCTTACGGCATACCGCCAATAGAACGGCACCTCCAATATAACGACTAGTTTTCACACATTTTTGCGCTCAAGAAAACAATAGAACGGCACCTCCAATAGAACGGCATGTTTTCACACATTTTTGCGCTCACAAAAACAATAGAACGGCAGCCTCCAATTGAACGGCACCTCCAATAGAATTGCAGGTAGGAGTTACGCTGGCAGTGTTCCGAAAGAGCCCGTGCCATCCGACATCTAAACCCATCCCACATCTAAACCGACTGCACATCTAATTTGTGTCATCCGTGTCAACGGAGGGCCGGTAACCCCACCCCAAACCGCCCAGCGATCTATCTATCCCTGGGGCAATTTTTTGGCTGGTTTCCCCTGAACACCCCCCCCCCCCACAAATTGCCAGCTATTTAGCTATCTGGAGCACTTTTGACCAATTTTACTCTAATTTGCACCAAAAATCGCAAATTTCCATACCTCTTACTCTTACTTACTTAATGAAGTGAGATGGATATGTATCTTCACCTTCCAAATCACTAGGTCATGTGTTTTATTGCCTATTCTCAGCATGCCGGGTATAATTCAATGTATTCCGTGTCAACATGTTCCGTGTCGCAGTCTAGATGTGGGATGGGTTTAGATGTCGTTTAAGCATGGCGGTTCAAAAACACAAAAATAGATCAAAAATGGATGGTGAGAACATGAAAAGCATTCAAACAGGTGTAAAATCTCGAATTCATGTTTTGATATGAATATATTGCTCAAGCTTCAGTAGAAATAAGGAGTTTTTCAAATGATAAATTTGTGAAAAAATGGTGAAAAAAATAGAACAGCAGCCTCCAACGGCACCTCTAATAGAACTGCAGGTAAAAAAAGTCGATGAAAAAAATAGAACGGCGCTCTTCTATTAGACGAAATACAGTAC
Organism: Sphaerolaimus hirsutus; assembly: GCA_964036195.1. Lineage (NCBI taxonomy): Eukaryota > Metazoa > Nematoda > Chromadorea > Monhysterida > Sphaerolaimidae > Sphaerolaimus > Sphaerolaimus hirsutus. The sequence continues at coordinate 3,261,691 of OZ038460.1, read as the reverse complement.
TTATTAATAGAAAGAAAACACCTTTTTGTTGTTTCATAATGCTCCCTTCTACATTTTCCAGAAAAAAAATAATCCCTGTTAATCTAATACGGTATGTGCACACATGATTAACAGCGTAGGTTGGAAAAGTGAAAAATTATTTTACTTGTTACATATTTCGAGGGTAAAAAATGATTTGTCAAGTGACTTTTCACTTTATATACTCAAAATAAATGGTAAATATTTTTTAAAGTGACAAATAGTTTTACTTGTCACTTATTTCGAGAATAAAAAGTGTAAAGTGTAAATCAATCACTTAAATAAATTCAAAAACTAATGCACTAGTTTTGTCACTTTTTGAATATTAACTTTTTTTATTGATACCCCCCCCCCCGCAGCGACGCGTTTGCCGGCGGCCCAGCGGCCATGTAGACCCGGCCGCCATGTAGCGGCGCCACATGGCCGCCGGGTAGAAATACATGACCGCCGAGTCGACATGGCCAGCGGGTTTACATGGGCGCCGGCACAGACTCGTTGTTTCACCTCTGTTGCCTAGGTGAATGATTCTGTACGTACTCAAATATAATCAAAGTAGGTACCTATACTAAATTTAGATACCTTTTTATGTTTCAAGCTATATTTTAACACATAGTCTACTGACCCATTTTACAATTAGTAAAGAGCAGTTGATGTAAAATAACAAGTAAAAAAATAGTAGTTGATTGAACCTACTACAAAATAAAATCTACTAGATATATCGCATCTAGGGTGTCAAATTTCCGTTTTCCGTTTTCCATTTCCGTTTTCCATTTCCGTTTTCCGCAGGCAAATTTTTTCCGTTTTCCGTTCCGTTTTCCCGCCACGTCTTTTTCTGTTTCCGTTTTTCCGTCTCATTTTCCGTTTTCCAATCTTTCCAAAATGGCTCCAATCTTGTATAACCCCCAGGTGTTATAAACGGAGAAATACGGCACACCAACGAACACAGGCGGCTTTCTATTTGTGTCAGTTTAATCAAATACCGCTACCGAGCGTCAAAAAATGGTTCTTAACCAAATATCGGCGTCACTTTTCACGCGCAAAATCAATTTCAATCTATTTATCGTACTTTTTCTCGTCAGTCAAGCAGTGCTCTGCACAATTACGTTGTCAATGCCGACGGGGCAACGCATACTGCGATTTGAGGAGCGCGTCGTAAAGTTGCAAATTTAGTACTTTAAAGTGCACTGGAAGGATGCGGACTTTTGCAAGAAAAATGAGAGTGGTAGTTGTGAATTGATATTGGAAGCTAGCAGATGTCCCAGTGATGATGGAAGTGGAGATGGTTAGTTTTTTTCGTTGACAAGTGTTTCTGCGTTTTTTGACGTGGCGCCAATTGATATCACAGGTTCCAGACCCTGTAAAGTGTTAAATGTCATTAAAAGACCCTGTAAAGTGTCGTGTGTTTCCAAATCTTATTGTATCTAATAAAATATAATGTTTTTGTATACAAGTCTTACATTTTTTGCACTATCGCCATCTGCGTATACATGTCCAAAGTAAGATTTGGATACAGAAACATAAGATGTGGTATGATACAATAACATTTGGATACATTTGGTATGATACAAACATGACACCTGACATTTGACACGGTCTTGTACATGACAGATAACACTTTACAGGGTCTGGGTCGAGCCTGTGCCTCTGTGCATGTTTACCACTGTGCATGTCATGGGTATTCTAGATTTTGACCATTCAAGGTGTTGGATAGATAACTAATTGCTCCTTTTTAGAGCTGGAATAGATAGCTGGAAAAACTTTTTGGGGCGTTGGGGGTTCACGGGGGTTCAATATATAGGCTTTTTCAAGATGTAGAAAAATCGCTAAATGTAGGTGAAAAATTACTAAAAATGGGTATATAAGCACATATACTCTACGATGGGTATGTTCTCCAAAAAAAACACTTTCTGTGTTTTGAGTTTTTTTCTTGAAAAAAACTTGAAAAACTTCAGTTTTTATTTCTGTGTTTTTTTTTTGTAAAAACTCGAGTTTTTTGAGTTTTTTACTTAAAAACTCGAGTTTTTTTCCCAAAAAACTCGAATTTTTGCAAAAAAAATTATGATTTACGGCATTTCTTATAAAATATTGGTTTGAATAAAAATATTGGTATAAAATATAAAATGAAATTTCTTATAAAATATTGGTTTTGCACATGCTTTAGCCCACATAACATCTGTGTATTCATTCAAGTGTCGAAAAAGTCCATAAAAATGTCCACAATGAGGACATCCACATCACAGCACCAGCATCAACAAAATGCCCAGAAATGACAATTTACGCAGTACTCCAAAATTCTTCAATGGATGTGCACTGTATGGAAGGCTACAGAATTGATTTTAACTACAACTACTGTATTACCTTGAATTGGAGGTTTATTATTTCACCAGCAAATTTTGACAGGGGGCTTATTTGAGGGGGAGGTTATTTTTTTGTCAGAAAATTTCATAAGGATCATGGTAAATAGTAGGCATTTACATACCCATAACAGGTTATAAATGTACAAACATGATATATTTGAAATAAACGTGTAGATAGTTGCACAATGTAGTACAGTCTGTGTAGCTGCGATGCATATTAGCAGTAATAAATACACCATATACATTGGATAATACAAGTACATCATCCCAGAGGGGGGTATTTGAAGGGGGGCTCATTATTTTGCCATTCCATTTTGAGGGGGGTTAATTCAAGGTAATATAGTATACTGAAACATGTTGAAACTTAAATTGTCAATTCCACCAGGATATGTGCAATTTTGCATGCCATCTTTAATTTCTTCGTTGTTCCATAATAAAATATGAATTCATTTATGTAAATATTATTTACATATACTAGGTATAAACATGCATACTTTACCTTGTTTAATTAGTTTAGCTGAATTCATGTGAATTAAACCACTTCGCTGAAAAAAACTCAAAAACTTTTCTGTGTTTCTGTGTTTCTCTGTTCTCCAAAAGTTTGAGTTTTGAGTTTTTCAAAATTTGTGAGTTTCCATGTTTCTGTGTAAAACAAAAACACAGAAAATCAATGAGTCACTGTGCTCAATTTCTGTGTTCTTTCCATTGTTGCATCGTTCTTTCCATCGTACAAAAAAAAGTTGAAAATAGACAATAAAACACATGAACTGGTGATTTTGAAGGTGAAAATATAAAAAGGTATGAAAATTAGTGATCTTGAGTGAAAATTATGGTCTAGATGCACACCGGGTTTACATGCACAGCAGGGCTCAGTCGTCTGGGTCTGCCCCTAGTTGTCAATCGAATTTTTATTAAAACTGTCAGAATGTGAATTACCGTATTACCTCGAAATACCCCCATGGGGGTTTATTATTTCGCCAGCAAAATTTGAGGGGGGGTTAATTCGAGGGGGGGGTTTATTCGAGGGGGTGTTTTATTATTTCGTCAGAAATTTTCGTGAAATTCATAGTAAAGAATACGCTTTTTCATACACGTTAACGGGGAAAAACGTGAGAAAATAGGTCATATCTGGGCTATAGGTGTACATCTGTACACAAATGAGCGTATAAGTGTAATTGCAATGCAAATTAATAGTTATAAATACATCATGTACATTGCATACATGATGTTCATCATTCAGGAGGGGGGGTATTTCGAGGGGGGGGTTTATTATTTCCCCAGCCCATTTTGAGGGTTGGTTAATTCGAGGGGGGGGGGGTTAATTCAAGGGGGGGGATAATTCGAGGTCATACGGTAATTCAAATGAATCATATAATTGAAAATTTTATGTGGCATTTTGACACACTTTAATTATAAAATTTAATTGACAACCTCAATAAATTGCGACACTGCGACATACACACGGCCTTTTTTAGTCTGATAGACATTCCTGTAACCGTTAAGTCACCTGGAACGGAATCTCACTCATCATGTTCACCCTTCCATTTTCTCACACCTCATCATTCCAAACAACCCTCAACCTCAATTAACCCCCCCCCCCCCCCCAATCAGCGCTGCCCACGGGCCAGCCGAATTGCGGCCGGGCCACCTTTGCGCCGATCGATTTCACGCCGGCCGCGTGCGCCGCCTGCCCCATCGCCAAAAAGCGTAACGATAGCAAAAAAAGATTCGAAAATTCGAAAACATTTTCGAATTTTCGAATTTTTTTGGAATTTTCGAATTTTTATTTCACCCTTGGAAAAAACATCAAAAAATCGATTTTTTTCTAAAAAACTTCGAAAATTCATAAATTCGAAAATTATTTTCGAATTTTTCAGGGAATTCGAAGCCACAAAACGCATTCTTACGTAAAATGTGATAATTCAATAAATAATTGATATGAGGTGCATCTGAAAAACAGTCGTGTAAAGAAGAAAAATGTCAAAAAAGCGTTGAAATGTGTCCGCGGTGGTCCCGACAAGTCCATTGAGGAATGCACCCAGCTGAGTGGTTGAGTTACTTCTGCTCGATACAGACACCACTCCATCAGAAAAATTGGTCTTAGGTTGTTGTTGCAAGCAGAGTTGTTGAAAGTACCAAACTTTTTCAAGTTCTGTTTTCTGTACTGGCATACTTTTTGGTACTGGCATAAGTGAGTACTGGTTTTTTATAGAGGAAATGTAAACGTATTTACACAGTACTCGAGTATCTGTATTTGTCGAGTATACTCGGCGGACAGCAAAGTATGCGCCCAAAACTATTTATGTCTTGGACGATAACGCGCGAGTTGGATACTTATGTATGCACTTTCACAAAAAGAAAAATATTTAAAAAACGAAAAAGGCGGAGTCGCGTACAAACGAGGAATGTTTTTTCCTGTCGTGTTTTTTCTTTTTTTGCTGGGATTATTTTTATTTTATTGAGAATGACGTCATGATGTAGTGTTTCCTTCAGAAAAATGCATAGCATGTGGTCCGCCGAGTATAAACGTAAATATGTTTTAACAATTGTGGTTGCAAGTTATTGAACAGAGTGCTGTCTGACAAGTCCATCAGTTGCCACTTCCATTTCCAGATTGTGTAAAATGCCCTGTAGAATGTCAAATGTCATGCAAAGTGTCAACAGTCATGTAAAATGTCAAACTTCTTTGTGCAAAATTTACTAAACTAAATTACAGTGAAAATACTGTATTTCCTCGAAATACCCACTTAGAGGGTTTATTTTTTTTAGAGTGGACGCTCAGACCTCAGACCTGGGGGTATTTTGAAGGAAAGGGGCTAATTCAAGGGGGTGGGCATATTTCCAACAAACATAGTGAGTTAAAAAAGTGATCCAAACATGAAAACAGCCCAAATACTGTATTTAAAGCTTCAATTTCAATATTTTTCCAAAAAATATTGAAAATTATTTGAAAAAGTTCGAAAACTAGCCAAAAAAAAATCGAAAATTGTCCAAAAAGATTCGAAAATTCAAAAATGTGAAAATTAAATTCGAAATTCGAAAATTTATTCGAGGAAAAATTCGAAAATTCAAAAATTCAGTTTGGAAAAAACACTTAAAAATTAAATACTTTTTTTCGGATGGTTTGCCATCGGTACAAGAAGGACGACTGCGCGGCCAACATGCTGCCCGATGACAGGTGCAGCGAGCCCGGCCGCACCGAGTTGGCCGGCAGCGGACACGTTATTAGGTTGACTGTTTATATGGGGGCCGGGAAGGAGAAGGTGCGTTGGGCATGGGGGGGGGGAATAGAGCTGAGCCACTACTAGGGCTGAGTTCACCAAACTGTAAGATCTCAGAAAGTGTTTGATACAATTTGTCAGATATCAGGAGTCAAGTGTCATTAAGAATGTCAATATCTAAATTTTACCAGGCATGAAAGCATTTGAATTTAGAATGCATTTGAATTTTGCATGTAACATGAGGAAATTTTGAAATGTGACAATTTACAGGGTGCACGATTGGTCCCTGGAAAACATAGCCCCAACCCATGCATCATCCCGTCACCAAAGTTATTGTGTATTATTTATAAATGTCAACATAAACTTTGCCGATCCTAAACTGTTCATTCACTCAAGTTCAGAAACCCCCCCCCCCCACCCCAAACCCCCCCCCCCCAGATGGCCCCGCACCTGTACGCACAAACGCCCGGCGCGCACAAACGCCTGGCACGCACAAAATGAAAGTCCGGTGCGCACAAACGCCCGGTAAGCACAAACGAAAATTTGGTTGTCAAGTTGTAAGTTGACGAAAATTTGGTTGTCAACTATTGTATTCTCCAGTCACTTTTTGCCAGTCTCCAGTCACGCGTGGTTCCCGCTGGAAGCGTGCCAACGATTCATTTTTCATTCAAGTTTCATTTTTCACATTATTGGCAGTTTACTGATAAGTAATGATGCCAAACCCTCTGGAAAAATGTATTTACATGCTTGCCTGTGATTAGTGATGGAAAAGTGCCATGGCGCTGGTGCCAAAGTCATGGCGATTTTTCCATCACTAGTTGCATCGCATTTCCAATTTCGGTGCATTTCCCTGAGTGCCTGTGATTAGTGACGGAAAAGCGCCATGGCGCTGGCGCCAATGACATGGCGATTTTTCCATCACTAGTTGCATAGCATTTCCAATTTCGGTGTATTTACATGCTTGCCTGTGATTAGTGATGGAAAAGTGCCATGGCGCTGGCGCCAATGACATGACGATTTTTCCATCACTAGTTGCATCGCATTTCCAATTTCCAATTTCGGTGCATTTCCCTGATTGCCTGTGATTAGTGATGGAAAAGCGCCATGGCGCTGGCGCCAATGACATGGCGATTTTTCCATCACTAGTTGCATAGCATTTCGAATTTCGGTGTATTTACATGCATGCCTGTGATTAGTGATGGAAAAGCGCCATGGCGCTGGCGCCAAAGTCATGGCGATTTTTTTCCAACACTAGTTACACTGTGCATTTCTAATTTCAGTGCATTTCCCTGATTCCTTGTGATTAGTGATGGAAAAGCGCCATGGCGCTGGCGCCAATGTCATGGCGATTTTTCCAACACTAGTTACACTGTGCATTTCAATTTGATGCTATTTTCCATGCTTTGTAACCTTTGTAAAATTTAGGTGTTTCGCTGTGTAGTGTTGGAAAAAACGACATGGTGCATTTTCCATCACTAGTTTGATCATTTTCGGTCCTGTTCTGTGCTGTGCTTAGCAGTAACTATGCGGTGCTCTGCCATTACCGCAAGCCGTGCATTGTTCTGCATCATCATTATTCCTCCCAGCGATTGTTCTTGCGGTTTTGGCAGAGTCTGCAGTGTGCACGCGATTATCAAAAGCTCGCGACTCACCCGACTGCCCATATATACATGTACTCATGTATGGGGGGGGGGCGTGTGAAAATCCCCTGTCCGGTACGCACAAATGACCGGCGCGCACAAACGACTGGCACGCACAATGTGCGGCACGCACAAAGCTACAGTTTTGTGCTTACCGGGCGTTTGTGCGCACCGGACTTTCATTTTGTGCGCGCCAGTCATTTGTGCGCGCCGGGCGTTTGTGCGTAGAAGGCTTGGCCCCCCATAGCCATCGGCACCATGCCGTTGGGCCACGGCGGCTACGACCACGAACTGCGCTGCGTGGGCGGCACGGCGCCCTGTTCCATCATCGAATACGTCCTGAACCAGCGGCCGGGCGACAAGAAGCGGCAAGATCAAAGCGATCACATCACCGCGGCTGCGTTTGTGATCGGCCAGGTGTGCGATCAGTAGCGATGGAAAAGTGGGTGCGGCGGGCTTTGATTGGTAGGTACGATCGATGGCACGGTGCCAAGTTTTTGTTTTTATTTTCGGGCGAAAGTTGGTAAATATGATACAGCCATCGGGCCATACCCAACGATGGGTAAGTTCTCCAAAAAAACACTTTCTGTGTTTTGAGTTTTTCAAAAATGAATACCTGTGTTTTGAGTTTTTTTCTTGAAAAAACTTGAGTAACTCTGTTTTTATTTCTGTGTTTTTTTGTAAAAACTCGAGTTTTTTTGAGTTTTTTCTAAAAAAACTTGAGTTTTTTCCAAAAAAAATTTGAGTTTTCCCCCCAAAAATTTTGATTTACAGCATTTCGATCTGGAAACAGTGGTTTTCTTATAATATTGGTTTTGCACATGTTTTAACCCCACATAACATTTGTGTATTCATTCAAGTGTCAAAAAAGTCCATAAAAATGTCCACAATGAGGTCATCAACATCACAACACCAGCAACAAAATGCCCAGAAATGACGATTTACGCAGTACTCCAAAATTCTTCAATGGATGGAAGACTACGGAATTGATTTGAACTACAACTACCATATTACCTCAAAATACCCCCATGGGCATTATAATTTCGTCAGAAAGTTTTGTAAGGATCATAGAAAATAGTAGGCATTTATGTACCCAAAACAGGTTATAAATGCGTACAAACAGGATATATTTGAAATAAACATGTATTTAGATAGCTACACAACCAAGTACAGTCTATGTGTAGCTGTGATGCAAATTAGCAGTAATAAATACATCATGTACATTGGATACATGATGTACATCATCCCGGAGGGGGGTATTTTGAGGGGGGCGGGGCTTATTATTTCACCAGTCCATTTTGAGGGGAGTTAATTCAAGGGGGGTTAATTCAAGGTAATAAGGTATTCAATGTCATAAGGTAATAAGGTAAATGTCGAAACTTAAATTGTCAAATCCACCATGAGATGTGCATGCCATCTTGAATTTCTTTTTTGTACCATTATAAAATATGAATACATTATGTACATATTTACATACTATAGATGCTTATCTTATCTTGTTTGGTTTAACTGAATTAATGTGCAGTCAACCGCTTCGCTGAAAAAAAACACACAAAAACTCAAAAAACTTTTCTGTGTTTCTGTGTTTCTGTGTTCTCCAAAAAAAACTCATTTGAGTTTTGAGTTTTTCAAAATTTATGAGTTCCCGTGTTTCTGTGTAAAACAAAAACACCGAAACTCAATGAGTTTCTGTGTTCAATTTCTGTGTTTTTGCCATCGTTGGCCATACCATCACTAATGATCATCTGCCAAACACGGGCCACGCAAACATTAAATTCGAAATTGATAAATAATGATGATAATGACCGGTAAATAGAAATGTACAAACTTTCATCCGCTCTGTAACAAGTAAGGTTTTAGATGGCCTATAAACATTTAATCAGGAATGTGAAACTGCCCGAAACTTCAACTTCTGTTCTCATCTGAAGCTTATCTAACAGGGCACGGGATTGGCCCAGAAATAAGCTGTGACGCCATATACCTTTTCCATGACATACATATACCTAGGTATGTATTTATTTCATTTTGAGAATTCCATTCAGCTGTATTATTTTATGTATATTTATGCCTTATGTTCATTGAATTACGGGTGATATTCAACTGCTTTTTAAGGATACCGTATTACCTCGAAATACCCCCATGGGGGTTTATTATTACGCCAGCAAAATTTGAGGGTGGGTTTATTCGAGGGGGGGTTATTCGAAGGGGGTTTTATTATTTCGTCAGAAATTTTCATGAAATTCATAGTAAAGAATACGCTTTTTCTTACACAAAAACGGTAATAAACGTGAGAAAATAGGTTATTTGAGCTATAGATGTACATCTGTACACAAATGAGCGTATAAGTGTAACTGCGATGCAAATAAGTAGTAACAAATGCATCATGTACATTGCATACATGATGTACATCATTCAGGAGGGGGGGGGGTATTTCGAGGGGGGGTTTATTATTTCCCCAGCCCATTTTGAGGGGGGGTTTATTCGAGGGGGGGTTAATTGAAGGGGGGATAATTCGAGGTAATACGGTAATTTATTTGAAATGTTTATCACATTTGAGGAACATGCGCTGATGCAGTGGGACAAATACAGAATAACATTAAAGAAATTACACGGCATGCAAACAACCACCAAATTTGAATACATTTGAATCTACTTGAATTTTGATCAGTAAATGAAGTACATAAATACTTAGCACATAATCGGACAAGCACTAATAAAGCGGCGTTCACACAGTTAAAGGATGAATGTATATAACTTTCCATGAAAGTGGAAAGTTTCATGGAAAGGATTTCCATATCATTGCGATTGATTGAGGAAAAAATTGATTTCCATATCATTGCGACATCGTCTTTTGTAAAAAAAGAGTTCTATGGAAGTCTATGGAAGTTTTAAAAGTCAAAATCTCAAAGGCACTTCATTTTGTTAACGATGACGTCATAATGGAGTGTTTCATTGTGCCTGCGCATACTAGTTTTCACACAAAATTTGGAAAGATTATAAGGGCTCATTGTAGAAAACTCAAATGCCTTCGAAGCTGATTTGTGAGTTTTCCAAATTTCGTGTGAAAACTAGTGTGCGCAGGGCCATTCAGGAAAAATGCATAACATGCGATCGGGGAGTATACGCGAGAATTCTACCTCTTGCATCACAAAAAGTTTGTTTGAAACAGAGTTGCGAAGGTGTATTTACACTTACCCGAAATATCCGGGTAAATGGGTATTTATATTTACACTTACACTTACACTTTCCTAAAATACCCATACACTTTTTTTACACTTTCCTCAGCAAAATACCCGGGTAAAGAAAGTGTATTTTTTTTCTTTCAGATGGCCCTGTTTTATGCTTTTGAGAAAGCATAAAAGATGGTCATGTACAAACAATAACTGCACAGTGCACACATGCAGTTATGCATTGAATGTAGAAAATATGGCAAATGTACAAACTGGCCTGTGATCTCCAACCTTTGATCAGAACTCATGGTATTCTACAGTTTCATCATACTTTTGTAAAAAGGACAAGATCAATGGAAATTCACCAGCTGGACACAAAGTTGACTGGCTTTTGCATTGACATTTGCTGCATCTCCAATCTTGCATTTAAGCAGTGTGTATCGCATTGCTTAATCAGTAAATATCAACACTGAAAAAGTGCCATTATTAGTGAACTTCATACCACTACAGTATTTGCTACAGTCTGAAATGTTTCAACAAAGGCAGTAAAATGTGAAATGATGCATAAAAATGACAAATATATTGATCTAAAGGTGAAAACAGTGGTTTATTCTAATGCTCAACAGTGAGAGCCTCTTTCCAACAAAAATTTTTACACTTACACTTTTTTTACACTTTCCTAGGTCTTTTTGAAATACCTTACACTTTTGGTATCCATACTCAAAATTTGGAAAGTGTATTTACACTTACACTTACACTTTCCAAAAATACCGGTATTTTAACAACTCTGGTGTACACCCCTCAAAATTTCGATCAATTTCCCCCAACATTTTTAGTTTGACAGCCCGTTATATAAAAAACCACGAGGTGCCTGACCTCGCTTAGACAGCGTGGGTCGCCGACCTTCCCCAGCCTGTATACAGTATTCGTGGGGGGGTCGAGAATATGCCCTCAAATATTGAATAAATGCCCCCACTACAGTGCAAGATATGGCGCCCGGCACCGACTCAAATAATAGGTGCCGGACCTGGCTTGTCCGCAGTTTAATCTGTCGACACTGAATTTGTCGCTTCAGCTCCCATTTGTCGCTGGGCTTTCAACTCAGGCTTTAGACTTGGACGCCTCAATTGTACCCACCTGAACATTGTTCCCAATCTCCTCCTCGAATATTGTCGTTGGTCTGAACCTGCGCGGGCGCGACGGCTGGATTGTCGCTGGATTGTACATACAGTCACGTCAGACGCATTGATCCACAGAGTTTTTTCTTCTAAAACTAAAAATACCATAATATTTAGGTATTACTAAAAACTTCATTGTAGCAAAAAAATACAGTCGTTAATAAATTATATTGAAGTTGTAAAGTCTACATACAAATAAATGCTCACGTCGAATTCCAGTCTGATAAATTTGAAACAAAAATACATATCCATCTTGTTTCATATCATGTAACACCCGCCCCCTCAGTAGTGATGGAAAAGTCACCGGGAAAAATTGCACCGCACCGCACCGGCACCAGTGCCATTCTGAAAAAAATAGCACCGACACCCTGGAGCACCGGCCGGTGGCCGGTGCTAGCACCGTACACCGCACCGGGTAAAAATTTTTTGGCTGCCGGAAAACGGAACGGTAAAAAAATTTCAGCTGCCGGAAAACGGAAATGTAAAAATTTGTCCTGCGGAAAAGCGGAAACGGAAATTTGACACCCTATACATGGCCGCCGGGTAGCAATATATGACCGCCGAGTCGACATGGCCAGCGGGTTTACATGGGCGCCGGCACAGGCTCGTTGTTTCACCTCTGTTGCCTAGGTGAATGATTCTGTATGTACTCAAATATAATCAGAGTAGGTACCTATACTAAATTTAGATACCTATTAATGCTTCAAGCTATATTTTAACACATGTAGTCTACTGATCTATTTTACAATTGTAGTAGTTGATTGAACTTACTACAAAATGAAATCTACCATATCCCATCTGAATAAACGAACAGACAGCGAAATTGCTATCATCAGATCACATTTCTCCCACATTGCGTGAATTTGGTGAACAATTGTTAAAGTAACCTTATTGATTAAAATATGGTAAACTCGGCAGACTTTTAGGAAGTCAATGAACTACAGGATTTTCATACGAGTGAGCGCACATGAACTTGGCACACATCCAAGTTACTTTGCGTTTCATATCAATGAGTTTGAAAGACGCAGAATTTCTGTTTGCGTCACAGATAATGGCTGTGGAATACAATTAAGCGACCGCAAATTGTTGGTAATGCTGCGAAATCAGCTCGGACATAAAATTCCAGCGTAACATTCCATCACAAAATTCATTACAGGAAAGTGGATGATGTTACAGGTCTGCAATTTTTCATGGACAATATGTTTATCAATACCTTCATTGTGACCAAGGGTCATCGTCCACCGTCACTTCTATTTGATTGTGAAAATTCAAAAATTTCGATTTTACATTTTCAATTTTACACCAGCTGAAGAAAAGTCAATTCTACGCCAGGTGATTGCATGCAATGACATAGGGTAGAATTGATTTTTCTTCAGCTGGCATAAAATTTCAACCTAAGATAGAAATTTGTGAATTTCCACAATCAAATGGCAGTGACTGTGGATGATGACTCTTGGACACAATGAAGGTATTGATAAAATATTGTCCATGAAAAATTGCAGACCTTTCACATCATCCACTTGCATGTAATCAATTTTGTGATGGAATTTTACCCTGGAATTTTACATCCGAGCTGTAATCGCTCCATATGGCAGGTCAGGCCTATTACACACGTAAACCCATTATGCATGTATACCCATTATAGATACATTAAGCCTGCAGGGGTAAAAAGGGGAGTGGGTAACCCCACCCCAAACCGCCCAGCTATCTATCGATACCAGTGGCAAAAATTTTTTTGTTACTTTCCCCTGAACAGCCTCCCACCCTTAAATTGTCTAGGTATCTAGCTATCTGGAGCACTTTTGAGCAATTTTACCCAAATTTTCTCCCAAAGTCACCAATTTTCATACTTTTTATACATTTTCACCTTTAAAATCACTAGGTCATGTGTTTTATTGCATATTTTCAGCATGTCGGGTATAGTTAAATGAATGCCGGTTCTACATGTGTGATGGTTTACATGCGTAATGACACAGGGCTGCCAATGGCGGCCCACATACTAGTTGACACAAGTGTTCACTTAATTGCATTCTGCAGTCATTATCGGTGACGCAAACAGAAATCCTGCGTCATTCATACTCGTTGTTCTGAAATGCAAGGTAACTTGAACGTGTGCCAACGCCAAGTTCACATACATACTGTTTCGGAGTATACTGTAGGGGCTGAGACAGTAATATACATTTAAATCTGATAACGGTATGTCTATCACATTCGTTTCATTTTTGTATAGAAAGTGGGATTGAATAATATGTGCGATGAACCGAAGGAATCCGCCCATTAAATTGGGACATTTTAAATACCGACCATTTTTCATTTTTGGAATGCGTACGTAGCTAATAACCGAATCACTGACTCCTGTCATGTCTGCCGAGTTGAGCATTCATTGAATAGCGTTCTGTCAGTCGTGCATAGTTGTTAAAACGTATTTACGTTTACTCGACAAATACGGATACTCGAGTACTGCATAAGTATGTTGACGTTTCCTTCCAAAAAAAATACCGGTGCTCACTTACTCGCGTACTTTTTGGAAGTACGCGAGTACAGAAAACGTATTTCAAACAGGTTTTTAATAGGCTTTTTCAAAACATAAAGGAACCAAAGGGAGAGAAATGCTTGAAATAGGGACAAAATATCCAAAATAGCATAAAAATAGGCAAAAACACATTAACTGGTGAATTTGATGGTGAAAAAATTCAAAAAGTGGTGAATTTGAGCGAAAAGTGAGGCAAACTTTCTCAAAAATAGGTACTCACTTTTACGTTTTCCTGGGACTAAAGCAATTTACTCATGTTTACTCATGAGTAAAAGTAACAAATAAATACTTTACGTTTTCTGTACACACGTGTGAGTAAAAAATAAAATACTTTACGTGTACGTTTACTTTTGAAAAAGTTTGGTATTTTCAACAATTGTGCAGTCGTGTGTTAGATTTTAATACGTAAAAATAAAGGTACTATCACAAACGTGGCTTCTATTTATCATGTTCTAAGTACCGTATTACCTCGAATTATCCCCCCCCTCAAAATCGGCTGGGGAAATAATAAACCCCCCCTCGAAATACCCCCCCCCCCTTCGGAATGATGTACGTCATGTACATAAAATACGTCATGTACGCAATGTACATGATGTATATTACTGTTTATTCTGTATTGCAGCTACACATGGACATGTTTGTGTAGCTAATCTCCGTTTTTATGTCCAAATATATCTTGTTTGGACACATTTATTACCTGTTTTGGGCATGCAAATGCCTATCATTTACAACGATCCTTACGAAAATTTCTGACGAAATAATAAGACCCCCCATCGAATACCCCCCCCCTCGAATTAACCCCCCCTCAAATTTTGCTGGTGAAATGATAAACCCCCATGGGGGTATTTCGAGGTAATACGGTATTTGTTTGACATAGGCAAACAAACGCAACCAAGCATTTTATGGAGCATTTTTTCTGCCAGCATTGAATTTGCAGCATAAGAGTTTTAACGTACCGTATTTCCTCGAAATACCCCCCCCCCTCGAAATACCCCCCCCCCCTCGTTTGACCCCCCCCCTCTCGGGACCACTATGAAACAATCACCCCCCCCCTCGAAATACCCCCCCCCCAAATTGAGTGTAAAGGGAACGTACATGACAAATACTGCAGTTTGTGTTCTGCGTAGTGCAGAACACAGGTAAAAACAATGTCGTAATCACGTTAGAACAGTGTTTATACTGTCTACATGCTAATGTTAGTCTACAGAACCTTATAAATGGCGGTTTTTGTTGTATTTTTTGACGTCTGCGTACGTTTCAGACGACAATTTCGTACTGGGATTTGAAAATTTTTCTTGTGAAACAATAACCCCCCCCCCCCTCGAAATACCCCCCCCCCTCGTTTAACCCCCCCCCCCTCTCGGGACCACTATGAAACAATCACCCCCCGGGGGGTATTTCGAGGAAATACGGTAGGTATTTATTTGTGCCTGTGCACACTATGTAGTTTTCAGCCGAATCTTCGAAAACTCATAAAGCTATTTAAGCATTTGAGTTTTCTAGAATGAGCGTCCGTCAACTACAGTTGACGGAGATTAGAAATTATGTATTTTTGAAGACTCAAATGAGTTCAAAGATGGTTTATGAGCTTTTGAAATTTCGGTTGAAAACTAGTGTGTGGAGGGTCTTAAGCGCACATGTTTCATCATAAATATAAATAAATAGGTAGCTTCCATTAGCAACGTGTACACCAACGAACACAGGCGGCTTTCTATTTGTGTCAGTTTAATCAAATACTAAAAAACCAATTTGAAATGCAGGTTTTCGACATCTATCGATAACAGGCAGTTGCATTCACATCACATCCATTTTTCATTTTTAAAACCATTGATCCACTATTTATTTATAATATTAAACACACTCTACTACCGAGCGTCAAAAAATGGTTCTTAACTAAATATCGGCGTCACTTTTCACGCGCAAAATCAATTTCAATCTAAAAATCGGACTTTTTCTCCTCAGTCAAGCAGTGCTCTGCACAATTACGTTGTCAATGCCGACGGGGCAACGCATACTGCGATTTGAGGAGCGCGTCGTAAAGTTGCAAATTCAGTACTTTAAAGTGCACTGGAAGGATGCGGACTTTTGCAAGAAAAATGAGAGTGGTAGTTGTGAATTGATATTGGAAGCTAGCAGATGTCCCAGTGATGATGGAAGTGGAGATGGTTTGTTTTTTCTTTGACAAGTGTTTCTGCGTTTTTTGACGTGGCGCCAATTGATATCACAGGTGTCAGTTCCAGACCCTGTAAAGTGTAAAATGTCATTAAAAGACCCTGTAAAGTGTCATGTGTTTCCAAATCTTATAGTATCTAATAAAATATTATGTTTTTGTATACAAGTCTTACATTTTTTGCACTATCTGTCTTACAAGTTTTTGTGTACATGTCCAAAGTAAGATTTGGATACAGAAACATAAGATGTGGGTATGATACAATAACATTTGGATACAAATGACACTTTACATGGTCTTTTACATGACACCTGACATTTGACAGGGTCTTTTACATGATAGATAACACTTTACAGGGTCTGGGTCGAGCCTGTGCCTCTGTGAATGTTTACCCGCTGTGCATGTCACAGGTTATCTAGATTTTGACCATCCAAGGTGTTGGATAGATAACTAGATGCTCCTCTTTAGAGCTGGAATAGATAGGTGGAAAAACGTTTTGGGGCATATGGGGGTTCGCGGGGGTTCAATATATAGGATTATTCAAGATGTAGTAAAATCGCTAAATGTAGGTGAAAAATTACTGAAATTGGGTATATAAGCACATATACTACAAAAAAATAGTCAAAAATACGCAATAAAACACATGAACTGGTGATTTCGAAGGTGCAAATATAAAAAGGTATGAAAATTAGTGAGTTTGAGTGAAAATTTGGTCTAGATGCTCACCGGGTTTACATGCACAGAAGGTCTCAATCGTCTGGGTCTGCCCCTAGTTGTCAATCGAATTTTTATTAAAACTGTCAGAATGTGAATAAATTCAAATGAATTATATAATTGAAAATTTTATGTGTGATTTTGACACTTTGATTATAAAACTGAATTGACAACCTAAATAAATTGCGACACTGCGACATGCACACAGCCTTTTTTAGTCTGATAGACATTCCTGTAACCGTTAAGTCACCTGGAACGGAATCTCACTCATCATGTTCACCCTTCCATTTTCCCTAGGGTGTCAAAAAATTTTTTTTACGGAAAACGGAAAGGTAAAATTTTTTCACTTTACGGAAAACGGAAAGGTAAAAAAAAAATTTCTGCCGGAAAACGGAAAACGGAAAGGTAAAAAAATTTTCACTCAGCGGAAAACGGAAAACGGAAAGGTGAAAAACAATTGTCGGCCGGAAAACGGAAAACGGAAAAATGAAATGCCAGAAAACGGAAAACGGAAAGCAAAGTTTTCACGGAAACAGAAAAAAATAAAGTGAAATTAGCACGGTAATAGACAAATTTGCAGAAGGAAAACCTGCATGCAGGTTTGCCTGTTTGGCTTTGATTGTGGTAGCTGTACATTCTGCAACTATGGATCATGCCTGTAACTTCCCTTGTAGTTCAAGCTTAACTGAACCAACAAAAAATCATCAAAAAGTAGCCATAGTGGCCATAGGAAAGGAAACACTATGACAATTTCACAGTCTAGAAGCAGTGGGAATCACTGATGACCCCTATGCAATTGATGACGACATTGCAGAGGAGATGATAATAAATAGCATAAAATTCAACGACAACAGCAAATGATACTAATATGACTGGCCGTAAAAAAAAAAGTATCAGTGACCTGCCCATGGGAAAAGCAGAAGCCTTGGTGCGGTTTAAATCACTGATAAGAAGATTCAACAAAGATCCAAACTTATTTGAACAATACCGGAAAGTTTTGGACAACCAACTAGAAAAGGGAATAATTGAGATCTGTGATGACAAAACAGACAACAAGGGGATTCATTACCTGCCACACCAGCCTGTAATCACGCCGGGCAAATCGACATCATGCAGAATCGTGTACGATGGGTCGGCAGGTAAGCCCAGTTTCAACGAGTGCCTTTTTAGGGGACCAATTACAACACCATTAGCACTAGGCATACTCCTGAGGTTCAGGGCAGGCAATCTAGCATTAATTGCTGATATTGAAAAGGCATTTTTGCAAATATGATTGCATGACCAAGCTAGAGACTACACACGATTTTTCTGGCTGAAAGATGCCTCAAAACCAGTAACTGAAAATAACTTAATAGTACTTCGTTTTAAATGCGTACTGTTTGGACTTGTCTGCAGCCCAGCAATTTTGGGAGCAGTCATAAAATACCATTTAAATGTGAGAATAAACAACATGAATGAATATGAAGAAAATGAAGGGGAACGAAACCAGTTGGCGATGATAATTAACAACATTTACGTCAATAACTTCATCATGAGTGTCACGAATGAAGTTGAAGCTTTAGAACTATATTACAAAGTCAAAGCTTTATTTAACCAATGTTCTATGAACATGAGGGAATGGCTGTCAAACTCTAGATCAGTCATGAATGAAATAGCAGAAAACGACAGGAGTCCAAAGGTGAATAAAATTGTCGCAGTAATGGGCATGAAATAAAATCACCGAACGGACATGCTGGCAATATCAACACCAAAATTGCAAATTGACAGCATCACAACACCAACCAGACAAAACTTGAATAAATTATTGGTGTCAGCATATGACCCAATTGGGTTCACAGCACCTGTTTCACTGACCCTGAAATCCCAGCTGTCAATGCTGCTCCAAGAGACAAAAACAACACGATGGGATGAGCCAATTGAAGATAAATACAGATTGAAAAACAACGGAAAAATGCCAGAAAACTGAAAATCAAGCCAGAAAGTGGAAAAATGGCCTGGTAAAACGGAAACAGAAAGGTAAAAATTTTTCAGCCAGAAAACGGAAAAATGGGCCGGAAAAACAGAAACGGAAAGGTAAAAAATTTTCAGCTGCCGGAAAACGGAAAACGGAAAGGTAAAAATTTTTTGGCTGCCGGAAAACGGAAAACGGAAAGGTAAAAATTTTTTGGCTGCCGGAAAATGGAAAACGGAAAGGTAAAAAATTTTCCTGCGGAAAGGTGGAAACGGAAAACGGAAACGGAAATTTGACACCCTAATTTTCCCACACCTCATCATTCCAAACAACCCTCAACCTCAATTAACCCCCCCCCCCCAATCAGCGCTGCCCACGGGCCAGCCAAATTGCGGCCGGGCCACCTTTGCGCCGATCGATTTCACGCCTGCCGCGTGCGCCGCCTGCCCCATAGCCAAGAAGGACGACTGCGCCGCCAACATGCTGGCCGACGGCAGGTGTAGCGAGCCCGGCCGCACCGAGTTGGCCGGCAGCGGACACATTATTAGGTTGACCGTGTATATGGGCGGCGGGAAGGAGGTGCGTTGGGCATGGGGGGGAATAGAGCTGAGCCACTACTAGGATCTAAAAGTGTCTGATAAAATTTGTGAGATAAGAGTGTCAATAAAAATGTCAAGATCTAAATTTTACCGGGCACTTTAAATTTTACATAAGACATGACGAAATAATGTGGCATTTTACAGGGCGCAGGACCGCTGCCAGGGAAACATCACCCTTATCCATGCATC
The DNA here is from genome assembly GCA_964036195.1 of Sphaerolaimus hirsutus. Taxonomy (NCBI): domain Eukaryota; kingdom Metazoa; phylum Nematoda; class Chromadorea; order Monhysterida; family Sphaerolaimidae; genus Sphaerolaimus; species Sphaerolaimus hirsutus. Next base: position 3,241,951 of record OZ038460.1, on the reverse strand, counting down.
ATTCCGTTACCAAAGTTATTCATTTGTGCACTATTCATGTCAATCATGAACTTTGCCGATCCTAAACTGTGTTTATTCAATCAAGTGACTATTCACAACATGACCACATGACTCAACGATTCAGAAACCCCCCCACCCCACCCCAACCCCCCCCCCCAGATAGCCATCGGCACCATGCCGTTGGGCCGCGGCGGCTACGACCACGAACTGCGCTGCGTGGGCGGCACGACTCCCTGTTCCATCATCGAATACGTCCTGGACCAGCGGCCGGGCGACCAGAAGCGGCAAGATCAAAGCGATCACATCACCGCGGCTGCATTTGTGATCGGCCAGGTGGGCGATCAGTAGCGACGGATAAGTGGATGCGGCGGGCTTTGATTGGCAGGTACGATCGTTGGCACGGTGCCAAGTTTTTGTTTTTATTTTCGGGCGAAAGTTGGTAAATATGAAGCGGCTATCGGGCCATACCATCACTGATGATCATCTGCCAAACACGCGCCACGTAAACATTAAATTCGAAATTGATAAATAATGATGATAATGACCGGTAAATAGAAATGTATAAACTTTCATCCGCTCTGTAACAAGTAAGGTTTTAGATGGCCTATAAACATTTAATCAGGAATGTGAAACTGCCCGAAACTTCACCTTCTGTTCTCATCTGAAGCTTATCTAACAGGGCACGGGATTGGCCCAGAAATAAGCTGTGACGCCATATACCTTTTCCATGACATACATATACCTAGGTATGTATTTATTTCATTTTGAGAATTCCATTCAGCTGTATTATTTTATGTATATTTATGCCTTATGTTCATTAAATTACGGGTTATATTCAACTGCTTTTTAAGGATAATTTATTTGAAATGTTTATCACATTTGAGGAACATGCGCTGATGCAGAGGGACAAATACAGAATAACATTAAAGAAATTACACAGCATGCAAACAACCACCAAATTTGAATACATTTGAATCTACTTGAATTTTGATCAGTAAATGAAGTACATAAATACTTAGCACATAATCGGACAAGCACTAATAAAGCGGCGTTCACACAGTGAGAGAATGAATGTATGGAACTTTCCATGGCAGAAAGTCCTACGGAAAGAGTATTGGAAAAATTTGATTTCCATATCATCGCGACATCGTCTTTTGTAAAAAAAGCGTTCTATGGAACTTTCCTGGAACTTTCCAAGAACTAAGGAAGTTTTAAAATTCATGATGACGTCATGATTAAATGACATCATGATGGAGTGTTTCGTTCAGAAAACGCATAGTATTCGGTTCGTAAAGGGTTTTTTATACGCATAAAATCTACCCTTTGCATCACAATAAGTTGATTTGAAACTATTTTTGTCGTCGCAGACATACCGTATGAACGCCATTCGAAATACATACCTACCTAAGATGATAATTTTTTCCGGTTTGAAAAATGCAACACTTCTGGCACACAATCTAGTGACACGGTTTATTTGGAATAGATATTTACAAGAACACGAACAGAAAACGGAAAGTCACTGATTACAAAAATAACGTAGTTTAGAATCTTTAAGCGTTTTAATTTGAAATATCTTCAGATATCATATTAATTTACCGTATATTCTCGAATTTACCGTTATTGAGACTACTTTGACATTAAGTACATTTTATTTATTTATACAAGAATATACGGTAATTATAAACATGTCAGGAAAATTTGAACAGCCATCTCATTCTGATCTGATAATCACTTCCTAAGTTACTCAGAAAAATGTGCAAAAAACGTGCCCAATAAATATCTCAACTATTTTGGCTACCGTATTGAACTAAATAACGCGACACAAGTATTTTTGTATTGTCGGCTTCATCGTCTGCGATCTAATATTTATGTTTTCACCATCCAGACAACTGCTGAAGATTGTTTTTGCATGAGTTGGCACAATTCCAGTTCACATTGCGCATTTAGCGGTCTTTTATGATGAACCAAAAAAGAGGCGCGTTTTTTGGCATAATACGGTATACCGTGGTACTAAATATATAACTTCCCTCATGGCGGCAACCAATTTTCCTGTAAATCAAGGCCGATTCAGCAGACGTTCGATGGACACGTTCACGTCGCCCAAAGAAGCGATCAATGCTGAAAAACGTACAACGTTTTAACGTTAAGCTATTTTACGATCAAAAACAGATTCGAGTCAAAAAAAATATCGAAGTGCGAAATCAGGGCCCAATTTCGACGAATTTACCATTAATTTGACGGGATTGCTGCAGCTTATATTTAAGAGCTCCGGCCCTGATCCCGGTTATAAAATTGTTCTCACATCGCCTATATCTCAAGTCACGTATCCAATATCAAATTGTCAGCCTATCCCAGTCACGCACCATGTCAAAGTCATGTAAAATGTCCCAAAAACTTGTCAACTGTAACGTAACACGTATAATGTCCATCAAAAATGAAGACAATTCTAGCTGACATTTCACAATTCACATCTAAAATTAAACCAATTTGCATCACACTCCAATTTCGCAACTTTACAGGGTGCTAAATTGGACCCCCAATTAGGGTTCAAACGGGATTGACTTTTCGGGATCGGGATCGGGATTCACTTTTTGAGATTTCGGGATCGGGATCGGGATTGGGGTTTCGGGATTGGGATCGGGATTGGTATTTTGAGATTTCGGGATCGGGATCGGAGTTGGCCGGGATTGGGGTCACGGGATTGGCATTTTTTTCGGGATCGGGATTGGGGTCTAGGGATAGAGATTTTCGTCATTGTTCTGGCATTCACAGTTGTTCATTAAGGTCTCAAAACACTGTTGGATGCCAGAAGAGTGACATAAAATGGACGCTGGGGGTTTGCGTTCACATTTTTGCACGCAAAAATGTTATTTTTTAACTTTTTATAATTTTCACTATTTTTCCGGGATCGGGATCCCTGACTTGGGAGATTCTCGGGATCGGGATTTGAAAGTTCTCGGGATCGGGATCGGGATTGGTATTTTTGGATGTCGGGATCGGGATTGGGGTTTCGGGATCTGGATCGGGATCGGGACAGCTAAATCCCGGAATTTCACGGAATGGTCCTAGGGATGGTACTTGATTTTTCAACAGATTTTTTTTAATTACAGGTGTTTTTGACAGATTTTTCATTATTTTCAATTTTTCGTTATTGTCATCGAGTATAACCATTTTCAGCATAATGTGTTTTCAAAATTGGCAAGAAAGCTTGAAAGTTAGGTTCCCACGGAATTACACAACTGAAAATTTTGGCGCTTAGACAAAAAGCAAAAAATTCAACTGATCAGATAGCTGCAGAACGATCGGCAGCCCCCCCCCCCCCGGGCAAAAATACAACCAGATAAATATTCCTACCCAACACCCAGCCAAACCAACCATATTGGCCAGCTGCTGTATCATATTCATCATCTGCTGTTGCTGCTGCGCATCGGGCGCGTCGCCGGCACCGCCGCCAGCCTGTTGCCCACCCTGTGCGGCTTGGCCGCCACCGGCTGCAGTGGCCGTGGTGCCAGTTGTGTTTCAGCGTCAATATCGACTGTAGCAAAATCTCACACATCCGTTAGTGTCGACATCAAACATGGGTACAATTTTAATATTGAGGTAATTATACACATAAAAAATGTTGAAAAATGAAATCGAGTATCAACATGGAATGTCCAACTTTCAGCGGGAGTTTGATTTAAGGCGCTGTGCCCTAGCCGAGCCGTCCAGACACCGATATCCACACATGTTTAGACCCGAAAGCCAACGGCTTTGACATTCTTTCCACTCTATAGGAGACAGTCCCGCACACAGCAAACTAAAGTATCAAATGTCACGCAAACTGTCAATAATAAAAAATAAAAAATTTAATTACTGAACATACACGTTCTGCATGACATTTGACAAAATTGCATGGCATTTCACCTGACACTTAACCTCACACTTTACCGGGCGCGGGACTGCCCTCGGGGGCCACAACCCCCCAACCCCCACGCACCAGCGGGCACCAATTCAGGCGCCTCGGTCCTGAGCACCTGCAGCGCGTCCTGTATCTGCCTGAGTGCGTTGAGCACGCGCGGGATGCCCATGGCGCGCATGACCCCCGGATTTTGCATTTGGTTCATGATTTGAGGCATCGCTTGGCGCAGTTGTTCGCGCAGCGCAGGATTATTTGCGACCATAGGATTTGCTGAGAGCATCTGTGGAGGGGTTGGGAAAATGGGGGGTTGGGAAAATGGGGGGTGGTGTGGAAGGGCTGAACCAGTGTGAAAAAATATAGTGAAAATCTTGAAAATTTGATAATTTTGAAAATCAAAAATTTTGAAAATTTGAAAATTGAAAAAAATATTCAAAAAATCCAAACTTAAATTCTAAAATTCTAAAACTATTTTCGGGTAATTCAAATTTGAATTTTCAAATTTGAAAAGTCATTATGAAAATTCAAATAATTTTTTCCAGAGGGTTTGCCATCGTTAGCTGCAGCACAGCTCTCTCTCACAGCAAAGCGTCTCCCCCTGGCAAGCGCCATTGTGGCCACACAAGCTGGTTTTCAATGTTCCTTTTTGAAAACTCTCCTAGGCGATGCGTCGCTGTACGGAATTCAAAAGTGTGCAATTTGCACTTTTATTTTTCAAAAAGTGACAGCATATGTGAATATTGGTTTCGGCAAGTCACATTTGCCGTTCAAAGTTCACATTTGCAGAACATTTTTGAAAACTGTAGGGCGACGCGTAGGCGACGCGTCGCCAACAAAATACTCTGAAGACAATTTTGAAAACTTAAAATTGAATAATGTAGTTTTCAAAAATGTACATTCTAGTTTTCAAATTTGCAGAACATTTGTGAAAAGTGCGACGTACAGCGACGTCGCTGTACGTCGCTGTACGTGCCAGTTTTCAATATCTGTGCAACATATGTGAAAATGCGTCGCTGTACACACAAAAAGTAGCAAAATCGTCGCCAGGCGTCGCTAGTTTATGGATTTTCGCCAACTTACTCCAAAATCCTTTAAAAAACACTGGATGGATGGGTTAATGTAAAATTAAGAGTGTACATGCAGTATTTTATGCTGCATGTACTGATGGGGTTGTAGAAAACTTGGGATGCATATAAAATAAAATAATTTTTTTTTTAAAAACGTCACTGTGGCGACGTTTCAGGTGACAACTGTATATGTCACCTGTTTCCATAAGTTATTACCAATCTTGAAAAGTACTTATAACATGACAGAATTCATAAATTTATCAACAACACCGAATCTGGGACTTGGTACTACTGTTAATTAAATAAATCTTTCTGAAATTTGTGTGTACCATGCAATTGTTAGTCATGATCTTGCATTAAAATATAAATATATATATAATTTTTCATTTCATTAATTGATAAATATTTGTGAAAGTGATTTATACATGCAGTTAGGTTGGCACTCTGTACAATGGGCTAAATGAAATTCAAGATGCCATCACAGAGAAAATGAAAGACTGGTTTCGATGTACTCATGGCAGACTTAGATACTGCTCAATTGCCAGTCATTGGTGAATTAATCCAGTATGACCAACTGCTTGCACAATCTTTGGGTCAATACCAGCATCAACACTCCAAGGTGACCAAACAACTAAACAGTATCTGGCTAGCTGCCAAACCTGATTTTATGCATATAACATATGTCTTATTTTGTGCACTTTCACCTTGCATCACATTTACTAAGCTGAGTTTTCCTGAGCACTGCTTGGCTCAGCTGGACTGGAGTTTTTTGAGTTTTTGCTGCAGGCTGGAGTGTTGTAATGGCCTCCACTGGGTGCTTGGCAGTTAATTTATACCCTTTGCACTGACACTTGGAAGTTGTGCACATACAGTAAATAATTTTGAAAAAATCTCTGGAAACATAAAAAGACTATGTGATTTTTCCAAGCCTTTTTTGCATCTTTACATTTCTTTTTCAAGACTTTCACTCAATTCCTCAATTCCATGGATAGATCCAGATAACTTTTGAGTTTTCAAAAAGGTTCATGTTTATGTTAAATTTTGTGACAGATCGTAATATTAAATGAAAACATTTCTGAAAACAATACAATAAAATTGTTTTTATTTTTTTTGTGCTAGTGTATTGAATGTGACATTGTCTCAGTCAGTGTTCACTTGTTGTTCATTTTTTTGGCTTTCATTTACATACAAAATCAGCTGTTTCAATTGCACTTGTGATTTAAAAAAAAATTATTATCATTACTTGTTTTGCAGAAATGTTATTGAATTCAGTTGTTTTTTTTTTGATGTGAAAAAATAAGGGCTTTTTACTGTGATAATGCAATAATTACAGATACACAGATGTAATTTTAAAAAATTATTTAATGTTTTAAGCATAACCACAATTTCTTCATCATCTTTGAACTTCTATTGTGAAACATGGTATCAAATGAAAGAGAAAAAAAAACTGGATATATATCTGAGACGGATATCATATACAATGTAAAACTGAATTTTTAAAAATATTTATAGTTAGAAAACAAATTAATTTTTAAAAATATGTATAACAGCGCTAAAAATATACAATACAGTCCCAAAAATCAAGCATAATTTTCTGCATCACATGCTGCTTACAGCTTGTCCTACAAATTCGTACTTATTCAACAAAAAAATATTTTGTCTGCAGCATTTTACCAGAGTTTTCAAATATGTGTTCTTCCAGAGGAAAAATAGAAAAAAAACAAAGATGGCGGCCATTTGTCTCATTACACAGACTGTTTAAATGAATTTGAAAACAAAATAATGGGTTTTCACAGAGGGAACCTTGAAAACCAGCTTGTGTGGGGCCATTGAAGACGCACATACGTTATGCACATTATGCACATACGTACCCTGCCTATCTGTTTACTAGCAGTACTCTCGACGACCTTCGGTCGTGTTTTGTAGTATTCTAAAGCAATCAAAACATGCAAAATGCATCATTTTATTAATTCGCTAAAGTGCTAAAACCATGAAAAAGCATCTCAAAAAGCAAGCAGAAAGAATCTCAAGTACGAATATTTGCAAAAAATCTTTTAGGTATCCACCTCTCAGAGTAAATAAAAAAAATTGGGGAAATTGAGTTAAGTTTTCGCCCAGGCACCATCTTTATTCCCTACATTTACTCCGAAATTGGGCGCCAACTTTTCCCTCAATTTTCCATGTTTGGCGCCATTTTCCAGGTTTTTACATTGAGAGCATCTTCCACTCTCCAAATTAGGTGCCATTTTAACCTCATTTTCAATTCTCCGGCCATGTTGCCAGGTCAAAATGCGACCTGCGCAACTGTGAGACTGCGCTGGGCGGGCTGCCATGTCAATATGCGACATGGGCAGCATGTTGAGCGGCTGCGCTGTCGTGCCCTGCGGCATGGACAGCTTTTTGCATTTTGCTTGCATTCTTATTCTTTCATTCAGGGCAGTCACCACAAATGGCGATGGGGCACTTCGAAGAGCAGTTCCTGGGCATCTGGCAGGCAACTCGAGTTGACATGGGTCAACAAGGTTACATTTTTTTTTTCTCTCGCTGGCGGAAAATTGGGTGGGGTGCGCACGCGCGTACTTCTTTGCACGATTTTCCGCCAATGTCGGCACCCAAGAATGGATGTACCCACTCGTACCATGTATCCAACACGTTTCTCCCCATGGGTAAAAAATTGCTAAAATTTTCGCCTTTCACACCGGAGTTTTTGCATATATTTACGTTTTTATTCCCCCCACAATTTTGCATTTCCATGCCCGCTCCATCGGGCAACCCAATTTCGCTGAAATTTGTTACTTTTAGGGGGGTTACAGTAATGAAGTGGACTTCATTACCGTTACAATAGAACAAAGGACACTTGATAAGTGCCCCAGACTCAGCTGAGGGGTGTACAAATGACTTTTGGGCCGGACCCCCTTGAGGAGCCCAAATTCGCTCAAATATTGGCGACTCTCGCCATTTGATAAACTCACATAGTGAGTTTATTGTCGACGCTTTCATTCGAGCGTCGATTCTTTTTTCAGGTTGAATTTGTGTGCATGGGCTAAAACCATTTGCACACGCCTCACCTGAAACATTTGGCTGCGCGCCGTTTTCGCGCAGTTTCGCCCTTGGCAGTTTCAGTCTGCCATTTTGGCGAAACGTTTCTTGATTTTGTTTTTTGTCTTACGTTGTCGCGACATTCTTTTAGTGCGCAAAACCCCTTTTTGCGCAGATTGTGCCACTAAATGGCACCGGCGGATCAATTTTGGCCGCCCTATTTCTACTTTCAACAAGATTTCGCCGTTGGCAGTCAATTTTTGACCGATCCGGCGAAATTCCAGTCCGAGCGATTTGGCACTCGGCCAGCATATTTTCACGGCCGCCCTATTTATTCTATGGACCCGGAAAAGGATCAGGGCCACGGAGACAGCGGGGCGGCGTGATAAGCAAGGTTTTGGGTTTGCGTGAAGAAGTGTGATGATTTTTAGGGGGAGGGAATTACTTGGGGGGGGGGTAAGTTGGCGTCAGCGGAGTTGCGGTTTGAGGTTGGGGGTTTTGAGGGGGTTGTGGTGTAGGGTTGGGGGTGTTGTTTGGGGGTTGAATGTAGTGATTTTGCAGAGCCGACCCCTGCCGAAATTTTTTTTGTGAAAGACTTTACCGAGTAAATTTCCGGCGACCACCCTATTTACACTTCGTAAATATTTTCACTTTTCACAGCCCAGAGAAATATGATTCGAGGAGCGATAGCTGAGGAAAAACAGCTGAGGCAGGGGGCTGACGCGGTGGGGTTAGGGGTTCCCCTTAGGGGCCGGCCATTTTTCATTCACATTCTGGCGAAATAAAAATTCAACTCGGTCGGCCCCTGTTTTTTTGGTTTGTTTGGGTTTGTGCTCCCGGGGGGTATGTTGTAGGTGAGGGGGGCCGCTCTATATGTGCGCGGTGCTCGTGTAAGGGCGTAGGGCCGGCGGTCCGCCGTGATGTTCACACGGCCAACTTTGAAAAATTCAAAATGTTTTTGTTCTGTTGAACATTTTACAATATTACACGGCCAGGTGAACATCACGGTTGATCTATTGATGTAGCCCCCCTCCTTTATCACTTCGCGACGCAGCTGTGTGGGGGGTAACTCATGTGGAAGCAGCTTTGGGGGGTGTGGCCTATTCCGGCTGCTTGATTTCTATTGAATTTGTACATACATTTGTACAAACTGTCCCGGCTGTTTTGAGTTTTTTCCAGCCATCTAGTCACTTCATTTTTCAATCTAGTCAAATTTTCTATTTTTTTATCAATATTCAATTTGTTTTTGTTGACAATACTCGATGAAAATTCATGTAAATGTTTCTTTTGTAATTGTAAACTATTTTTATGTAGGAAATATTTTTTGCCGCATCCACATAGGTTCGTGTCCCGCCACACCTACTGACTTCTGCCACTGCTGACTCACAGTCAGCATTGCACTGTGGCCCTATACATGCTCGTGGCGGGCGCAAAGCGAGGGGAGACTGAGTGAATTTACGGGGGGGGCTTTATTAAGGTGCACGCAGCGCTTTTCTTGTCCCGTTTTTTTCAACCATTTCCACAATATTTATATAAATATTTGTGATCGTAAATATTTTCATAAACTTTTCAAAAACAAATATTTTTGCAATTTTCACGTAATTGAGCAATTTTTCACCCACGGCGGACATAAATACCTTGAGAAAATCTCATTTTACATATTTTACGATATTGAGCAAATTTTCACATTTTCCAGCCCTCAAATCAACGTTTCTCTAATTCTCTTATCACACTGTCCCACATACTTTTGCTCTGTCGGCCCTGGCATGATTTTACTGGGGTCAGCGCTGGCGACGGTGCCTCTATGCCCTAAATCAGTTAAATCTTTTGTAAACTCATTATCTCACTACCTAGATAAATATAATATTTTCCACCAATGATAGAAATTTAAATTTTGCGGATGCAACATATTTTTATTGACTGCAGCCTGTCGCCCTCAATCATCTCACAATCCTCTTTTCCAATGGTGCAGTTTATCGCAATGCATTTTATCTACAGCGATGAGGAAGTGACATTGTGCGTTTTTGGGCCGTTTTTTGCATCAATAATTATTGCTCGCCGCGTAGTGATGGAAAAAGCGCCAGGACTTTGGCGCCAAGCGCCAAAAGCGCCATGGCGCTTTTCCAGGCTTCGGCGCCAAGCGCCAATGGCGCCAGGACGTTTTAGCACCAAGCGCCAAAAGCGCCATGGCGCTTTTCTTGACCAATGCGCCAGGCGCCAATGGCGCCAGGATGCAATGGCGCCAAGCGCCAATAGCGCCAGCGCCAAAGTTATTTCGCTCTCTTGAGATTCAGTAGCAGTTGGCGGTGTGGCATATCCATTGTATTATTACTTTGTGATTGAGCGTGTACAATTTCAGATACAGATTGACATTGATGGTTCTTTTTATTGGTTTTGTATTTTTATTACTGTAAAACTTTCCGTTTTTCATGCTAGTGTTTAATAATAGGATATTGTATGTTATGGTCTCCAATCGGGATTTGGAGGGGTGTAACCCACCCCCAAATAACCCAGCGTTTTAGCAAATTTGGCCCAATTTTAGCTCAAAATCACAATTTTCATGACTTTTTTCCTATTTTTCTTGTCCAAAATCACTAGTTAGTGCCTTATTGTTTATTTTCGGCCATTTTGCCTATATGAATATGTACCTGTGTACTTATTTTTAGCCTTATTTCTAGGGCTCGAAACTCGATTTTGTTCAAACTCGAGTTCGAGTCGCAGCCCCAAAATTTTTCCGGTCGAGTCGGCGAGTCGAGTTCTGCGAGTCAGTGAAAATTCGAGTCGAGTCAGGCAAAAAAACTCGAGTCTCGAGTCGAGTCGGATACGTTACTTTTTGGTATGACCCTGGCAGAAAATTTAGATACTGGTTTCTCTACCAATGTTTTCACACACATTTGATAAAGTCTAAATGCCAACAGTTTATTTTACTATCAAAATAAAGTGAAAATATCACTTACATGTACAGTTTCTTGATGTTGCCACAAATAAAGTTGCAAAAATAATACCAGCTTAGCATTGGAAATACAATATCTTTTAATGATCTGTTTTTTTTAGAAAAACCATTGAAAAATGTCATCTGTAGACCACCTGGCAAATTACATGTAAAACCAATGGCAATGGTTGGAAAGCAACTTCCATTGTAAGAAACAAGTATTTTTTATATTCACAAATGATGGGGGCACTTATCGTATGTAAATTATCAGCTACAACCTGGGATTTATCAGGTATTTTTGAAAAGGAGTATTTGTTTACCCTCTGTAATGGTGAATGAATGTCTGAAAGCTGAAATATCAAAACTCCCATGGACCCTATGGATAAAATTCATTTCAGCAATCACTAAAAAGAAATTAGCTAACTATCCAATCACTGGGAGGTCCTTAATCCAGAATACCCCTGTAGTGTACTATACAATATCAAACCAATGTGCATCCACATATTTACTACAGCGGTGTGAAACATCAAAAATCACCCTTCTCTTAAAGCCTTTTTAACCACAATTCCATGTCGAAATTCACTTGAAATGACCAATGTTTGGCAAAAGGAAATGTACGTGATCAGTCAACATAAAATGGATCTTTGGAAGAAATCACAAGTCTATGGCTCCGATATTTGCAGCCATTCTATTGCAGATTACAAAGCACTCAAACTTGACTGATACCTATTTAAATGTTGCATGTTGCAAGTTTGAAATGTGAATTGTGCACGGTTTTTACTCTGGTGTTGGCGCTTTTTTGGCGCTTTCTAAAACACCAGCGCCAAGCGCCAATGGCGCCAGGGCATCATAGCGCCAAGCGCCAAAAGCGCCATGGCGCTTTTTCATTGCACAGCGCCAAGCGCCAATGGCACCACAGCAAAAAGGCGCCAAGCGCCAAAAGCGCCATGGCGCTTTTCCACCACTACCGCCGCGTTTTTACAACGTCATTTTGTCTGCTCAACTCAGCTTCAACTTGTGAGTTGAGCGCATACTTTGCACAGGATCTTACCATAATTTAATGAATACAATCTTGTGATAATTTTCGAAATTAAATTTTCAATAGTAACAATGAACTATTACGATCAAAAAACTGTACAACATTTGGTGCATTATTCAGATTGGTTATGGTAGGTTTCCATACCAAGTGTTATTTCCATATAGTAAAAGAACTCTTGCGAAAATTCCACTTTTAAAAACTGTTGCGCGCTCAAATCCCCAATTTTTGTAATTAACATGCGCTGTTTTTCTTTTGTCCATTTTTTACCTGCCGTTCTATTGGACGTGCCATCTATTCGATGCCGTTTTTTTGCAGGCTACCAATCTATTTTTTCACTAATTTTGTTCACTTTTTTCAGACATTCTTTATTTGAGATCAGTTTTATTTTTATAGATACTTGACCTTAATTACGCCACATCTTTATATCAGAACATCAAAAATTTCGCAGTTCAATAATCGTAAAATGGGTTCCGGGCTGCAAACACCAGCCAAAGTTATGCAAACAATTTGTGCCTGAATCGTCGCTGACTGTATCGTCAGTTCGGTAATGGTCACTGTCCGAATCGCATGTGTGCTGAGCCGCAACTGTGCTCATAATATGCACATGCATTGAGTGGTCAACTTCTTGAGTGGTCAATGATACGGTAACCAGGCGCACCTAAAGGGTTTCCCCCCGCAAGCGCGCAGGTGGCACATGCGCTACGCGACTGCGGCTAGTGATGTTAAAGGCACCGGGAAAAATGGAACCGCACCGCACCGGCACCTTTGCCAACGCATGAAAAGGGCACCTGGCACCCTGGGGCCTGGGGCACCGGCCAGAATATGGCACCGCACCGCACCGGCACCGGTGCCTTTTGGAAAAAATGGCACCGGCACCGAAGGGCACCGGCGGGTTGCCGGTGCTAGCACCGAAAGGCACCGCACCGGGCTGGGATTTCTGAAGTAAATATCGGGCAGTTTCTCAGTGGTCTCACATTTGGAAGTGCATATTTCCATGAATTTTCCACCGATTATGATGGTTGAGCACTTAAAATGATCAGAATGATGTGGCAATCACTTTCATGAAGCAATTACAATGATTACAAATGAAAGATAAAATTTTTAATTCACTACAATGTCCATAGCCACTATTGTCTACTGATCAGAGTCGTTGCTGTACAGAGAATGGAACTATCTCTTTCATAAACTGACAACAAATTTTGAACAAAAAAGTAAAATAAATATAAAATATAAAAATGATATAAAATTCAACGGGTATTATCTGGTATAATGGATTTCACAGTAGGTATATTTATTTGATGGGAGGTTTACAAAATGGGCAAAAACGGTTGGGTAAATATATTGCTGTTTTTTTGAAATATGAATAAGCACATACTTTGGACAAAATTGCACAGCACATTAAGCCTTGGCCGGTGCCTTTTACTTTGGTCCTGGTGCCAGCACCTTTGGCACTGGCAAAAACATGGCACCGCACCGCACCGGCACCGGTGTAGTGATGGAATGGCGCCATGGCGCTGGCGCCATTTGAGGGCGCCAAAGGGCGCCGCGCCATGGCGCCCTCGGCGCTTGGCGCCCTCTTCCTGTGGCGCCCTTGGCGCCTGGCGCCCGCTTTCTGAAAGGCGCCATGGCGCCCTTGGCGCTTGGCGCCCTTTTCCCGTGGCGCCCTTGGCGCCTGGCGCCCTGCCTAAAAAGGGCGCCAAAATGGCGCCAGCAGGGTTTCAAGGTGAGTAAACGTGACTGACAATGTACATGTAAATCAAAAAAAAAGCACATGCATGGTTATTTGAAATTCGCTGTAAAAAATGGAGTAAGTGGTTCAAGTGGAATAAAGTAGTCCGTCTGACGGTTCATCAGACGCATCCTACGCACTGGTAAATATTATTGAGAGGGTGTTTGGTGTCTGTATGGGATGTGATCGGTGTGCGCGGCGATGCCGAAAGTATGCCGGCATGAACGCTCGTCAAGTACAACTTGCGATATTTGCAGTGAAGGTTTTGCTTTGTTGAATGAAGATTTTAATTGTGTCTCAAACTCAATCTAATTTCATAATGATGATAGTCTTAGTGAGTATAATTTTGTGCAGAAAATGTTGTAGACTGTCTCGTTTTTGTTGAATTCATCATGGGGAAAGTGAATGAACAAGTGAAATACGTGCACTACGATGCGGAAGCAATTTTTAGAGTACAGACAGGGTGTTTTATGCAACAATCTATTGGCGCCATTGGCGCCCTATTTTCCAAATGGCGCCTTTGGCGCCCTTTGCTCTTGGCGCCCTTGGCGCTTGGCGCCCTCTTCCCGTGGCGCCCTTGGCGCCTGGCGCGCACTTTCGGAATGGCGCCATGGCGCCCTTGGCGCTTGGCGCCCTTTTCCTGTGGCGCCCCTGGCGCCTGGCGCCCTGTTTCCGAATGGCGCCATGGCGCCATTGGCGCCTGGCGCCCTTTTTTCTGGCGCTTTTCCATCACTACACCGGTGCTATTCTGAAAAAAATGGCACCGGCATGGCACCCCTGAAGATTGCAATGGCACCGCACCAGCACCGGTGATGGTGCCCTACGGTGCCCAGCACCGGGGCACCGGTGCCCCGGTGCCTTTACATCACTAACTGCGGCCCGGGAACCACACGCGCTAAAGCGACTCACCCCCCCCCCCCACAAACACTTTAGTGCGCAGCCATTAAGCGGGAATTAGAATCAGCGTCGATTCGACGTGAAATGATGACGTGAAATGATGTCGTGAAATTAATTACACAAGTGTGGATCATGCTACGGGTCAATTTTCTAAGGATAATATATGAATCAATACCTCAATCGTGTCCAATACTGAGTGTTATCAGCCACAACTAGAGCGAATTGAAAAATTCAATTTTTATCATTCCACGTCATCATTTTACGTCAGGGAACAACATGACATTTCACGTCAGACTATTGCAAGCAATAGTCTGACGTGAAATGTCAAGTTGTTCCCTGACACTGTGACGTGAAATGATGATGACGTGGAATGATAAAAATTGAATTTTTCAATTCGCTCTAGTTGTGGCTGATAACACTCAGTATTGGACACGATTGAGGTATTGATTCATATATTATCCTTAGAAAATTGTAGACCCGTAGCATGATCCACACTCGTGTAATTAATTTCACGACATCATTTCACGTCATCATTTCACGTCGAATCGACGCTGAGCTCTAATTCCCGCTTTAAAGCGCTTGTGATTTTGGCGGGCGTGCAGCGATAAACGCGCTGGAAACACTACGCGTTTGCGGCGCGGACAGCCTGCCCCCCCCCCCTCGTTTAACCCCTCTCAAAATTCTCACTCTGAAACAATCACCACCGGGGGTGTATATCGAAGAGATACGTTACAGGTATTTAAGTTTACTGTTTTTGATGATGTTTGATGTGCTTCTATAAGTTTAACAAAAATCTTTCCCCACTTGAAACAAGTTTCATTAAATATACATGGTCGGGCTGAAAAGTCCCCGGGCAGTGCTCGCCATTCGCGCTAGGGGTAAGGCGCTCCACACGGTGGTTGACGCTACTTTTTAGAAGTCGATTGAGTCAACTCAGAGTCAACTGTTTTAAGTATAACTATTTTTAATTTTTTACCTGTGTTGATTAAGAAATATTGAGAAGTCGATTGATGTAGAATGAAAGAAGGGGATTTTTTGGATACATATTGTAAATGGCTCAGAGTCAATTGAATTTTTGACCAGTTGACTCTGAGTTGACGCTAATTTTGGCGTCAACTAGCGTGTGTGGGACCTAAGCTACGGTCATAAAATTTTAACACGTTCATATTTCAGGTGTTTTGAGTTTTCACCCAAAATTTCATCCCTCTAGCTCCACCCACTGCGGAACTGTGGGGGTTACAATTTCGGTCATTTTGTACTGATGTACACATGGTGCTCTAGCACAATGCTGCTTTAAGTTGTGAAAATTTGGCTGGTGTAAGCCACCAGTGTTGAAAATGTGCCAGCACTAAACAACATTATCTATGATATCATAAGCCTAGTCCAATTTTCAAATCAAATTTTCATGTAGACTTGTCAAGTGACAAGAAAACTTGAAATTTGCATTTAGGCATATTATTTTTCACGAAGTCATGTGATAAGCCATTTTCACATTTCATTTTTGAAATCACTGACTTCTTGATAAAGTGCCAAAAATGCTAATTTCAAGTTTTCTTGTCATCTCGTCACAAGTTTATTTATTGTAAATGTTTCAGTAATTTATATATTTTTTCTGAAAAGCTGGCGAGATTTCTATATATTTTTATTTTTTTTAAATTCTGAGTGATATAATTATATATATTTTCTGGAAAATAGGTAATTTTTTCAAATGCTAATCACAGACCACAGTCACTCTGGCATTTGCACATTCATTCCTCCTCCGTTGGGTCCTCCGCAGAATTATCCTGCAAAGCGATGGTTAAAAAGGATTGAAAGCCCGTTGGATATGAATTTGGGTGTAGGAAGAAAATGTAATCGGGGCTCGGTTCCCAGTATCGTCGGGCGGGGTTTGGGGGGGGGTGGTCCGCGGGGCGGGTTTTACAGGCTTTTCCAAGGTATAGACGGAAAAAAGAGGAAAAAATCGCTAAAAATAGGTGATAAATTAGTATAATATCTAAGCACCCTAGTCATCTCGTTAGAAAAAATGGTGTCATTAGGTGGCTGGTTGGTGACTCTTAAAAGATTGCGGCTGGGCGCACAAATTTTACAGTAAATCTATTCAAAAGTTCCTCACTACCATTCACCTTGGGCATAACTCCTTCATAACCTGGGGCTTTATGCTTGAGTGTTTCGTGTGAACTCAAGTGCTGTGAGTTGGCATAGTACCAGCCGCACCTTGGCATTTGGCACCTGGTGGCAATCCCAAGCCCTGTAAGGTGTAAAGTAAAGTGTCAAATGTAAAGTCAAATGCAAAGTAAACTGTCAAATGTAAAGTCAAATGCAAAGTAAACTGTCAATTGGCAGGCAAAGTTCAGTAATAAAATCTTTTCTTTTTTGTTTTAATTGACACTTTACTTTGCATTTGACTTTACATTTGACACTTGACTTTACACTTTACAGGGCTTGGGACTGCCCCCTGAACGGCAGCGTGCTGTCGTGACGCGCCATGTGTTGAATGAGGTGGTTCTTTCTGCTAAATGATGCCTCACATTTGATGAACTTTTCATCAACGTGTTGACATCTCCATCTGTTGCCCTGTGACACGGAAATTGAGCTACCGTATTTCTTCAAATAGAATGACATAAGCAGAATATAAGGAGTCTTTAACCCACCACACCACACCAAGATCCACCTTGTTCCAGATTATATTAGGTTGTAAACTAAATAAGTTTAATTATTGAAGCTTAATAACTGGGCGATTTTTGGGCGATTTGGATCGTTCAACACTTAAGACTCGCTTTGCGTAAGAACCAAACCTGTGAAAGCACAAAAAAATTTTTTGCATTTTTTTATCATGGAATTGGAATCTAACATATATAGAAACTCAAAATTTCCTTCCATACATATATCCAAAATGTCATCTTCCTACTGAAAAAATCGATAAAAGTCAAAAGTCATCATTTTTCTGGGTGTTTTTTGGAAATTCATAATCTTTGCTTGATATTATCTATCAATATAATATTTTGGATTTTTATTAAGATAGTGTTGGAGATTAATTGGCACATACAAATTAACTTCATCAAACTTTTTTTACGCACCAAAAATAATGGCTGAAATTTTGAAAATGGCGCCAAATTTTCAGTTTGTAATTGAGAGCTTAGCTTTTTTTACAAAAACTGTGCTCAATTGCATAGTTTATGATAAAAAAATAAAATCTAAAAACTAGGCCTGCACTTTTTTTCCAGGACAGTTTGAAGCAGCCCGACACCCATTTTACCATCACAGAGAATCCCACTCAGAAGACTCAGATTAAGTTGTATGCAAAACGTTTCTATCATACGCTTGAGTTATTTTTTGATGGTCTTTCATTTGTATATCTCCATTTTTCATTAAACATAATTTGGAAGGGTGCTGTCATACAAAAATGCACTTTTTATGTACAAAATTTAGACTCCCTATTTTATCGTGGATTTGGAATCTACATATATACAAAGTCAAAATTTCCTTCCATACATGTATCCAAAAATTCCTACTGAAAAAATTTATCAAAGTCAAAAGTCATCATTTTTCGGGCTGTTTTTTTTTGGAAATTCATAACTTTTGCCTGACATTACCTATCAATATAATATTTTGGATTTTTATAAAGATAGTATTGGATATTAATTGGCCCATACAAACAAACTTCATAAAACTTTTTTTTCTCATTGAAAATGATGGCTGAAAATTTGAAAATGGACCCAAATTTTCAGTTTGTAATTGAGAGCTTGGCTTTTTTTACTAAAACTGTGCTCAATAAATGATTGAAATAGTGCATTTTTGTATGACAGCACCCTTCCAAATTATGTTTAATGAAAAATGGAGATATACAAATGAAAGACCATCAAAAAATAACTCAAGCGTATGATAGAAACTTTTTGCATACAACTTAATCTGAGTCTTCTGAGTGGGATTCTCTGTGATGGTAAAATGGGTGTCGGGCTGCTTCAAACTGTCCTGGGAAAAAAGTTTTTAGATTTTATTTTTTATCATAAACTATGCAATTGAGCACAGTTTTTGTAAGAAAAGCTAAGCTCTCAATTACAAACTGAAAATTTGGTGCCATTTTCAAATTTCAGCCATTATTTTTGGTGAGAAAAAAAAGTTTGATGAAGTTCATTTGTATGGCCAATTAATCTCCAACACTATCTTTATAAAAATACAAAATATTATAGTGAAAGATAATATCAAGCAAAAGTTATGAATTTCCAAAAAACAGCCCAAAAAATGATGACTTTTGTCTTTGATCGATTTTTTTCAGTAGGAAGATGACATTTTCGGATGTATGTATGGAAGAAAATTTTGAGTTTCTATATATGTAGATTACAATTCCACGATAAAAAACGCAAAAAAATTTTTGTGCTTTCACAGTTTTGGGCATGTTTGGTTGTTAAGCGGGAATTAGAGCTCAGCGTCGATTCGACGTGAAATGATGACGTGAAATGTCGTCGTGTAATTAATTTCACGACGACATTTCACGTCATCATTTCACGTCGAATCGACGCTGAGCTCTAATTC
>OZ038460.1:3148264-3222617 GCA_964036195.1 Sphaerolaimus hirsutus | reverse complement strand
TCTGATCGCTGCCAATGTATGTTGCACTCCTGCGTGCATCAACTTCTCATGCTGGTCTCTGATGATCAGCTGAGTCACTGTAGCCGTTGCTGGCAACAGTATGAGTGGCACTGTGACCTCCTGTGGGTCAGTATACTCCATTCTGCCATGGCACTTCAGGATTCCATCCTGATGCATTTGCACATTGAGCCATTTGATTAACTGCTGGTCTGCAGCTGTTTTCTTGCTATTCTGACTGTCTTTGCTGTGGCCTGTTGCCAGAATCTCTGCCACTCTTTTGTAATGATTTTGTTGCGTCACTTTGATCCAATATTTCAACGCAATCTCTCTCTCTTCAATACTGATAATTCCCGGTGGTTTTATTGTACCACAGATACTTTTCATGATTTCTGACAATCCATTCTGACTGTCATTTCTGCTGCGCTTTTTGTGCATCTGTCGCACAAATCTCATCACGTATACTGTTGAATCCAGTAACTTTGTCAGTGATGAGAATCTCTGAATCTCAATTCCCAATGGGTTGCTTTGCTTGCTTTCATCAGCTTGCACATTGCTGGCATCTGGGTCACTGACCACTTGCTGTGTGGCGCCCAGGTAAATTGGACTGGCTTTTGGGAACTTGAGCTCTTCTTTCTTGATTTCTGCCATTACTTCTGGCGTAACTGGCTCCACTTTCGGCTCTGGCCACTCTCCAGTTGTTAGCCATTCTGGCCCCTTCCACCACAGGTTACTGCCTTCCAACTCTGACATATTCATGCCTCTTGTGGCCATGTCAGCTGGGTTCTCCAGTCCTGCAATGTGTCTGATGTGCATGTTCTCTGTCTCACTCTGAATTTTCCTGATTTCATCCAATCTGTTCTTGACAAAACATGACAGTGGCTTCGCTGTTGTTAGCCACTTCAGACAACAGGTTGAATCTGACCATACAACTGTCTGACTGAATTTGACGTCCTTGAGCTCTTTGTGAATAAACTTTGACATTCTGCTGCCGATCAACATTGCTAACAATTCCAGCCGTGGAATTGTCACTTCTGGTTTCTTTGGAGCTAGTCTCAATCTGGAGTACAGCAGGCTTGACGTGCCGCTGTCATTTTCTGTTTTCTGGCATATGTATGCCGCTGCGCTGTATGCCATTGCTGAGGCATCAACGAAAATGTGCAGTTGTGCATCTGCACTACTCTGATAATTCAGATTTCTGTTGAACTTGATCTGTCCAACCTTGAGCAATTCTGTCTCTAATTGCTGCCAAATTGCTGTCTGTTCCTCAGACAGGGGAGTATCCCACTCTTTGGCACTTGGTCCTGAATGCCATAACATCTGCAAAAATCTCTTTGCTGGCAGTAGGACAGGACTGACGAGTCCCATTGGATCAAAACATCCCGCAGTCACCTTTGCAACTGTCCTTTTCGTGGGAAGTTTGATTTTCTGGTCAGTTTCTGATAGTTGTGATTGCTGAACTGTCTTTGGCGTTTTCAGCCACATCTGGTCGCTTTCTGTGTCCCATTTCATTCCTAAGACTGTTGTGACAATTTCCTTGGCCACATCTGACTCTGCCAATTGCCAAGTAAAGTTCTTGTTGTTGCTGTTCCATTCTCTCAGATTCATCTGTGCCTCTGTGAACAGCACTTTGGATTCCTGGTACAATTCGATTGCTTTCTGCTCTGTGTCCACACTGAGGATCAAATTATCCACATACAGATTTTCATCGATCAATGTTGCATTTTCTGTGCCAGCTTGATTCAGGTGGTATCTGACTGTCAGCGCCAGCAGCACTGGGCTGCAGATTATACCAAATGGTACTCTGGCAAATCTGTAAATCTGAATGTTGTCCTCCATGGATGGTTTCGTGGGATCCTTGTACCACAGAAATCTTGTCACATCTCTGTCACTGTCCTGCAGACTGATCTGTAGAAACGCTTTCTCTATGTCTGCGACCAGTGCAATTCCATGCAATCGGAATCGCATCAGCATCCCTACCAGCTGTGGTAGTATAACTGGACCGCGGTACATGCACTCATTCAAGCTTGGCATGCCTGGCGGTTTTGCTGAGGCATCATATACCTCTCTGACCTTTGTGGTAGTTTTCTCTGGCGTTATCACTGGTTGATGAGGCAATATATGGAATTTTCTGCCATCCATAATATCCTCTTGGACTTTCTCAATCACTCCTTGCTCCTCTTGTGCTTTCATGATTGCCTGAATTTTCTCCAGTAATTCTGGGTCTCTCTTGAGCCTGTTGGTGAGGTATCTGAACCTCTTGAACGCCATTGCTTTGTTATCTGGGAGTTCATGCAAATTTGGCTTGTACATGAACTTAACAGAGTACCGTTCATCTGGGTTTCTCTGTACACTCTCATTGAATTGCTTTATGGCCTCATCATCCTTGACGAGGTCTGGCTGGTCCATTATGCCAATGGTATCCAGTCTATCCATATCTTTGACATTTGGTACAGGAGCAATTGACAACGGTGCTTCCTCGTACCACTTTTCTCTCTGAATTTGATGCACAATTGTGTTGACCACTACCGGATATGCACCATCCGTGGTCCATTGATTTCTGTTGCTCGTCAGCTGCCCACCTCCCATCAGCAATCCCAATTCTGATGGAATGACATACAATCCTGACAGAAGTCTGGTGGTGCTGGTGTTTCTGGACATCAAGTCCCAGAAATAATTCAAGCCCACTATAATGTCTGGCTTGAACTTGCACTCTGTCCCTTTTTCTTTGGGAATTCTGTCTGCAAAATAACTCTCATCCGGGAAGTACTTCTGCAGGTACTTTTCGTCCTGTTCTGACACAGGCACTTTGACTTGTTCTGTGGTCAACGTCGGGACCACATCAGCCACCATATCAACTTTCTGGCCATTTCTGAGCCGCATTCTGAATTCCACTTGCTGTACTACTTTATAGTGCGGCTTTTCATTTCCGAATGTATACACCTGGATGTGGTGTTCACCTGTACTCTTCAAATTGAGTTTCTTGGCCACTTTCTCTGACATGTATGTTCCCTGGGATCCTGTGTCCAGGAACGCTTGAATCTGTAGTGGTGGCTGTTCAGGCTCCATCTCTGTATCCATTTCTGAAGCCTCAATCACGGTTCTAGCTGTCATCAACATTGACATATTCCTGTTTACTGACAGGTTCACTAACGTATTCTGTTGCTTTGTATTTGGTTCTGTAACCACTGTGCTGGATATGGTTTCTGTCTCTACCACTTCTGGTCCAGCTTCTTCCACAGTGACACAATTCACTGTGGCCTTTCTCTGTTGGCTCTGTGCTGGTCGACCAACCGTCGGCACAGACTTTCTGCCATTGTTTGCTGATTGCTGGCCGTTCTGTTGACCATTTGCTCTAAATGCTGGAGTTTGCCGTCCAGCGTTTCCACTGCCATTGTCACCAAATTTCTCTGGGCACACCGCAGTGTGGTGCCTATTGGACTTGCAATAGAAGCAACTTCTTGTAAATTGACATTGATTCATGTAATGCCCTTTCTGCAGGCATCTCAGGCATCGCTCTGCCTTTGACAAAATCACTCTCCTTTCTCTGGCAGTTTTAAACTTTGGACACTTATCATTAAAGTGTAATTGCTGTGTGTCATTGCAGAACACACACGGCCTCCCAGGATTCATGAATCCAGCCTGTGGTGCACTCTGACCATTCTGGATCACAGACATGCTCCCTGTGCTGGTCCTTGGGTTCTCTGGCCCTCTGAATCGATTCCCATTGCCTTGGAATCGATTATTGAATTGCTGTGCGCGTGGATTATTCCCGAATCCTTGGCGCGATTGCTGAACTGGTGCCTCAGTTTGCTGTGCATGCTGTACAGCCTCACTGAGCGCTAGCTGCTTGCCAAACAGCTTTCTGAATATCTCCACCGTCAAGGCTTCCTCAGTTCCCTGTTCCTTCTGGATTTCTCTGAGAACCTCGGGTGGTACTTTCTGTTGCAGCTGGCTCAACAGCATTGGATGTTCCACTGATTCACCCAGTGACTCCAACTGCTGGAGCAGCCTTTCAATTGCATCAAACAAAATTCTCATATCCTGACAGGTATTCCTGGCCTGTCGCAGCTTCATGATATTACTCATCAGCGTGTTTCTGACCACAACTGGCTGGTCATATCTCTTCTTGAGCATTGCAATTGCGGGTGCATAATTCTCTGCGGTCACACTCAATCCACTGATCATGCCAAATGCTGAGCCTTTCAGCAAGCTCCTCAAGTATGAGAACTTGGAAATGTCCTCCAAATCTGTCCGATTGTGAATGTGGGATTCGAACATTTGCCACCATGATCGAAATTTGACAATTTCCCCAGTAAACTGTTCCACTTCCAGTTTTTGCAATTTGACGCTTTTTGCTGTGGTTGCATTGGTTGAACTGGCTCCCTGAACAGCTCCCTGAGCTGTCAAAGCCATCTGGGCAGCCATCTGCTGTATGAATGCTGTATTGACTTCATACATGGTATTTCCGCTCTGTTGCTGGATCATGTCTTGCAACTCTTCGATGTACACATTCATGGCTACAACTTTCTGTGTCACCAAGTCTGACATATTTGCATATTCCTCATATGAGTCTTGGTATATCTTCTGTTCTTGTTCCATCTGGTCGGGTTCGTCAATGTCCTTGACGATATCCCTCCATGCGTCAAATTGAGTTCTCACTGCAGTCATTGCACTTTCCAATTTTGCACCCTCCTGTTTAATAGATGCAATCACTCTTCTCATCTCTGTTCTCTTATCATCCTTTGATGCTTCCGCAAATAGTTCCAGGTCATATTTGGCAAATTCTCTTGCCAATCTACTTTCCACCCTGTGCTTTGCTGGCCCCAGGGTCTTTCTGATGTGACCCGTTGGCGAAACCATTTTTGCTGATGAATTTTCCTTCACTGTTTCTCTTTATAGTGTGTCTCCTGTGACGCCTGTAACGCTTCTCTGCGTCTTTCTGTGTAGTGCTCTGTGCACTACGGATTTGTTGTGCCACGCACAATACCAATGCAGTCCTACAGGCCCCTGACGTGTTCTCACGCGTTGACCTTTACTGCACTGGCACCAGGTGTGTTCCTAAAGCCCCTGAC
Organism: Sphaerolaimus hirsutus; assembly: GCA_964036195.1. Taxonomy (NCBI): domain Eukaryota; kingdom Metazoa; phylum Nematoda; class Chromadorea; order Monhysterida; family Sphaerolaimidae; genus Sphaerolaimus; species Sphaerolaimus hirsutus. The sequence goes on along the minus strand of OZ038460.1, from coordinate 3,217,545 downwards.
GTGATTCTTTACACGCGTTGACTTCAACACACCGGTCAAATCCAACTGGACAATAAACAATTTATTTGCCCAGCAGTGTGCGCCCAAAGAGGGTCCGTACACACTCTTTCTGAGCGCTCTGGCGCTCTTTCTGGCACACCTGTGTGCCTTGTGACCACGCCGGCCACTTGCTTTCCTGAGCGGCTCCTGTGCCGCTGTGCGCAGTGCTGCACTTGCCGTGTCACCTGTGACACGTTTCTGTGCACTCTGGTGCACTTTCTGATTCCGGGCAGTGTTTCTGTACACTGCTCTGCAATTGCGCCTGTGCAATGCAGTATTCTGGCACTTTTGTGCTGTCTAATTTGATGGTACCGAGCAGGCACAGCGTGTATATTTGATGGGAGCTCCGCAAAGCTCCTACACGCTACCAAGTATCCTAATACTTGGTTTTCAAATCCACTCTCTGTCAGCTACAGCCCTCTGTCAGCTACAGCCCTTTGTACACTGATACCCCTACTTTTGCACTTCCGAGGTATGAGTCCACTCTTACCCAGTGGAGCGAGGGACCTCCGCGAATGCCCAAAAAACAGCCCTTTGACTAGCGTGGCTCTGTGGCGATCCTGTCTCCGTCAGGTCACCCTCCCTTGGCATAGGAAGGACGTGCGAGCGGTCACTGGCGTCCGGATGTCCAGGAGCGTCCAGCAAAAGTTTGACCACCGTCCGACAATGACTCCTTGTCAAATGCCGGTGCCGCCCAGCGTCTAGCACCTTGCTAGAACACTGGTGAAAGCTGCCTGAAATCCTGACAGGCTTGTCAGAACTCCAGTGTCCTCCGCGCGTGAGCGTAGAACCGCTCCCAGGATGTAGACAGGAGTGCCGTGACTCTGGCACAATGCTGTCTGCAAATCAACAGCCAACGCTCAGCCAAGGCCAAACTGATGTTCAGCAGTACTTTTGAAGTTCTGCCAACTGCCGCACAATGTTCGTTCCGGCTTGGTGAGTGCACAATGTCATGCAATCACCCTGCTTGCTGCGCCATGTGATGAAGCCACCGAAGTCAGCGTCTTCTACCACCGAATCCGGCAACTCCAAGACCGTAGTGAGAAACGGCCTTTAGAGTGGTTGATTTCCCGTTGTAGCCGAACGTCCACTTGTCGACAGCCAAGTTGAGTTTATTTCGTGGTTGCGTGTTGAAAGGGGTTCGAAATTGTTTCAGGTACTTTATTTGATCAGATACAGCCAAATATAAAAGCGCAAAGCCTAGCGAGCTTCCTAGTCAAAGTTTCTATCGCTAGCTTATTTTCGTTCAGAAGCTTGGGGTCCGCAGACTGAAGTAAAAACTTCCAAAGTAGCTAAGACACGGAAATCATGTATAGAAAAACAGCTACAGTAATTTCCTAATACAAATACACAAATAATTCACAAATGCAACAAATAAACACATCTAGCCGAAACAGTTGCCTTATACTGCGCGTGCATACATTCAAACAATTATGGTAAAGAAATACCAAGTACAAATTGGGCTAATAGAAAACTATTAATCTTGAGAGGCGCGAAGTCGGCAAACTCGGCCGATTTACTAATTTGGTTCAATTTGTCAGAAAACCTTGACGCACATTGGGACTAATATAATAGGGTTTGAAAACTGTAAATAGTAGTGCAAATGTTCCTAATGACGTAAATAGAGTAGGGTATATTCGATATAATAATAATAATCACTTCCTGGAAACGTATATTTCATAATGGATAAATTGGAACTTATTCAAGTAAATGGGTATAATATTTGAGCAGGGTTTGTAATATATTCTTTGGTATAATTTGAGCAGGGTATTTACCATAATGTCAAAGTAAGTATAATATAACTTGTGAGCAGGGTTATAATAATTATGCCTACGCGAAGGGCTTCATAAATACGTACAGTAAATGCTAGTTGCACACAGGGCACTATTTCTCTATTAGGACGCTGGCCTAAGTAAATATGTAGCACATAAATATTTACAAGATTTGACTTTATCAACTTACAAGTAAACCATGTAAATGTATATATAATAATGATCAGAAAATTATGGCGAGTTGAATGAGCCTAATTTCATATTAATACACCTAATAATAACTTATTCGACTTTTTAACCTAAATATTTCACATAAACATATCAATAACTTACAATACACTTTCCTAATTAAATATTCTCCATGGATAAATAATATAGTGTAGGAAATATAATTTGATATTTTGCGTGGTAAATAAATATAGTGCATGAAAAGTAAAATAGTGCAAATAAGTAAATGTGCGAATATGAGCCTAATTATCAATTCTCTGTATTTCTTTATCCATCCATTTTGCCACGGTCAGCACAGCGCCCGACCAAGGCCACAGAAAGAACGCTCATTTGCGGGGGTTTGTTCAAGGTTATTGCATTGCCGGGTAAGGGTTGGAGCTTTGGGCCTGAACACACGCTACAAAGACACTAGCACTTATGAGTTCACCAATCACCCTGGGTGATGGGAATAATTAATCGGCACTGCTGTGCTCTTCACTGTAAACTGTGCTCTGCATGTGTCTTGCAGTCGCATGTCAACAATAATTGCCGTTTAGCCACTTTTCCACCCATTACCTAGTCCTAAATAAAAATTGCACTTGGTCGGGGAATTTTCTGAATGTTATCTATCGGGGCACCAAGGTGTTTAACAAAGTCAACACCTTTTAGCTTAACAGGAAACTTCAAAGCTTTTTTAGCCCATTCCCAGACACTGCACCCTTTTGACCGAATATGTAAACTTGATAAAAACCAAAATAGGAATTAACATTCGAAATTACATATTGGAAATTGCATTTAGAAAATGAAAGTAATCACTTAATTAACTTAAAATGCGGGTAACCTAATTAGCTTAATTAATAAAACATGTAATGAAAAAATTAACATCACACGGGAAGTAATTACGTAATTAACGGAAAAGAAAAATACTTAATAAAATCATGGCCGCAGTAGTGTCCATTTGGGCGTACCGTCCTGGGGCTGCGGCTTCGTTGGTGGATTTGCAGTGCACAGCGAACTGCACGTTCACTGTGACTTCCCTGTGCACCGCGGGCCGTCATTCGGTCACACATGGTCATCCTCGAGTCGTCGGAGTGTCTGCACAAAATTGTCGTTACGTTTTTATGCATGATTGGCTAGCCATATTTCCACCTACAATGGATCGCTGTTCGGCGGCTGGGCGCCACAGTCTAAACACTAGGGTGTCCAAACTAGGGTGTCAAAAAAAATTTTCTATGGAAAACGGAAAGGTAAAATTTTTTCACTTTACGGAAAACGGAAAACGGAAAGGTAAAAAAAAAATTTCTGCCGGAAAACGGAAAACGGAAAGGTAAAAAAATTTCACTCAGCGGAAAACGGAAAGGTAAAAAAAAATTGTCGGCCGGAAAACGGAAAAATGAAATGCCGGAAAACGGAAAACGGAAAGCAAAATTTTCACGGAAAGGAAAAAATAAAGTGAAATTAGCACGGTAATAGACAAATTTGCAGAAGGAAAACCTGCATGCAGGTTTGCCTGTTTGGCTTTGATTGTGGTAGCTGTACATTCTGCAACTATGGATCATGCCTGTAACTTCACTTGTAGTTCAAGCTTAACTGAACCAACAAAAAATCATCAAAAAGGAGCCATAGTGGCCATAGGAAAGGAAACACTACAACAATTTCACAAGCTAGAAGCAGTGGGAATCACTGATGACCCCTATGCAATTGATGACAACATTGCAGAGGAGATGATAATAAATAGCATAAAATTCAACGACAACATCAAACGATACTATATTGACTGACTGATAAAGAAAGTATCAGTGACCTGCCCACGGGAAAAGCAGAAGCCTTGGTGCAGTTTAAATCACTGATAAGAAGATTCAACAAAGATCCAAACTTATTCGAACAATACCGGAAAGTTTTGGCCGACCAACTAGAAAAGGGAATAATTGAGATCTGTGACGACAAAACAGACAACAAGGGGATTCATTACCTGCCACACCAGCCAGTAATCACGCCGGGCAAATTGACATGCAGAATCGTGTACAATGGGTCGGCAGGTAAGCCCAGTTTCAACGAGTGCTTTTTTAGAGGACCAATTACAACACCATTAGCACTGGGCCTACTCCTGAGGTTCAGGGCAGGCAATCTAGCATTAATTGCCGATATTGAAAAGGCATTTTTGCAAATAGGATTGCATGACCAAGCTAGAGACTACACACAATTTTTCTGGCTGAAAGATGCCTCAAAATCAGTAACTGAAAATAACTTACTAGTACTTTGTTTTAAACATGTACTGTTTGGACTTGTCTGCAGCCCAGCAATTTTGGGAGCAGTCATAAAATACCATTTAAATGTGACAATAAACAACATGAATGAATATGAAGAAAATGAAGGGGAACAAAACCAGTTGGCAATGATAATAAACAACATTTACGTCAATAACTTCATCATGAGTGTCATGAATGAAGTTGAAGCTTTAGAACTATATTACACAGTTAAAGCTTTATTTAACCAATGTTCTATGAACATGAGGGAATGGCTGTCAAACTCCAGATCAGTCATGAATGAAATAGCAGAAAATGACAGGAGTCCAAAGGTGAATAAAATTGTCGCAGTAATGGGCATGAAATAAAACCACCAAACAGACATGCTGGCAATATCAACACCAAAATTGCAAATTGACAACATCACAACACCAACCAGACAAAACTTGAATAAATTATTGGTGTCAGCATATGACTCAATTGGGTTCACAGCACCTGTTTCACTGACCCTGAAATCCCAGTTGTCAATGCTGCTCCAAGAGACAAAAACAACACAATGGGATGAGCTAATTGAAGATAAATACAGATTGGAAAAACAATGGAAAAGAGCCAGAAAACTGAAAGTCGAGCCAGAAAATGGAAAAATGGCCTGGTAAAACGGAAACGGAAAAATAAAAATTTTTCAGCCGGAAAAACGGAAACGGAAAGGTAAAAATTTTCAGCTGCCGGAAAACGGAAAACGGAAATTTGACACCCTAGTCCAAACGCGTGGGCCGCACCGACGAGCCATTTCTATTTACTGTTTCATTTCTATTCTTACTATTCTTTTAACACACATACCACGGTTCACTACGGAAGTCAAGGGTACATAGCGTTCAAAAAATGGCCAATTTTGAGAAAATATAATTAAATATAATCTCAGAAAATCTCTCTAGAGATAAAATATAATAAAATATTTTATGTCATTTGGAAAATATAATTAAATCGCTGAGAAAATCTCCCATGCTTGAATAAAATCTCAAAAAATCTCCCTGCTGGAATTTTAGTTTTATTTGATATTTCAAGGTGTTTGGACAACACAGAGTAAATATTTGTCACCGCTGAAGTCTGACTGAACAGGTACTCAGCACTAGCATCACTTATAGGTACCGTATTTCCTCGAAATACCCCCAGGGGGTTTATTTTTTCACAGTGGAAATTTTGAGGGGGGGTATTTCGAGGGGGGGCTTAATTGAGGGGGGGTTTATTGTTTCGTCAGAAATTTTCACGAAATTCACAGTAAAGAGTATGCTTTTATATACACAAAACAGGTAATCAACGTGTCCAAGTAGGGTATATTTGGATATATCAACATCTATCGCTACACAAACTAGTACATGTGTAGCTGCGATGCAAACTGCGACCAATATATACATAATGTACACTGCATACATCATGTACATAATCCAGATGGGGGGTATTTCGAGGGGGGGGGGGTATTTTTTCCCCAGCCCAAAAACACCTGATGATCTTTCGAGGGGGGTTAATTCAAAGGGGGGGGGATTGTAGTGAATTAATTTATCATTCATTTGTAATCATTGTAATTGCTTGATAAAACTGATCGCCACATTATTCTGATCATTTTAAGTGCTCAACCATCAAAATCAGTTGAAAATTCATGGATATATGCACTTCCGAAGGTGTGGCCACTGAGAAACTGCCCGATATTTACATCGGAAATTCCAGCCCGGTGCGGTGCCTTTTGGTGCTAGCACCGGCAACCCGCCGGTGCCCTTCGGTGACTAGTGCCATTTTTTTCCGAATGGCACCGGTGCCGGTGCGGTGCTATGCCATTTTCTGGCCGGTGCCCCAGGGTGCCAGGTGCCCTTTTCATGCGTTGGCAAAGGTGCCGGTGCGGTGCCTTTAACATCACTAGCTGCGATGCAAACTGCGACCAATATACAGGGGTGGGCATCTGCAGTTACCGCTGGAAAAACGCGATAGCTTGAGCTACAGTTGAGCTATCACAATGAAATTTTAACACAATAGAGTAGACTCCATAGGACACCTATGCTGAAGTTTGCAACCCAAACGGCCACAGTTTGGAGGAGTTGTGGAACACACAGTTTTTAGTGTAATTTTGTGACTTCACCCCCCTTATCTCGGGACTGGGGGACTATTCGAGTAAAAAAAGAATTTGGTAGTAGGCGCGACCACAACATACTCAAAGGGCATCAAAATCGGCCGATGTACGACAGAATGGGACGACACCAACGACCGATGCCCCCCCCCCCCCCTCAAATGCCACCCTCGATTTATCCTATGGGTGACGCCAAGTCACAAAATTACACTAAAAACCGTGTGTTCCACAACTCACCCAAAATGTGGCCGTTTGGGTTGCAAACTTCAGAATAGGTGTCCTATGGAGTCTACTCCATTGTGTTAAAATTTCATTCTGATAGCTCAACCGTAGCTCAATCTATCGCATTTTCCCAGCGGTAACTGAAGATGCCCACCCCTGTATACACAATGTACACTGCATACATCATGTACATAATTCCAGACGGGGGGTATTTCGAGGGGGGGGTTATTTTATCCCCAGCCCAAAAACACCTGGTGGTATTTCGAGGGGGGGTTAATTCAAGGGGGGGGGGGGTAAATCATGGAAATACGGTAGTCAAGTTTGCTGAGTTTAATGAGTAAATACGTTCACATATCTTGGAAGAAAGTACCTGTATTCACTTTTACATATACTTTTTGAATCTACACAAGTACAGAAATTGTATATCACACAGACTTTATGTAAGCTTTTTCACAACATAAATATAAGGGAATAAAATAGTCATAAAGTTGTCCCCAGGTGAATGGTTCCCCCACTCATCTGGTTCCCCGTGTAGACTCGCTTTGCATAAGAATCAAACCTGTGAAAGCACAAAAAAAATTTTGCGCTTTGTATCGTGGAATTGGAATCTACCCTAAATCCTTGAAAAAGACCCCAGGGGAGTTATTTTTTCCTCAGACGTTTTGGAGGGGGGAGTTATTCAAGGGGGGGAGTTATTCGAGGGGGGGAGTTATTTTTTCCTCGGAACTTGGACTTGATTCATTGTACGGGTGCGGTCTGAAAACTCATGTAATCCAGGTATTTAACTGTCGATAACAATAAAAAGATGTGTATACACTGCATACACATAATGTATCTGCTGCCGCTGCTCTACGCTAATATCCTTTTGTATTTTTGTATTATATCGCTTTCATCCAGAGGGGGGCGTTATTCAAGAGGGGGGAGTTTTTCGAGGGGGGGAGTTATTTTTTCCTCACCTCGCAAACAGGGGGGAGTTATTCAAGGGGGGGAGTTATTCGAGGGGGGGGGTCTTATTCGAGGATTTGCGGTACATATATAGAAATTCAAAATTTACTTCCATACATATATCCAAAAATATCATCTTCCTACTGAAAAAATCGATCAAAGTCAAAAGTCATCATTTTTCGGGCTGTTTTTGGGAAATTCATAAGTTTTGCTTGACAGTGTTTATCAATATAATATTTTGGATTTTATTAAGGATAGTGTTGGAGATTTATTGGCCCATACAAACCAACGTCATCAAACTTTTTTTTCTCACCAAAAATAATGGCTGAAATTTTTAAAATGGCACCAAATTTTCAGCTTGTAATTGAGAGCTTAGCTTTTATTACAACTACTGTGCTCAATTGCATAGCTTATGATTAAAATATAAAATGTAAAAACTAGGCCTGCACTTTTTTCCAGAACAGTTTGAAACACCCATGTCACCATCACATGCAATCCCATTCTGAAGACTCAGATGAAGTTTTATAAAAAAAAGTTTCTGTCATAAACTTAGGTTATTTTTCCATGATCTTTCATTTGTATGTCTTCATTTTTTATGAAACATAGTTTGGAAGGGTGCTGTCATACAAAACTGACCTTTTTCCACAATTATCACAAGCGTGGTTGTGCAATATGCTAAAATAGTTCAATTTGTACCAGTAACTATGTGTCTGACAGTGACTTTTAGCTGGCCATTTGGTTATTTTTCTCAGTGAACACTTTGGATGAAATGTGACTGATAAGAGTGACCTATAGAGGAACAAACAATTGTTCAAATGTTGATAGCATTCTGATAGCAAGCAGAAACCAAAAATGACCAAATGGCCAGCTAAAGGACACTATCAGCACTTGTAGTTACTGGTACAAGTGAACTATTTTTGGATATTGGATGACTATGCATGTGATAATTGCAGAAAACGTGCATTTTTGTATGACAGGACCCTTGCAAATTGTGTTTCATAAAACATGGAGACATACAAATGAAAGACCATGGAAAAATAACCTAAGTTTACAATGGAAACTTTTTTTATAAAACTTCATCTGAGTCTTCAGAATGGGATTGCATGTGATGGTGACATGGGTGTTTCAAACTGTTCTAGAAAAAAAGTGCAGGCCTAGTTTTTAGATTTTTTTTATTTATCATAAACTATACAATTGAGAACAGTTTTTGTAAAAAAAGCTAAGCTCTCATTTACAAACTGAAAATTTGGGTCCATTTTCAAAATTTCAGCCATCAATTTCAGTGAGAAGAAAGTTTGATGAAGTTTGTTTCTCCAAAACTATCTTAATAAAAATCCAAAATATTATATTGATAGGTAATGTCAAGCAAAAGTTAAAAATTTCCAAAAAAGAGCCCCAAAAATATGATTTCTGACTTTAATCAATTTTTTCAGTAGGAAGATGACACTTTCAGATATATATAGAAGAAACTTTTGAGTTTCTATGTTTGTAGATTCCAAATCCACGATAAAAAAGGGGGTCTAAATTTTATACATAAAAATGCATTTTTGTATGACAGCACCCTTCCAAATTATATTCAATGAAAAATGTAGATATGAGTCAGTCCACGAGTCAATAGCCAATCCAGGAACAAACCCTGGACACCGATAAAAAAAAGAAAATTGCAAAAATGGTCCTAAGGTACTCCAATGAGTCCAGTGAGTTGTGAAATACATGTAAAATTTTCATTTGTATACATTGCATATAATTGAAAGTGAATATTTCCAAAATTGGGCATTTCTGACATTACTTGCTGTTGGGCACTTGCCTATAAAAATATAACAGCCATATTTTATATTGTTGCAAAGCTGAGAATGTGCTCTTTCAGAATCCACATACTTTTCAGGGATTTGCTGAAACCAACTTACCTAAGAAACCAAAATATGCTGGCAGAGCTGATTCCAGCTGATTGCATCTCGATTCACGCCTTAACCGTGTCTGGGACAAGGCAGTAGACCCACACCGTTGTGAAGCCAAGAATGTCCTCTATCAGTATTCACAGACTTTTTGGGGTGTTCCCCTCAGGTCACATATACCTAAGAGACAAAAACGTGCTGGCAGAGATGATTCCAGCCAATTGCATCATGATTCACGGCTTAACCGTGTCCAGGACAAGGCAGTAGACACACACCGTTGCGAAGCCGAGAGAGTCCTCTATCAGTATCCACAGACTTTTTGGGGTGTTCCCCTCAGGTCACATATACCTAAGAAAGCAAAACGTGCCGCGTGCAGTTTTCTGCGGCACAGTCACATCGAGATTATGGCGAAACCAGGCAAAACTATTCACTATGATTCATACCACAAGATAGCTGCAATTGTGATTTTTCAGAATCCACTGCTTTCCAGAAGGTTCACCATCATGATTTTATACATAAGAAATCAAAAATGGGAAAATTTGACAATCTCATGTCATTGCATCACAATTGAGGCCGTAACTGAGGATACATATAGGCTTTATTTTATACCGTTGTGAAGCCGAGAATGTGCTCTTTCTGAATCCACAAACTTTTCATGAAGGGAATCTGAAGGGTTTAATGAAGGGAATCTCTCTCGGCTTCGCAATGGTGTGTGTCTACTGCCTTGTCCCTGACACGGTTCAGGCATGAATCGCGACGCAATCGGCTGGAATCTCCTCTGCCAGCACAATTTGGCCTCTTGAGTAAATTCCCTTCATTAAACCCCCAAAAAGTCTGTGGATTCAGAAAGAGCACATTCTCGGCTTCACAACGGTATAAAATAAAGCCTATATGTATCCTCAGTTACGGCCTCAATCGTGATGCAATTACGTCAGATTGTCAAATTTTCACCTTTTTGATTTCTTAGGTATAAAATTGTGATGGTGAACCTTCTGGAAAGCAGTGGATTCTGAAAGAGCACAATCTCAGCTATCTTATGGTATGAATCATAGTGAATAGTTTTGCCTGGTTTCACCATAATTGCGATGTGACTATGCTGCAGAAAACTGCACATGGCACGTCTTGCTTTCTTAGGTATATGTGACCTGAGGGGAACACCCCAATGAGTCTGTTGATACTGATAGAGGACTATCTCAGCTTTGCAACAATGTGTGTCTACTGCCTTGTCCCGGACACGATTAAGGCGTGATTTACAATGCAATCGGCCAGAATCGCCCCTGCCAGCACGGTTTGGCCTCTTGGGTAAATTCCCTTCATTAAACCCCTGAAAAGTCTGTGGATTCAGAAAGAGCACATTCTCGGCTTCACAATGGTATACTATAAAGCCTATATGTATCCTCAGTTATGGCCTCAATCGTGATGCAATGACGTCAGATTGTCAAATTTTCACCTTTTTGATTTCTTAGGTATAAAATCGTGACGGTGAACCTTCTGGAAAGCAGTGGATTCTGAAACAGCACAATCTCAGCTATCTTGTGGTATGAATCATAGCAAATAGTTTTGCCTGGTTTCACCGTAATTGCGATGTGACTGTGCCGCAGAAAACTGCACGCAGCACATTTTGCTTTCTTAGGTATATGTAACCTGAGGGGAACACCCCAATAAGTCTGTGGATACTGATAGAGGACTCTCTTAGCTTCGCAACAATGTGTGTCTACTGCCTTGTCCCAGACACGGTTTAAGCGTGAATCGCGACTCAATTGGCCAGAATCACCCCTGCCAGCACGTTTTGGCCTCTTAGGGAAATTCCCTTCATTAAACCCCCGAAAAGTCTGTGGATTCAGAAAGAGCACATTCTCAGCTTCACAATGGTATAAAATAAAGCCTATATGTATCCTCAGTTACGGCCTCAATTGTGATGCAATGACGTCAGATTGTCAAATTTTCACCTTTTTGATTTCTTAGGTTCAAAATCGGTGAACCTTCTGGAAAGCAGTGGATACTGAAAGAGCACAATCTCAGCTATCTTATGGTATGAATCATAGCAAAAAGTTTTGCCTGGTTTCACCGTAATCGCGATGTGACTGTGCCGCAGAAAACTGCACGTGGCACGTTTTGCTTTCTTAGGTATATGTGACCTGAGGGGAACACCCCAATAAGTCTGTGGATACTGATACAGGACTCTCTCAGCTTTGCAACAATGTGTGTCTACTGCCTTGTCCCGGACACGGTTAAAGCGTGAATTGTGATGTAATCACCTCAGGTCACTATTTCATGTGAAAATGCTTGATTATGCTATTATATAAGAGGAAACTGAAAAAATGAAATATGACTTTTTTATCAGTGCTATATGGGCAACACTTTAAGAAAATAAATTTTTTTTTGAGATGTCCAAGTTTTGGCTATTGACTCGTGGACTGACTCATATACAAATGAAAGATTATGAAAAAATAACTCAAGTTTATGATAGAAACTTTTTGCATACAACTTAATCTGAGTCTTCTGAGTGGGATTTTCTGTGATGGTAAAATGGGTGTTGGGCTGCTTCAAACTGTCCTGGGAAAAAAGTGCAGGCCTAGTTTTTAGATTTTATTTTTTTATCATAACCTATTCAATTGAGCACAGTTTTTGTAAGAAAAGCTAAGCTCTCAATTACAAACTGAAAATTTGGTGCCATTTTCAAAATTTCAGCCATTATTTTTGGTGAGAAAAAAAAGTTTGATGACGTTTGTTTGTATGGGCCAATTAATCTCCAAAACTATCTTAATAAAAATCTAGAATATTTTATTCATAGATAATGTCAAGCAAAAGTTATGAATTTCCAAAAACAGCCTGAAAAATGATGACTTTTGACTTTGATCGATTTTTTCAGTAGGAAGATGATATTTTCAGATATATGTATGGAAGGAAATTTTGAGTTTCTATATATGTAGATTACAAATCCACTATAAAAAACGCAATAAAAATTTTTGTGCTTTCACAGTTTTGGGCATGTTTGGTTCTTAGGAAAAGCGAGTCTTAAGGGGTGGAATTCTGCAAAGCGGTGAAAAGTGATAACAAAATTCCCCAGATTGTAGCTTTCCCCCTGCATTCCCACGTTATCGGGTGGAATTTGAGAAAAACGCCTGCATTTTCAAATATAAAATTGCCCGGTTATAGGGTTATAGGGTATAAAATCGAATAATTGACTATTTTTTATATTGAATATCCAAAATTGTGAAAAATATAGAATATTGACTATTTTCCTATCCTATCAGATATCGATCAGTTTTTCCTGTTAAATATTTAACTTCGCAACATTACATCCCCCGGTTATTGGGTTCCCCGCATTATCGGGTTAGTTTTCACGAATTGCACTCCACCCGATAACCTGGGGATGACTGTACATGTAAAACCAAAAATAAGGGCTAAAAGTATGAATTGTAGCAGATTTGAAGGTGAAAATGAGCAAAAAGTATGAAAATTGTGGCAAAATTTCTCAAAAAGTTACTTCAGAGAGATTTTTTTATATTTTCCCTCACAGAAATAAAAAATATAATTAAATCTCTCTGAAAAATCTCAGAAAAAATATATAAATATAATTAAATTACCATTTTATTATATTTTCTGAGATTTTTAAATATGAATCTCCCAGAGATTTTAAGAACGCGTCAACACGGTATGCCTCTAATCTCCACCTATACAATTTCGAGAGAACTGCACGCTAAGGATGCCTAATGCAAAAGATAGGGGCACAATCACAGCCTCATTTTTTGCCCGATTCGTGTGTGTTTTTGCACACAATGCAGTCACTATTTATTAGTACAAAATGCCCTTTACAAACACGTTACAATCTTGACAAACAGGGTTAGTAGATGGCAAAGTTGCTTCCCAAGAATGCAATTGAACATGTATAGGGGGTGAACTTGAGTTTTTAGGGGCTGAGTTTTCAATTCAGGGTTGAGTTGATGGGTGTTTATAAATTAGGGTTGAGTTGACAGAAGTTTAAAAATAAGGGGCTGTTGACACAAGTTTACAAATTAGAGGCTGAGTTTATGGGAGTTGAGTTGATGGGTGTTTGCCAAATTTGGGGCTGAGTTTATGGGAGTTAACAATAACATTACCATAATCCTTCAGTGAGGCCCCCGGGGCTAAAAAATATAAATTGTGATATGATGCATTTGTGGGTTACTGATTACAATGATTTGAAATATGCACTCCATTCTGACAGTAGATTACCATAACCCTGAAATTGAATCCCTGGGGCCAAAACTTTCAAATTGTGAAATGATGCATTGTGGGTTTCTAATTGCACTGATTTGATATATAATGCACTCCATTTTGACACTACATAACCCTGAAAACTACATAACCATAACCCTGAAAATGAACCTCTGGAACCAAAAACTTTCAATTTGTGAAATCATTCATTATTGGGTTTCTGATTGCACTGATGAGTTGATGGGTGTTTGCCAAATTAGGGGCTGAGTTTATGGGAGTTAACAATAACATTACCATAATCCTTCAGTGAGGCCCCCAGGGCTAAAAAATATAAATTGTGATATGATGCATTTGTGGGTTACTGATTACAATGATTTGAAATATGCACTCCATTCTGACAGTACATTACCATAACCCTGAAATTGAATCCCTGGGGCCAACTTTCAAATTGTGAAATGATGCATTGTGGGTTTCTAATTGCACTGATTTGATATATAATGCACTCCATTTTGACACTACATAACCCTGAAAACTACATGACCATAACCCTGAAAATGAACCTCTGGAACCAAAAACTTTCAATTTGTGAAATCATTCATTCTTGGGTTTCTGATTGCACTGATTTGATATATGCACTCCATTTTGACACTACATTACCATAACCCTAAAAATGAACCCATGGGGCCAAATACTTTCAATTTGAGAAATAATGCATTTTCGGGTTTCTGATAGCACTAATTTAAAATATGCACTTCATTTTGACACTACATTACCATAACCCTAAAAATGAACCCCCTGGGCCAAAAACTTTCAAATCATAAAATGATGGATTTGTGGGTTTCTGAGTGTAATGATTTCAAATATGCCCAGGGCTTCAAAAATTAGAAATTGTGAAATGATTCAATGTGGGTTTCTGATTACACTGATTTGAAATATGCACTCCATTTTGACACTACATAACCCTGAAAACTACATAACCATAACCCTGAAAATGAACCTCTGGAGCCAAAAACTTTCAATTTGTGAAATCATTCATTTTTGGGTTTCTGATTGCACTCATTTGAAATATGCATTTCATTTTGACACTACATTACCATAACCCTAAAAATGAACCCCCTGGGCTGAAAACTTTCAAATCATAAAATGATGCATTTGTGGGTTTCTGATTGTAGCAATTTCAAATATGCACTCCATTTTGACACTAAATTACTAAAACCCTGAAATTGAACCCCTAGACCAAAAAATTTCAAATTGTGAAATGATGCATTTTGCAGGTTTCTAATTGCACTGATTCGAAATGACTCAATTTCAACTCTACATTACTGTAAGCCTTAAATTGAAAATTGAAAATAAATTAGAAATTGTGAAATGATGCATTTCTGGCTTTTTGATTGCCTTGATTTGAAATATGCACTTCATTTTGACACTACATTACCATAACCCTGAAAATGAACCCCCAGGGCTAAAAATTTTCAAATCATAAAATGATGTGTTTGTGGGTTTCTGATTGTAGCAATTTCAAATATACACTCAATTTTTACACCACATTACTAAAACCCTGATAATGAACCCCTGGGCCCAAAAACTTTCAATTTGTGAAATGATGCATTTGTGGGTTTTTTATTGCAGTGATTTGAGATGTGCACTCCATTTCTACTCTACATAACCATAACCTTTAAGTCTAACCCCTGGGGATAAAAAATTGAAGATTGTGAATTGATGCATTTGTGGATTGATGCTAGAGATTATTTCAAATATTCATTCTATTTTGACACTACATTACCATAAACCTGAAAATGAGTTTACAGGAGTTTCCAAATTAGGGACTGAGTTTATGGGAGTTTCCAAATTAGGGGCTGAGTCTATGGGAGTTTCCAAATTAGGGGCTGAGTTTACAGGAGTTTCCAAACTAGGGGCTGTGTTTACAGGATTTAGAGGGGGTCCCCATGGGGTGCCATTTTTGGGGGGTCTCCAGGGGGTGCCATTTTTTGGAGGCACATATGGGGGTGCCATTTCAAGGGGGTCCGTATGGGATGCCATTTTTTGGGTGGTCCCCAGTGGTGCCGTTTTTTGTTGGTCCTTAGGGGGGTGCTATATTTTTTTGTGGGGGGGGTCCATAGGGGGTGCCATTTTGGGGGGGGGGGTCCCCAGGGGGTGCCATTTTTGAAGAGTCCCCAGGGGGAGCCAACTTTGGGTTGGTCCCCAGGGGGTGCCATTTTTGTGGCGGTTCCTAGGGGGTGCCATGTTTGGGGGGTCCCCAGGGGGTGCCATTTTTGGGGGGTCCCTAGGGGGTGCTATTTTTTGGGGGTCCCTAAGGGGTGCCATTTTTTGGTGGTCCTCAGGGGGTGCCATATTTGTGGGGCCCTAGGGGGTCCCATTTTTGGGCGGTTCCCAGGGGGTGCCACTTTTGGGGGGTTCCCTGGGTGATGCCATTTGGAGGGGGGTCCCCACTGGGGTGTCAGTTTTTGCAAGCCTCTGAGTAGTGGGTACCTATAGCAGGATTCTCTCCAACCTTCAGTTGGGTTTTGTGGTTCTCTACAATTTATACCACAAGGATTTACAAACACAAAAAGAACAGCAAAGCACAAATGTAACCAATTTAAAATAACAACAAATTTTGACACCTTGCAAAAACCACACTATCATATCACAAAACCTATACCACACAGAATGCACACTGCCCAACCATTTTACAGAAGTTTACAAAAAATCCATTCCAAAACATTGCATCTTTGGTATTGGTCTTGTTATTGTTGGTACATTACATACCGCATTTCAAAACACATGCCTAGCATGTGGGCAAACTTAACTAAACTATCATATTTCCTCCAATGGTATTAATTGTAGAGAACCACAAAACCCGACCGAAGGTCGGAGAGAATCCTGCTAGTATTTAACAAGCACTAAAGAAAGAAAATAATATACGAATCTGGAAGACTGTGTTTACACATCAAATGCATCACAGCAAAAAATGGATCCGTGATGCGTGTGGAAGCGGGCTGGATGCGCGTGAAGCGGCGCGCTTCCACTCGCTTCCACACGCTTCCACCAACATCACGAGATTCTGGGTGAAGTGTCTTCTACACGCTTCACCTAGCTTCACCACGCGCTTCACGCGCATCCAAACATGTGGAAGACACTTCACGGCGCTGGCGCTTCCACACGCTTCCCCCGCGAATACATTTGCGTGGGAGCGCCATATTAAGAAGCGTGAAGTGCCTTCACGCAGATTTTCGTGATGTGTGTGGAAGCGCTGGCAGCTTGGTGAAGCGTTCGGGAAGTGTTGGCGTGAAGACGCTTCCCGACGCTTCACCGCGCATCCACACACCAGTTTTGGCTGTGCATGTGTACAGCATGATCTAGCATTCTGCAAATCTCTTGGAGATTTATATTTAAAAAATATCAGAAAATATAATTCAATATATTTATATTTTTCTAGGGTTTTTCAGAGAGATTCAATTATCAACCGTATTTCCTTGAAATACCCCCCTCGAAATACCCCTGTCTGGAATAAGGTACATCATGTATGCAAGGTACATAAATATTGTACTTATTGCTGCCATTTTGCATCACAGCTACACATATAGGTAAACCCCTGTTTACCTCGGTTTTGTAAAATGTTTTGTCACGCCCCCTACTTAACTTTACAGCGAAGTTCATGCCATGCAAAAGTTAGCCAAAAGAGTTGTCTAAAAGGCCATTGGGCCATCCCACATTGTAACGCCATGTGGGGCTGTGTAAATGGCCTACACATTTTTTTACAAAAATTCCATGTTCACCTTGCTCCATATGCCTTTGTTTATATACTTATATATTTAGTCTTTCGAGGCAGGAAATCAGCCTGAAAAACAGAACAAAGTCCTGGCAAAGTGCTAAAACCAATTTCAATGGCTCATTTACACATAGAAATGAGATTTCAAATTTGTATTGTTTTGTACTGCTGATCATGATCAGCTGTGCTTGTGATCTTTATCTGCTGATGCTTCATCTGTTCCCACTGAAAATCCTTCTGTCTGAAAGAGAAATCGCTATGCATTTTTTTTAAATACACCCACTCACACATGAGAATTTGAGGGGTGAAATTTAAATAACCTCACCAAATTTACCTTACTAGGTATTTTCTTCCCTGAATGAAATATAGAAAGTTTTTTGAATTTCACCATTAGAATTCTCATGTGTCAGATGCTGAAATTTAAATAGAGTAGGTTTTAAAAAAATGCCTCAGGATTTCTCTTTCAGACAGAAGCATGTTCTGTGGGAACAGATGTAGCATGAGCAGATAAAAAGATCACAATCACAGCTGATCATGATCTGCAGTGCAAAACAAAACAAATTTAAAAATTTATATCTCATTTCTATGTGTAAATGAGCCATTTAAATTGCATTTGGCACTTTGCCAGGACTTTGTTCTGTCTTTCAGGCTGATTTCGGGCCTTGAATGACAGAATCTAAGTATATAAACAAACACGTATGGAGCAAGGTGAACACTGCATTTTTGTATTAAACAAATGTGTGGCCCATTTACACAGCCTACGTGGCGTTACAATGGGGGATGGCCCAATGGCCTTTTAGACAACTCTATTGGCTAACTTTTGCATGGGATGAAATTCACTGTAAAGTTAAGTGGGGGGCGTGACAAAACATTTTATATAAATTTAGTTAAGGTACGGACCTGTGGTAAACAGGGTAGTGATGTGAAAAGCGTCAGAACTTTGGCGCCAAGCGCCAATGGCACCAGAGCAAAATGGCGCCAAGCGCCAGAAGCGCCATGGCGCTTTTCATGGGCATGGCGCTAAGCGCCAATGGCGCATCAGCAAAAAAGCGCCATGGCGCCATGACACTACCCCCGGCAGTATTTCCAGGAAATACGGTACTCAGCAATGTCCAAACACCTTGAAATATCAAATAAAATTGAAATTCTAGTAGGGAGATTGTTTAGATTTTTTTAAGCATGGTACATTTTATCAGAGATTTAATTATAGGTATTTTCCCAATGAAGTGAGCAATTTAATACCTTGTATTACCTCGAGATACCCCCAAGGGGTTTTTATTATTTCACCAGCAAAATTAGAGGGGGGGTTAATGCGAGGCGGGTTTATTCGAGGGGATTTTATTATTTTGTCAGAAATTTTCGTAAGGATCGTAGTAAATAGTAGGCATTTGCGTACCCAAAACAAGTAAAAAATGTGTCCAAACAGGATATATTTGGACATAACAATGTAGATATCTACACAGACTACCGTATTTCCTCAAAATAACCCCCTCAAAATGGGCACTATGAATTTGTGGTCCGAGAAATGCATAACAGACGTTCAAAACACTTACTGTGTTACGTTAGAACATCGTTTATACCATCTACATCCTTATATAATGCTGTAAAAACTTATAAATGGTGGTTATTGTTGCATTTTTCACGTTTTTCTCTCAAAATTTTAACTCTGAAAAAATAAACCCCCGGGGGTAATTCAAGGAAATACGGTAGTCTATGTGTAGCTGCAATGCAAATTAGCAAAAAAAATACATCATGTACATTGCATACATGATGTACATCGTTCGGGGGGGGGGTATTTCTAGGGGGATTATCGTTTCCCCAGCCCATTTTGAAGGGGGGGGGGGGTTAATTCAAGGGGTGGGGGGTAATTCGAGGTAATACGGTATATATTTTGAAAAGAGATTTTCTGATATTATGTATTAAATATTTTCTCAGTCAGCATTTTTGGAATGCTAACATCACGTTCCTTTGATGGAAAGTGGTTAGAGTGATGCAAAATGTGACCCCCTGGTAGCTCAGTTGGTTGGAGCATTCTCACGCCTAATTAAACGTCCTGTCCTGGGTTCGAGTTCCGGCCAGGGTGAGAACATTTTCTACCTTTTCTAGCAAAATGCTAACATTTTGCATGCAAGCACGCAGTTTCATGTATGGAATAATTGTAATGATTTTGATTTTATCAACGATGACAAGAGCCGGCGTCACAAACCTTTTTCTCGACCGCCCGGCCGTGCACCTGCATGGGTCGGCGCTTCTTTGCTAGCGAGGCGACGGTTTCTTGGGCCAGGCGCGACGCCCCGCCGGCTGCAGTCTGGCCGGCCGACCGGACCACTGCGACGGGGCGAGGTAGCGTTGGTAGGGAAAATGGTTTTTAGATGTGACCTCGTTTTAAAATCACCTAAAATGTCTCACAATGTGAGCAGCTGGTGGCTCGGGGTGTAGGCATTTTGGGGATTTTGGGGTTAGCATTTGGGGGGGGTTAAACCTGCCCGCACGTGCTTATAATTCGGGAACCGCTCGGCGAAAAATGTTGAAATTTGGATATGATATGGCTTCAGATTGGGGCTACGCACAAGTTCGACGAAATTTTCCGACGAGCCCCCTGACCGGGGATAGGGTGGGTATATAAAAAGAAAGGTAATTTTTGAAATTTTTGGGTGTCACTCAGAAAATGCAAACTTTGAACATCAATAACTCGACCATTTCTGGGCCGATTTTGGTAATTTCACTTTTAAAATGATGACAAATGCTTGGAGAGTTCATTTCTGAGGTCAAATAGGCGATGCAAAATTGTGTATATATCGATTTGGCTGGATTTCGAAATGCGAAATTTACAGAAATTTTCGTTTTTGAACATGCTATCTTATACTACTGATCGAGAGAAACACCATACCGAAAGAACGATATCGATATCTCTCTCCGATCATAAGTTTAGCACTTCAAACTTTCGCTTCACATCCACGTAAATAACCGCATGAAGGTCAATGCGTTCAAATTCAAAACTCCATATCTCGACCATTTCTCAGCCGATTTTTACCAATGAACACTTAAAATGATCAGAATAACCTGAAGATTCCATTTGTATGTTCAAATTGTCAATATGCGTTTTCATAATGATTATTTCATACAAGAGTTTGCATTATCTTCTTGTGTGGGAAATTTGAGTTCATGCGGTTATTTACATGGATGGGAGGTGAAAGTTTGAAGTGCTATAACTTTTGATCGGAGCGAGATATCAATCTCATTCTTTCAGTATGGTGTATCTCTCGATCAGTAGTATAAGATCGCATGTTCAAAGAGAGAAATTATCTGTAAATTCCGCTTTTCGAAATCCGGCCAAATCGATATATACACAATTTTGCATCGCCTATTTGACCTCAGAAATGAACTCTCCAAGCATTTGTCATCATTTTAAAAGTGAAATTACTAAAATTGGCCCAGAAATGGTCGAGTTATTGATGTTCAAAGTTAGCATTTTCTGAGCGACACCCAAAAATCTCGAAAATTACCATCTTTTTATAGACCCTCCCTATCTCCGGTCAGGGGGCTTCTGGGAAAATTTCGTCGAAATTATGCGTAGCCCAACCTGAAACCATATCATATTCAACTTTCAACATTTTTCGCCAAGCGGTTCCCGAGTTATAAGCACGTGCTGGCAGGTTGACCCCCCCCCCCCAAATGCTAACCCCAAAATCCCCTATGGTAGGACGTTTTTTAGACAAATTTCCAATGGCACACTGGACTTATCACATTTCTTGCTTTTTCCCAACAAAAAGGATGCGGAGTATGGAAAAGGTGCCGGGAAAAATGGCACCGCACCGCACCGGCACCAGTGCCATTCCTCAGAAAGGGCACCTGGCACCATGGGCACTGAATAAAAATAGGGACAACACCGCACCAGCACTGGTGCTATTTTGAAAAAAAATAGCATCGGCACCCCGGGACCGCACCCATAGCTGAAATCGGGGTTATAATTTTGGGGGGGGGGGGTCGGCCACCCAGCACGTGCTTATAACGGGTCAAGCCTATTACGCATTTAAACCCATCGCGCATGTAGAGCCATCATAGACAGATTTTACCCGCAGTGGTAAGAAAGGGGGGTGGGTTTCACCCCAAACTGCCCGGCTATCTATCTATCCCAGAGGCACATTTTTTTCGGCAATTTTCAACAGAACCGTCCCGCCCCCCCCCCGCAAATTTACTAGCTATCTAGCTATCTGGAGCACTTTTGAGCAATTTTACCCTAACTTTCACACAAAATTGCTAATTTTCACACTTTTTATAGATCTTCACTTTCAAAATCGCAAGGTCATGCCCATGTGTTTTATTGTTTATTTTCAGCATGCCCGATATAATCAAAAATGCGTCTCGGGTCTACAGGCGTGATGGGTTTACATTCGTAATGGCACAGGGCCGCTTATTATACTGAGCGTACATGACACTCTGCCGTCGCACTGATTTATGTCTCGTGTTGGAAGCGTGCCAATGATTGTTAAGTCATGCGATTTCCGTAAAAAGATGAAAAAAATTCATCGATGTGAATATGTTAATGAATAACATTATAACAACAATCAATTTTGTCATCTTTTCATGAAACTCGCATGCGCTAGCCATCGTTGGCACACTTCCAGCGGGAACCACGCGTGCAGGGTGTAAAGTAACCGGAGTATACTCGGAAACCGCTTGGCGAAAAATGTTGAAATTTGGATATGATTTGGTTTCTCAAGACTCACCCACTTTATATCGAAAAAATTTTTTCGGACCCCCCAGACCAGACCAATTTTTTACACTTTCCAGTGATGATCCTGGCTGGGACAGAGAATTTTCCAGAAAAAAAATCATTTTATTTTGCAGTGGCCCACTTTCAGGGGGGTCGCCAGTCGGGTTAGTAGTGGGGGGTGTCGTGTACAGTGTACACCCCTCAAAATTTCGATCTATTCCCCCCAACCTTTTTAGTTTGACAGCCCGTTATAAAAAAACCACGGGGTGCCTGACCTCGCTTAGACAGCGTGGGTCGCCGACTTCCCCAGCCTGTATACAGTATTGGGGGGGTCGAGAATATGCCCTCATATATCGAATAAACCCCCCACTACAGTGCAATATACGGCGCCCGGCACCGACTCACCGACTCACTACTCTCTTCCTCGAAGATCGTGTCTGGGCGCGACGGCTCCCGCGCTTCGGGTCCAGTAGCGGCCATTTCTGAGGTTTCCTGTTATTTTGTCGCCGGAGTGTTTTTGTTTGAGTTGTACGTGTCGCTTAGACGAGTATTTATGAGTTGGCTGTTTGCGATAAATCTCGATATCATCGTTCGTTTACCGAAGGACACGTGTGAATGTTGTTTTATGGAAACGAAGTTTCAGTGCGGATGGCGGGTGACACTGGGGATAAAAAGTTTGACTGGGCAACGAGAAAGCGCTTGTCGGCTTTCGGGGTCTTTCATCCACAATTGTTAATATTTTACTCGATAAATACGTATACCGTATATCCTCGAATAACTCCCCCCCTCGAATAACTCCCCCCCACTTTATGGGTAGCAAATATTTCACAACATTGCACATTTACAAAAAAAAATTATGTATTTATTTTGTAAATATTTATATGTATTATCTTGCAGCTAAAGTTCACCGACATTCATTTCACTGCTTGAATTGTGAAGTTTGTATTCCTACAAGTGATTTATGTTACCAAACTTACCCCTTTTGTGCAGTCATTAAATAATACATTTTACTGAAAATTCTGACGAAAAAATAACCACCCCCCCCCCCCTTGAATAACTCCTCCCCCTCGAATAAGTCCCCCCTCAAAAATTCTGACGAAAAATTAACTCCCCGGGGGACTTATTCGAGGATATACGGTAGAATGAAATAAGTTTACGTTTCATCCGAAAAAGATCCTGCACTGGACAGATAGATCGCCTTACAGTGAAGGATACCATATTTTGATGAATAAGGCCACATGAAAAACTACACCAAATTCACCCAAAGAAGAAGCACTTTGATAAATACAACGAAATAAGAAATAATGCGTGTTCTTTTATTCCGATGGGTTATGGTAGATTTCATTGTATAGTGTACTGCAGAGTTGTAAGAATTACTGGACTTTTTTCAAAAGTATATGTAAATGTAAGTATTTTTTTTTACTCACCACAAAGTATAGAAAATGTCAAATACTTTTTTTTACTCGTACTCGTGCGTAAATGTGAGTAAAATACTTTTTTCCCTAGGAAAATGTAAAAGCGATTACTTTTTCCCTGGAAAACGTATTTTTAACCAATTTTTACATGTGAGAGTGAGTTTTACACTGAAAGACACAATATATGTTATTTTTAGTGATTATTTAGATTTTTAGAAAAATTATATGATTTCTTCAAAACTGTCTTTTTTTAGCAACAGAAAATTGTGGTTTTAGCAACAAAAAATACATTTTTTCTGTATGTGTGTACTTTTAAAATGTACGCGTAAAAGTAAGAACTTCATTGTAGCAGAAAAATACAGTCGTTAATAAATTTTATTGAAGTCGTACAAACAAAATTTGTATTGAAATTTATTTTAGGTATATTGAAGTCTACATAACAAATAAATGCTCACGTCAAATTCCAGTCTGATAAATTTGAAACAAAAATACATTTCCATCTCACTTCCATCTCATTTCCATGTTTTTCGATGTGGACTCGCTGTCCATATAAACCCGCTGGCCATGTCGACTCGGCGGCCATGTATTTCTACATGGCCAGCGGGCTTAACCCCCGCCCCCTTTCCCGCCGCAGCCTTACGGCATACCGCCGATAGAACGGCACCTCCAATAGAACGGCATGTTTTCACACCTTTTTGCGCTCACGAAAACAATATAACGACAGCCTCCAATTGAACGGCACCTCCAATAGAATGGCAGGTAGGAGTTACACTGGCAGTGTTCCAAAAGAGCCCGTGCCATCCGACATCTAAACCCATCCCACATCTAGACCGACCGCACATCTAATTTGTGTCATCCGTGTCAACGGAGGGCCGGTAACCCCACCCCAGAGTTGGAAAAACGTATTTACGTTTACCCAAAATACCTGGTTATTCGGGTATTTATACTTACGTTTACGTTTTCAAAAAATACCATTACGTTTTGTTACGTTTTCCTGGCCAAAATACCCGGGTACTAGAGAAAACGTAAAAAACGTTATTTGCGAAAACATTTAATAGCTTATTCTCAGAAATGCACTTTAAAACAATGTGTAAAAGGTCCCAAAGGAATACCTAGACATTAGACAGCATGCTTTCTGTTCGCACTCCGCAACACTCACCTATGTAAATATGTACACAAAAAATACCGATTAGGTATTGAAAATATTAGAACTGAATTGAGGTGGGTGTTCATTGCGCGGTCTGTGTGATCGTTTTGTGAATGCTAATTTGGTGCACACTGGTTTTACCCATCAATCAAATGTCTTCAAAATAAATTGCATACTGAACTGTCAATGAATGAGTCTGGTGATGACGACTATAAATGCACGATGCAACAAAACGACATGTCATCACAGTGACATCCCAAAACCAGGTGGTGATAATCACAGCATCACTGTCTCATTTTTCGTTCCTCCAAAAATTCACTATTTTTCATCCCTCTAGATAAAATAAAAGCAGATAATGTGGGTGGAGATCATAGGAACAACCATAATGTTCTAAAAACATGGCTTTTTATGCCCTCTCACAGTGGAAGCACTTAATAAAATTCTTACGTTTACATTTTATTTTATGTTTTCCCAGGTATTTGAAAAATACCTTACGTTTTAGTAATAATACTTTTGATTTGGAAAAGGTATTTACCTTTACGTTTATGTTTTCCAAAAATACCAGTATTTGTACAACTCTGCCCCACCCTAAACCGCCCAGCGATCTATCTATCCCTGGGGCAATTTGTTGGCTAGTTTCCCCTGAACACCCCCCCCCCCCCGCAAATTGCCTAGCAGTCTAGATGTGGGATGGGTTTATATGTCAGTTAAGCATGGCCCTTCAAAAACACAAAAATAGATCAAAAATGGATGGTGAGAACATGAAAAGCATTCAAACAGGTGTTAAATCTCGAATTCATGATTTGATATTAATATATTGCTCAAGCTTCAGAAATAAGGAGTTTTTGAAATGATAAATTTGTGAAAAAATGGTGAAAAAATAGAACGGCAGCCTCCAACGGCACCTCTAATAGAACGGCTGGTAAAAAAGTTGATGAAAAAAATAGAACGGCGCTCTTCTATTAGAAGAAATACAGTACTTATAAATAGAAAGAAAACACCTTTTTGTTGTTTCATAATGCTCCCTTCTACATTTTCCAGAAAAAAAGTAATCCCTGTTAATCAAATACGGTATGTGCACACATGATTAACAGCGTAGGTTGGAAAAGTGAAAAATAATTTTACTTGTTACATATTTCAAGGGTAAATAATGATTTGTCAAGTGACTTTTCACTTTATATACTCAAAATAAATGGTAAATATTTTTAAAAGTGAAAAATAGTTTTACTTGTCACTTAATTCGAGAATAAAAAGTGGAAAGTGTAAATCAATCACTTAAAAAAAATTCAAAAACTAATGAACGAGTTTTGTCACTTCTTGAATATTTATTTTTTATTGAATACCACCCCCCTGCAGCGACGCGTTTGCCAGCGGCCCAGCGGCCATGTAGACCCGGCCGCCATGTAGCGGAGCCACATGGCCGCCGGGTAGAAATACATGACCGCCGAATCGACATGGCCAGCGGGTTTACATGGGCGCCGGCACAGGCTCGTTGTTTCACCTCTGTTGCCTAGGTGAATGATTCTGTTCGTACTTAAATATAATCAAAGTAGGTACCTATACTAAATTTAGATATCTATTTACCTATGTTTCAAGCTATATTTTAACACATATAGTCTACTGACCCATTTTACAATTAGTAAAGAGTTATTGATGTAAAATAACAAGTAAATAGTAGTTGATTGAACCTACTATACTCGGCGTACATGATACTCTGCCGTCGCACTGATTTATGTCTCGTGTTGGAAGCGTGCCAATGATTGTTAAGTCATGCGATTTCCGTAAAAAGATGAAAAAGATTCATCGATGTGAATATGTTAATGAATAACATTATATACTCGGCGGACATGATACTCTACCCTCGCACTCATTTATGTCTCACGCTGGAAGCGTGCCAATTATGGTAAAGTATGCGATTCTTGTATAAAAAATGAAAAAAATTATGTTGTTAATAAGTTTACGCATAGCGATATAACAGAGTTGACTTTTTTCAACTTTTTATGAAAATCGTGTGCGTAAAAAATCGTTGGCACGCTTCCAGCGAGAACCATGCGTGCAGGGTGTAAAGTTACTGGAGTATAACAACAATCAATTTTGTAATCTTTTTATGAAACTCGCACGCGTGCACCATCGTTGGCACACTTCCAGCGGGAACCACGCGTGCAGGGTGTAAAGTAACCGGAGTATACAAAATGAAATCTACTAGATATATCACATCTGAATAAATGAACAGACAGCAAAATTTCTATCATCAGCATAGGCGGCGTAAGTGCTTGTACACTTGTGAATGTCACAAGCGGAATTTCTGGTGTCACAAGCGGAATTTTCACTGTCACATTGTGACATTCACAAGCATGTATTGTACAAACAAGAGTGAAATCTCAAAGTTACCTCAAAATCGCTAAGATTTGCACCATTTTGCCAATTTTCACCTATATAATCACTATTTTCATCTATTTACATGGTTATATACCTATTACCATCAGCAAAATTTCTAGGTATCATCAGATCACATTGCTCCCACATTGCGTGCATTTGGTGCACAATTTTTCACGTAACCTTATTCATCAAAATATGGTAAATATTTCAGCATACATTGAATAGCGTTCTGTCAGTCGTGTGTTAGATTTTAATAAGTAAAAATAAAGGTACTATCACAAACGTGGCTTCAATTTATCATGTTTTCAGTATTTGTTTGACATAGGCAAACAAACGCAACCAAGCATTTTATGGAGCATTTTCTCTGCCAGCATTGAATTTGCAGCATTAGAGTTTTCACGTATTTATTTGTGCCTGTGCACACTCTGTAGTTTTCAGCCGAAACTTCGAAAACTCATAAAGCTATTAAAGCATTTGAGTTTTCTAGAGTGAGTGTCCGTCAACTACAGTTGACGGAGATTAGAAATTACTTATTTTTGAAGACTCAAATGAGTTCAAAGCTGATTTATGAGCTTTTGAAATTTCGGTTGAAAACTAGTGTGTGGAGGGTCTTAAGCGCACATGTTTTATCATAAATATGAATAAATAGCTTCCATTAGCAACGTGTACACCAACGAACACAGGCGGGATTCTATTTGTGTCAGTTTAATCAAATATTAAAAAACCAATTTGAAATGCAGGTTTTCGACATCTATCGATAACAGGCAGTTGCATTCACATCCATTTTTCATTTTTAAAACCATTTATCCACTATTTATAATAGTAAACACTCTGCTACTACAGAGCGTCAAATAATGGTTCTTAACCAAATATCGGCGTCACTTTTCACGCGCAAAATCAATTTCAATCTAAAAATCGGACTTTTTCTCGTCAGTCAAGCAGTGCTCTGCACAATTACGTTGTCAATGCCGACGGAGCAACGCATACTGCGATTTGAGGAGCGCGTCGTAAAGTTGCAAATTCAGTACTTTAAAGTGCACTGGAAGGATGCGGACTTTTGCAAGAAAAATGAGAGTGGTAGTTGTGAATTGATATTGGAAGCTAGCAGATGTCCCAGTGATTATGGAAGTGGAGATGGTTTGTTTTTTTCTTTGACAAGTGTTTCTGCGTTTTTTGACGTGGCGCCAATTGATATCACAGGTGTCAGTTCCAGACCCTGTAAAGTGTTAAATGTCATTAAAAGACCCTGTAAAGTGTCATGTGTTTCCAAATCTTATAGTATCTAATAAAATATTATGTTTTTGTATACAAGTCTTACATTTTTTGCACTATCTGTCCTACAAGGATACAGAAACATAAGATGTGGGTATGATACAATAACATTTGGATACAAATGACACTTTACATGGTCTTTTACATGACACCTGACATTTGACAGGGTCTTTTACATGATAGATAACACTTCACAGGGTCTGGGTCGAGCCTGTGCCTCTGTGCATGTTTACCCGCTGTGCATGTCACAGGTATTCTAGATTTTGACCATCCACGGTGTTGGATAGATAACTAGATGCTCCTCTTTAGAGCTGGAATAGATAGCTGGAAAAACGTTTTGGGGCGTATGGGGGTTTGCGGGGGTTCAATATACCATATTTCCTCGAAATACCCCCCCCCCCTCGAAATACCCCCCCCCCCTCGTTTGACCCCCCCCCCCTCTCGGGACCACTATGAAACAATCACCCCCCCCCTCGAAATACCCCCCCCCCCAAATTGAGTGTAAAGGGAACGTACATGACAATAACTGTAGTTTGTGTTCTGTGTACTGCAGAACACACGTTAAAACAATGTCGGTGTCACGTTAGAACAGTGTACATACCATCTACATACTAATATTAGTCTACAGAACCTTATAAATGGCGGTTTTTGTTGCATTTTTCGACGTCTGCGTACGTTTCAGACGACAATTTCGTACTTGGTTTTCAAAAATTTTCTTATGAAATAATAACCCCCCCCCCTCGAAATACCCCCCCCCCTCGTTTAACCCCCCCCCCTCTCGGGACCACTATGAAACAATCACCCCCCGGGGGGTATTTTGAGGAAATACGGTATACGATTTTTCAAGATGTAGAAAAATCGCTAAATGTAGGTGAAAAATTACTGAAAATGGGTATATAAGCACATATACTACAAAAAATAGTTGAAAATACGCAATAAAACACATGAACTGGTGATTTCGAAGGTGAAAATATAAAAAGGTATGAAAATTAGTGATTTTGAGTGAAAATTATGGTCTAGATGCTCACCGGGTTTACATGCACAGAAGGTCTCAATCGTCTGGGTCTGCCCCTAGTTGTCAATCGAATTTTTATTAAAACTGTCAGAATGTGAATAAATTCAAATGAATTATATAATTGAAAATTTTATGTGTGATTTTGACACACTTTGATTATAAAACTGAATTGACAACCTAAATAAATTGCGACACTGCGACTAGTGATGTAAAGGCACCGGGGCACCGGTGCCCCGGTGCTGAGCACCGAAGGGCACCAGCACCGGTGCTGGTGCGGTGCCATTGCAATCTTCAGGGGTGCCATGCCGGTGCCGGTGCCATTTTTTTGCCGGTGCCAAAGGTGCTAGCACCAGGGCCAAAGTAAAAGGCACCGGGAAAGGCCATAGTATGTGCTTATTCATATTTCAAAAAACAGCGATATATTTACCCAACCGTTTTTGCCTACCGTATTTCCTCGAAATACCCCCCGGGGGGTGATTGTTTCATAGTGGTCCCGAGAGGGGGGGGGGGGTTAAACGAGGGGGGGGGGGGTATTTCGAGGGGGGGGTTATTGTTTCACAAGAAAAATTTTCAAATCCCAGTACGAAATTGTCGTCTGAAACGTACGCAGACGTAAAAAAATGCAACAAAAACCGCCATTTATAAGGTTATGTAGACGTATATTAGTATGTAGACAGTATAAACACTGTTCTAACGTGATTACGACATTGATTTTACCTGTGTTCTGCACTACGCAGAACACAAACTGCAGTATTTGTCATGTACGTTCCCTTTACACTCAATTTGGGGGGGGGGTATTTCGAGGGGGGGGGTGATTGTTTCATAGTGGTCCCGAGAGGGGGGGGGGGGTCAAACGAGGGGGGGGGGTATTTCGAGGGGGGGGGGGTATTTCGAGGAAATACGGTATTTGTAAACCTCCCATCAAATAAATATACCTACTGTGAAATCCATTATACCCGATACGTGATCTGATGAGTGAATCTAAAATTTTGTTGAATTTTAATTCATTTTTATATTTTATATTTATCTTACTTGTTTGTTCAAAATTTGTTGTCAGTTGATGACAGAGATAGTTCCATTCTCTGTACAGCAACGACTCCGATCAGTAGACAATAGTGGCTATGGACATTGCAGTGAATTAAATATTTTATCTTTCGTATGTAATCATTGTAATTGCTTCATAAAAGTGATTGCCACATCATTCTGATCATTTTAAGTGCTAAACCATCAAAATCGGTTGAAAATTCATTGAAATACCGTAAATGCTCTAATAATACGACAGTCGTACTATTTTTTTCAGCACATTTTTAGGTGTCGTACTATTGGAGATGTCGCATTATTAGAGAGTGTCGCATTATTGTTTTTGTCAAATCAACAACTTCTCGGCCAGTGAATAGTGGCGGTTGTGAGGCGGCTGGCGCCCTTGCGAACTGCCGAGCGACTCTTGTGAACTGCCGCTAGCCGCCGCTTTGCCCAAAAGCGCCGAATCCGCGGCTTCCGCAGATTGCCACATCGTTACGGCGCTTTTTCTTTTTATTTCTCAGGTGTCGCACTATTGAAGAGTGTCGCATTATTGGAGAGTGTCGGATTATTTTCACACAACGTGCCCAAACCTGTCGCACTATTGGAGATGTCGTATTATTGGAGACCTGTCGTATTATTAGAGCATTTACGGTATGCACTTCCAAAGGTGATATTCACTTCAGAAATTCCAGCCCGGTGCGGTGCTTTTCGGTGCTAGCACCGGCAACCCGCCGGTGCCCTTCGGTGCCGGTGCCATTTTTTCCAAAAGGCACCGGTGCCGGTGCGGTGCGGTGCCATTTTCTGGCCGGTGCCCCAGGGTGCCAGGTGCCCTTGTCATGTGTTGGCAAAGGTGCCGGTGCGGTGCGGTGCCATTTTTCCCGGTGCCTTTAACATCACTAACTGCGACATGCACACGGCCTTTTTTAGTCTGATAGACATTCTTGTAACCGTTAAGTCACCTGGAACGGAATCTCACTCATCATGTTCACCCTTTCATTTTCCCACACCTCATCATTCCAAACAACCCTCAACCTCAATTAACCCCCCCCCCCCCCCTCCCAATCAGCGCTGCCCACAGGCCAGCCGAATTGCGGCCGGGCCACCTTCGCGCCGATCGATTTCACGCCGGCCGCGTGCGCCGCCTGCCCCATCGCCAAGAAGGACGACTGCGCGGCCAACATGCTGCCCGACGGCAGGTGCAGCGAGCCCGGCCGCACCGAGTTGGCCGGCAGCGGACACGTTATCAGGTTGACCGTGTATATGGGCGGCGGGAAGGAGGTGCGTTGGGCATGGGGGGGGGAATAGAGCTGAGCCACTACTAGGGCTGAGTCCACCAAACTGTAAGATCTGAAACTGTCTGATAAAATTTGTGAGATAAGAGTGTCAATAAAAATGTCAAGATCTAAATTTTACCGGGCACTTTAAATTTTACATAAGACATGAGGAAATAATGTGGCATTTTACAGGGCGCAGGACAGCTGCCAGGGAAACATCACCCTTATCCATGCATCATTCAGTTACCAAAGTTATTCATTTGTGCACTATTCATGTCAACATGAACTTTGCCGATCCTAAACTGTGTTTATTCAATCAAGTGACCATTCACAACATGACCACATGACTCAACGATTCAGAAACCCCCCCCCCCCCACCCCAACCCCCCCCCCCCAGATAGCCATTGGCACCATGCCGTTGGGCCGCGGCGGCTACGACCACGAACTGCGCTGCGTGGGCGGCACGACGCCCTGTTCCATCATCGAATACGTCCTGGACCAGCGGCCGGGCGACCAGACGCGGCAAGATCAAAGCAATCACATCACCGCGGCTGCGTTTGTGATCGGCCAGGTGGGCGATCAGTAGCGATGGATAAGTGGGTGCGGCGGGCTTTGATTGGCAGGTACGATCGTTGGCACGGTGCCAAGTTTTTGTTTTTATTTTCAGGCGAAAGTTGGTAAATATGAAACGGCTATCGGGCCATACCATCACTGATGATCATCTGCCAAACACACGCCACACAAACATTAAATTCGAAATTGATAAATAATGATGATAATGACCGGTAAATAGAAATGTAAAAACTTTCATTTGCTCTGTAACAAGTAAGGTTTTAGATGGCCTATAAACATTTAATCAGGAATGTGAAACTGCCCGAAACTTCACCTTCTGTTCTCATCTGAAGCTTTTTTATCTAACAGGGCACGGGATTGGCCCAGAAATAAGCTGTGACGCCATATACCTTTTCCATGACATACATATACCTATGTATTTATTTCATTTTGAGAATTCCATTCAGCTGTATTATTTTATGTATATTTATGCCTTATGTTCATTAAATTACGGGTGATATTCAACTGCTTTTTAAGGATAATTTATTTGAAATGTTTATCACATTTGAGGAACATGCGCTGATACAAATACAGAGAGGGACAAATACAGAATAACATTTAAGAAATTATACGGCATGCAAACAACCACCAAATTTCAATACATTTGAATCTACTTGAATTTTGATCAGTAAATGAAGTACATAAATACTTAGCACATAATCGGACAAGCACTAATAAAGCGGCGTTCACACAGTTAGAGAATGAATGTATGGAACTTTCCATGGCAGAAAGTCCTACGGAAAGAGTATTGGAAAAATTTGATTTCCATATCATCGCGACATCGTCTTTTGTAAAAAAGCGTTCTATGGAAATTTCCTGGAACTTTCCAAGAACTAAGGAAGTTTTAAAATTCATGATGACGTCATGATTAAATGACATCATGATGGAGTGTTTCGTTCAGAAAACGCATAGTATTCGGTTCGTAAAGGGTTTTTTTTACGCATAAAATCTACCCTTTGCATCACAATAAGTTGATTTGAAACTATTTTTGTCATCGCAGACATACCGTATGAACGCCATTCTAAATACATACCTACCTAAGATGATAATTTTTTCCGGTTTGAAAAATGCAACACTTCCGGCACACAATCTAGTGACACGGTTTATTTGGAATAGATACAAGAACACGAACAGAAAACGGAAAGTCACTGATTACAAAAATAACGTAGTTTAGAATCTTTAAGCGTTTTAATTTGAAATATCTTCAGATATCATATTAATTTACCGTATATTCTCGAATTTACCGTTATTGAGACTACTTTGACATGAAGTACATTTCATTTATTTATACAAGAATATACGGTAATTATAAACATGTCAGGAAAATTTGAACAGCCATCTCATTCTGATCTGATAATCACTTCCTAAGTTACTCAGAAAAATGTGCAAAAAACGTGCCCAATAAATATCTCAACTATTTTGGCTACCGCATTGAACTAAATAACGCGACACACGTATTTTTGTATTGTCGGATTCATCGTCTGCTATCTAATATTTATGTTTTCACCATCCAGACAACTGCTGAAGATCTTTTTTGCATGAGTTGGCACAATTCCAGTTCACATTGCGCATTTAGCGCGTTTTTTGGCGTAATACGGTATACCGTGGTACTAAATATATAACTTCCCTCATGGCGGCAACCAATTTTCCTGTAAATCAAGGCTGATTCAGCAGACGTTCGATGGCCACGTTCACGTCGCCCAAAGAAGCGATCAATGCTGAAAAACGTACAACGTTTTAACGTTAAGCTATTTTACGATCAAAAACAGATTCGAGTCAAAAAAAATATCGAAGTGCGAAATCAGGGCCCAATTTCGACGAATTTACTATTAATTTGACGGGATTGCTGCAGCTTATATTTAAGAGCTCCGGCCCTGATCCCGGTTATAAAATTGTTCTCACATCGCCTATATCTCAAGTCACGTATCCAATATCAAATTATCAGCCTATCCCAGTCACGCACCCTGTCAAAGTCATGTAAAATGTCCCAAAAACTTGTCAACTGTAACGTAACACGTAAAATGTCCATCAAAAATGAAGACAATTCTAGCGGACATTTCACAATTCACATCTAAAATTCGACGAATTTGCATCACACTCCAATTTCGCAACTTTACAGGGCGCTAAATTGGACCCCCAATTAGGGTTCAAACGGGATTGACTTTTCGGGATCGGGATTTACTTTTTGAGATTTCGGGATCGGGATCGGGATTGGGGTTTCGGGATCGGGATCGGGATTGGTATTTTGAGATTTCGGGATCGGGATTGGCCGGGATTGGGGTCACGGGATTGGCATTTTTTTCGGGATCGGGATTGGGGTCTAGAGATAGAGATTTTCGTCATTGTTCTGGCATTCACAGTTGTTCATAAAGGTCTCAAAACACTGTTGGATGCCAGAAGAGTGACATAAAATGGACGCTGGGGGTTTGCGTTCACATTTTTGCATGCAAAAATGTCATTTTTTAACTTTTTATAATTTTCACTATTTTACCGGGATCGGATTTTTGCTTCAAGAAGTACCCATCTGCCATCTAAATTTACTATTCAAGATTGTGCTTCAAGAAGTACCCATCTGCAATCTCAAGTCACTATTCCAGATTGTGCTTCAAGAAGTACCGATCTGCAATCTAAATTCAATATTCAAGATTGTGCTTCAAGAAGTACCCATTTGCCATCTAAATTCACTATTCAAGATTGTGTTTCAAGAAGTACCCATCTGCAATCTAAATTCACCATTCAAGCTTGTGCTTCCAGAAGTACCGATCTGCAATCTAAATTCAATATTCAAGATTGTGCTTCAAGAAGTACCCATTTGCCATCTAAATTCACTATTCAAGATTGTGTTTCAAGAAGTACCCATCTGCAATCTAAATTCACCATTCAAGCTTGTGCTTCCAGAAGTACTGATCTGCAATCTCAAGTCACCATTCAAGATTGTGCTTCAAGAAGTACCCATCTGCAATCTAAATTCACTATTCAAGATTGTGCTTCCAGATGTACTGATCTGCAATCGAAAGTCACTATTCAAGATTGTGCTTCCAGAAGTACTGATCTGCAATCTAAAGTCACTATTCAAGATTGTGGTTCAAGAAGTACCGATCTGCAATCTAAATTCACTATTCCAGATTGTGCTTCAATAAGTACTGATCTGCAATCTAAATTCAATATTCAAGATTGTGCTTCCAGAAGTACTGATCTGCAATCTCAAGTCACCATTCAAGATTGTGCTTCCAGAAGTACTGATCTGCAATCGAAAGTCACTATTCAAGATTGTGCTTCCAGAAGTACTGATCTGCAATCTAAAGTCACTATTCAAGATTGTGCTTCAAGAAGTACTGATCTGCAATCTAAATTCACTATTCAAGATTGTGCTTCAAAAGTACCCATCTGCAATCTAAATTCACTATTCAAGATTGTGCTTCAAGAAGTACCCATCTGCAATCTCAAGTCACCATTCAAGATTGTGCTTCCAGAAGTACCAATCTGCAATCTAAATTCACTATTCAAGATTGTGCTTCCAGAAGTACCCATCTGCAATCTAAATTCACTATTCAAGATTGTGCTTCAAGAAGTACCCATCTGCAATCTCAAGTCACCATTCAAGATTATGCTTCCAGAAGTACCGATCTGCAATCTAAATTCACTATTCAAGATTGTGCTTCCAGAAGTACTGATCTGCAATCTAAATTCACTATTCAAGATTGTGCTTCAAAAGTACCCATCTGCAATCTAAATTCACTATTCAAGATTGTGCTTCAAGAAGTACCCATCTGCAATCTCAAGTCACCATTCAAGATTGTGCTTCCAGAAGTACTGATCTGCAATCTAAATTCACTATTCAAGATTGTGCTTCAAGAAGTACCCATCTGCAATCTAAATTCACTATTAAAGATTGTGCTTCAAGAAGTACCCATCTGCAATCTCAAGTCACCATTCAAGATTGTGCTTCCAGAAGTACCGATCTGCAATCTAAATTCACTATTCAAGATTGTGCTTCCAGAAGTACTGATCTGCAATCTAAAGTCACTATTCAAGATTGTGCTTCCAGAAGTACCGATCTACAACACAAAAAACTAAAATTCCAAAATTTGTGCAAATAAAAGTACCGATCTACATGCAGATTGTTACCTTAAGAATTACCAAAAAAAATTGTGCATTTGAATGTACCGATCTAACAGCGGTACTTTCAGAAGCACAAATTATTTCTATGTAGATCGGTACTTTTACCCATACAAAAAAAGCACAAAACGAGTTAGTGCTCTTAAAAGTACCGATCTGACATCGGTACATTAAGAGGCACAAAAATTAATGTGCAAATCGGTACTTTTAAAAGAACAATTTTGGAAAAAGTCTGTAGATCGGTACTTTGTAAGATACAAAACCTGAAAAAGCTTGTAGATCGGTACTTTTAAAATTTCAGAAAATGTTTTTTGCCGTTTTTTGGCATTTTTCGACCCCCCGTATCTCAAAATGCATTTTCACACCCCCCACTTTTTTAAATTTTTTTTGAAGGACTTTCCTATGGGGACCCCGAAAATGGTCTTAACTCAAAATTGACAAATTTGTAGATCGGTACTTTTAGAAGCACACCCTTCACATGCATTGAGTGGTCAACTTCTTGAGTGGTCAATGATACGGTAACCACGCGCACCTAAAGGGTTTCCCCCCGCAAGCGCGCAGGTGGCACATGCGCTACGCGACTGCGGCCCGGGAACCACACGCGCTAAAGCGACTCACCCCCCCCCCCCCCCCACAAACACTTTAGTGCGCAGCCGTTAAAGCGCTTGTGATTTTGGCGGGCGTGCAGCGATAAACGCGCTGGAAACACTACGCGTTTCCGGCGCGGACAGCCTGCGCCCCCTCGTTTAACCCCTCTCAAAATTCTCACTCTGAAACAATCACCCCGGGGGTGTATATCGAAGAAATACGTTACAGGTATTTAAGTTTACCTACTGTTTTTGATGATGTTTGATGTGCTTCTATAAGTTAAAAAAAAATGTTTCCCCAATTGAAACAAGTTTCATTCAATATATATTGCATTTGACTTTTAAAGTCCGCCTCTAATCATATCCAGTAACCACTAATAGAATCGAGTAAGCAAATCACCATCAGATCACACTATTATTAACGGAATCATGGTGAGCATTCGAAAAATCACCAGTTATTTATTTTTCTCGACAATCACAATAAACATAAATATACATGGTCGGGCTGAAAAGTCCCTGGACAGTGCTCGCCATTCGCGATAGGGGTCAGCTACGGTCATAAAATTTTAACACGTTTATATAATCAGGTGTTTTGAGTTTTCACCCAAAATTTCACCCCTCTAGCTCCACCCACTGCGGAACTGTGTGGGTTACAATTTCAGTCATTTTGTACTGATGTACACATGGTATGGTGCTCTAGCACAATGCTGCTTTAAGTTGTGAAAATTTGGCTGGTGTAAGCCACCAGTGTTGGCAATGTGCCAGCACTAAACAACATTATCTATGACTAGCAGGATTCTCTCCGACCTTTGGTCGGGTTTTGTAGTGTTCTAATCCTACAAAAAAGCATTATTTCAAATTTGTTAGATGCAGGTGTTTAATTTAAGGGTGGAGGGTGTAATGCATATATTCAACGGAGTGCATATTTCAAATCAAGGCAATCAAAACCCCACTAATGCAACATTTCACAATTTCTAATTTATTAGCCCCAGGGGATCTATTTTAAGGCTTACAGTAATGTAGAGTCAAAATGGAGTGCATATTTTAAATCAGTGCAATTAGAAATTTACAAAATGCATCATTTCACAATTTGAAATTTTTAGCCCTAGGGGTTCATTATCAGGGTTACAGTAATGTAGTGTCAGAATATCATAAGCCTAGTCCATATTGCCATTACTGTCACTACACTCACTACCAAATTCATCATTCTGCCTCTACGGTTGGTCAATACAGGTGAATACAGAATGCATTTTGCATGCACACTGCTGTTGAACACAGGTAATGTGTCCACTACAGATTAGTAATGAAACACAAATGAAATTTAATGCACATAATTATTTACTGCACATTTCAAAACAAAATTAAAATCACTGCAATAGAACATGATCTCAGATGATCACCAAAAACACCCAACACAGTTCCCACGTTTCTTGCACATCACCCTGATCTGCATATTAATTTTAACTTAATAGCAATGATGTTGATGAAAGTGTTGAATACTATCAGCACATTGCCAACACACTGGCTTACACTAGCCAAAGTTTATGATCACAACTTAAAGCAGCATTGTGCTAGAGCACCATACCATGTGTACATCAGTACAAAATGACCTAAATTGTCACCCCCACAGTTCCGCAGTGGGTGGAGCTAGAGGGGTGAAATTTTGGGTGAAAACTCAAAACACATGAGATAATAACGTGTTTAAATTTTATGACCGTAGCTTACCCCTAGCGCGAATGGCGAGCACTGTCCAGGGACTTTTCAGCCCGACCATGTATATATTTATATAAGATTTATTTTTTTCTTCAAATTCTCAGTGATATATATATATACATATATATATATATATTTGAAATTGCGAAAAAAATCACTGAGCAAATCACTCATACTAGATATATTGCACTGAAAATAGGTATACAACTAGTTATGTGTATATCCCAAAATAGTACTTTTGTAGGTGAAAATGGGCAAAAAAATAAAAAATCTGAGATTTTTATAAAAAAATTGCGGCAAAATAAGTTAAAAAAATTGCTCTGATAGCTAGACAGCTGGCCAATTTTTGGGGAGGGGTTCAGGCCAGGGGATAGCAGTCAAAAAATTTGCCTCTGGGATAGATATATAGCTGGAGCATGGGGGGGGGTCACCCCCACCGGGGGTGCACTAATATGCACATTTGCCCATTACACACATTTGCCCGTTATGCACAAAG
The DNA here is from genome assembly GCA_964036195.1 of Sphaerolaimus hirsutus. Lineage (NCBI taxonomy): Eukaryota > Metazoa > Nematoda > Chromadorea > Monhysterida > Sphaerolaimidae > Sphaerolaimus > Sphaerolaimus hirsutus. The sequence continues at coordinate 3,178,359 of OZ038460.1, read as the reverse complement.
TTGTGCCTGGTACGCACATCTGCCCGGCTCGCACATGGCTGATGCTCTGTGCGTACCGGGCAAATGTGCGTATCAGGCAGGTGTGACTACCAGGCAGATGTGCGTATCAGGCAGATGTGTGTATCAGGCAGATTTGCCTACCGGGCAGATGTGCGTACACAGCGGTTCACCAACATGCTGACATGTAGAAACAAATTGGGGACAACGTCGAAACACGGCCTTGTTTCAGCATTGTTTCTGCGTTGTTTCAATGCATCATTATGTTGTTTCGACGCTGGGGCATGTGGCTGGTCATGCGGCAAATGACTTGTCACTACATTGGCCCCAGGGTGGGTGGGTGTGCCGCAGCAGACGCACATTTAGAAAACCGGATGTACATTTTGAATTTTTGAATTCACATTTTCGCGCTTGTGTGGAACGTGGAAAGCATGCATCAAGTGAAATATTCATTTTATATGTATGCTTGGCGGAACGCAAAGTATGTGCAGTTTCCTACCATAATTTAACGAATAAAATCCTGTGATAAATTTTGAAATTATTTATTCCATAGTAAAAACGAAATATTCTGATGAAAAAACTGTGTAATTTTTTGTTCATTATTCGGATACTTTCCATACTAAGTGTCATGTCCGCTGAGTATAAATAAGTAATTTATTTGTAAACATGACTGTATGCGGTAAAATCTGCCGCACAGCTAGGCATCGTGTTGTCTCCACGTTGGCCCCAACATGTGTCCCACTTCCGGGCACAGATTCCAACGTGCTGGGACGTTGTTGTCCCCATGCTGACAATTTTGTCAACATGTTGTTTCTATGTATGGTGTCTAAGTTGTCCCCATTTTGTTTCTAAATATCAGCACGTTGGGCAGGGGCCAGTTCCGCAAGTGGAAAAGTTAAGAGTTGAAACTTAAGAGTTGAGTAAAATGACAAATGACAAGTTATGAGTAAAGTTAAGAGTTAAGAGTTGAGTAAAACGACAAATGATTTTACTCAACTCTTAACTTTTAACTTTACTCTTAACTTATCATTTATCATTTTACTCAACTCTTAAGTTTTAACTCTTAACTTTTCCACTTGCGGAACCGGCCCCAGATGTGCGTACCGAGCGTCAGATACCTCACAGCATTACCCCCCTCCGCAGCATAACGAGACGACCATTTTCGAACACTTTCAAGAAGTAAAGTGATAAGCCGAAAGTGACACGAGAACTTGAAATTCGCATTTAGACATATTATTTTTCATGAAGTCATGTGATAAGCCATTTTCACATTCCAATTTTTGAAATCACTGACTTCTTGATAAAGTGCCAAAAATGCTTATTTCAAGTTTTCTTGTCATCTCGTTACAAGTTTATTTCTTGTAAATGTTTCAGTAATTTATATATATTTTCTGAAAAGCTGGCGAGATTACTATATATTTATATTTTTTCAAAATTCTGAGTGATATATTTATATATATTTTCTGGAAAATAAGTAATTTTTTCGAATGCTAATCACAGACCACAGTCACAGTGGCATCTGCACATTCATTCGTCCTCCGCTGATGTATACTCTGCTGGGTCCTCCGCAGAAGTAGCCTCCGTTGGGTCCTCCGCAGAAGTATCCTGCAAAGGGATGGTTAAAAAAGATTGAAAGCCCGTTGGATATGAATTTGGGTGTAGGAAGAAAATGTAATCGTGGCTCGGTTCCCAGTATCGTCGGACGGGGTTTGGGGGGGGGGTGGTCCGCGGGGGTTTTACAGGCTTTTCCAAGGTATAGACGGAAAAAAGAGGAAAAAATCGCTAAAAATAGGTGATAAATTAGTATAATATCTAAGCACCCTAGTCATCTCGTTAGAAAAAATGGTGTCATATGGTGGCTGGTTGGTGACTCTTAAAAGATTGCGCTGGGCACACAAATTTTAAAGTAAATCTATTCAAAAGTTCCTCACTATCATTCACCTTGGATGAAACTCCTTCATAACCTGGAGCTTTATGTTTTTGTGTTTCATGCGTACTCAAGTTCTGTGAATTGGCATAGTACCAGCCGCACATTTGGCACCTGAACGGCAGCGTGCTGTCGTGACGCGCGAGTGTGTTTAATGAGATGGTCCTTTCTTCTAAATGATGCTTCACATTTGAATTTTTCATCAACGTGTTCGCATCTCCATCTCTTGCCCTGCTGTGGAACCTGTGACACGGAAATTGAGCTACCGTATTTCTTCAAATAGAATGACATAAGCAGAATATAAGGAGTCTTTAACCCACCACACCACACCAAGATCCACCTTGTTCCAGATTATATTAGGTTGTAAACTAAATAAGTTTAATTATTGAAGCTTAATAACTGGGCGATTTTTGGGCGATTTGGATCGTTCAACACTTAAGACTCGCTTTGCGTAATAACCAAACCTGTCAAAGCACAAAAAAATTTTTTGCATTTTTTTATCATGGAATTGGAATCTACATATATAGAAACTCAAAATTTCCTTCCATACATATATCAGAAAATGTCATCTTCCTACTGAAAAAATCGATCAAATTCAAAAGTCATCATTTTTCTGGGTGTTTTTTGGAAATTCATAATCTTTGCTTGATATTATCTATCAATATAATATTTTGGATTTTTATTAAGATTGTGTTGGAGATTAATTGGCCCATACAAATTAACTTCATCAAACTTTTTTTACGCACCAAAAATAATGGCTGAAATTTTGAAAATGGCACCAAATTTTCAGTTTGTAATTGAGAGCTTAGCTTTTTTTACAAAAACTGTGCTCAATTGCATAGTTTATGATAAAAAAATAAAATCTAAAAACTAGGCCTGCACTTTTTTTCCAGGACAGTTTGAAGCAGCCCGACACCCATTTTACCATCACAAAGAATCCCACTCAGAAGACACAGATTAAGTTGTATGCAAAACGTTTCTATCATACGCTTGAGTTATTTTTTGATCGTCTTTCATTTGTATATCTCCATTTTTCATTAAACATAATTTGGAAGGGTGCTGTCATACAAAAATGCACTTTTTATGTACAAAATTTAGACTCCCTATTTTATCGTGGATTTGGAATCTACATATATACAAAGTCAAAATTTCCTTCCATACATGTATCCAAAAATTTCTACTGAAAAAATTTATCAAAGTCAAAAGTCATCATTTTTCGGGCTGTTTTTTTTGGAAATTCATAACTTTTGCCTGACATTACCTATCAATATAATATTTTGGATTTTTATAACGATAGTATTGGATATTAATTGGCCCATACAAACAAACTTCATAAAACTTTTTTTTCTCATTGAAAATGATGGCTGAAAATTTGAAAATGGACCCAAATTTTCAGTTTGTAACTGAGAGCTTGGCTTTTTTTACTAAAACTGTGCTCAATTGTAAAGTTTATGATAAAAAAATAAAATCTAAAAACTAGGCCTGCACTTTTTTTCCAGAACAGTTTGAAACACCCGTGTCACCATCACATGCGATCCCATTCTGAAGACTCAGATGAAGTTTTATAAAAAAGTTTCCATCATAAACTTAGCTTAATTTTCCATGACCTTTCATTTGTATGTCTCCATGTTTTATGAAACACAATTTGGAAGGGTCCTGTCATACAAAAATGCACTTTTTCTGCAATTATCACATGCATAGTTGTGCAATATCCAAAAATAGTTCACTTGTACCAGTAACTAAGTGTGCTGATAGTGTCCTTTAGCTGGTCATTTGGGTTTTTTTCTCAGTGAACACTTTGGATGAAATTGACTGATAAGGGTGACCTATAGGGGAACAAACAATTGTTCAAATGTTGATAGCATTCTGATAGCAAGCAGAAACAAAAAATAACCAAATGGCCAGCTAAAGGACACTATCAGCACACTTAATTACTGGTACAAGTGAACTATTTAAGGATATTGCACCACTATGCATGTGATAATTGCAGAAAAAGTGCATTTTTGTATGACAGCACCCTTCCAAATTGTGTTTCATAAAACATGGAGACATACAATAGAAAGACCATGAAAAATTAACCTAAGTTTATGATGGAAACTTTTTTATAAAACTTCATCTGAGTCTTCAGAATGGGATTGCATGTGACACGGGTGTTTCAAACTGTTCTGGAAAAAAAGTGCAGGCCTAGTTTTTAGATTTTATTTTTTTATCATAAACTATACAATTGAGCACAGTTTTGGTAAAAAAAGCTAAGCTCTCATTTACAAACTTAAAATTTGGGTCCATTTTCAAAATTTCAGCCATCATTTTCAATGAGAGAAAAAAGTGTTATGAAGTTTGTTTGTATGGGCCAATTAATCTCCAAAACTATCTTTATAAAAATCCAAAATATTATATTGATAGGTAATGTCAGGCAAAAGTTATGAATTTCCAAAAAAAAAAAGCCTGAAAAATGATGACTTTTGTCTTTGATAAAAATTTTTAGTAGGAAGATGACATTTTCGGATATATGTATGGAAGGAAATTTTGACTTTCTATATATGTAGATTCCAAATCCACAATAAAATAGGGGGTCTAAATTTTGTACAAAAAAAAAGCATTTTTGTATGACAGCACCCTTCCAAATTATGTTTAATGAAAAATGGAGATATACAAATGAAAGACCATCAAAAAATAACTCAAGCGTATGATATAAACTTTTTGCATACAACTTAATCTGAGTCTTCTGAGTGGGATTCTCTGTGATGGTAAAATGGGTGTCGGGCTGCTTCAAACTGTCCTGGGAAAAAAGTTTTTAGATTTTTTTTTATCATAAACTATGCAATTGAGCACAGTTTTTGTAAGAAAAGCTAAGCTCTCAATTACAAACTGAAAATTTGGTGCCATTTTCAAATTTCAGCCATTATTTTTGGTGAGAAAAAAAAAGTTTGATGAAGTTCATTTGTATGGCCAATTAATCTCCAACACTATCTTTATAAAAATACAAAATATTATAGTGAAAGATAATATCAAGCAAAAGTTATGAATTTCCAAAAAAACAGCCCAAAAAATCATGACTTTTGTCTTTGATCGATTTTTTCAGTAGGAAGATGACATTTTCGGATGTATGTATGGAAGAAAATTTTGAGTTTCTATATATATGTAGATTACAATTCCACGATAAAAAACGCAAAAAAAATTTTGTGCTTTCACAGTTTTGGGCATGTTTGGTTCTTAGGGAAAGCGAGTCTTAAAACGATCAGGACAACCTGCAGATTTAATTTTTATGGTTGGATTAGTGATGTCTTAATTCCAAATGCCGATTTGATCCATTTTTTAACATGAAAAATAATTGTAATAATAATTTTTCAAGACGGTATTTTCTGAACATGCTAACATATACTTTAGACAAAAAGAATAAATCTGGCCCAAAAGTTTTTTAAATATCTCTTTCCAGTCAAAAGTTACAGCACTTCAAACTTCCACCTCCAAACCATACATAGCATTCGAAAAAATCACCGATTTTTTGGAAAATATATATAAATATATCACTCCAACATTGGAAAAAATATAAATATATATAAATCACTCTAGGTCTCCAGAAAATATAATTAAATTACTGAAAAAATAACTGTAAGCTTGAAAAAAATCTCAAAAAATCACTTGTGCTTTATTTCAATTTCAAGTGATATTCTGTAGGGTGTCAAAAAAATTTTTTTACGGAAAACGGAAACGGAAATGGAAAAAAAATTTCAGCGGCCGGAAAACGGAACGGAAAACGGAAAAAATTTTGCACTTGGCGGAAAACGGAAACGGAAACGGAAAAAAAATTTCAGTGGCCGGAAAACGGAAAAAGGGGCCGGAAAAACGGAAACGGAAAAATGAAATTTCTATGGAAATGGAAAAATTTGCTGAAATTTTACCAAAAAATGGGTAAAATTTGCTGAAATTTTGTTGGAAGAGGGAAAAATTTGCAGAAATTTTGCTGGGAAAAGAAAAAATTTACATAGTTGACAATCTGCATGAATTTTTTCCCAGTTTGGCTGGAACAGTAAACAGAAAATTGAGCCTAAAAAGGTAAAATGAGGTGGAAAAACAGAAAATTGAGGCGGAAAACGGAAAAAAGGCAGAAAAACAGGAAATTGAGACGGAAAACGGAAAAAAGGCGGAAAAACTTAAAATGTAGCTGGAAAACGGAAAATGAGCCGGAAAAACGGAAACGGAAAAAAATGTGGCCGGAAAACGGAACGGAAAACGGAAAAAAAATTTCAGCAGACGGAAAACGGAACGGAAAACGGAAAAAATTTGCCTGCGGAAAACGGAAACGGAAAACGGAAAACGGAAATTTGACACCCTAATATTCTGGGCTTTATTTACCATTTACAAGCACACAAAAAAGTACTCTAATATACCACAGTTTATTTATAATCATTCCACAAACGGTATTCATTTATACAATATTTTACAAGTTAAAACATCAAGCAAATATCACAGAAAAATTCAACCTTTAGTTCAACCTCAATGACAACTTCAAAAATATTTTGCACTGCAAACATTTAGCACTCAACCTATAGCACCTGGTTGTGGCTATGGATGTTTGACTAGGTGCTCATGCTCAGCACTTTTTCTATGGTGGTGTGCTGTGAAAACTCATTTTTGGGCACATGGCTACATTGTGGCAACATTGTGATGACACCATTGTGACAGTTTTCCACAGTGTTCTCAATATTTGAAAACAGCTGACATCGGTGCACATGTCACCAAGCATCATCAGTTTTCAAAAATGGTGAACTGAGCTTTCAATCACTGTAGATAAATTTTGATCACACCAAATTGGTATTTTTTGATTCAGTCATTTTTTATTTCAGAAAAGTATGTTATAATATAGAGAGATGCTTTATACCTAAAACATAACCATAGAATTCATAGCAGGATGACATAAATAAAAAGTTACTAAAACAGTTTACATCTTTGTCACATACAAAATGAAAACTAATTGCTGGTGATATCACCATTTGTCATCATTTGAGTTTGAGTTGTGATCAAACTAGTGATTTGTCAACACCACCCCACCAAAATTCATGGCATTTGTGAAAACTGAACATATACAGCATTCAGTAGTGGAAAACTTGATGGAAAGCTGATGGGAATGTTTACCTGCTTCAAATACCATTTTAACCCAATAATGCTCTACATGAGCAGAGAGATTTTCTGGAGAAAATTTCTCAAAAAAATGTCAAATTTCTCTTGCACAGATTACATGTTTTAGTCATAAACCGCAATCACTGCACAACAATGTATTAAGTATGAGTGATTTTCTCAGTGATTTTTTTCGCAAATTCAAAAAATATATATAAATATATCACTCAGAATTTGGAAAAAATATAAATATATATAAATCACGGGTTATTTATATTTATTGTGATTTTTGAAAATATAAATCACGGGTTATTTTTTGAATGCTAACCATACATATAAATTACCGCATGAAGAACAAAGCTATGAATAAAAGCTAAGCTTCACCTATGAATGCTTAAAGTCATCATAATGACGTGTAGATTTCATTTTTATGTTCCGATTATCTGTATGCACTGTTGTTCGTGCAGTTATTTTATGAGTGGGAGGCGAAAATTCAAAGTGCTATAACTTTTGATTGGAATGAGATATTGAAATAATTTTTGGGCCAGATTTATTTTGTTTGTATAAAGTATATGATAGCATGTTCAAAAAATTATTTTTGTCATGTTCAAAAACCGGGTCAAATCGTCATAAGGAATTTAGACATTACTTATTCGATCATAAAAATTTAATCGGCAGGTTGTCCTGATTACCGTATTACCTCGAAATACCCCCAGGGGGTTTATTATTTCGCCAGCAAAATTTGAGGGGGGATAATTCGAGGGGGGGTTTATTCGAGGGAGGGGTCTATTATTTCGCCAGAAATTTTCGGAGATTCCCCATACGCAGACATAGAAAAATCGAACAATCACATAGATTTATATGTGTTTATAGGCATATATTACTGTATATACACAAAAACCCTTCCTTAACGTCACTTAATCATCAGTTTTAACGTGTGTTCTGCATAGTACAGATCACAAACTGCGGTATTTGTCATGTACGTTCACGTTACACTCAATTTTAGGGGGGGTATTTCGAGGGGGGGGGGGGTTATTATTTCCTCAGCCGAAATTTAGGGGGGGTATTTCGAGGGGGGGTTAATTCAAGGGGGGGGATAATTTGAGGTAATACGGTATTTTAAATGTTTAACGATCTGAATCGGTCTAGAAATGGGAGAGTTATTACGCTTCAAAGTCAATGTGTAGATCATCTGTGCAAAATGATCACCTTATTATAGACCCCCTTATCTCGGTACTGGGGGTTTATTCAAGCAAACCAAAACAATTCGTCATAGCCCAGACCCCTAACCAGGCTGTCCGCCAAAGTATACCACGCGATATACAACGATGGGTAAGTTCTCCAAAAAAAAACACTTTCTGTGTTTTTTTGTGGGGCCAAAAACATTCAATTTGTGAAATAATGCATTTTTGGGTTTCTACTTGCACTGATTTGATATGTGGACTCCATTTTGACACCACATTACCATAACCCTGAAAATGAACCCCTGGGGCCAAAAACTTTGAATTTGTGAAATAATGCATTTTTGGGTTTCTGATTGCACTGATTTCAAATATGCACTCCATTTTGACTCTACGTTACCATAACCTTTAAGTATAATGCCCAGAGCTTAAAAAATTAGAAATTGCACTGATTTGATATATGCACTCCATTTTGACACTACATTACCATAACCCTGAAAATGAACCCCTGGGGCCAAAAACTTTCAATTCGTGAAATGATGCATTGTGCGTTTCTAATTGCACTGATTTGATATATGCAATCCATTTTGACACTACATTACCATAACCCTGAAAATGAAACCCTGGGGCCAAAAAATTTCAAGTTGTGAAATAATGCATTTTTGGGTTTCTAATTGCACTACATTACCATAACACTACATTACCATAACCCTAAAAATGAACCCCTGGGTCCACAAACTTTCAATTTGTGAAATAATGCATTTTTGGGTTTCTACTTGCACTGATTTGATATATGGACTCTATTTTGACACCACATTACCATAACCCTGAAAATGAACCCCTGGGGCCAAAAACTTTAAATTTGTGAAATAATACATTTTTGGGTTTCTGATTGCACTGATTTCAAATATGCACTTCATTTTGACTCTACATTACCATAACTTTCAATTTGTGAAATGATGCATTGTGGGTTTCTAATTGCACTGACTTGATATATGCACTCCATTTTGACACCACATTACCATAACCCTGAAAATGAACCCCTGGGGCCAAAAACTTTCAATTTGTGAAATGATGCATTTTTGGGTTTCTGATTGCATTGATTTCAAATATGCATTTCATTTTGACTCTACATTACCATTACTTTCAATTTGTGAAATCATGCATTGTGCGTTTCTAATTGCACTGATTTGATTTATGCACTCCATTTTGACACTACATTGCCATAACCCTTAAAAACTTTCAATTTGTGAAATGATGCATTGTGAATTTCTAATTGCACTGATTTGATATATGCACTCCATTTTGACACTACATTACCATAACCCTGAAAATGAACCCCTGGGGCCAAAAACTTTCAATTTGTGAAATCATGTATTGTGCGTTTCTAATTGCACTGATTTGATTTATGCACTCCATTTTGACACTACATTGCCATAACCCTTAAAAACTTTCAATTTGTGAAATGATGCATTGTGAATTTCTAATTGCACTGATTTGATATATGCACTCCATTTTGACACTACATTACCATAACCCTGAAAATGAACCCCTGGGGCCAAAAACTTTCAATTTGTGAAATCATGCATTGTGCGTTTCTAATTGCACTGATTTGATTTATGCACTCCATTTTGACACTACATTGCCATAACCCTTAAAAACTTTCAATTTGTGAAATGATGCATTGTGAATTTCTAATTGCACTGATTTGATATATGCACTCCATTTTGACACTACATTACCATAACCCTGAAAATGAAACCCTGGGGCCAAAAAATTTCAAGTTGTGAAATAATGCATTTTTGGGTTTCTGATTGCACTGATTTCAAATATGCACTTCATTTTGACTCTACATTACCATAACCTTTAAGTATAATGCCCAGAGCTTAAAAAATTAGAAATTGCACTGATTTGATATATGCACTCCATTTTGACACTACATTACCATAACCCTGAAAATGAACCCCTGGGGCCAAACTCTTTGAATTTGTGAAATAATGCATTTTTGAGTTTCTGATTACAATGATTTGAAATATGCACTCCATTCTGACAGTACATTACCATAACCCTGAATATGAACCCCTGGGGCCAAAAACTTTCAATTTGTGAATAGATGCATTTTTGGGTTTCTGATTGCTCCGATTTCAAATATGCACTCCATTTTGACACTACATTACCATAACCCTGAAAATGAACCCCTGGGGCCAAAAACTTTCAATTTGTGAAATGATGCATTTTTGGGTTTCTCATTGCACTGATTTCAAATATGCATTCCATTTTGACTCTACATTACCATAACCCTCAAAATGAACCCCTGGGGCCAAAAACTTTCAATTTGTAAAATAATGCATTTTTGAGTTTCTAATTGCACTGATTTGATATATGCACTCCATTTTGACACTGCATCACCATAACCCTGAAAATGGACCCCTGGGGCCAAAAATTTTCAATTTGTTCAATCATTCATTTTTAAGTTTCTGATTGCACTGATTTCAAATATACACTCCACTCTGACACTACATTACTGTAACCGTGAAATTTAACCCCTGGGGCCAAAAATTTCAAATAGTGAAATGATGCATTTGTTGGTTTCTAATTGCACTGATTTGAAATATTCACTCCATTTTGACACTACATTACCATAAACCTGAAAATGAACACTGGGGCCAAAAACTTTCAATTTGTGAAATGATGCATTTGTGAGTATTTTCATGCACTGATTTCAAATATGCATTCCATTCTGACACTACATTACTGTAACCGTGATAATGAACCCCTAGGGCCAAAAATTTCAAATTGTGAAATGATGCATTTTGTAGGTTTCTAATTGCACTGATTTAAAATATGCACTCCATTTTGACTCTACATTACTGTAAGCCTTAAAATAGATCCCCTGGGGCTAATAAATTAGAAATTGTGAAATGTTGCATTTGTGGGTTTTTGATTGCCTTGATTTGAAATATGCACTCCGTTGAATATATGCATTACACCCTCCACCCTTAAATTAAACACCTGCATCTAACAAATTTGAAATAATGCTTTTTTGTAGGATTAAAACACTACAAAACCCGACCGAAGGTCGGAGAGAATCCTGCTAGTATACTTATAAAGAGCATAGGCCAAAACTTTGTCACTTGGACTTATCGACTTTGAGAAGTCGACGCCTCCCCGTTCTTGCAAAATCGCTGACGAATAAAACCTTTTTAGCTAGAAATAGGTAAATCACCGACATTAAACTCATTCTGCCTGTCTTGGTCGGAGCCGCGCTGCAGTTGGAGCTGTTCTTTTGTCTCAGCGAGACCGGACCGCAGCGAGGCGATCTCTTGGTCCGACTGCACACGCTGCGCGGCCAGTGCCGATTGCAACTGCTCGCGGTCGGCGCGTAGCTGTAAATTGATAATTCACCATAAAAGCGAACCCCCGAAAGTTATTGCAAGGAAAGTATTGACCCTAAATCCTCGAACACGACCCCAGGGGGGTTATTTTTTTCGTCAGAAGTTTTGGAGGGAGACTTATTCAAGGGGGGACTTATTCAAGCGGGAGTGATTCAAGTGGGGAGTTTTTTTTCGTCAGGAAAGTTGGACGTAATTCATTGTATGGATGCAGTCTGTCGACTCACGTAATTCAGGTATTTCACTGTCAAACAACAACAAAAAGATGTGTATACACTGCATACACATCATGTATCTGCCGTCGCTGCCATTGGCTAATATTCGTATGTATTTTTGTATGGTATCCTTTTCATACAGAGGGGGGAGTTTTTCGAGGGGCAGGTTATTTTTTCCTCATCTCGCCAACAGGGGAGAGTTATTCGAGGAGGGTCTGATTCGAGGATTTGCGGTAGTTTTGGCACAAAAATCATTTGCTCGATGGAAGACTTGTTTTGGTTCGAGCACCTTCCTGTACCACGGCACGCCAACGATGCAAAAAAATCAATTTTATCATGATGTTATCAATCAATGCTTGATATAAAAATGGATTTTAAATAAAACTTTTCTTTTATTTAATTTTTTTTCAAATAACCCAAAACGTTAAGTATACATCAAATGAAAATATATATGTGGCGGCATATAATGCACTCTATATTTTTTTTTTTTTGTGGGGGGGGGGGGGGTTCAGGGGCAGTAACCAAAAAATTTGCCCCGGGACAGATAGATAGCTGAACGGCCTCCGGAATAGATAGCTGGAGCATTGGGGGGGGGGGGGAACACCCCATCCCCGCTACTACCAGACATATGACCACATACGTTTACAACACAAAAAACACACCGCCTCTTCCTTTTCCTTGATTGTTTCATGCAACTGTTTGGTTTGTTCTTGAGCTTCGCAGCATTTGGCTTGCAGCTGCTCAACCGTTTCACTGCTACTCGCCAGTTGCTGCTGCAGTCGGCCGACTTCGCTGCGGGCCTGCTCCAATTCAGACTGCAACTCCTCGCGCACTCGAGCCACGGCTGTCTGCAAATTGGACTGCCAAGTTCAAGTGAATATAATGAAAATTGCTAAAATTAGACATAACCGGAAATTTTTCCAAGCAGATATCAACTTTTACATTTTGTCTCAACTTTTATACAACTTTTATTACAACTTTAAAACGGGCAATAAGTTGAAATTGAATTTTGAATCAGGCTAATCGACAAGTCCACTCTTTAAGCAATTTTTTGTATAAAAAAATAAACTGCGTTCGGATCAGGTCCGGCAGTCAGTTTCTGACCTGACTGCTGACGCCATAACTCCCGCTGTGGGGAGAACTAAGAGATGAAATTTGGGTGGGACGTAGCCGACATTCCCCCCTACTATACTCCAACGCAGGGGCGACGGCGACCCCCCTAAGTGTGGGTTGCCGTATACGCGCAAATTTTTTTACAGAATTTCGCTGTCCGCGTCAAGTCCGGCACCCAGTGGTTTTCCACCACTTTGGCTGCCTTAACTACAGAAACGCGGACACGAAACAGCTTAAATTTTGGTGGGTTATCGTCAACATCCTGTGCCACCATCGACTCACCAAAAGTGTCGCTCACTGCGTATACCGCGTTGTTTTTTTACAGATACAGTGTACGCATCAGGTCCAGGACCAACTTGCGTTTCACCGAGCTAAATTCACTTTAAATAGATTTTTTATTAGACACTTTAAAAGTTGGTGTAGGATGCCCTCTAGGGAAGGGTTTGAGGTATAAAATTGCGTAAAAAACCTTACCCCAAAAATGCCCCACTAAGGAATTTTAATGGGGGTACATGTGATGAAGTCACTTATGACATCATCACCATACAAATTTGTACTGTGATGATGTCATAGGTGACGTCAGAACAGTCGCCCCCATTAAAATTCCATAGTGGGGCATTTTTGGGGTAAGGTTTTTTACGCACTTTTATACCTCAAACCCTTCCCTAGAAGGCATCCTAAACCAACTTTTAAAGTGTCTAACAAAAAATATATTTAAAGTGAACTTTTAGGATGCAACTGTAGGGGCATTGCTAAAATATCGCTTAACAGGTAACTTCACTGCATATACAGTATCGTATGGGTCTGTAGAATTGTAAAATAGCATTACATAACTGCATTGAGCATTTTTGAAAAAAATTATAGGGTGCCGGACCTGATGCAGACAGCACATTCATTAAAAACGCGTTATACCCGCGAGCGACACTTTTGGTAGGTCGCCGGCGCCCGTCATTTAGTGTACAGTAAGGGGAGGGGTGTCGGCTATATCCCCCAGTTTTAGATTTGTCCTGTCCGCGTTTCAGGAGTTAAGGCAGCTAAAGTGGTGGAAAACCACTGGGTGCCGGACTTGACGCGGACAGCGAAATTCTGTTAAAAAATTTGCGCGTATACGGCGACACACACTTAGGGGGGTCGCCGTCGCCCCTGCGTTGGAGTATAGTAGGGGGGGAATGTCGGCTACGTCCCACCCAAATTTCATCTCTTAGTTCTCCCCACAGCGGGAGTTATGGGGTCAGCAGTCAGGTCAGAAACTGACTGCCGGACCTGATCCGAACGCAGTTTACAATAAATGTGATAAGTCCATGGTGGACACCAACTTTTCAAAGTAAACAAAATCAAAAATTGTCCATAAGGAACTACTTTTTGCTAATTTTGAACCGATTTAAATGCATTTTGTCGGACGCAACTGCTCCCACATATATGTAAGTGCATAAGCCCAAAATTTGTCACTTAGAAAAACGGTATCATCACTTTTAGTTCGAGCTAACATATTTGAGTGAGCTGGACAGCCACCATTTGCAGAAAAAGGAATATTTGAGCAAAATTTTGGACTTATCGACTTTTACAAGTCGACCGACGCCTCAAATGAAAAAGCCTAGCTCTTGCAAAATCGCTGACGAATGCAACTTTGTTATCTAGAAACATGCCAATCACAGACATTGACTTCATTCTGCCTGTCTTGGTCGGAGCCGCGCTGCAGTTCCAGCTGGTTCTTTGTCTCAGCCAGACTGGACCGCAAAGAGGCAATTTCTTGGCCCGACTGCGCACGCTGCGCGTCCAGTGCCGATTGCAGCTGCTCGCAATCGGCGCGTAGCTGTAAATCGATAATTCACCATAAAAGCGAACCCCTAAAAAGCACTCGCACCGAATTAAGTGAGTACCTTCACACAGCAATCGTTCGTTTCATCAATAATCTGCTTTGTTTCCAGCATTTTCTGGTACATTGGCACAGCCAAAGTGGCGGCAACTTCGCGCAGCGACGCGAGCACGTCATTCTCTTCCACCATCGATCGTACCTCGCGCAGTTCAGAACGCAGCCAGCCAACCGACTGAGAATTTTGTGGGTTCAAACTTTTCTGTCAATTAGCAAGGCGCAGCTGGGGGCAGTCCCAAGCCCTGTAAAGTGTAAAGTAAAGTGGTAAATGTAAAGTAAAATGCAAAGTAAAATGTCAATCAAAACAAAAAAGAAAAGATTTTATTACTGAACTTGCATGACAATTTGACAGTATACTTTGCATTTGGCTTTACATTTGACACTTTACTTTACACTTCACAGGTAGGGCTCGAAACTCGATTTTTTTCAAACTCGAGTTCGAGTCGCAACCCCAAATTTTTTCGGTCGAGTCAGCGAGTCGAGTCAGGCAAGACACTGAAAAGTCGAGTCGAGTCTGGCAAAAATCTCAAGTCTTGAGTCGAGTTGGATGCATTACTTTTTGGTATGACCCTTGCAGAAATTTTTGATACTAGTTTCTCTTCCAATGTTTTCACACACACTTGATGAAGACTAAATGCCAACAGTTCATTTAAATATCAAGATAAAGCAAAAATAGAATTTTCATCACTCATGTTGCTACAAATAAAGTTGCAAAAATAAAATCAGCCTACGGATGGATATTTAACATCTTTTACAGCATTTTTTGGATCAGTGCCAACATTGTCCAATGCATTTGAAATGGTGTCTATATCATGGATGGTGTGTGTATTTCATTATGTAGAATTGTATGGTAACAAGAAATTTGAGTTTTAACACCATTCAATACATACGTCAAGCCAATCGACAATATATCACACATGTGGTATGTAAATGCGCGCTCGCGCGCAAAATTTTTGAAAGATATGTTGAAAAGTTCATATCAAAATTGATTTTATAGGACAGTATTCAATGGAAACCCCGACTGGAAATTTGCCAAAATTTCGAGTCGAGTCAGGCAAAAACCTTGAGTCTCGCGTTTGGGCCAAATTTTTCCGGTCGAGACTGACGAGTCGAGTCGGTACCCTGTTTTACCCTCGAGTCACGAGTCGAGTCGAGTCGAGTCGAGTTTGAGCCCTATTCACAGGGCTTGGGACTGCCACCTGGTGGAAACGGAAAGATAGTGAACTTAAAGAGCAAACTTTTTTCAGTAGGGCATGAAGTGCGTCGGCACGACCCCAGGCATCGACCTCGGCTTGCTTGGCAGCCTCAACACTTTCACTCAGATGCACCTGCAGAAAATGAGATAAGTATGTGCAATGTAAGCGCAATATGACAATAAACATATAACTGCGCCGCACCACTTTCTGTTTGGCATCGTTCAAGTCGTCTGCATTCCGCTGAAACCGAGACTCCAATTCGACTTTTTCAGCAGCGATCGACTGCATCTGAGCCTCGGCATTGCGCAGTCGTTCCTGTAATTCATCCGCCGCCGCGCCGCTGAGACCCGATTCCGCTGCGCGTTTCAACACATTTTGACCAAGTTTATTGTCTTCATCACGATTCACGAACTTTCTGAGATGAAAATGCGAGAGTGAGAAGCTGAGTTCTGAGTTTTTTTCTTCATAAAACGCTTCAAAAACTTACGAATTTAGCACAAAACCATCGCTCTCACTTGACACACTCATCAAAATGCCATGAAAACAGACAAACCACTAAGCGCCGCGTCAGCCCTACACTTTTGCACCTCACTGATGCTGTCAGCGAGCGCCTGCTGCAGCTCGGCCACCTTCGACTGGTTCTTCTTGCGCTCCTCCTGCAGCATCCACTCGTAGTCGGCCACCGACTTGTTCGCGTCCGACACCCGCTTCTGCTCTTTCGCCTGCAAACAGTGTGTAAAGTAAACGAGTGCGTGTGTAAACAGCGCTGGATCCGACGCGCGGCGGGAAACGCGCGTGAACCCGCGAAGTTTGTGTTTCAGCGCGGCGGCACCGCCCTCGACCCGAACACACATAAACTAACCTGGCGGGGGAGGGCAGGCGGTCAGGAGGGCCGGGCTCCCGGGGCGAGGCGCGCCCCTTGCACGCCGGGCGCCGCTGACCTCCGAGGCCTCAGCGAGTGGCTGGGCGCCTACCGCATAATTTTTGTGTGAGGGGCAACGCGTTCGCGCGTGCCCCATTCAGACTAACTACGGTACCTGGCATACTGAGTGGAAGGGCAACCAGATCACCAGTGCACACATTGAGACAAATGGAACAACAATAAAATTATGTGGGAAATCGGTGTCGAGGATGCTGGGGGGCTGCTTGAGCAGGCAGCTGTTTGTTTACATCGTTCAGCGAACCCATGGCCCTACCAGAAATTTTACCTACACAAACGGAATTGCGCCATGGCGCTGGCGCCATTCGTAGGCATTGGTGTTGGCGCCAGGATGTAATGAATGTAAATACACAAACAAATGCATACAGCTGAGTGCAATTTCAAGTATTTTTGTCTATGGGGGCCGATTTGCAGATAATACCATCCGCACAGGGAAAAATGCAGCAAAAATTTGACGTTCAAAAATTTGACCCAGCGTCCTTAAACGGACAAAAGTTGTTGTTGTTTTTTTTTTGGGGGGGGGGGCACTGGCGCAGTGCAAACTAGACACGTGGACCAAGATAAATGCGGATAGAAGCGGAAAGTGCCAAACGGGATAGACGGGGCGCGCGCGAACGCGCAGCCCCCCACTCAAAAATTACGCGGTAGGCACCCAACCACTCGTTGAGCCCTCGGGGGTCAGCCGCGGCCGGCGTGCAGTGGCCGAGCCTCGCCCCGGGAGTCCGGCCCTCCTGACCGCCGGAAACTCCCCCGCCAGGTAAGTTTATGAGACGCTGGATGCACGCGGCTGGTGTACGGTTGAAACAACACTTTGGCGGGTTCACAAAACAACGGCCATGCCTGCATCCAACGCTCATATTCGGTAATGAAATGCATGTGTATGACATTCTTAAGCATGGAATGTATGCTCTACAAACGCGTAGACGAGAGCGACAGCAACCATATCCCATCTGAACCTAAGTCCGAATTATTACATATTTTGCTTCATCACATTACATTGCTTTCACTTCACTATTAGTGGATTTGGTGAACAGGCATTTTATTCATGTGAATATGGTAGCGTTCTGTCACTTGTAGTCCAATGCCGCCACAGCGACATGAAAAATTTGTTGCACTCCCAAATTCAATACCGTATTTCTTCTAATAGAAATGATTTACCCGCCGTTCTATTGTTTTTGTGAGTGTAAAAACTTGTGAAAAAGTGACATTCTATTGGAGGTGCCCTTCTATTTAGGGTATGCCGCTTTATCAGAAGAAATACGGTAACCACAACACACAAACCAGCTGCAATTGCAGGGCGGTCAACTCGGCCTTGAGTTCCTCCAAATCTGTGGCCAGACTGACATCGTTCGCACGCTGCTGCTCAGCGGCCGTGGCGGCTTCGCGCGTGGATTCCAGTTCGCATTTCAACTGATCGCATTGAGTTAGCGCGTCCGTCAACTGCTGCTCGAGTTGAGCCTGGAAGTTGCGATTGTGTTGTGATAACATTCGGTTTGGATTATTTACAACAGAGGCTTTTTACAGCGCTAATTGACCTTGACGATAGCTGGAAAAACGGAAGACAGCATGGGTTCAGATGATATAAATAGAACCTGTATATCTAAATACTAATGTTTTCGATATTCATCATGATTATTATTGGAAAAGGTGATTTTGAAATAATATAATGGAGGCGTCCAATTCTAAAGTCGACAGTCCACAAAATGCGATTTTGACTAAATCCCATTTTAAGTTTCAGACCCAATTTCAGGCCCGTGGTGCGTGTCAAATTTGGACATCTCATGCTTACCATTAAGTTCCATATGTCCATTTACAAAAAAGTGTCAGATTTTCAACCCCTGCTCTCAACCTATATGTGAAAAATGGGGTGTCCATAAAACCCATTTGGTCATAGCAAAACTGTTTTGGGGAGGGAAATGGACCTGTCGACTTCTTGCACGCGAGAACATTTTTGTTCCAGGCGACGACGAGGCTGCCTTATGGGCAATTCATGGACTTGTCGACTTTTGGAAATCGTTGTCCACAGTGGACTTATCACATGTCTTTTTTTTTTCTCAGCAAAAAAGGCGACGGAAGACGGACTTTTCGACTTTGAGCCCAAAACTAAGTGGACTTGTCGACTTCTTGCCCAATTTTTTTTTTGCATTTTCCCCCAAAAAATGTCAAATTTGGCACTATCATTATTTGCCATTATATTTATTAAAAATTTTGGAAATTAATGAAAAATGTGCGGGAGTAACCCCAGATGACGCTTCCGGGCCTAACTTGAAATTATCATATTTTGGACTTATCGACCTTTCGAATTGGACGCCTCAATTAAATATAAATATTATCGGAAAATGCTTCATAATATGATTAAATCTCTGAGGAAAATCAGGAAAAGATTATACCGTATTTCCTCGAAATACCCCCCGGGGGTGATTGTTTCATAGTGGTCCCGAGAGGGGGGGGTCAAACGAGGGGGGGGGTATTTCGAGGGGGGGGGGTTATTATTTCACAAGAAAATTTTTGAAAACCAAGTACGAAATTGTCGTCTGAAACGTACGCAGACGTCGAAAAATGCAACAAAAACCGCCATTTATAAGGTTCTGTAGACTAATACACCACCGTGCAGAATAGTTGAGACTTTTCACACATAGAGAAACAGTAGGCTGGGGGTCCACCGCATTTTTTTGCTTCCCAATTTCTTGTCCCTTGCCCAATTTTGATGCCGTTTGAGTATGTTGGGGTTTGATGCTGCGACTACTATGAAAAATTTGTGTTTGCTCAAATAATCCCCCACACCCGAGATAAGGGGGGTCTATAAAAAGATGGTCAATAAATATACAAATTTGGATGAGTGTCTTTGAAGCTTAATAACTCAACCATTTCTGGGCTGATTTGAATCATTCAACACTTAAAATGATCGGGACAACCTGCAGATTCTATTTTTGTTGTCAGTTTAGTGATGTCTAAATTCCGTATGTCGATTTGACCCAGTTTTTGAACATGAAAAAATAATTTTTTTGAACATGCTATCATATACTTTAGACAACGAGGATTCATTTAAAACAAAAATGAGTTCAATATCTCTTTCCAATCAAAAGTTATGGCACTTCAAAGTTTTCAATGGTGTCTAAATATTTTAGGCTTATTTTACTGGGGTTTGCAGCATGAAAATTTTGTTATTGAACAGTCTATAACATACTTAAGACAGAGAGAATTGATATGACAAAAACGTTTTTTCAATATCTCTATCCAATCAAAAGTTATAGCACTTACAAACTTCCATCTTCATTCCATCCAAAATAATTGCACATTACTCATTCACAGTTGGGCCAACTTTTCTCCCTAATAGAGCAAAGCCAAAACCTCAAATTTACACAGCAAATAGCCCCATTCAGTAGGATGCCTACCCCCATTTCTGAGTTGCTTTCAATGGATGCAAAACTGCAGCAAAAATAAATAAATGCCTTATTTCCATATATGCATTGCCATATGCTGTTCATGCTAAAAAATTTTCTTGCTGCACACAGAGCTCAGCGATGCAGGCAAGCAGTTGCAATGGTGAAAACTTTGTTAAAAAATGAACGTAGGAATTGTATATAGGCTTTAAAGTGAGATACTGGGTGGCTACTGCCCAAAACAAGAAAAGTCTCAACTATTCTGAAACATGAACAAACTGAGTTAATATGTTTGTGCACTAGGAATATACGCAGATGTGAACTCGGGGGGCGATCATCCCAGGCAAGTGTAGTCAACCCCCCAGGGTACCCATGTATAGTATCCAAATGTTTTGCATATCAACCATTTCAAAATTCTGGCAACATTAATCATGCAGCGCAAAAAGTCTCAACTATTCTGCACGGTAGTGTATTAGTATGTAGATGGTATGTACACTGTTCTAACGTGACACCGACATTGTTTTAACGTGTGTTCTGCAGTACACTGAACACAAACTACAGTTATTGTCATGTACGTTCTAGGGATGGCAAGCGCTTTTTTTCAAGCGCTTTTTTTTTTAAAACGCCACTTTTTTAAAAAAAAAGCGCTAGGGTCCCAGCGCTTTTAAAAAAAAAAAAGCGCTGGCAAAATTTTTAGTACTCATGCGCTAGGTATTTTGCGAAAAATTTTGCGCGCAGGCGCATATGTTCACATGCAAATTGCCATTGGTGGTTGTTTTCATTGGTTTTGTAGCATTTTAGTGGCATTGCTTCTATTCCTGCATGGTATAATGTAATAATAAGTTGAGGAGATATGTCAGTGTAGTAAATAATATCCAGCCAATGTGCTTCCACTTTTCTACAGTGTGAAACATCACTGTCATGTATTAGCCATCTTTTATAGCCAAATTTAAGCACTATTCTATGCCTAACTCCACTTGCAGTCAAGAAACATTAAAAAACGGTGATATAATAATAAGTCGACATAAAATTGGATTTTTTTGGCAGAAAACAGCACTTATAACGCCATCAGATGATTAGATAGCCATTCTATGGTTATATATCATCACAAGTACTGCCACTTGTCTGATATACCTGTATATATTGACTCAGGAACATATTTGGGAGCTTTTTGGGTAACGTCTTGACAATTTTTGAAAAAAGGCGAAAAAAGCGCGTTTTTAAAAAAAAAGAAGCGCTTTTTAAAAAAAAAAGCGGGGCCGTTAAAAAAAAGCGCTTTTTTCCATCCCTAGTACGTTCCCTTTACACTCAATTTGGGGGGGGGGTATTTCAAGGGGGGGGTGATTGTTTCATAGTGGTCTCGAGAGGGGGGGGGGGGTCAAACGAGGGGGGGTATTTCAAGGGGGGGGGGGTATTTCGAGGAAATACGGTAAATGTAAATACGATATTATGATATTCTCAGATATTTAGAAATCTCAAAAAAAATCTCTCAAAAATAAAACATAATTGACTAATCTGACTCACTTTGATCTCGTCAGCCTTGAACTCAGCCTCGTGCATAACAAAACTCGTGGCGCTGTCGCAACTGTCGAGAGAAAAAAGATTGTCATTCATGCGCTCGCGCGCCCTGCTCAGCTCGGCCAAGAGATTCTGGTTGTCGGACAGCAGCCGCTCGATTTCCTGCTGCGCCGCCTGCGACACCATCGACTGCGTGTCGGATAGCTGCTCCTGCAGCGCTGCATTGACCGCCTGCGCGGTTGGGATGTTTCAGATTATGTTTGCACGGCACATATGTGTGAAGAGGGACTGGTTCTGGACTGGAGTCAAGATGTTTGCTCTGGTTCAAACTGCCTCAAAATGCAAAAAATACTCAAAACATAAATTTTGCAACGATTATTTTGTAGCTGCAGAACTCCGATGTTTGCAGTAATGGTAGAGAGGGCTGTAAAACATTAAGATACAAAGTATACAAAGTACAGTATACAAAATTCAGATTACAAAATTTGAAAATGCAATAATTTGAGGCAAAAAGTTTTTGAAAAGACATAAGAAAGATTTCAAAACTAATTAAAACGATTTGAAAATTTGAAAACTAAATTAAAGAATTCGAAAACTTTTCTTATGAAATTTTATGAAAAACTTTGAAATTTGAAACATTGTTTTGGTGAAAAAACACCCAAAAAAATAAAACTTTTCCAATGAGGGTTTGACATCATTGCAGGGTGGCATAAAATGCATAACAAATGCTCTGTTGTGAGCAAAAAATTACTTCCTGCGCTGGCGCCTCCACGCTTCACCTACATACATTTGCGTGGGAGCACCATATAAGGAAGCGTGAAGCCATGAAGTACCTTCACACAAATGTTCGTGATGTGTGGACATGTGTGGTGAAGGTCAGAAAGTGTCGGCATGAAGGCACTTCACGACGCTTCACCGCGCATCCACACACCCATTTTATGCTCTATATGATCCTTACAAAAATTTCTGATGAAATAATAAAAAAACCCTCAAATTAACCCCCCCCCCGAATTAACCGCCCTCAAATTTCGCCCCATGGGGGTATTTAGAGGTAATACGGTAGCTATAAAAATGGATCAAACCTGTAAACCATCAGTTTCCTCCACAACCTCCATCAATTTTCTCTTCATAATCCAATTGTCATTGTGCAATTGGCAAATTTTCTCTTTCATCAAGTCTTTGTTGTCGACCTGTACATTAAGTGGATCAAATCAACTCTAGCACCTGATGTATGGAAGAACGACTGTCAAGGCAGCCCTCATAAAGGCCACAATGTCAATGCAATGTCGACAACGCACCAACGACCACAGGGCGTAGTCGCGGTGCGCGCTCCGGATCGCTGTGCGCGGCTTGGCCGGCGGCGCCGCCGCCTGCGCATTTCACATATTTCACACCATGTCACCACTAACGATGGCAACAAAATTCGAAAATTCGAAAACGTTTTCGAATTTTCGAATGTTTTCAGACTGTTTGAATTTTTGATCACGCTTTGAAAAAATTCTTAAAAATCGATCATTTTTAGGGAAATTGAGGCCACGAAGTGCTTTCTTATGCCCAACGTTTGAGATAAAAAACGTCAAAATAGCGTCTCTGGCCAGAAGGAATCTGCAAAAGTGAATTCTGGATTACATCCGACCCAGGGTAAATGATGCAATGTGCAACGAGAATCAAAAAATGAGTGATTCAACGAATATTTTTCAAAATTATACCAGAAAACTTCTCAAAACAGAATACAGTTTAACTTCTCTGGAAAATCCTAGAACAATATAAATAAATGTTGTTTTTGCATTTTTTCCAATATTATGACATTTTTATATAAATCACGCAGACCTATTGTGCGACTCGGGTGTTCACAAAACAGTGTTTTCCTACAAGATAAGTTAGTCATCTCATCACTAGTGATTGCTAACGATGGCAAACCCCCGAGAAAAAAGTATTTAAATTTTTAAGTGTTTTTTCTAAAATTAATTTTCGAATTTTCAAATTTTTCCCCAAATTAATTTTCGAATTTCGAATTTAATTTTCAAATTTTAGAATTTTCGAAATTTTTTTAGCAATTTTAGAATTTTTTTGGCCAGTTTTCGAATTTTTTCAAATAATTTTCGAATTTTTTTGGAAAAATATTGAATCTGAAGATTTAAACACATTATTTAGACTGTATTCATATTCTCCTCAGTTTTTATAACCTTATTTTTACCATAATTTAGCATTAAAAATGGTGGAAGGAGTTATACAGACCTGGTGCCGGTTCCGCAAGTGGACAAGTTAAGAGTTAAAAGTTAAGAGTTGAGTAAAAAGACAAATCGCGAGTTAAGAGTAAAGTTAAAGTTTAAGAGAAAAGTTAAAGTTTAAGAGAAAAGTTAAAATTTAAGAGAAAAGTTAAAAGTTGAGTTAAATGTGAAGAGTTGAGTTAAAGGTTGAGTTAAAGGTTGAGTTAAAGGTTAAGAGTTGAGTTAAAGGTTAAAAGTTGAGTTAAGAGTTAAAAGTTGAGTTAAGAGTTGAGTTAAGAGTTGAGAGTTAAGAGACAAGTGGAAAATGATGGTAAAAAAATATAAAAATATGAAATTGGTATTGATACGGCTGTTCGCTGGCATGGTGCCAATGTTGTATGCACGTCATTTGAAAATAACGTATCCAAAAAATTATCGCTAAAAAAAGAAAAAATCGCCGAACTTTGTTTCAAAATGGCCGTGCGGGGACAAAATATGATTGAAGATCAGCGTATCGCGCTTCTGCAACGAATGACCCATTTGTCTTTTAAATCAACTTTTAACTCATCTTTAAACCTTCAACTCAACTCTAAACATTTAACTCAACTTTTGACTCAACTTTTAACCTTTAACTCAACTCTTAACTTTTAACTCAACTTTTGACTCAACTTTTAACCTTCAACTCAACTCTTAACTTTTAACTCAACTTTTGACTCAACTTTTAACCTTTAACTCAACTCTTAACTTTTAACTCAACTTTTGACTCAACTTTTAACCTTTAACTCAACTCTTAACTTTTAACTCAACTTTTGACTCAACTTTTAACCTTTAACTCAACTCTTAACTTTTAACTCAACTTTTGACTCAACTTTTAACCTTTAACTCAACTCTTAACTTTTAACTCAACTTTTGACTCAACTTTTAACCTTTAACTCGACTCTTAACTTTTAACTCTTAACTTGTCTACTTGCGGAACTGGCCCCAGTATCCAACTTCTTCATTTAATTCACACAATGACACATTTAATTCACCAACGCAGCAAAGGCAATAAAAACAACAATTGAAAAATCGGTGTCAAATAAAATATTGGCATCAAATAGAATATTGGCATGAAATAAAATATTGGCATCAAATACCGTATTTCCTTGAATTACCCCCCCCCCCCCCCCCACCTGGGGGTCTATTACTTTGCCAGAAATTTTTCGAAATCCCAGTGCTAAATCGTTTTTTGTAAGTAACACAGATGTAAAAAATGCAATAAAAACCGCTATTTATAAGACTCTATAGACTTATATAAGTACGTAGACAGTACAAACCCTGTTCTAACGCAACACAGTCATTGTTTTTAACGTGTTTCCCAGATAACAAACCGCACAAACTATCTCTCTATACACCAAATTTGGGGGCGGTATTTCGAGGGGGGGGAGGGGGTTAAAAATTCATAGGGCAAATATTGAGGGGGGTAGTTTGAGGGGGGAGGATATTTCAAGGAAATACGGTATGAAAACGGATGTGTCGAAGTCCGCCTCTTCCGCCGCGGATGACATTTCAATGTTTTTTTTGTTACGTTTAGCTTTTTCATACGCGCCACATATCAATTGTCGCTTTATTTAGCAGGTTGAACTTAAGAATGCGTTTTGTTGCCTTGAATTGCCTGAAAAATTCGAAAACTATTTTCGAATTTTTGAATTTTCGAATTTTTTGAAAAATAAATCGATTTTTAAGTGTTTTTTCTAGGGGTGAAATAAAAATTCGAAAATTCCGAAAAAATTCGAAAATTCGAAAATGTTTTCGAATTTTCGAATCTTTTTTGGCCATCGTTAGTGATTGCTGAGGGCGGCGTTGATCGCTGCAGAGTTGTTAAAAGTACTGAACTTTTTCAAAGTAAATGTAAGTGTAAATTAAACACCTTCCCGATCAAGTCCGGCCCCCCTTTTTTGATTTTTCTCCTGACGTCCTATCTTCAGTTCTAAGGCGCGCCGGAAGCTGAAACGTGGGTGAGATATGGGCGCAACCCCCCTCTATTTCGCATGGACTGGGGGGGTCACGGCGACCCCTTACAGGACGAGTCGCCCTAAGTGCCAAAATTTTTATCGGCTTTTTTGGTGTCCCACACAGGTCTGGCCCCCACTGATTTCTGAGCTGTGGGAGGGATATAAATCTAAAATTTTGGGGATGTGTCACCAACACCCCTCCCCTACTATACACTTTTCAAAAATGTCAGATTATTGTGAAAAATCTCTTAAAAATTCACTTATTCTCTAAAAGAACAGCACCCCCCAATAAATGGATGACAAAGAAGTTCACATTTTGGAACTTTTTTGTTATACACTTAAAGAGCTGGTTTATGATACTTTAAAGGGAAGGGTTTGACGTTTAAAGTTATGTAAACAACCATACCTCTAAAATGCCTGCATTGCAAAATTTACTTGGGGGGAATTTCAAAGTGTAAATTTTGTCAATTTTTGTTCTTGCAATGACGTCATTATGATGTCATAAAATTCCCCCCAAGTAAATTTTGCAATGCAGGCATTTAAGAGGTATGGTTGTTTACATAACTTTAAACATAAAACCTTTCCCTTTAAAGTATCCTAAACCAGCTCTTCAAGTGTATAACAAAAAAAGTTCCAAAAAATGATTTTTTGTGTCATCCATCTATTGGGGGGTGGTGTTTTATTAGAGAATAAGTGAAATTTTAAGAAATTTTTCACAATAATCTGACATTTTTGAATAGTGTATAGTAGGGGAGGGGTGTTGGTAACACATCCCCAAAATTTTAGATTTATACCCCTCCCACAGCTCAGAAATCAGTGGGGGCCGAACCTGTGTGGGACACCAAAAAAGCCAATAAACATTGTGCTTCTTAGGGCGACCCACCCTGTAAGGGGTCGCAGCGACCCCCCCCCAATTCATGTGAAGTAGAGGGGGGTTGCGCCCATATCTCCCCCACGTTTCAGCTTCCGGCGCGCCCTAGAACTGAAGATAGGATGTCACAAGTGAAATCAAAAATGGGGGGCCGGACTTGATAGGGAAGGTGTTTATTTATTTTTTACTGACAGGTGAGTACAGAAAATGTGAAGTACATTTTTACTTTTACTCAAATGTACTCAATTTTAGTAAATGTGAGTAAATTAATTTTGTCCCCAGAAAATGTAAAAGTGAATATTTTTGGGAAATTTTGCTCCAATTATTGCTGCAAATCACTAATTTTCACTTTCATTTCATTTTCAATTTTTTCACCAACAACTTCACTAGTTTGTGTTTTTGCCCATTTTATGCTACCGTATTTCCTCGCTTTACCCCCCCCCCTTGAATTAACCCCCCACCCCCCCTCGAAATACCGCCAGGTTTTTTGAGCTGGGGAAAAAATAAACACCCCCCCCCTCGAAATACCTCCGTCTGGAATTATGTACATGGTGTATACAGTGTACATGATGTATAAATTGGTTGCAGTTTGCATCGCAGCTACACATGTAAACTGCGTTTGGATCAAGTCCGGCAGTCACTTTTTGAACGGACTTCAGACGCCACAACTCACGCTATGGGAGGAGTTAAGAGTTGAAATTTGGGGGGAATTTAGCCAACATTCCCCCCTACTATACACCGACGCAGATGCGACGACGTCGTTTTAGTGTGAGTCGCCGTATATTCGAAGAAAAATTGTGCGGTTTTCGCTGTCCGGATCAAGTCCGGCACCCAGTGGTTCTTCACCACTTAGGGGGCCGTAACTCCAGATACACAAACACGATGAATCTGAAACTTGGGGGGGGGGGGGGTTAAAAACGACATCCACCGCTTACTGTACACAGGATGGCGAGCGGCACTTATCGTGTGTTGGTGGTGCTCGCCATCCTGTGTACAGTAAGCGGCGGATTTCGCCGTTCATCCCCCCAAGTTTCAGAGCCATCCTGATCATGTATCTGGAGTTACGGCTCCCTAAGTGGTGAAGAACCACTGGGTGCCGGACTTGATCCGGACAGCGAAAACTGCACAATTTTTTTTCGCATCTACGGCGACCCACACTAAAACGGATCGCCGTCGCATCTGCGTTGGTGTATAGTAGGGGGGAATGTCGGCTATATTGCCCCCAAATTTCAGCTCTTAACTCCCCCCATAGCATCAGTTTTAGCGTCATAAGTCCGTTCAAAAAGTGACTGCCGGACATGATCCGAAGCAGTTTACTAGTTTGTATAGCGATAGACGTTGAATAAGACCCCCCCTCGAATAACTCCCCCCTTGAATAACTCCACGCTGTTTGTGAGGTGAGGAAAAAATAACTCCCCTCCTCGAATAACTCCCCCTCTTGAATCCCGCCCCCCTCTAGATGAAAACGATACAATACAAAAATACAAAAGAATATTAGACTAGAGCAGCGAAAACAGGTACATAATGTGTATGCAATGTATACACATCTTTTTATTGTTGTTGGACAGTTAAATACCTGAATCACACAAGTTTACAGACTGCACCCATGCAATGAATAACGAGGAAGTTTACAAGGAAAAAATAACTCCCCCCTCGAATAACTCCCCCCCTTGAATAACTCCCCCTCCAAAACGTCTGAAGAAAAAATTCCTCCCCTGGGGTCTTATTCGAGGATTTAGGGTACCCTACTTGGACACGTTGATTACATGTTTTGTGTATATAAAAGCGTACTCTTTGCCACGAATTTCGTGAAAATTTCTGACGGAATAATACCACCCCCTCGAATAAGCCCCCCCCCTCGAAATACCCCCCTCAAAATCCCACTCTGAAAAAAATAAACCCCCTGGGGGAATTTCGAGGAAATACGGTATTTTGGATATGTTGTCACTATGTTGCCCTTTTGTTTCATTTATGCCTAAAAGAGCCTATAAAAAGCCTGTTTGAAATACGTTTTATGTACTCGCATACTTTCAAAAAGTATAAGTGAGTACCGGTATTTTTTCAGTAGGAAATGTAAACGTATTTACGCAATACTCTAGTATCCGTGTTTATCGAGTAAACATAAACACGTTTTAACAACTGTGGATCGCTGTTCGGCGGCTGGGCGCCACGGTCTAAACACTAGGGTGTCCAAACGCGTGGGCCGCACCGACGAGCATCGACTGTTTCATTTCTATTCATTTAACACACATACCACGGTTAACTACGGAAGTCAAGGATACATAGCGTTCAAAAAATGGCCAATTTTGAGAAAATATAATTAAATATAATCTCAGAAAATCTCTCTAGAGATAAAATATAATAAAATATTTTATGTCATTTGGAAAATATAATTAAATCGCTGAGAAAATCTCCCATGCTTGAATAAAATCTCAAAAGATCTCCCTGCTGGAATTTTAGTTTTATTTGATATTTCAAGGTGTTTGGACAACAGAGTAAATATTTGTCACAGCTGAAGTCTGACTGAACAGCTACTCAGCACTAGCATCACTTATAGGTACCGTATTTCCCTGAAATACCCCCAGGGGGTTTATTTTTTCAGAGTGGAAATTTTGAGGGGGGTATATCGAGGGGGGGGGGGCTTATTCGTGGGGGGGGGTTAACGTTTCGTCAGAAATTTTCACGAAATTCACAGTAAAGAGTATGCTTTTATATACACAAAACAGGTAATCAACGTGTCCAAGTAATGTATATATTTGGATATATCAACGTCTATCGCTACACAAACTAGTATATGTGTAGCTGCGATGCAAACTGCGACCAATATATACATAATGTACACTGCATACATCATGTACATAATCCAGATGGGGGTATTTCGAGGGGGTTTTTTTCCCAGCCCAAAAACACCTGGGGATATTTCGAGGGGGGGTTAATTCAAGGGGGGGGGGGAAATCAAGGAAATACGGTATACAGTATATTCAGTGCAAAATGTCGGGTATTTGTTTCACCCAACTTTCATAAAAATATCATAAACTGCCAATTGTGATGGATGATGATGGTAATGGTGAATTACTTGTTGTTTTGTCTGCAGAACTTACCAAACAATGACATTACCCTCTGAAACCTCAGAATTCACTGAATTTTCACTTTCACACATTTCACCA
>OZ038460.1:2956663-3148064 GCA_964036195.1 Sphaerolaimus hirsutus | reverse complement strand
AATCTAAAAACTAGGCCTGCACTTTTTCCCAGGACAGTTTGAAGCAGCCCAACACCCATTTTACCATCACAGAAAATCCCACTCAGAAGACTCACATTAAGTTGAATGCAAAAAGTTTCTATCATAACTTGAGTTATTTTTTTCAAAATCTTTCATTTGTATATCTCCATTTTTCATTAAACATAATTTGGAAGGGTGCTGTCATACAAAAATGCACTTTTTATGTACAAAATTTAGACCCCATATTTTATTGTGGATTTGGAATCTACAAACATAGAAACTCAAAAGTTTCTTCCATACATAAACTGGTGGAAAATATAAATGAGAAAATCACTTAATTGTATTATACAAATCCCACGTGCAAGCTGTTAGGCTTTCATCTTGTGTGAGGGTGCCCCCAAGTATTTACTATATATACCCTAGGGGGCACCTCCCTCAGGCCACCTATGGTGCAGGAAAAAAAAATTTTCACATTTTTTTCTGGAAAATATAAATGAGAATTCCATACAAATTTTTGTTCCCGATGAAATTGAAATTTTCAATAATTTTTTTTCTGGACATTTGAGACCAAAAAGTTTTTTTAACATTGGTAGATTCAAAGTATGTACAACTTTTTTACCCCCTCAGAGTCCCCAGAACCCCCACACAATGATGGCGTTGTTGATCAAACTAAAACATTTTTTTTGAGAAAAACATAGGTTTTAGAACGTGGACAATCCACTATCCCAAGCTATTCATGGAGCACATGGGGGCCAGAATTGGCTTGTTCAGTGTCAGGGGCAACATATGGCTGCTCCTGGCCCCGTTTTTGCACTCAAATATTTTTTATAGCAAAGGATAAAAATGGCCCTGTGTAAAGAGGGCACTTGCATGACAGCGTGTCCGACGCCTGCAATGTCACAGCACAAATAACAAAATAATTGTGCCCATTCAATGTGGGCACTAATTATCTGTAAAAAATCTATTGGGGCCAATGGGCAATGTGCTATGTATCTAGTTTTAATGGGCCAGACAAAAAACTATGTCATGTCCAGAAAGTTGAAAATCATGGTTTTTCAATTACAATCACAATTTGGATTAGGACAAAGTTCAAAATAGTTGTTAAGATGGCTTCATAGCACATGTCTGCATATTGGGGCCATTTTAACTGGGGGTAGTGGAACTGGGGGTCAAAATATACCCACAAATGACCAGCCGGTCAAAATATGGCTTTTGGCAAGCCACAAGGAATTTTTATTTTTGAAAAAGCACCAACACAAGTGTAATCATCCCTTGTGTTGTCAGCACACCAAAAAATTGCTGCACACTTTACCGCAGCTATATTTTGTTTGTTTTTTTGAAAATTCTCATTTATATTTTCCGGGAAAAAATTGGCAAAAAAACTTCATCAATCTGTAGCAGAAGAACAGGGGGGTGCCATGGGGTGCCACTTGGCATATATGTAGACAAATGTTGTGGGCACCCCCAGAAAAAATGGCAGCCATATTGGGCTGCACAGTTGCCTGTGAGGTTGTTGTGAAAAACGAGGTACCGGGTTTCTCATTTATATGTGCCACCAGTTTATATCTGAAAGTGTCATCTTCCTACTGAAAAATTTGATAATAGTCAAAAATTACCATTTTTGGGGCTCTTTTTTGGAAATCCATCACTTTTGGTTGACATTACCTATCAATATAATACTTTGGATTTTTATTAAGATGGTTTTGGAGATATATTGGCCCATACAAACAAACTTCATCAAACTTTTTTTCTCACTGAAATTGATGCCTGAAATTTTGAAAATGGACCCAAATGTTCCGTTTGTAATTGAGAGCTTAGCTTTTTTTACAAAAACTGCTCAATTGTATCGTTTATGATAAAAAATAATATCTGAAAACTAGGACTGCACTTTTTTTCCAGAACAGTTTGAAACACCCATGTCACCATCACACGCAATCCCATTCTGAAGACCCAGATGAAGTTTTATAAAAAAAGTTTCTGTCATAAACTTAGGTTATTTTTCCATGATCTTTCATTTGTATGCCTCCATGTTTTATGTAACACAATTTGCAAGGGTGCTGTCATACAAAAATGCACGTTTTCTGCAATTATCACAAGCGTGGTTGTGCAATATGCTAAAATAATTCAATTTGTACCAGTAACTATGTGTCTGACAGTGACTTTTAGCTGGCCATTTGGTTATTTTTCTCAGTGAACACTTTGAATGTAATGTGACTGATAAGAGTGACCTATAGATGAACAAACAATTGTTCAAATGTTGATAGCATTCTGATAGCAAGCAGAAACAAAAAATGACCAAATGGCCAGCTAAAGGACACTATCAGCACTTGTATACAAGTGAACTATTTTTGGATATTGGATGACTATGCATGTGATAATTGCAGAAAACGTGCATTATTGTATGACAGCACCCTTGCAAATTATGTTTCATAAAACATGGAGACATACAAATGAAAGACCATGGAAAAATAACCTAAGTTTATGATGGAATTTTTTTTTTAAACTTCATCTGAGTCTTCAGAATGGGATTGCGTGTGATGGTGACATGGGTGTTTCAAACTGTTCTAGAAAAAAAGTGCAGGCCTAGTTTTTAGATTTTATTTTTTATCATACACTATACAATTGAGAACAGTTTTTGTAAAAAAAGCTAAGCTCTCAATTACAAACTGAAAATTTGGGTCCATTTTCAAAATTTCAGCCATCAATTTCACTGAGAAGAAAGTTTGATGAAGTTTGTTTGTATGGGCCAATTACTCTCCAAAACTATCTTAATAAAAATCCAAAATATTATATTGATAGGTAATGTCAAGCAAAAGTTAAAAATTTCCAAAAAAGAGCCCCAAAAATGATGATTTTTGACTTAAATCAATTTTTTTCAGTAGGAAGATGACACTTTCAGATATATGTATAGAAGAAACTTTTGAGTTTCTATGTTTGTAGATTCCAAATCCACGATAAAATAGGGAGTCTAAATTTTGTACATAAAAGTGCATTTTTGTATGACAGCACCCTTCCAAATTATATTTAATGGAAATGTAGATATACAAATGAAAGATTATGAAAAAATAACTCAAGTTTATGATAGAAACTTTTTGCATACAACTTAATCTGAGTCTTCTGAGTGGGATTTTCTGTGATGGTAAAATGGGTGTTGGGCTGCTTCAAACTGCCCTGGGAAAAAGTGCATGCCTAGTTTTTAGATTTTATTTTTTTATCATAACCTGTTCAATTGAGCACAGTTTTTGTAAGAAAATCTAAGCTCTCAATTACAAACTGAAAATTTGGTGCCATTTTCAAAATTTCAGCCATTCTTTTTGGTGAGAAAAAAAAGTTTGATGACGTTTGTTTGCATGGGCCAATTAATCTCCAAGACTATCTTAATAAAAATCTAGAATATTTTATTGATAGATAATGTGAAGCAAAAGTGATGAATTTCCAAAAACAGCCCGAAAAATGATGACTTTTGACTTTGATCGATTTTTTCAGTAGGAAGATGCTATTTTCGGATATATTTATGGAAGAAAATTTTGAGTTTCTATATATGTAGATTACAAATCCACGATAAAAAACGCAAAAAAAATTTTTGTGCTTTCACAGTTTTGGGCATGTTTGGTTCTTAGGAAAAGCGAGTCTTAAGGGGTGGAATTCTGGAAAACGGTGAAAAGTGAGAACAAAATTCCCCAGATTGTAGGTTTCCCCCTGCATTCCCAGGTTATCGGGTGGAATTTGAGAAAAACGCCTGCATTTTCATAAATAAAATTGCCCGGTTATAGGGTTATAGGGTATAAAATCGAATAATTGACTATTTTTTATATTGAATATCCAAAATTGTGAAAAATATAGAATATCGACTATTTACCTAACCTACCAGATATCGATCAGTTTTTCCTGTTAAATATTAAACTTCGAAACATTACATCCCCCGGTTATTGGGTTCCCCGCATTATCGGGTTAAGATTCACGAATTTCACTCCACCCGATAACCTGGGGATGACTGTTCATGTATAGCCAAAAATAAGGGCTAAAAGCATGAATTGTAGTAGATTTGAAGGCGAAAATGAGCAAAAAGTATGAAAATTGGGGCAAAATTTCTCAAAAAGTTACTTCAGAGAGATTTTTTTATATTTTCCCTCACAGCAAAAAAATATATAATTAAATCTCTCTGAAAAATCTCAGAAACAATATAAATATAATTAAATTACCATTTAATTATATTTTCTGAGATTTTTTAAATATGAATCTCCCAGAGATTTTAAGAACGCGTCAACACGGTATGCCTCTTATATTTAACAAGTACTAAAGAAAGAAAATAATATACGACTCTGGAAGACTGTGTTTACACATCAAATGCATGTGAACAGCATGATCTAGCATTCTGCAAATCTCTTGGAGATTTATATTTTAAAAAATGTCAGAAAATATTATACAATATACCTATTTATTTTTTTCTAGGGTTTTTCAGAGAGATTTAATTACCAACCGTATTTCCTTGAAATACCCCCCTCGAAGTACCCCTGTCTGGAATAAGGTACATCATGTATGCAAGGTACATAAATATTGTACTTATTGCTGCCATTTTGCATCACAGCTACACATATACCGTATTTGCTTGAATAGTTCCCCCCCCCTTGAATAATCCCCCCCCTCAAATAATCCCCCCTGTTAGACAGGTGAGGAAAAATAATTCCCCCCCCCCCCTTGAATAATCCCCCGTACATATGGACTAATAACGGAATGTACCTAGGTAAATTCATGTGTGTACACATTGTACACAATGAATATGCGCTGACGCTGATGCATTTGAATATTAATTTAAGGCTTTTGATAAATGTGTTGTGTGACATTTGAACAAAAATGTCATGTTGTCTTGTTAATAAGGCATTTTTTGCAAAATGAATTAATAGAAACATGCTTTAAAACGTTGATGAAATCATAATCCCCCCCTTGAATAATTCCCCCCTCGAATAATCCCCCCTCAAAAAAGTCTGAAGAAATAATAATCCCCCAGGGGGATTATTCAAGCAAATACAGTAAACCCCTGTTTACCTAGGTCCGTACCTTAACGAAATTTTTGTTAAATGTTTTGTCACGCCCCCTACTTAACTTTACAGCGAAGTTCATGCCATGCAAAAGTTAGCCAAAAGAGTAGTCTAAAATGCCATTGGGCATTGCCATTGTAACGCCATGTGGGGCTGTGTAAATGGCCCACACATTTTTTTAACAAAAATTCCGTGTTCACCTTGCTCCATATGCGTTTGTTTATATACTTATATTCTGTCTTTCGAAGCAGGAAATCAGCCTGAAAAACAGAACAAAGTCCTGGCAAAGTGCCAAAACCAATTTCAATGGCTCATTTACACATAGAAATGAGATTTCAAATTTGTATTGTTTTGTACTGCTGATCATGATCAGCTGTGCTTGTGATCTTTACCTGCTGATGCTTCATCTGTTCCCACTGAAAATGCTCTGTCTGAAAGAGAAATCGCTATGCATTTTTTTTTAAACCTACCCTGCTTAAATACACCCACCAACACATGAGAATTTGAGGGGTGAAATTTAAATAACCTCACCAAATTTACCTTACTAGGTATTTTCTTCCCTGAATGAAATATAGAAAGTTTTTTTGAATTTCACCATTTCAATTCTCATGTGTCAGATGCTGAACTTTAAGCAGAGTAGGTTTTAAAAAAATGCCTCAGGACTTCTCTTTCAGACAGAAGCATTTTCTGTGGGAACAGATGTAGCATGAGCAGATAAAAAGATCACAATCACAGCTGATCATGATCTGCAGCGCAAAACAAAACAAATTGAAAAAATTTATATCTCATTTCTATGTGTAAATGAGCCATTGAAATTGCATTTGGCACTTTGCCAGGACTTCATTCTGTCTTTCAGAATGACAGAATCTAAGTATATAAACAAACTCGTATGGAGCAAGGTGAACACTGCGTGTTTGTATTAAAAAAATGTGTGGCCCATTTACACAGCCTACGTGGCGTTACAATGGGGGATGGCCCAATGGCCTTTTAGACAACTCTTTTGGCTAACTTTTGCATGGGATGAAATTCGCTGTAAAGTTTTGTGGGGGGCGTGACAAAACATTTTATATAAATTTAGTTAAGGTACGGACCGAGGTAAACAGGGGTTAAGTAGCGTAGTTGTGTAGCGATGTATGGTTATGTGTCGATTTTATCTATTTATTCACGTTTATTACCAGTTTTCGGTATGTAAAAGCGTGTTCTTTACTATCTATTTTCTAAAAATTTCTGCCGAAATAGTAAACCAGAGTTGTTAAAAACACCGAACTTTTTTCAAAGTATATGTAAATGTAAAGTATTTGTTTTTACCTCACCACTTGAGTACAAAAGACGTCAAGTTAATTTTTTACTTTTACTCATGTGTAAACGTGAGTAAACGTACTTTTCCATGCAGAAAACATAAACGTCACTATTGAAAAATGTCACTCAAATTTTGAGAAATGTCACTCAAAGTCACTCATTTACATAAATTTTTGTCTATTTTACGCAATTTTTGACTATATGTTTGGTACTATTCGCATTTTCGCATTTCCCATATTTTTAGCACATTTTCTCCTTTTTTCCCTTCTATGCTTTTAAAACCTATATAAAAGACGATCTAAGATATGTTTTCTGTGCTCGAGTACTTTCAAAAAGTATATGTAAAAGCGAGTACCATAACTTTTTCGGAGGAAATGTCAACGTGTTTACTCTGTACTCGAGTATATTTATTTATCGAGTAAAAGTAAATACGTTTTAACAACTATGTAGTAAACCGCCCCCCTCGAAATACCCCCCTTCCACCTCAAAATTTCCACTCTGCAAAAAATCAACCCCCGGGTAGTGATGAGAAAAGCGTCAGAACTTTGGCGCCAAGCGCCCATGGCACCAGAGCAAAATGGCGCCAAGCGCCAGAAGCGCCATGGCGCTTTTCATGGGCATGGCGCTAAGCGCCAATGGCGCATCAGCAAAAAAGCGCCATGGCGCCATGACACTACCCCCGGCAGTATTTCCAGGAAATACGGTACTCAGCAATGTCCAAACGACTGAGACCCTCTGTGCATGTAAACCCAGTGTGCATGTAGACCATAATTTTCACTCAAAATCACTTATTGTCATACCTTTTTATATTTTCACCTTCGAAATCAACAGTTCATGTGTTTTATTGTCTATTTTCAACTATTTTTTTGTAGTATTTATATGTGCTTATATACACATTTTTAGTAATTTTTCACCTATGTACATTTAGTGATTTTTCTACATCTTGAAAAAGCCTATATATTGAACCCCCACGAACCTCCATACGCCCCAAAAAGTTTTTCCAGCTATCTATTCCAGCTCTAAAGAGGAGCAATTAGTTATCTATCCAACACCTTGGATGGTAAAAATCTAGAATACCCGTGACATGCACAGCGGGTAAACATGCACAGAGGCACAGGCTCTGTCCAAACACCTTGAAATATCAAATTAAATGGAAATTCTAGTAGCGAGATTGTTTAGATTTTTTGAAGCATGGTAGATTTTATCAGAGATTTAATTATAGGTATTTTCCCAATGAAGTGAGCAATTTAATACCTTGTATTACCTCGAGATACCCCCAAGGGGTTTTTATTATTTCACCAGCAAAATTTGAGGGGGGGGGTTTATGCGCGGCGCGGTTTATTCAAGGGGATTTTTTTATTTCGTCAGAAATTTTTGTAAGGATCGTAGTAAATAGTAGGCATTTGCGTACCCAAAACGAGTAAAAAATGTGTCCAAACAGGATATATTTGGACATAACAATGTAGATATCTACACAGACTACCGTATTTCCTCAAAATACCCCCCTCAAAATGGGCACTATGAATTTGTGGTCCGAGAAATGCATAACAGACGTTCAAAACACTTAGCGTTTCAGACAAATGAGAGCGAAAAACACAAGTTTTATGTTCGCATCGCTAATTATGGCTGCGGAATGCAATAAATCAACCGGAATGATCACAAATGACACATTTGCGATCATTTCCAGCCACTTAATTGGATTCCACAGCCATAATGAGTGACGCAAATGGAAATCCTGCGTCTTTCACGTCATTCGTATAAAACGTAACCCGACGCGTGCCAAGTTAACACACCAGATATCTATCACATTCGTACTTTTTAGGAATTAGTTAGCTAGCACCGTTTGAGCGAGATATCTAGCTTTCCGACTTTGTATATTTATATCCGTGCTTACTCCATTTATTTTTCACATTTGAAAGTTCAATCGGTTTAAATAAACTGTGAATCGAACAGAATCCGTCCGTTCGAATTCGAATTTGAGACATGTCTTAGTAGTACATAAAAGAAGGAAAGCTGACTTTCATGTCTGCCGAGTTTACTGTGTTACGTTAGAACATCGTTTATACCATCTACATCCTTATATAATGCTGTAAAAACTTATAAATGGTGGTTATTGTTGCATTTTTCACGTTTTTCTCTCAAAATTTTCACTCTGGAAAAATAAACCCCTGGGGGTAATTCAAGGAAATACGGTAGTCTATGTGTAGCTGCAATGCAAATTAACAAGAAAAATACATCATGTATTGGGCTGTCGGGAAAGTTCGTTCCGTCTTCCCTTGTATGGTCGGGGATTGCGAGTTTTGAGTCGGTGTATATAAGCTGGAATTACCGCTCAACGTAAAATTCAAAAATAAAAGTTTACCGCGAAATTGATTACATAAAAGTGGATGATAATACATATCTCCTACTTTATGTTTCCAGCCGATTTTACATTAAAATTTCATCGAAAAATTGAAAACCACGGAAACGCTGGATCGTGCACGTTGAGTTTTGAACATCATTGAGAGATAAATCAACACTGCATCGACTTTTACGTAATTAATTTTGTGGTAAAAATTTATGCTTGGATAAATTCCAGCTTATATACGCCGGCTGAATGCCCACTGATCGTCCAGGACGATCCAATGGGCGACGATCCTGAAACGGCACGAACTTTCCCGACAGACCAATACTCTGCATACATGATGTACATCGTTCGGGGGGGGGGGTATTTTTAGGGGGATTATCATTTCCCCAGCCCATTTTGAAGAAGGGGGGTTAATTCAAGGGGTGGGGGTAATTCGAGGTAATACGGTATATATTTTGAAGAGAGATTTTCTGATATTATATATAAAATATTTTCTCAGTCAGCCATTTTTGGAATGCTAACATCACGTTCCTTTGATGGAAAGTGGTTAGAGTGATGCAAAATGTGACCCCCTGGTAGCTCAGTTGGTTGGAGCATTCTCACGCCTAATTAAACGTCCTGTCCTGGGTTCGAGTTCCGGCCAGGGTGAAAACATTTTTTACCTTTTCTAGTAAAATGCTAACATTTTGCATGCAAGCACGCAGTTTCATGTATGGAATAATTGTAATAATTTTGATTTTATCAACGAGGACAAGAGCCGGCGTCACCAACCTTTTTCGCGACCGCCCGGCCGTGCACCTGCACGGGTCGGCGCTTCTTTGCTAGCGACGCGACGGTTTCTTGGGCCAGGCGCGACGTGCCCGCCGGCTGCAGTCGGGCCTGCCGACCGGACCACTGCGACGGGGCGAGGTAGCGTTGCTAGGGAAAATGGTTTTTAGATGTGACCTCGTTTTAAAATCACCTAAAATGTTTCACAATGTGAGCAGCTGGTGGCTCGGGGTGTAGGCATTTTGGGGATTTTGGGGTTAGCATTTGGGGGGGGGGGTAAACCTGCCGGCACGTGCTTATAATTCGGGAACCGCTCGGCGAAAAATGTTGAAATTTGGATATGATATGGCTTCAGATTGGGGCTACGCACAAGTCCGACGAAATTTTCCGACGAGCCCCCTGACCGGGGATAGGGTGGGTATATAAAAAGAACGGTAATTTTTGAAATTTTTGGGTGTCACTCAGAAAATGCAAACTTTGAACATCAATAACTCGACCATTTCTGGGCCGATTTTGGTAATTTCACTTTTAAAATGATGACAAATGCTTAGAGAGTTCATTTCTGAGGTCAAATAGGCGATGAAAAATTGTGTATACCGTATTTCCTCGAAATACCCCCCGGGGGGTGATTGTTTCATAGTGGTCCCGAGAGGGGGGGGGTTAATATTTCACAAGAAAATTTTTGAAAACCAAGTACGAAATTGTTGTCTGAAACGTACGCAGACGTCGAAAAATGCAACAAAAACTGCCATTAATAAGGTTCTGTAGACTAATATTAGTATGTAGATGGTATGTACCGTATTTCTCCGTGTAAACCGCCCCCCCGTGCACAACGCCCGGGGCGTTATACAGCCTTATAGCGCCCCCGGGGCGCTATACTTGGTTTCAAAAACTTAAGCCAAGTTGAAATATTTTTATGTCAAATCGAGCTGCACAGTAATGAAGCGTTCACGTCGTTTATATTTTTGAATGCTGTGACTTTGCGGCATGCATTGTTATTCAGCGTATGCACGTTTTTCATTGAATTCGCTGCACGCTGGGAACAAAAAATATTTATGCTGATATGTAAGCGAAATGTTTTCTGTGTATAACGCCCCCCTCCCCAATAATTTAACGCCCGGGCGTTATACAAGTTTTAAAAAAGGTTGCTGAAAAGTGCCTTGGTTTTGTATAACGCCCGGGCGGTTTACACGGAGAAATGCGGTACACTGTTCTAACGTGACACAAACATTGTTTTAACGTGTGTTCTGCGGTACACAGCACACAAACTACAGTTATTGTCATGTACGTTCCATTTACACTCAATTTGGGGGGGGGGGTATTTCGAGGGGGGGGTGATTGTTTCATAGTGGTCCCGAGAGGGGGGGGGGGTCAAACGAGGGGGGGTATTTCGAGGAAATACGGTATATCGATTTGGCTGGATTTCGAAATGCGAAATTTACAGAAATTTTCGTTTTTGAACATGCTATCTTATACTACTGCTCGAGAGAAACACCATACCGAAAGAACGAGATCGATATCTCTCTCCGATCAAAAGTTTAGCACTTTCGCTTCACATCCACGTAAATAACCGCATGAAGGTCAATGCGTTCAAATTCAAAACTCCATATCTCGACCATTTCTCAGCCGATTTTTTCCAATGAACACTTAAAATGATCAGAATAACCTGAAGATTCCATTTTTATGTTCAAATTGTCAATATGCGTTTTCATAATGATTATTTCATACAAGAGTTTGCATTATCTTCTTGTGTGGGAAATTTGAGTTCATGCGGTTATTTACATGGATGGGAGGTGAAAGTTTGAAGTGCTATAACTTTTGATCGGAGCGAGATACCAATCTCATTCTTTCAGTATGGTGTATATCTCGATCAGTAGTATAAGATCGCATGTTCAAAGAGAGAAATTATCTGTAAATTCCGCTTTTCGAAATCCGGCCAAATCGATATATACACAATTTTGCATCGCCTTTTTGACCTCAGAAATGAACTCTCCAAGCATTTGTCATCATTTTAAAAGTGAAATTACTAAAATTGGCCCAGAAATGGTCGAGTTATTGATGTTCAAAGTTAGCATTTTCTGAGCGACACCCAAAAATCTCGAAAATTACCATCTTTTTATAGACCCTCCCTATCTCCGGTCAGGGGGCTTCTGGGAAAATTTCGTCGAAATTATGCGTAGCCCAACCTGAAACCATATCACATTCAACTTTCAACATTTTTCGCCAAGCGGTTCCCGAGTTATAAGCACGTGCCGGCAGGTTGACCCCCCCCCCAAATGCTAACCCCAAAATCCCCTATGGTAGGACGTTTTTTAGACAAATTTCCAATGGCACACTGGACTTATCACATTTCTTGCTTTTTCCCAACAAAAAGGATGCGGAGTATGGAAAAGGTGCCGGGAAAAATGGCACCGCACCGCACCGGCACCAGTGCTATTCCTCAGAAAGGGCACCTGGCACCATGGGCACTGAATAAAAATAGGGACAACACCGCACCAGCACTGGTGCTATTTTGAAAAAAAAATAGCAACGGCACCCCGGGGCCGCACCCATAGCTGAAATCGGGGTTAGAATTTTGGGGGAGGGGGTCGGCCACCCAGCACGTGCTTATAACGGGTCAAGCCTATTACGCATTTAAACCCATCACGCATGTAGAGCCATCATAGACAGATTTTACCCGCAGTGGTAAGAAAGGGGGGTGGGTTTCACCCCAAACTGCCCGGCTATCTATCTATCCCAGAGGCACATTTTTTTCGGCAATTTTCAACAGAACCCTCCCCCCCCCCGCAAATTTACTAGCTATCTAGCTATCTGGAGCACTTTTGAGCAATTTTACCCTAACTTTCACACAAAATTGCTAATTTTCACACTTTTTATAGATCTTCACTTTCAAAATCGCAAGGTCATGCCCATGTGTTTTATTGTTTATTTTCAGCATGCCCGATATAATCAAAAATGCGTCTCGGGTCTACAGGCGTGATGGGTTTACATTCGTAATGGCACAGGGCCGCTTATTATACTCAGCGTACATGACACTCTGCCGTCGCACTGATTTATGTCTCGTGTTGGAAGCGTGCCAATGATTGTTAAGTCATGCGATTTCCGTAAAAAGATGAAAAAAATTCATCGATGTGAATATGTTAATGAATAACATTATAACAACAATCAATTTTGTCATCTTTTCATGAAACTCGCATGCGCTAGCCATCGTTGGCACACTTCCAGCGGGAACCACGCGTGCAGGGTGTAAAGTAACCGGAGTATACTCGGAAACCGCTTGGCGAAAAATGTTGAAATTTGGATATGATTTGGTTTCTCAAGACTCACCCACTTTATATCGAAAAAATTTTTTCGGACCCCCCAGACCAGACCAATTTTTTACACTTTCCAGTGATGATCCTGGCTGGGACAGAGAATTTTCCAGAAAAAAAATCATTTTATTTTGCAGTGGCCCACTTTCAGGGGGGTCGCCAGTCGGGTTAGTAGTGGGGGGTGTCGTGTACAGTGTACACCCCCCAAAATTTCGATCTATTCCCCCCAACCTTTTTAGTTTGACAGCCCGTTATAAAAAAACCACGGGGTGCCTGACCTCGCTTAGACAGCGTGGGTCGCCGACTTCCCCAGCCTGTATACAGTATTGGGGGGGGTCGAGAATATGCCCTCATATATCGAATAAACCCCCCACTACAGTGCAATATACGGCGCCCGGCACCGACTCACCAACTCACTACTCTCTTCCTCGAAGATCGTGTCTGGGCGCGACGGCTCCCGCGCTTCGTGTCCAGTGGCAGTAGCGGCCATTTCTGAGGTTTCCTGTTTTTTTGTCGCCGGAGTGTTTTTGTTTGAGTTGTACGTGTCGCTTAGACGAGTATTTATGAGTTGGCTGTTTGCGATAAATTTCGATATCATCGTTCGTTTACCGAAGGACGCGTGTGAATGTTGTTTTATGGAAACGAAGTTTCAGTGCGGATGGCGGGTGACACTGGGGATAAAAAGTTTGACTGGGCAACGAGAAAGCGCTGCTCGGCTTTCGGGGTCTTTCATCCATAATTGTTAATATTTACGTATTTGCTTTTACTCGATAAATACGTATATAATGAAATGAGTTTGTTTCATCCGAAAAAGATCCTGCACTCGACAGATAGATCGCCTTACAGTGAATGATACCATATTTTGATGAATAAGGCCACATGAAAAACTACACCAAATTCACCCAAAGAAGAAGCACTCTGATAAATACAACGAAATAAGAAATAATGCGTGTTCTTTTATTCAGATGGGTTATGGTAGATTTCATTGTATAGTGTACTGCAGAATTGTAAGAATTACTGAACTTTTTTCAAAAGTATATGTAAATGTAAGTATTTTATTTTTACTCACCACAAAGTAT
Organism: Sphaerolaimus hirsutus; assembly: GCA_964036195.1. Taxonomy (NCBI): domain Eukaryota; kingdom Metazoa; phylum Nematoda; class Chromadorea; order Monhysterida; family Sphaerolaimidae; genus Sphaerolaimus; species Sphaerolaimus hirsutus. The sequence continues at coordinate 3,134,221 of OZ038460.1, read as the reverse complement.
AGAAAATGTAAAATACTTTTTTTTACTCGTACTCGTGCCGCACCACTGTTGGATACACATTATATACATTTACTCATGAGTAAAAGTAAAAAATAAATACTTTACGTTTTCTGTACGCACGTGTGAGTAAAAAATACCGTATGACCTCGAATTATCCCCCCTTGAATTACCCCCCCCCCCCTCGAAATACCCCCCTAAAATTCGGCTGAGGAAATAATCCCCCCCCCTCGAAATACCCCCCTAAAATTGAGTGTAAAAAGAACGTACATGGCAAATACCGTAGTTTGTGATCTGTACAATGCAGAACACACGTTCAAAGTGATGGCTAAGTGACGTTAGGGAAGGGTTTATGTGTGTATACAGTTATATATGCCTATAAACAGATATACATCTACGTAATTGTTCGATTTTTCTACGTCTGCGTATGGGGAATTTCTGAAAATTTCTGACGAAATAATAGATCCCCCCTCGAATAAACCCCCCCTCGAATTATCCCCCTCAAATTTTGCTGGCGAAATAATAAACCCCCTGGGTGTATTTCTAGGTAATACGGTAAATACTTCACGTTTACATTTACTTTTGAAAAAGTTCGGTAATACTTTAAACAACCCTCCAAAATACCACCACAAGACAGGCATCACAAATAGGTGACGATTTCCATGAGGAAATCAGAATGACTCATGACATTAGCACATACCGTATATCCTCGAATAAGACCCCAGGGGAGTTATTTTTTCGTCAGAGCTTTTGAGGGGGGAGTTATTCGAGGGAGGGAGTTATTTTTTCGTCAGAGTATTTGAGGGGGGAGTTATTCAAGGGGGAGGAGTTATTCGAGGGGGGGTCTTATTCAAGGATATACGGTAAATGTAAGAAATTGGTTAAGGACTGTCATGAAAATTCTGCGAAAAAGTAACCCTTGAATAACAATCCACTCAAATAAACACCCCTCAAAATTGCTGGCGAAATAGTAACCATGGTTGTGATATTTTGGCGAATTTACAAAAGAGACGCAAGGATAAAAAACAACTGCGTCACATGGTTGGAGGTTTACAACGTATCTATTCTTCAGTCATGCGACTCTTGATGTGTAATCATGTAAAAGCGCCAAAACAAAAACGGCATGGCGATTTTGACGCTTGGTATGGTGCTAAAGTATTCTGTTCCACGGTTTGGTCGGTTTTAGTAAAATTCTTTTTACTAAAAGTGTAGTAAAATTTGTATTAAAATTGTGTTTAACATTATTGTTTTTATTCTACTTCGAAATGGCATTCATAATATAAAAGGAAACTATTTTACAAAAATTTTACAAAACTTTTACGAAAAAATCGGAATCTTGAAGCAAGGCCATAAAACAATCTGCAGGCTGCAGGCTAGGGATGGGCGGAACTGTTCAGTAAGTTCAATTTACATTGACTGACATGTAACGATGGCAAACACCCTGGAAAAAATATTTAAATTTTTAAAAGCAGCGTTTACACTGCTACTTGTGCCGATAATTCGAAAAGTGAAAAAGTTCCATAATTTTGGAATTAAGTTCCATATCTGCAAGAAAATGCAGTGACTTATACTCACTAGTTAACTGCACTCACATGCCAATTTGGAGATGAATCATCCATGTCGTTCCAGAGTTATAAGCATTTTAAAAAAAATTCGGTTTTCCATCCAATAAAGCGAACCGACAAGCAGAATATTTTTAAAATGCTTATAACTCTGGAACGACATGGACGATTTATCTGCAAATTGGCATGTGAGTGCACTTAACTAGTGAGTATGCTTCACTGCATTTTCTTGCATATATGGAACTTTATTCCAAAATTATGGAACTTTTTCACTGTTTAAAATTGTCGGCACAAGTCGCAGTGTTAACAGTTAGCAGTCGCTTAAGTGTTTTTTCTAAAATGACTTTTCGAATTTTCATGTTTTTTTATTTTTTCAAATTTTCGAATTTTTTTCATCTTTTCAGCTCATTTCGATTTTTTTCAACAAATGACCGCATTTTCGAATTTTTCTGGTAAATTTTGAATACACTTTCATGTTTTACAAGTTCGGAAAAATACTAACGTTTGTCCAGCCCCGCCGGCAATTAGAACACATTTGATCGATAGACAATAATACTACAGAAAAAACTTACTGTCAACTTTTCGCAATCCACACTGCACAATATAAAAAAATATACAGGTTCAGCATTTTATGCATGTTTGCGTGTTTACTGGATGTAATTCAGTATTTACTGAGATTTTCAAAGGTGCACCAAGCAATTAGTTTTCTACCAAAAATTAGAAAAATTTGGAAAACATATAAATCAGCTTTGAGAACGTTTGAGTTTACAGAAATGAGTTTTATTTTTATCTTCATCAAAAGTAGTTGACAGAAATCATGATTTATGAGTTCCAAATGTTTCGAAATTTTGTTAGAAAACTAGTGTGTGTAGAAAGCCATAGAAAGCGGTCATTTCCTTCGTTCAATACCTAAACGAACAATGTTATCACGGCAAAAAATCTGCCACATTTTACTGTTGTGCGTTGGCGTCGTGATTTCATTGGTATATTCCAGGTTTGACAGACACAGGTGAACTTCTGCTTAGATTTATAATCCAGAGTGTAATACTGTATGGGGTTTAGTTATCCGCTCTTGGGGTTTCGCGCCAATGTGTTACACTGAATGGAGTGCATACTTTGCACAGAATCATACCATAATTTAATGAATAAAATCTTGTGATAAATTTTGTAATTAATCATTACACAGTAAAAACGAAATACACTACTGTGCAGAATAGTTGGGACATTTTAATACTCACAGAAAATATGCACATAGCAACTCAAGGGGCAGTCATCCCAGGCACATGTAGCCAACCCCCCAGGATACCAACCTATGGTATCCAAAAGTTTTGTACATTTGCCATTTTGAAATTTTGGCAAAATTAGCCATGCAGCGAAAAAGTCCCAACTATTCTGCACGCAGTGTATTATGATGAAAAAACTGTATAATTTTTGGTTCATTATTCAGATGGGTTATGGTAGTCTTCCGTGCAAAGTGAGATGTCCGCCGAGTATAGCACTGTTTACATCACTTCGCTTTTTTATGCATGAATGCTTTCGGAACACGTACACGGTGCTCTTCTTCCGTGGCGCCCCTTTTCCGAATGACGCCATTTTTCCGGTGCTTTTCCATCGCTACACGCAATAATGTGCAGAAGCGACCGGTCATCGTCATCGGCGCTGGCGGGGATTTGCTTTTTTGCGACCGGATCGCAACTGATTTTAACTGCAGTAATTTGGCTTCTAATCGATTATCTGGTGCCGCTCCTGCACCCCGTAAAATGCCCTATAAAATATCAAATGCAATGCTAAGTGACTGCCGTATTACCTCGAAATACCCCATGGGGGTTTATTATTTCGGCAACAAAATTTTAGGGAGGGGTTAATTTGAGGGGGCTTGTTCGAGGGGGGATTATAGGCATTTGCGTCCCAAAACAGGTTACCTACCTATAAATGTGTCCAAACAGAGTATTTATATTTGGACTTAAAAACGTAGATAGCTACACAAACTAGTCTATGTGTAGATGCAATGCAAATTAGCAGTAATAAATATGTACATTATGTACATGATGTGCATCATTCCGGAGTGGGGTTTTTCGAGTTGGGGTTTTATTTCCCCAGCCCATTTTGAGGGGGTGAGACAATTCGATGGGGGGGGTAATTCAAGGGGGTGGGTAATTCAAAGTAATACGGTAAATTCACGTAGCATGTCATGAAATTTCAGATGACCAGTGGAATTATAGTGTATTCAGCATTCTAGATGACTAGTTTTGACACTTTGCATTACATTTGACATTTTAGGGGGCATTTTACAGTGTCCGGGAGTGCCCCTGGCCCTGGACGCCACAACTGGCATTTTGGCGCGGATCTATAGCTGCACTTTGGTGTTTGGAATTACCGTATTTCCTCGAAACGCTTTAGGCGTGCACGCTTGTGAGTTTGGGAACCCCTTTAGTGCAAAATGAATTCGCGTTTACCACAGGAAACACTTTAAGAAGAAATGATCGATAATTGATACCATTGCTTTCAATGATGGCTAAATTACTTGCATTTATCTGCACCAATCTGAATACCTGAATAGCAAAAATTTCAATTGGTTAATTGCAAAGCACATCTAAAAAATTATCAACGTAAAGCAATCACGAAGACGTGAAGAGCAGGGTTGGTTTTATAAAAATTCATTTCAGTAAAATTGTATAAAAATTGTATAAAAATTTTATTTTATTTTTATTTTATTCTTGTTTCATTTTATTTTATTTTATTCCCAAAAGTCATTAATAAAATAAAATGACACATTTTACAAAAATTTTACAAAAATTTTACAAAAATTCTACAAAAAATCAGAAACATGCATGCAAGGCCAAAAAAATGTTATAATTAGACCTATACATGAAAAACCTGTGACAAATTTTTCCCTTACTTTTCAAAAGTTGCATGCAGTATGTATTGTTAGCTAGCTGCAAGTGTGAAGTTACAATTATTGATAAGAATGGTTTGCATTTTTGGTAGAAGGACTACTGGAGTGTGCTGGGCACATTTGTGAAATGTCATGCAGTGTCAATTGTCATGACAAATGTAAAGTAAAGTATCAATTGTCATGCAAAATGTCAAGTGTCATGTAAAATTTCAAGCAAAGTGGCAATTGTCATGACAAATGTCATGCAAAGTGTAAATTGTGTATCCAAATCTTGTGTTTTTGTATCCGTTGTATGTTTTATATCCAAACAGTATGTTTTTGTATCCAAACGTTCACATAAGATTTGGAGTCAACAACAACATAATTTGGATACAAAACATATGATTTCAAATAAAAGATGAGATTTGAACACAAATTGATAGTTTAGTTTTTACATGTTATGACAATTTACACTTCACTTTACATTTGTCATGACATTGACACTTTGCATGACATTTTACATGACATTTGACACTTTACAATGCTTGGGACTGCCCCCAGATCCATGAATAAACAGGTAGAGACTCAAGCAATGAGACAAAATTTTACAAAAAATATGAATTTTACTACAATTTTACAAAAATAAGAATTTTTATACAATTTTACAAAAATTCAAATTTTTATACAATTTTTATTTTTGTTCTTAAATTTTCCATTTTATTTTATTTTATTTTATTCTTGAATATTCCATTTTATTTTTATTTTATTTTTATTTTTTTCTGAGATTTGGCCAACCCTGGTGAAGAGTAATTCAAAGAGGAGTGCAGCTGTCAATTTATCAAGACCTACATTATCCTAAAAAGACATGTATAGATAAGACGGTACTTTTGAACTTTGATGTAAATATGAACTTTTACAATGTTAAATATGCACCATTTTCTGATGCAGTGACACTGGTGAACTCTTCACGTGACTTTCACATGATAAAAAATGTGGTAAGATTCTTAAAATATGTGGTATCGCAATGGCCCTACACACACTAGTTTTCACCGTGACCGATGTGAAAACTGAAATGGCCACATGGCAACATCCAGCCTACTCTTTTTGTATGTGTTTGTGTTTTAGTTTGAAAAAAATTAAATTTTAACTTTGATTAATTTACATTCTAAAGAAAATTGAATAAAATCATTCAACCGTGTTCATCACCTAATTTGCATTTGAAAAAATTGCAGTTTTCACACGAAGTCACGGTGAAAACTAGTGTGCGTAGGCACAATATATTTAGGCGCCGCCATTGATGGCAAACCCTCTGAAAAACATATTTAAATTTTTAAGTGTTTTTTTCCAAAACGACTAAGAATTTAATTGTTTCCCAAAAATAGTATTTGAATTTTCAAATTTAGTTTTCAAATGTTCGAATCTTTCTGATTACTTTTTGAATTTATGAATCTTTTTTATTACTTTCCAATTTTTTGCATCAAATTTTGCATTTTTGAAATTTTAGTTGGAATTTTGGATACATCTGTATGTTTTACAGCCTTCCGTGTCATTACCGCAGATGTATTTGCACATTTATGTTCTGCTCATATGAAGAAATATGTAAAATTGATGTTTTTATCAACTTTCTGCATTTTTTTGACTTGACCAGCCAAAAATACCTAAAAAAATCGAAAATTCAAAAACTTTTTCGAATTTTCAAATTTTCAAATCTTTTGAGAAAAATCTATTTTTAAGTATTTTTATACTGAGTGATCAAAAATTTGAAAAGTGAAAAAAATACAAAAATTCAAAAACTTTTTTTGAATTTTCAAACCTTTTTTGCCATCGTTAGGTGTGGCACATCAAAGCATAGCATTGAGATTAACTTCACACAACTAAATAGATTTCGTTTGTGAGATGAGCTGCGGCATTTAACACATGTAAGGAAACAATGTAGTTGACCACGCTAGTTGACATTGCAAATTCGTGTCAACTAAATCTGTGTCAATGTCAACTAAATGCCTAACACAAAAAATTTAAAAAAAACATCACCTAATGTGTACAAAGCGTGCGGTGCGCCAATCTAGGACCCACTATGTTTTGAGTAAGTGGTGAATTCAATCAGCTAATTAATTGAGTCAGGGAAATTGTGGGCTGAGTAAACGGTAGATTGAGTAACTGCGCGGGCAATCCAGTCAGCGCAGGTATGGACTGAGTAATTCGCGTATTGAGTAAAGGAGGTATTTAGTTTCAAGTGCATCAATTGAGTAACAGAAGGGAAGATTCATCTAACACGTATTTATGTCATTCCGCAGTTGATCCTGTCATGTATTAGCTCTGAAAAAATCAGAGTTGTTAGAATTACTGAACTTTTTTAAAAGTATATGCAAATATAAAATATTTCTTTTACTCACCACAAAGTATAGAAAACGTTAAATATTTTTTTTACTTGTACATACGTAAAATTGTCACCCTCCCGACTCGTTTCCACTTCTATTGTATCCGCAACCATTTTGATTTGATTCTATTTGAATGTTCTGAAAAACATTTTCCGTATGCCGACGAGGGAAATACCGACTCCGCAATGTGGTGCATTTAATCAGGTAAATAACTCCGCAACTTTGGTTGTGGATTCAATCAGCTAATAAATTCCGCAGAGCAGCAGAAGATTGAGTCACGCCGCGGAAGATTTGTCTGAGAGTAGGGTATCAATTTGTCCCAACGTAAAGTATAGGCAAGGTGCTCTGACTAAATCGATGATATAGATTTAGTCAGGATTAGTGATGGAAAAGCGCCAGAAAAAAAGGGTGGCAGGCGCCAATGGCGCCATGGTGCCATTCGGAAACTGGGCGCCAAGCGCCAAGGGCGCCACAGAAAAAGGGTGCCAAGTGCCAAGGGCGCCATGACGCCATTCGGAAAGTGGGCGCCAAGGGCGCCACAGAAAGAGGGCGCCAAGCGCCAAGGGCGCCATGGCACCAATTGAAAAGAAGGGCCTTTTAGGGCAGGGCACCAGGTGCCAAAAGCGCCACGGAGAAAGGGCGCCAAGCGCCAAGGGCGCCATGGCACCTTTCAGAAAGTTGGCACCAGGCGCCAAGGGCACCACAGAAAAAGGGCGCCAAGCGCCAATGGCGCCATGGCATGGCGCCCTTTGGCGCCCTCAAATGACGCCAGTGCCATGGCGCCATTCCATCACTAGTCAGGATACAGCGGTCAAAGCGTAAGCGCTCCAATGCGATGTGGCCATGTGCACTTGAAAAACTTTAAACTTCAAAGAAAGTGACACACATAAGAAAACGCGGATAATCATCGTATGGAATGATTTGTTATGCCAACAACAGGATTAGTAAATACTGGATTTCCGACCATTAATAAACACCTTCCCAGCCAGACGCGGCACCCTGTTTTTGATGCAACAAAAACGTTTTCAACAAAACTTGAACAAATAACTTGAAACATTCAAACTAATTTTTCACTGACATTTTATTTTACATTTCACCTATCAAGCTGTAAATACCGGGTGGCGCACGTCAGGTGGACTGCTTCAATTACAAAATATCGCAAAATTTAGTTAAATGTTTACATGTTTGAACGTGTGCCATTGTAGGTTTTTGTTTTGAGTGAGCCATTATTTTTTCCAAAGTTGTTCAAAAGTATGTACGTTTACTCGAAAAATACGCGTACGCAAGTACGCGGTAAATACATTTACATATACTTTTTTAATACCGTACACACTTGTATGCGTACATTTTCAAAGCATACGCGTACGGAAAATGTTTTTCAGAAAATTCAAATGGAATCAAATCAAAATGGTTGCGGATACAATAGAAGTGGAAACAAGTCGGGAGAGTGACGATTTTACGTATGTACGAGTAAAAAAAATATTTTACGTTTTCTATACTTCGTGGTGAGTAGAATTAATATTTTATATTTGCATATACTTTTAAAAAAGTTCAGTAATTCTAACAACTCTGATTTTTTCAGAGCTAATACATGACAGGATTAACTGTGGAATGACATAAATACATGTTAGACGAATCTTCCCTTCTGTTACTCAATTGATGCACTTGAAACTAAATACCTCCTTTACCCAATACGCGAATTACTCAGTCCATACCTGCGCTGACTGAATTGCCCGCGCAGTTACTCAATCTACCGTTTACTCAGCCCACAATTTCCCTGACTCAATTAATTAGCTGATTGAATTCGCGACTTACTCAAAACATAGTGGGTCCCAATCTATTTCAATAAATATTTACTTGAAGTGGTGCCAGTGTGCATGCAGGGTGGCCCAAAAACTGTGGTCTGTATAAATGTGTCTTATGAATGGGCAAACTGGTGAGAGTAGGATTGCGTTGGCATTCATTCATAGATGCTGAACATTTTACAGGATGGATCGACCAGATATCTTTCACATTTTTTGTACATATATTTTTTTTCAGGAGGTACTCCCAGACCCTGTAAAATGCCAAATGTCATGCAAAGTGTCAAATGTAATGTAAAATGTCATCAGTAATGTCATCAAAACTAAAACACATTGCAATTGTGATCACTACTGGTTGAAATAATCAAATTAAAAATAACTGGGCTCAACTCTGCAAGCCGCGTTTTTAACCACCATGCATGCACAAGCGCGCTGGGTGTGTTCGGCACCTCAAAGTAAAGTTTTTTTCATTGACAACTGGACAACTGGGTGAGAAGGGTGTGTCTAATCATATTGCATACAGTATTTATCCATGGTTGTTTTATTGATTGCCCATTTTATTCAGTTAGTTCTTCCAATAGAAAAGCGCCCTTTTATTTTATTATCAATTTTTTTTACCTGCCATTCTATTTCTGCTGCTGAAAATAAATAAGCGGCCGCCGTTTCATCTCAGCGCCACCCATCCTCAAAGTTTAGGTGTATTTACTCGTGTGTATTTAGATTGGTGTGTATTTACTCAAACATATTTACAGATTAGATAGTGATACTGTATTTCCTCGAAATACACCCCCCCCCCCCCCCAAATTTGAGAACGTAAATGACAAAGGCTGCGGTTTGTCATCGGGGCAATGCAGAAGACATGATGACTCTGTTATATGAGAACAGTGTTTGTACATCTACACACTTATGAATGTCTTTAGAATAAATGGCGATTTTTGTTGCATTTTTCGACGTCTGCGTACGTTTCAGACGACATTTTAGTACTGGGATTTCAAAAAATTTCTGGCGAAATAAGAAACGCCCCCCTCGAAATACCCCCCTCGTTTAACCCCCCTCAAAATTCTCACTCTGAAAAAATAAACCCCCCGGGGGTATTTTGAGGAAATACGGTATTTTAGTACTCATCGTATTTACTGCAAAATACCTAGGACAATTGGACCACATTCTCGTTGTGTTGCAGACCATCTTAGGCACTCGAGACAGAGTGTGTTATTTCCTAGCCTATGTAGATACTCCGCGTTGCGCGCGCACTGCAATGGCGCTGCGCACACTAGTTTACCGCCAGATTTTGGTCAACTCATAAATCGACTTTGAACACATTTTAGTATGGAAACCTACCATAACCTACCTGAACAGTGAACCAAAAATTATACAGCTTTTTCGTCATAACATTTCGTTTTTTACTATGGAATAATTAATTACAAATTTATCACAGTATTATATTCCTTAAATGATGGTAAGATTCTGCGCATACTTTACGGTCCGCCGAGTATACGAAAATTATACTTAAAATCGGGAGAAATCCAAGAAATTTAAAATGCCTCTGTAATTTAGACTCTGTAAAATGTCAAATGTCATGCAAATGTTGAAAGTCATGCGAAATGCCGTGCAAAATGGCAACCATTTAGAAAAATATGTCTACTTGTAGCATCATCATCTTCCTATTTTGATTTACACTCAGGTGATAAATCAAAAATTAAAAATCAAAATCACGCAACGCGCGCGATTCCAGCGCGTCTATATTTTCTTAAAGCGCTTGCGGTCATGGAAACACTTTAGCAGAGGGTTTCCAGACAGCAAACACTTTAGTGCATGCGCGCCTGCGTGTTTATAATTTTGGGAACCCCGTTAAGCGGCGTGGTTCCGTGATTGGAGTCGCGTGCGCGCATGTGCCACTGCGCGCTTGCCGATCGGTAAACCCTTTACAGAGTTGGAAACACGTATTTACGTTTACCCGAAATACCCGGCTATTCGGGTATTTATACTTACGTTTACGTTTACGTTTTCCAAAAATACCATTACGTTTTGTTATGTTTTCCTGACCAAAATACCCGGGTACTAGGGAAAACGTAAAAAACTTGTGATCGTTCACATATGCACATGTTCAAATGGGGGGCACCACCTGCAGCCGCATAAACGTGACATGTATAAATACATACAAAAATGTAGTGTATGAAAAACGTGACTGCACGCTTGCACTTACACATGGAATACTGAGTACATATTCATAAATGTGTTCAAAAGCTGAACACAAAAACTTTTTTGTTTGTTTCTGGAGCGTTGCGTTTATAAATTTTTTTGTGATGAATTCCGACGACGCCACTTGCAACAACTGTGAGTAGTACATGTTTCGAAACTGGCAGGGCGAGTGCAAGCTCTGGTGCCAATCCCAGACTCTGTAGGATGCCCTGTGAAATGTAAAATTTCATGCAAATGTCAAAACTCATGTAAAATGCCCAGCAAAATGGCAAAGATTTGCCACCTTCCAAGGCACTTTGCAATACTTTAGACACTTTGCATGCCATTTGACATTTTACAAGGCATTTTACAGTGTCTGGGACTACCAGCGTTAGTTGGATTTAGCCACACTTACTACAGAAAGTGGTGCAGATGGAATGATTGACCCACCTGAAGGTGAAAATAATGGTATATTCCAAAGCACAATGGCAAATATGGTGTGTAAATTTTTTTACGTTTACGTTTTTTTTACGTATTCCTTGGTATTTTAAAAATACCTTACGTTTTAGTATTTATACTTTTTATTTGGAAAATGTATTTACATTTACGTTTACGTTTTCCAAAAATACCAGTATTTGCACAACTCTGCCAAAAACACAAAAATGGTCAAATAATGGAAATAAATAAGTTTTCTTGCTCAACACACAAGGATAACTAAGACTGGTCCAAATATTTAGATAGCAAATTGCCTCTCTGATGTGGTAGAAGCTGAAAGATTGTCTGGGGGTTGGGGGTTGCAGAGTTTCAATCTATTGAATTTTTCAAGATTTGAAATGCAAACTGTGAGATAACAAGGTAAAAATAGCTACCGTATTACCTCGAAATACCCCCATGGGGGTTTATTATTTCACCAGCAAAATTTGAGGGGGGTTAATTCGAGGGGGGTTTATTCAAGGGTTTTTTTTGAATTATTTTGTCAGAAATTTTCATAAAGATCGTAGTAAATAGTAGGCATTTGCGTACCCAAAATAGGTAATAAATGTGTCCAAACAGGATATATTTGGACATAAAAACTAAGATAGCTACACAAACTACTCTATGTGTAGCTGCAATGCAAATTAACAGTAATATACATCATGTACATTGTGTATACTCCGGTTACTTTACAGCTTGGACACGTGGTTCCCGCTGGAAGTGTGCCAACGATGGTGACCGCGTGCGAATTTCATAAAGAGGTGACGAAATTGATTGTTGTGATAATGTTATTCATTAGCATTATCACACCGATGTATTTTTTCATCTTTTCACAGAAACGGCATGTTTTAAAAATAATTGGGACGCTTCCAACAGGAGACGTATACATGACGTATTTATTATGTACATGACACACATCATTCCGAAGGGGGGGGGGGGTATTTCGAGGGGGGGTTTATTATTTCCCCAAGCCCATTTTGAGGGGGGGGGGTTAACTCGAGGGGGGGGGGTTAATTCAAGGGGGGATAATTCGAGGTAATATGGTAAATGACATATCTGAGTAAAATACCTATGTATGTAAAATAAGTACATGGCCAAAAATTCCTGAAAATAGGCAATAAAGCACATGAACACCGCGGCGCAATTATCACTCTCTGGCGCTTTTTTGGCGCTTTAAAAAATGGTAGCGCCAAGCGCCAATGGCGCCACTAGAAAGTAGCCCAAGCGCCAAAAATGCCACGGCGTTTTTCGGAAACGCGGGCCAAGCGCCAATGGCGCCACAGCATTTTAGCGCCAAGCGCCAAAAGCGCCATGGCGCTTTTTGCTTTGACGCTAGCGCCAGGCGCCAGTGCCATGGCGCTTTCACATCACTAGTGCCGCGCCTGAAAAATAGAACAAAAATCATATTTATGGTGTTTTGAAAAGGGTATTTTTTGCCTATACAAAAGTTTTCATAATCGTAAAATCAACCTCTTTGATAGATAATAGTTTGGCCAGGTTTCTCCCATTCTTTCTTCCATGCGCCAGCAGGGTGGCAAGGATCTTGCGAGCCATTGATCATCACCACATTTGTGGCCTGTAAGATTGCAGAGTTGTACAAATGCTGGTATTTTTGGAAATGTAAACGTAAACGTAAATACCTTTTCCAAATCAAAAGTATAAATACTAAAACGTAAGGTATTTTTAAAATACCAAGGAATACGTAAATAAAAATGTAAACGTAAAATATTTATATGTGTAGTATTTGTCACTTTGCTTTGAAAAACACCATTATTTTCAGCTTTATATGGGTCAATCGCTGATTTCCATACAATATTTTTAAGTTTTAGGTCTAAATGCTCACCATAATGAACTACATCAAGTCAGACAACTATAACAAATGATAATCTAACACAAACAACGATGATATAAACATCAAAGTTAAGCAAAAGTTACACCTTTTTGTAATTCAATCTGATATATAACTCACTCAAACGTTTCCCCAGCCCAAATGGATCCTTTTACCAAATTTCAAACGCCCAGCATGGCAATGGACGCTCTACAGCACCATTTCAGTGCATTGTGACTTTAAAAACTGTTTGTTTAGCCTATTTTGGGAATATGTCCCATAAAACATTATATGACATCTGCCATATACTCCGGTTACTTTACACCTCGCACGCGTGGTTCCCGCTGGAAGCATGCCAACAATGGTTAACGCGTGCGAGTTTCATAAAAAATGACAAAATTGATTGTATTTTATAATGTTATTCACTAACATATTCACATTGATGATTTTTTTATGGAAATCGCATGATTTTATAATCATTGGCACGCTTCCAACACGAGACATAAATCGGTGCGAGGGCAGAGTATCATGTCCACCGAGTAGTGATGGAATAGCGCCATGGCGCTGGCGCCATTTGAGGGCGCCAAAGGGCGCTGCGCCATGGCGCCATTGGCGCTTGGCGCCCTTTTTCTGTGGCGCCCCTGGCGCCTGGCGCCCACTTTCTGAAAGGCGCCATGGCGCCCTTGGCGCTTGGCGCCCTTTTTCTGTGGCGCCCTTGGCGCCTGGCGCCCTGCCCTAAAAGGGCGCCAAAATGGCGCCAGCATGGTTTCAAGGTGACCGTCAGTGGATAATCGGAAATCGCCATAAAAATGGATGAAGGGTTAAGAGTGGGTGCAATTTTTTTTCGTTCATCGGTTCATCAGACGCATCTCACTGATCAGAAGGTGAGAATGATGAACCGTCGAACTTGCAAACCCATAATCAATGGATTCAAATCGTCATATTACCGTTTTTGTCCATTTCCAGAAAACATTTGTGAGCAGGAAGCAATAAAACCTAATTTGCGTTATATGAACTGAATAATTTTTTTTTTCATATGACAATTTTCATCGTGTTTGAATTGAATGTAACGTGGGGGTATGATGTTATGCTAAATGTTTTTGTCTCATTAGCAGGGTTGGCAAAATCTCAGAAAAGAATAAAAATAAAATAAAAATAAAATGGAAAGTTGAAGAATAAAATAAAATAAAATAAAATGGAAAATTTCAAAATAAAAATAAAAATTGTATAAAAATTCAAATTTTTGTAAAATTGTATACAAATTCATATTTTTGTAAAAATTGTATAAAGATTCATATTTTTCGTAAAAAAATTTTCTGTTGTTTATAGTTCAACCTGTTTGCAGTCCCAAGCCATGTAAAGTGTCAAAATGTCATATGAAATGGAATGGAAAGTGTCAATTTTCATGAAAATGTTAAGTAAAGTGTCAATTGTCATGACAAATATGAATTAAAGTGGAAACATAAGGAAACGTAATTAAAGTGTAAAGCAAATTGTATACAAATCTTATCTTTTGTATCCAACTCTTGTTGTTGTTTTTGTAATCAAATTTTATGTGAATATTTGGATACAAAAACATAAGATTAGGATACCAAAATATAAGGTTTGGATACCAAAACATAAGATTTGGATACACAATTTACACTCTGCACGACATTTGTCATGACAATTATACTTTGCTTGACATTTGAGATGCCAATTGACACTTTGCATGATGTTTTACAAATGTGCCCAGCACACTCCAGTAATCCTTCTACTGAAAATGCAAACCATTCTTATCGATAATTGTAACTTAACACTTGCAACTAGCTAACAATACCTACTGCATGCAACTTTTGCAAAGTAATAGAAAAATTTGTCACACGTTTTTCATGTTTAGGTCTAATTATCACATTTTTCTGACCTTGCATGCAAGATTCTGATTTTTTGTAAAATTTCTGTAAAATTTTGGTAAAATTTTTGTAAAATGGTCCATTTTATTATTTTATTATTATTTTGGAATAAAATAAAATAAAATAAAATGAAACAAGAATAAAATTAAAATAAAATACATTTTTATACAATTTTTATACAATTTGTATACAAATGATTTTTATAAAACCAACCCTGCTCATTAGTCTCATTTTTGTTAATTACATCCTGGAGAAAGTGAAAAAACACATAAATGTGTGCTCGAGATTGCTAGAATAGTGTTTTTAGAACACTCAGGGTACTGTACACACTTATTTGGCTTGGCGCCCCTGGCGCCTGGCGCCCTATTTTTTAAATGACGCCATGGCGCCCTTGGCGCTTGGCGCCCTCTTTCTGTGGCGCCATTGGCGCCTGGCGCCCACATTCGGAATGGCGCCATGGCGCCCTTGGCGCTTGGCGCCCTTTTTCCGTGGCGCCCTTGGCGCTTGGCGCCCAGTTTCTGAATGGCACCATGGCGCCATTGGCGCCTGGCGCCCTTTTCCTGGCGCTTTTCCATCACTACCACCGAGTATACCTAAAATTGTGTTGAATTTTTAATCATAAATATATACAGTTACATTTTTATGTGTGCATTGACTCCAGTCAGTAAACAAAAGTGGCTATGTATTGGAGTGTATTAAATATTTGAGGTATTGTTTGTAATCATTCTAATCGCTGCACTAAAGCGATCGCCACATCATTCTGATCATTTTAAGTGCTCACGCACAGGGTTGGTTTTATAAAAATCATTTGTACACAAATTGTATAAAAATTATATAAAAATGTATTTTATTTTTATTTTATTCTTGTTTCATTTTTTTTTTTTTTTTTATTCCAAAATGAAAATAAAATAATAAATGGACCATTTTACAAAAATTTTACAAAAATTTTACAGAATTTTTACAAAAAATCTGAATCTTGCATGCAAGGTCAGAAAAATGTGATAATTATACCTAAACATGAAAAACGTGTGACAAATTTTTCCATTACTTTGCAAAAGTTGCATGCAGTAGGTATTGTTGGCTAGTTGCAAGTGTTAAGTTACAATTATCGATAAGAATGGTTTGCATTTTCAGTAGAAGGATTACTGGAGTATGCTGGGCGCATTTGTAACACATCATACAAACTGTCAATTGTCATGACAAATGTAGTAAAGAGTCAATTGGCATCTCAAATGTCAAGCAAAGTATAATTGTCATGACAAATGTTGTGCAGAGTGTAAATTGTGTATCTGAATCATATGTTATGGTATCCAAACCTTATATTTTGGTATCCAAACCTTATGTTTTGTATCCAAATGTTCACATAAGATTTGGTTACAAAAACAACAAGATTTGGATGCAAAAGATAAGATTTGGCTACAATTTGCTTTACAGTTTCCACTTAAATTTATATTTGTCATGACACTTTACTTAACATTTTCATGAAAATTGACCCTTTCTATTCCATTTCATATGACATTTTGACACTTTACATGGCTTGGGAGTGCCCCAGCTCCGCGAATGAACAGGTTGAACTATAAACAACAGAAAAAAATTTTACAAAAAATATGAATTTTTATACAATTTTTACAAAAATATGAATTTGTATACAATTTTACAAAAATTTTACAAAAATTCGAATTTTTATACAATTTTTATTTTTATTTTGAAATTTTCCATTTTATTTTATTTTATTTTATTCTTCAATTTTCCATGTTATTTTTATTTTATTTTTATTCTTTTCTGAGATTTTGCCAACCCTGCTCACGCATCATTATCTGTAGAGAATTCATGGAAATATGCAGTTCCGTCCGAGGGCACGGCCAACGATGGAAAAAAACACAGATATTGAACACAGAAACTCATTGAGTTTCTGTGTTTTTGTTTTACACAGAAACACGGAAACTCATAAATTTTGAAAAACTCAAAACTCAAATGAGTTTTTTTTTTGGAGAACACAGAAACACAGAAAAGTTTTTTGAGTTTTTTTTTGTCAGCGAAGCGGTTGAATGCACATTAATTCAGTTAAACTAAACAAGATAAGATAAGCATCTATAGTATGTAAATATTTATGTACATAATGTATTCATATTTTATAATGGTACAAAAAAGAAATTCAAGATGGCATGCACATCTCATGGTGGATTTGACAATTCAAGTTTCAACATTTAAGTATACCTTATTACCTTGAATTAACCCCCCCCCCCCCCTTAAATTAACTCCCCTCAAAATGGACTGGTGAAATAATAAGCCCCGCCCCCTCGAAATAGCCCGCTCCAGGATGATGTACATCATGTAACCAATGTACATGATGTATTTATTACTGCTAATTTGCATCGCAGCTACACATAGACTGTACTAGGTGATGTAGCTATCTACATGTTTATTTCAAATATATCCTGTTTGTACGCATTTATAACCTGTTTTGGGTACATAAATGCCTACTATTTCTATGATCCTTACAAAACTTTCTGACGAAATAATAATTCCCATGGGGGTATTTCGAGGTAATATGGTAGTTGTAGTTCAAATCAATTCCGTAGTCTTCCATACAGTGCACATCCATTGAAGAATTTTGGAGTACCGTATTTCTCCGTGTAAACCGCCCCCCCGTGCACAACGCCCGGGGCGTTATACAGCTGTATAGCGCCCCCGGGGCGCTATGCTTGGTTCCAAAAACATAAGCCAAGTGGAAATATTTTCAGGACAAATAAAGCTGACTGGTAATGAAAGGTCTATTTGGTTTGAACTTATTGAACGTTTTGCCTTGCGGCACGCATTGTTGTTCTGCGGAATACACGTTTTTCCATCGAATTCGGTGCACACGGCGAGGGAACACAAAGTATGTAAATATTTAAGCGAACATTTTCCTTGCATAGCGCCCCCCTCGCAATGATTTAACGCCCGGGCGTTATACAAGTTTTTAAAAAAGGTTACCGAGAAGTGCCTCGGTTTTGTATAACACCCGGGCGGTTTACACGGAGAAATACGGTACTGTGTAAATTGTCATTTCTGGGCATTTTGTTGCTGGTGTTGTGATGTTGATGTCCTCATTGTGGACATTTTCATGGACTTTTTTGACACTTGAATGAATCAACAAATGTTATTTGGGGTTAAAACATGTGTAAAACCAATATTTTATAAGAAAACCACTGTTTCCAGATCGAAATGCTGTGAATCAAAATTTTTTGGGGGAAAACTCAATTTTTTTGGAAAAAACTCAAGTTTTTTGAGAAAAAACTAAAAAAACTCGAGTTTTTACAAAAAACACAGAAATAAAAACAGAGTTACTCAAGTTTTTTTCAAGAAAAAAACTCAAAACACAGGTATTCATTTTTGAAAAACTCAAAACACAGAAAGTGTTTTTTTTTGGAGAACTTACCCATCGTTGGGCACGGCCACTAAGAAACTACTAAATATCGGACTTTTTACGTTTTCCAAAGTACCCGGGTATTTTGGTCAGGAAAACGTAACAAAACGTAATGGTATTTTTGGAAAACGTAAACGTAAATGTAAATATAAATACCCGAATAACCGGGTATTTCGGGTAAACGTAAATACGTTTTTCCAACTCTGGTTTTTGGAGGCAATACAAGTTATTGAAAGTGAAGAAAATAGTACTTTGTCTCACCTGTATCATTAGAGGCAATATCATTTTGGCGCTGGCGCCATTGGCGCTTGGCGCCATGGCCCCCTGGCACCTTTGGCGTTTGGCGCTTAGGTCCAAAAAAGCGCCATGGCGCTTTTGGCGCTCGGCGCCATTTTTTTTGTGGCGCCATTGGCGCTTGGCGCTAGTTCCGGAAAAGCGCCATGGCGCATTTGGCGCTTGGCGCCAAAAGTCTGGCGCTTTTTCATCACTACGCGGCGCACAGCGCATAATCCTATCCGCCGCGAGATGGTGATTTGCCAGATGTGAAAATGACCAGAGTTGTGGTAGACCAGAAAGTCGCTGAATGGACCAAAACTGGCTGATAAGGCAATTTGGAATTGTTCAATAGTTTGCTGTTTACATTTCTGTTTGCTGTTTACATAAACAGTTCTTTGTTTTCCTTGCAACGTCCCTTCTAAAAAAATCAGGCATTTTTAGAAACGTACGATTTGTAAATAAATATGTTAGTAGGCAAGGCAACCTTTTCCTAAGTAAATACCTACCATTCGGTTTGGTGCTCACAAATAGTGATGGAAAAGCGCCAGGAAAAAAGGCGCCAGGCGCCAATGGCGCCATGGCGCCATTCGGAAAGTGGGCGCCAGGCGCCAAGGGCGCCACAGAAAAATGGCGCCAAGCGCCAAGGGCGCCATGGCGCCATTCAGAAAGTGGGCGCCAGGCGCCAAGGGCGCCACCGATACAGGGCGCCAAGCGCCAAGGGCGCCATGGCGCCATTTGAAAAATAGGGCGCCAGGCGCCAAGGGCGCCAAAATGAATAAGTGCGCATAATACCCTGCACATGCTAAAAAATTTGCCTAGAACTGCAGTGCACACATTCACTTATTTATCTACGTTCTCCAGAATATAATTAACAAAAACTGAGACTATACACAAATTATTTTGCATAAATCATATTCACAAGAGACATTCAATTCAAACACAATACAAATTGTCATTTGACAAAACAATGCATTATTCACTACAAAAACATTTCTCCAATGCATCCAAAGCAGGTGAAAGTGGAATTTTAATGATTTGAATCTGTTGATTTACTAGTTTGCAGATTCGACAGTTCATTAGTCATATCAGCTTGATTTAGAACGTTTGATGGACCGCTAGATGAAAGATTTCTTTTCACTCGCACCACCTCGTCCATTTTCCTGGCGAATTTAGACCATTCATGGACGTGCTTACACAGCGTTCACCTTGAAACCCTTCTGGCGCCATTTTGGCGCCCTTTTAGGGCAGGGCGCCAGGCGCCAAGGGCGCCACAGGAAAAGGGCGCCAAGCGCCAAGGGCGCCATGGCGCCTTTAAGAAAATGGGCGCCAGGCGCCAAGGGCGCCACAGGAAAAGGGCGCCAAGCGCCAATGGCGCCATGGCGCGGCGCCCTTTGGCGCCCTCAAATGGCGCCAGCGCCATGGCGCCATTCCATCACTACTCCCAAATCATCATCATGGTTGGTTATAATAAAATTCTTTTTACTAAAATTGTATTTTATTTTTATTAAAATTTTATTTTTTATTTATTTTATTCATGTTTCATTTTATTTCATTTTATTTTATTCTGAAATGTCATTAATAAAATAAAATGAAACCATTTTACAAAATTTTTACAAAAAAATGGAATCTTGGATGCAAAGGCCATAAAACGATATGCACACTCGAAGCATGCAGATGAATAAAAAACTTCTAATGTAGACTTGTGACAGGGTTGTGACATAATAATATCTAGGTATAATATCTTGAATTATTATCACCCTCACAGAGGCAGGATAGATATTGGTAATATAGGCTAATTGCTCCTCCTGAGGGAAAGATAGCTAAAAATTTGCTTGTTTGTTTTCTTTAGGGTGGGGAGGGTGGGGCTTGCGGGGTACAATACATGGGCTTTTTAAAGGTATGGAACGAAGAAAATCAGAAGAAAATCACATAAATTAGTGATGTTTAAGCTGAAAATATATTTAAAGATGTGAAAATTTGCAATTTTGAGCAAAAATATTTTTCAATCAGAACAATGATTATGAAAGCAACAACAAGGCACAAGTTCTGCAAATTGGCAGCTAGAGTCTTAAGCAACAGGATAGAAAACTTTTTATAGAATTTTACAGACACTCAAGTTTTTGTAAAATTTTACTAAAATTGTACAAAAATTCTAATTTTTGTACAATTTTACTAAAATTTTACAAAAATTCAAATTTTAGTAAAATTGTATTTTTATTTTATTAATTTTCCATTTTATATTATTTTATTTTATTCTTCAATTTTCCATTTTATTTTTATTTTATTTTTATTTTTTTCTGAGATTTTGCCAACCCTGATCGTCATTTGAACTTCCTAGTTGATTGCGCAGGCCGCGACCTGATGCCAGTTCCGCAAAATGAGAAGTGAGAAGTGAAATGGCAAAGGCGAAGTAAAACCGCAAAGGCGAAGTGAAATGGCAATTGAATTGGCAAAAGCGAAGTAAAAAAATAATAATTTCCCTTTGCTTTTGCCAATTTCCTTCTCAATTCACTTTCCATTTCACTTCGCCTCTACGCTTTGACTTCGCCTTTGCCATTTCACTTCTCATTTTGCGGAACTGGCTCCAATTCTGGTTGTCCGACAGCCGCCTACCCCAATAACCTTCTACATGTGATGTCTGTCGAGCCTGTGCCGTTACTCATCATCTATACCCATTACCTATCTAGACCCATTACCCATTCAATTCTACCCATTTCCCGTTAGTCAACTAAGCCACCATAGATGAGTAACGGGTTTAGATGGGTAACGGGTGGCTTGTCAAAGATCCCCGTGGCTTTAACTGTCGTTTGTACAATACACGCTTGTGAATATCACAATGTGGCAGTGAAATTTCTGCATGTGACACCAGTAAATGACACCAGTAAGTGACTGCATGTAAATTTTTTGACACTGCGTGACATTTGACATTTTACAAGGCGTTTTACAAGGTCTTGGAGTGGCACATGAACGGCGTGCCCCTGCGGAACTTGGACCGTCCAGAAGGAGGTTTTGTAAGAGCGTTTTTACGATGGGAAAGACACCACCCCACAAAATTTTAGACAACCAAATGCAATAATAATTCATGGAACGTAAACTGTTAGGTGTTTTGTAAATTAAATTTAAATAAATCCTTTCAGGTATTTTGGCGGTTTTTCATAGCCTATAGGGCCTGCGTGGCATGCGCGGCCATGCAGTGGGCTGCGCAGTACCCTGGCAGAGCACTGCATTGCAAGATCGACGCCGCTGCACTGGCAGACCGAGTTCTCCATGTTTATAGCGGTTGTAGTGCCCTGCACAATTTTGTTCCCTTATCCCCCATTTAATTGTTATTTTTCGTGCGCCAATTCTATTTAGGTAAATTTAGCTAAGTTATGTCTAGCCCAAATGTAAGCTACATTCCACGTGGCACAAGGTGAGAGGGGAATTTCACATTTTTGACTTTGAAATGCCGCGGCGCGACGTGCGGACACCTTTGAGGTCGCCGGCACACTGTTGTGACTTTCTGGGCGGTCTGATGCACATTCCACCCTTTACTTGTCCTTGGGCAGAGGCGGAGACTGACGACTGATATGTAGGTGGCAACAGGAAGCCAGGAACAATGAATTTCACTCAAAAAAATACCAAAATAAATACTGTTCCGCATTCCTCCCCATGTTGACTAGATTGTCATGCGTCATCTAGTACCGGTGGGTGGTAGGAACAGCTTCTGATAACGCCCCAAGTGACAAGTCGCAGTCTAAAAAAATATTTTTCCGCCGCCCCAGCATAAATATCCCATCGCACTCGGAAGGGTGTGGCCATCAGGCTGAAACCTTTCTCACGGGCGCTAGCTGACCGGATAGTCACAATAGTGGGTCGCGGGTTGGAGGTGATAAGCATTTTGCTAGCTACTGTAATTTATGAATACAAGCCCCCGCGCAAAGTTTCCACGCGACATGTAGAGATTATTGTACATATTGTTTCACGCCAGTGTTTTTCATTTCCACAAGCTTAATTAATCGCCTCTGTATTCTAATTAAGTAGCGTTAGTTGTAAGCTTAGGCTTATTGTTTAATTACTTGTTAGCTTAATTTCCTATGATAATTTATGACGTCGTATTCACCTTTAGCCGTATTTCCTTCATTCCCGTTTTTTGGTAAATATGCATTGCACTGCATTGTTATTTGTTTCAGACTGTATTGGATTAAGTAGGGATTTGTAGGTAATTATGGAAGTAAGTAATTGTTGTACCAAGTAAGCTAGTAATTAGTACATTAAGCTCCATGTTGCATGAAGCCTTTCTAATTGTTGCCTATTAGCAGTTCTTAATTATTACCACCCATTTTATTAGCTTAATTAATTACGCTTTTTATGAGTAATTGTATGCCATGATTTTACTAAGTATTCACATCAGAGCTTACGTGATTTGGAAGTGATTCTGTACCTTCATAATATTATGCCTTTTTTAGCTTTTTATTCACGTCGATTATGGTAGTTTCATTTGCCTTATAAGTAGCTGAAATTGTTGTTTTTTTTACCCCCCAATTCTTTTGACTTAGCGAAAATTGATTTTGCTTCTACTCTGCTGCTAGTGTTCTTCCATTGCCCTAAAAAATAAAACTCTCTTTTCAACCCAACTTGGACCCACTTTTGTATTAGCACTAAGTACTAACTGTTTTTCCCTAAGTTGCTAATTAACCACCGCTCTTATTACTGCGCTGCTTGTGTAGGCTAAGTGTAGGCGCTGTGTGTGCTGCGGGAAACGGAACAGCGTGAACCCCGAGTGGTTCACTGCAAGTTCTGAAAAACCTACCGTCTTTGGACACGTTTCCTTAAAATTTACACACGCATTTATAAACTGGACCTCCGGGCCCAGTGCAGTGCACACCAGTGGCAAGCGGCTGGTGAAGTGGAGTTAGAGGGAAAATAGTGCGGTAAAAACGCTCTGAATCGTGTAGACAAAAAACAGCTGAATACACGGATTCATGACAGTTTATTGTCTTCAAATTTCCTGCGGGTGGGGTTGCTGTTGTGATTGGAATCCGCTTAGAATTTTGTTATGCCTATAGATACTAAATTCTGACAAAAAATACTCCTGGGACTTAATCGAGGATACCGTATTTCTTCTGATAAAACTGCATACCCTCCAAAAGAACAGCACATCCAATAGAACAGCAGGTTTTGGCACGTTTTTGCACTCACAAAAACAATAGAACGGCATGGAGTATTTTGTTGGAGGAGTGCCAAAACAAAAATATTAGAAAAATGGGTGGTGAGAACATAAGGTTTTTATAACTATGATTTAGGGTTGTTTTCACATTTGGTTTTGTTTGAATTAACGCTCTGGTATTAAAATGTTTTTCATGTTTCATTAAAAACACTCAAATGAAAAAATGTGTGAAAAATATTGGTGAAAAAATAGAACGGCAGCCTCGAATAGAACGGCAGGTAAAAAACTTGACGGAAAGAATAGAACGGCGCTCTTCTATTGGAAGAAATACGGTATACGATACCAGTTTATACTCGGATACATGGCGTTTGTATTTTAACGTTTGTCTGAGTGAAAGTCCTTTTTACGCTTTCCTTCATAAAATTAGGTTACTAGGTATTTTAGTTTTTTCACGTTTACTGATTTTAAAATGTGTGACGTTTGCGTCCTTGTAAAAAGTACTGTACCTTCACAGCTCTGGATGCCAAATGGCAAATTTCACCTGCTGAATTTCCATGCCCCTATACCCAACTGAAATTTTAGCATTCGAATTCATTCGTATTTGCAAATATTGACATTGGGTTGATATAGTTGGGTAGCTTATATTTCACGTGCATTCAAGTGCCGCGCGTGCGCCTTCAGTACATGTTTTTCTAAACACCTAAACACCCAAGTCCGGCCCCCAATTTTTGATTTCACTTCAGATGCCCTATCATCGGCTGTGGGCAGGGTGGAATGCTAATAATTGAGTGGTATATAGGTGTGACCCCCTCTACTCTTCATGAATGGAATGGGCCCTGGCGACTCACTACTAGTGATGTAAAAAGCGCCAGACTTTTGGCGCCAAGCGCCAAAAGCGCCATGGCGCTTTTGGCATGCGAGCGCCAAGCGCCAATGGCGCCACAGCAAAATAACGCCAAGCGCCAAAAGCGCCATGGCGCTTTTCTGGACCATGGCGCCAAGCGCCAATGGCGCCAGAGGATGTTGGCGCCAAGCGCCAATAGCGCCAGCGCCAAAAAATTTTGCTGCTCATAAAGTGCAACCATGCTAATGCAGTGCTAGTTACGTATTTGTGTGAGAAGCAAGAGCAAAATAAGTCAAATCGAGTTAACTTTTCTTTATCTGATGTTATTTTACATCTGAGAGTTGGGTATTTCTTCTAATAGAATCGCATACGTCCAATAGAACTACACCTACAATAGAACGGCAGGTTCTAGCACGTTTGCGTGCCCACGAAAAGAATAAAATGGCACCCCCCAATATAATGGCAGTTAGAAATTACATTAGAAGATTCATGGTTGTTTTCACATTTGGTTTTGTTTGAATTGATTGTGTGATATGGAATGTTGTTTATGTTTCATAAAAACACTATGTTCACATGAAGAATGTGTGAAAAATATTGGTGAAAAAAAAGAACGGAACTCTCCAATAAAAAGGCACCTCCAAAAGAGTGCCATGTAAAAAAGTTGATGAAAAAAATAGAACGACGCTTTTCTAAGAAGAAATACAGTAACAATGGCAAGCCATCTCGGAAAAAGTGCTTAGATTTTTATAGATACGTCGAACGTGCATTTGAACGTCATTCGTCGGCTCGTGAGCAAGCTTTGAATTGGGATGGGAATCATTAGGCCCATTATTCCGGAAAAGTTTTGGATATCCTTGCACGGAAATGGTTTGCAAGATAAGCAAGTACGTAGATTTGTTCTTCCTGGAATACGCTTAAACACATTTACTCATGTAAATTATGCACACAAGGTATTTTTACATAAAATAATGATTTTTTTGAACCATTTGGCGCTTTTTTGGCGCTTTTTAAAACGCTAGCGCCAAGCGCCAATGGCGCCACGGCATCATAGCGCCAAGCGCCAAAAGCGCCATGGCGCTTTTCCGTAGCACAGCGCCAAGCACCAATGGCGCCACAGCAAAAAGGCGCCAAGCGCCAAAAGCGCCATGGCGCTTTTTGCTTTGGCGCTAGCGCCAGGCGCCAGCGCCATGGCGCTTTTACATCACTACTCACTACAGGCTGGGTTGCCGTTAACGATGGCAAACAGTCAAAAAAAAAGTATTTAAATTTTTAAGTGTTTTTTCTGAAATGAATTTTCGAATTTTCGAATTTTTCTTCAAATTAATTTTCGAATTTCGAATTTAATTTTCGAATTTCGAATTTTCGAATCTTTTTTGGCAATTTTCGAATCTTTTTGGCTAGTTTTCGAATTTTTTCAAATAATTTTCGAATCTTTTTGGAAAAATATTGAATCTTAAGCTTTAAACACATAATTTGGACTGTCTTCATGTTCTGCTCAGTTGTTATGACCTTATTTTAACCATAAATTAGCATTAAAAATGGTGGAATGAGTTATGCAAACCAATGTGCTGCTTCTTCATTTAATTCACACATTGATACATTTAATTCACCAACAGAGCGAAGGCAATAAAAACAACAATGTAAAAATTGGCGTCAATTAATATATCAGCATAAAATACAAAATTGGCTTTAAATACCATATTATTTTTTCAGAGAGGAAAATTGGGGGGAGGGGGGTTAAACGAGGGTGGGTATTTCGAGGGGGGTGTATTATTTTGCCAGAAATTTTTCAAAATCCCAGTACTAAATTGTTGTTTGTAGGTAACACAGATGTCAAAAAATGCAACAAAAACTGCCTTTTATGAGACTCTATATACTTATATAAGTACGTAGATGGTACAAACCCTGTTCTACACAACACCGTCATTTTTTTTCACGTGTGTTCTGTGTTTCCCAGATCACAAACTGCATTACGTTCTCTATACACAAAATTGGGGGGGGGGTGGTATTTCGAGGGGGGTTTATAAATTATTGTGTAAATTTTGAGGTGGGTATTTTGAGGGGGCGAATATTTCGAGAAAATACAGTATAAAAAAATAATGTGTCAAAGTCCGCCTCTTCCGCCATGGATGACATTTCAACGTTCTATTTGTTACGTTTCACTTTTACATAAGCGCCGCGTATCAATTGTTGCTTTATTTAGCACGTTGAACTTAACAGCGTGTTTTGTTGCCTTGAATTCCCTGAAAAATTCGAAAACTATTTTTGAATTTTCGAATTTTCAAATTTTTTGAAAAATAAATCGATTTTTAAGTGTTTTTTCTAGGGGCGAAAAAAAATTCGAAAATTCCGAAAAAATTCGAAAATTCGAAAATGTTTTCGAATTTTCGAATCTTTTTTAGCCATCGTTAGTTGCCGTATATGTCAAAAAAATTTGTGGCATTTTTGCTGTCCAACCCAGGTCCGGCCCACTAATCTTGAGACCTCCCCCCTCAGCAGGGGACAAAATTTTTTTTTGCAAATTTTAAAATTCACTTTTGGCTTTTATTTTTTACGCATTTGACACGCTGGTTTAGGATGTTTTATAGAGGAGGGTTTAAGCTTCAAATTTGTGTAAAAACATAACCTCTAAAATGCCTCAATTAGAAAATTTACTGGAGGTGAATTTAAAGTTGTAAATTTTGACAATTTTTGTTCTTGTAACGACATCATTCAGATTTCATAAGCTTCACTCCAAGTAAATATTCTTATGGAGGCATTTTTGAGGTTATGTTTTTTACACAACTTTGAACCTAAAACCCTCCTCTATAAAACATCCCAAACCAACGTGTCAAGTGTGCAAAGAATAAAAGTGAAAAGTGAATTTTCAAATTTGCTAGAAAAAAAATTGTCTGCTGCTTATTGGGGAGGTCTCAAGATTAGTGATGGAATGGCGCCATTTCAGGGTGCCAAGGGGTGCCCTTTGCCTGTGACGCAATCAGCGCCTGGCACCCCTTCTCCAAACCATAGTATAATAAATAAAGTGGGGGCCGGACTGGGTGGGACAGCAAAAACGCCAGGGCGCCTTCCATTCATGCGGAGTAGAGGGGGTTATACCTATATACCACTCTATTATTAGCATTCCACCCTGCGCACAGCCGGAGATAGGGCATCTGAAGTGGGTGGGAAGGTGTTTATTTTTATCTACCCAGGCATTTTAAATCTATTTATATATAAATTTATATATAAAGTGTGGCAGGAAGAGCTTCTTTGGATTGGATAAAATTTGAGTACGGTATTTATGACGACAGTGCTGGTACCAAAAATACTAAAAAGGAACAACTTTCGATCGCCATGGGAGAACCAAATTCAGTTCTCAATGGAAACTTCGCAGTTCCCCGATTGTGTTTAAAGGTTTTTGGATTGAGCCCTTATTGGTACAAGAATGGCAACCATTTCCTTATTAGATACATAGCATATTTCATTTGGGGTTTGTTTTGTGTGACTTTTTCGTTAGTTGGGAACGCTTAATATGTCTGGCAAACCGATATGTTGGGTTCCTGGAATACGCTAAATATGTGCTGACCAGGGGCCAATGCCGCAAGTTGGCAAGTGCTTTACTGTTGACTCTTGATTTCACTCTTGACTTTGCTCTTCACTTTTAACTTGACTCGTGACTTTGTCACTTGCCGGTTCAGCAAGTGAGAAAGTCAAGAATCAAGTTGAAAGTCGAGTAAGTAAAGAGTAGATGAGCTCTTGTCAACTTGCGGGACTGGCCCCAGAGTTTAATGTAACTGAGGCATCCAATTCTAAAAGTCGACAAGTCCAAAATAT
The DNA here is from genome assembly GCA_964036195.1 of Sphaerolaimus hirsutus. Classification (NCBI taxonomy): domain Eukaryota; kingdom Metazoa; phylum Nematoda; class Chromadorea; order Monhysterida; family Sphaerolaimidae; genus Sphaerolaimus; species Sphaerolaimus hirsutus. The sequence goes on along the minus strand of OZ038460.1, from coordinate 3,105,744 downwards.
GAAAATTTTGAGTTAGGCTTCGAAACGTCATCTGTGGCTACTCCCGCACATTTCTCATATTTTTTCCATAAATTTTTTGACCTCTGAGGTTCCAAATGAGCTCTGAGCCAAATTTGACATTTTTGGGAAAAAATGCAAAAGATTTGGGCAAGAAGTCGACAAGTCCACTTAGTTTTGGGCTTAAAGTCGACAAGTCCACCTTCCTCAGCCTTTGGGAAAAAACCAGAGTTGTTAAAATACCGGTATTTTTTGAAAGTGTAAGTGTAAGTGTAAATACACTTTCCAAATTTTGAGATTGGATACAAAAAGTGTAAGGTATTTTAAAAATACTTGGAAAGTGTAAAAAAAGTGTAAGTGTAAAAAATTTTTTTAGAAAGAGCTCTCACTGTTGAGCATTAGAAAACACCACTATTTTTACCTTTAGATCAATTTATTTGTCATTTTCATGCATTATTTCACATTTTACTGCCTTTTATGAAACATTTCAGACTGTAACAAATACTGTAGTGGTATGAAGTTCCCTAATAATGGCACCTTTTCAGTGTTGATATTTTACTGATTAAGCAATGCGATACACACTGTTTAAATGCAAGAATGGACATGCAGCAAATGTCAATGCAAAAGTTGACTTTGTGTCCAGCTGGTGAATTTCCATTGATCTTGTCCTTTTTACAAAAGTATGATGAAACTGTAGAAAAACATGAGTACTGATCAATGACTAGTTTGTACATTTGCCATCTTTTCTACATTCAATGCAAAACTGCATGTGTGCACTGTGCAGTAATTTTTTGTACATGACCCTATTTTATTCTTTCTCAAAAGCATAAAACAGGGCCATCTGAAAGAAAAAAATACACTTTCTGTACCCGGGTATTTGGCTCAGGAAAGTGTAAAAAAAGTGTATGGGTATTTTATGAAAGTGTAAGTGTAAGTGTAAATATAAATACCCATTTACCCAGGTATTTCGGGTAAGTGTAAATACACTTTCGCAACTCTGGAAAAAACGCGAGAAATGTGATAAGTCCATCATGGACACCGATTTCTAAAAGTCGACAAGTCCATAAATTTCCCATAAGGCCGCTTCCTCCCCTGGAACAAAAATGTTCTCGCGTGCAAGAAGTCGACAAGTCCATTTCCCTTCCCAAAACAGTTTTGTTCTGTCCGAGTAGAATTTTACGGACATCGAATTTTTCACATATACGTTGAGAGCAGGGGGTGAAATTGACACTTTATTGTTAACATTTAGAACTTAATGTTGAGCATGAGAGGGCCCCATTGGACACGCACCACGGACCTGGGGCCAGATTTAATACTCCCTACAGATTTGTAGGGTAGGGCGTACGCCCGACAGATTTTTTTAAGTTTAGCCGCATCGACGCACATGCACCCAGAGCAAGGTGGTTCGTAAAATATACGTAACCATCCCTTAAGGCTGCCGATATTGCAATATGACGTATATCACGTCGATTTTGGCCCGGAAATCACGATTTCGTCATTTCTTGGCCGTCTGCCAATTCGTTTTTTATTTTATTTTGTCGGGCGGGTTACTCGCATAGGTCGAGCTTTTGTGTAGTCAGGTGGTCACTTTTTTAGTGTTCACTGTCTGCAACCGAAACCATGAGGGCAGCGACAAGAAAGAAATGCATGCACGAGCGTACAAAAGCGCGACTTATGCGAGTAACCCGCCCGACAAAATAAAATAAAAAAAGAATTGGCAGACGGCCAAGAAATGACGAAATCGTGATTTCCGGGCCAAAATCAATACGATATACGTCATATTGCAATATCGGCGACCTTAAGGCAAGGGATAGTTTCGTGTATTTTACGAACCGCCTTGCTCTCGGTGCATGTGCGTCGATACGGCTGAACTTTAAAAAATCTATCGGGCGTACGCCCTACCCTACAAATCTGTAGGGAGTATTAAATCTGGCCCCAGGAATTGGAAATGAAACTTAAAATACGATTTACTCAAAATCGCATTTTGTGAACTTGTCGACTTTTAGAATTAGACGCCTCAACTGTATTTTGATGAATTAAGTCACCTGAAAGGTCGTGTGACGTGTGAAACCCGAAAGTGTTCACAATTGGTTTACCAGTTTTGGAAATTGCATCTGCAAACTACTGTGTAGAGCCACATTTCAGGTGTCATTCTATTGGTCGTGCTTCTCGGAACAATTCTGATAACAGCTAATGTTACCATGTACCAGGCTATACTTGCAAAACTTCGCAATTGTGAAGCGATATTGCTGATAATTGTTTCGATCTACAAAGTGTGCATTCAGAGGAAACCGGCCCTGTTTGGGTGCTTGGAGTCACAAACGGACCTACATTTCCGGAATGTAACTGTAATTGTCATTCAAGTTATTTGTGTGTCTTTTCTGGTTGCCAGTCTCATGTTCGATGTGACAGTTTCAATTTTAAATCATTTGAGGATCGCAGAAACATCGGGTGGAATTCCCTATTATATTTTACTACAGACTGCTCAGCTGATAGGGTCGAGACTTTGCACGCACATATCAATGGTTAACTTCGTTTTCGTCTGGTCTTTAGTACACCACTGTCTTTTAGCGGAGTTGTCACTGCATTTCATGGTGGGCAAGAGCCCTGAGTAGTGATGTAAAAGCGCCATGGCGCTGGCGCTTGGCGCTAGCGCCAAAGCAAAAAGCGCCATGGCGCTTTTGGCGCTTGGCGCCTTTTTGCTGTGGCGCCATTGGCGCTTGGCGCTGTGCTACCGAAAAGCGCCATGGCGCTTTTGGCGCTTGGCGCTATGATGTCGTGGCGCCATTGGCGCTTGGCGCTAGTGTTTTAAAAAGCGCCAAAAAAGCGCCAAGTAGTACAAAAAATAATCATTTTTCTTATCCAAAAAGACCTTGCCTGCATGAGTTACATAAGTAAATGTGTTACTGTAAGTGTGTTATAATACAGGAAGAAAAAACCCTCTACTTGCTTTTTTGTAAACCATGTCCATGCAATTGCACGGATATTCAAAACATTCACCAAAAAAAGGGGCCTGCACGCACTAGTTTTGAACGACATTTTATGTCAACTGGTTTTCATCCCAATTCAAGGCTTGATGACGACCGGACGAACAGCGTTCAAATGCATAGTGTCGCATTATATTGCAAATGAAGTTGCATTGTTACTGTGGTATGAAGTACCGGCATGAAGTACCTTCCGTATTTCCTCGAAATACACCCAGGGGGTTTAGTTTTCAAGGGTGCAAATTTTGAGGGGTGTTTCGAGGTGGGCTTATTCGGGGGAAATTTTTTATGAATGGTCGTAGTAAAGTATAGTTTTTGTACCAAAAACAGAAATATTATACCAAATATGATATATTTTGGTCATATTATCATAGATCGTTCCAGGCCATGTAAATTCACAGCTATAAATGTATCATTTTCATTGGATACATTATCTGCCTTATTCCAAACGGTGTGTATTTCGAGGGGGGGGGTAATTGAAGGGGGGTATTACGAGGAAATATGGTATATGTGTATACAACACTGGATAGTGTTACTTGTCAGCAAGCTTTGAATTGGGATGGTAACCAGTTAGACAAACAAATAGATAGCGCTGCATTTGCATCGCTGCACAAAAGTTTTTGGCGCTGGCGCTATTGGCGCTTGGCGCCATCATCCCCTGGCGCCATTGGCGCTTGGCGCCATGGTCTAGAAAAGCGCCATGGCGCTTTTGGCGCTTGGCGCTATTTTGCTGTGGCGCCATTGGCGCTTGGCGCTCGCATGCCAAAAGCGCCATGGCGCTTTTGGCGCTTGGCGCTAAAAGTCTGGCGCTTTTTACATCACTAGCCCTGAGTCGCTGTGTTAAGCTGAAGTTACAGCAGAATGATAAATAGAAGCTGAAGCAACAAATACATGTCACTGCAAATTTGATTACACAACAATGTTTAATGAATAAAGTCACGAACAAAGAAAAACAAATCACTAACTAGCATTCCATGATAACAATTAGGAAATCTTGTTGATGATCAATTTTCACGCGTACAAGTTGTGGCATGGAGGTCGAACAGGTAATGTGGATGTTGATCCCCAGCTGGCCATCCAGTAATGGCAAAGTCCTGTGACAGAATCAAAAATTTCTTTTGTCCTGGTAACTGAGTAAAGAATGAAAGAAAGAAAAAACTTTTTCTCACATTGAGCCCTGTGCGGGAACCAAAATTTCAAATTCTCGAGCACAAAATGCTGGCACAGTAGTAATTTGATGCCAAAATTCAAAAGAAGACAGACAATATTTGCCCCCCCCCAGGGCATGTAACAGCCGTTGCCATCCACCGAAAATTGCACAGAAGGCATGATTTTGCGTAGTGAAAAAACCTTTTCTGAACATGCCGTTTTTTTGCCTGGAGGTATAAAATTAATGGCTGGTGGGATTGTGGGTAGAAATATGGCTAGTCAACCGTGCGAAAATACGTAACGACCCCTCAGCGCAGACAACCTGATGACTCGAGAACAACCATGTGCAACCAAATGAAGAACTGCAGTGCACAGGGAAGTCACAGCGAATGCGAAGTTCACTGTGCACCGCCACTCCGCCAACGAGGCTGCAGCCCCCAGGACGGTACGCCCGAATGGAACATGCTGCGGCCATGAAACTTTCCTATTTTTCCGTTAATTACATGTTTATCACCCCCACGTATTTTGTTTTTTCAATTTATCATTTTTGCCTATTTATTGCATATTATGACTAAGTAGAGTAAATTGGACTGATAATTTCTTTTTTGTTTGTTGACAGTTACTTTGAGTCTCTTTTTTCGATTGATTGCATTTCTCCCAAAAGGTGTAGTGTCTGAAAATGGGCTCAAAGGGTGTTTGAAATTCTTGTTAAGTTAAAAGGGTGTGTACTTTGTTAGCACACTTTAGCGCCCCAAGAGATAACATTTGAAATTCCCCCCGACCAGGTGCATTTTACTTAGGAATAGGTAATGGGCAGGAAAGTGGCACTAAACCAACTTTCATTTAAGGATCGCGCACACACAATACATGCAGAGTTCAATGATTTTAAAACGCGCTGTTTTTGCAATTTTTGCACCCACTAGAGGTTTATGACTCATTTGTGCTAATGTGATTTGACTCCAATTTCGCTAGACAATAAAGTTCCCGTACAACCAAATTGGTCCCCCTTAAGTATTACTAATTGCTTAATTATTAACCGAATTGCTTTTGACTTAATTGGGCTTTAATTAACAATTTACTGAAAACTCTATGTCGGCTGAATTACAAAAAGGGTTGGTAAGTTGACGTGTCCATCCTTGGGAACTAGCCAGGACCTCAAGGGGTACTGGTGTCGTTCCTGAATTGTGTGTAAACATCCCCATACCACAAAAACAACTCATTATTTAATTAACACGCATTTAGTGCATTGGAACCGGAAAACGCCAATTCCCCGCCGCAGCAATCAGACGAGTGACGTAAATTGGGAGGAAAAAACAGAAGTTGGTAAAATTAGTAAAAACGTAAAATATCTGACAAACGCTTCAAGATTTCAATACCTAAATTGACATGTTGAAAGAACTATTATCCAAAAAAAACAGTGTTTCTTGAGATTGAAATATAAATCTAAATAAAAAATTTCACTATTTGTCGGGAACATTTTTCATTGAGATTTCTGACAAATAGCACAAATTTTGTTTTTCATTTAAACCTCAAGAACCACTGGAGCTTTTTGAAAGTTTTTGGACACGGTGTAGATATCGGTGAGTGCTTTCAACATGTCAATTTAAGGATTGATCTCTCTAAGCATTCTTGTGTAATAAAATTTGCGGTGACATGTATTTGTTGCTTCAACTTCTATTCATCATTGTGCTGGAACTCTGGCGTTATGTCTACTGCGGCCATGCATACTAGGTAGTTAACCATAGAAATTTGGAAAACTCATTAATCTGTTTTGAGCACATTACAGTTTGCCAGAATCACGTTCTGATCACCGTTAACAGAAGTTGAAAAACTTAACTCAAAAGTAAACTGAAATGTGACCAAAACAAATTTATGATTTCCCCAAATTTCAGTGGTGTTAGGTGTACTAGTGTGCGCAGCAAAAATTTTCATGAACAGAAAAGGCAGAAATAGCTGTACTTCATGTAAATATTCATTGGTTTGTAAGTTTGTTGTGGGAAATAAGTTTGTAATTAACATGTAGGTGTAAATATGTAAATAGACATGTCAGATCAGTGAAGTAAAGTTCAAAGAGTTCAGGTAAGATGACTTTTTATCCATTTTTCACATCTATATACTGAAATAGGTATGTATTTTACACTCAAAGTGCCAACTTGTAAACGTCCAACAAATTCAAAATTTTGAAAATTGTCTCAAAGCATGGAAACTGTATCTAGAATTCACATTTTGACACTTTCAGAACTTTAATGAACAGTTATCAAAAAAATCCCATGCAAGAGGTGGATAAGTCAATGTTGTCACCAGCATGTCTATATCCTTGTGGGATAGTAAGAGATGTGTTAAGTCCACTCGGGTCAATACATATGCTTCTGATGCTTCTGATTTTTGCTGAGCCAGTTTCAAACAGTTCACATAGAACAGTGACATTGCCGGTTTGACTGCACTGAGGCAGTTTAATGATAAATTTGACCTGGTGGAAAAGAAGGCTGATGAAAATGTCCGCAGTGCTTTCCACCCATATATTTTGAAGCATTTGGAGTATTGCAAACTCGTGGAAAGAATGGATGACTATTGCCAGTTCCTTTTCGCCGTCGTTTTTGTCATTCATATGCCCTATGTTGTCGCTGCATTCTTTTATCTGTTGGCTTTCCCAGTTGGAAAAATTATGGTGGTGTGTTTGAGCGAATTTCAGCAAATTAAAAAATGCACTTTGGTTCAAACATTCAAAAAATTCCCAATCGAGATAGCTAGTTGACACTTGAAGTTGGAAAAACTTGAATCAAGTGCATCATATTCTGGTATGTGCTGCAGAACCTTTCAGCAGTTGCTTCACCCGTTGCATGTGTATATCTACCCGTTCCACATCTGTACTGTTGGGCATCTGATTAAGATAAAGGCGACGGATGTATCACCCTACAAAAACCTGTAATGAGGTTTTCGCATTTGGCCGCAACACTCCATAAATTGTATTTAAATTTGAATCAGTACACCATGTAAGTATGCCAAATGTGCTCAAATCATCAATTACCTAGTCACATAATTTGGTTTGTTCGTGCCATTTTGCGTGATCGTAGTTAGCATTCAAAAAATCACCCGTGATTTATATTTCCGAAAATCACAATAAATATAAATAACCCTGAGTGATATATTTATATATATTTTTTAAATTTAAAAAAAAATCACTGAGAAAATCACTCATACTTGATACATTGTGGTGCAATGATTGCGCTTTATGACTCAAACATGTAATCTGTGCAAGAAGAATTTGTGAGTGATTTTCTCCAGAAAATCTCTCTGTTCATGTACAGCATTGTTGGGTTAAAATTGTATTTGAAGCAGGTAAATATTGTGCCTACACACACTAGTTTTCACCCTGACTTCTTTGAAAACTGAAATGGCCAAAAGTGGTGACATGTTTCCATCAAGTTTTCCACTACTTGAAAGCTATATACAGGGTGGCGCACGGTTTCAATCTGCTCTCAACAAGTCAATTTTAAATGAAAACTGTTCAAATTTGGTATGGCAGTAGATAAATGCACCCCATTCAGTATGTTAAGAGCACGCATTCATAGAGCAAGATTTTTATGTTAGAATGTGTAGCACATTGAATGGACATTTTCCTTTAGAGTTATGTGAAGGAGAAGGTCTACAGTCCACAGTTGCCCAAAATGATGGACATTGACCAGTTGAAGCATCTGATGGTCCAGCAGTTTAATGAAATTTTGCCTAGCATGTGTGTGCATGTTGTGGGTGGACTGCTTTATCATTTGGGTATTGTCCTATTGCAATAATGGCAGTGGTTCTGTGGAGTTATGTTCTTTCATATGGTTTGATGTATGTGAAAATTGTGCGATATGAATGTGTGCTCTTAACATACTAAATGGGGTACATTTATCTACTGATATACCAAATTTCAGCACTTCTCATTAAAAATTGAAGTGTTGGAAGCAGATTGAAACTGTGCGCCTGACGTGTGCCACCCGGTATGTTCAGTTTTCACAAATGGCATGAATTTTGGTGGAGTGGTGTTGGCAAATCACTAGTTTGATCACAACTCAAACTCACATGAAGACAAATGGTGTTATCACCATCAATTAGTTTTCATTTTGTATGTGACAAAAATGTAAACTGTTTTAGTAACTTTTCATTTGTGTCATCCTGCTATGAATTCTATGGTTATGTTTTAGGTGCTCTGCATCTCTCTATCTTATAACATACTTTTCTGAAATAAAACATGACTTTGAATCAAAAAATGCCAACTTGATGTGATCAAAATTTATCTACAGTGATTGAAAGCTCAGTTTACCATTTTTGAAAACTGACAATGCTTTGTGACTTGCACCAATGTCAGCTGTTTTCAAATATGGGGAAAACTGTCACCATGGTGTCACCAGTGCCACTAGTGTCATCACAATATTGCCAAAATGTAGCCATGTGCCCAAAAATGAGTTTTCACAGCACATCACCATTGAAAAAGTGCTGAGCATGAGCACCTATTTAGTCAAACATCCATTGCCACAACCAGGCGCTATAGGTTGAGTGCCAAATATTTGCAGTGCAAAATATTTTTGAAGTTTTCATTGAGGTTGAACTGAAGGTTGAATTTTTCTGTGATATTTGCTTGATGTTTTCACTTGTAAAATATTGTATAAATGAATACTGATTGTGGAATGATAATATATGGACTGTGGTATATTAGAGTACATCTTTTGTGCTTGCAAATGGTAAATAAAGCCCAGAATATTGCTTGAAATGGAAATAAAGCGCAAGTGATTTTTTGAGATTTTTTCCAGCTTTGAGTTATTTTTTCAGTAATTTAATTATATTTTCTGGAGACCTAGAGTGATTTGTATATATTTATATTTTTTCCAATATTAGAGTGATATTTTTATATATATTTTCCAAAAAATCGGTGATTTTTCCGAATGCTAATTGTAGTGCACGTTAGTCGTTTGGATACTGCGCCAAAAAAAGTAACCATGAAGTGTGCATATTTCTTCGCGCAGCGGTAAAAATCGTGTACCTTGGGTTGAGGGTTCGGGTTGAGGAGAGTTATATTCCTGAAGATTGGGGCATCTATATGTGCGATGCACGCAGCGATCATTAGACGTTGCACGCAAAACGTGAATAACGAAGCCCCCATATTGCACGCGCAGCTCTTGTTTGCGGGTGCAAGTCTGGTGCAAAAACCAGACCTAATTATCCGATTTTGTAGCGTGAAATGTCCGTCGACTTATCTGTACATAATGCATACACAACAGTTAACAGATTGCTAGTGTAAAACAGTTAGCATAAAAAACACGTTCCCTTTGTGTATTGGCATAACACACAGGCATCTATGCTAAAAACACTTCTTGTTCCTCTGGTTGTGATCTTACTCTTACTGCTGAGTACGGCAGCAATCAATGAGCAGGTTTGATCATTTGATTTCAGATGGTGCAAATAAATAAACACCTGCCCACACAACTCCAGCCCTCCATTTTTGATTTCACTTTGAACACCCCATCTCCGGCTGTGGGGCGGGAGGCAGCTTTGAAGGTACCGTATATCCTTGAATAAGACCCCCTCGAATAACTCCTCCCCCTTGAATAACTCCCCCGTCAAAAACACTGACGAAAAAATAACTCCCCCCCTCGAATAACTCCCCCTCTTGAAAAAAACCCCTTGAAGTCCCCCCTCTGGGTGAAAAACATGCTATAAAATTTACAAAAAGAATGTTAACATATGGCAGCGACAGCAGATACATGACATGTACGCAGTGTATAAACACCTTTTTGTTGTTGTTGAACTGTTAAATACATGGATTACATGAGTTGACAGAATGCATTCATACGATGAATTCGTTCCAAGTTTCTGAGGAAAAAATAACCCCCTCCCTTGAATAACTCCTCCCCCTTGAATAAGTCCCCCCTCAAAAACTCTGACGAAAAAATAACTCCCCTGTGGTCTTATTTGAGGATATACGGTATATGAGGCATCTAGTTCCGAATGTCGGTAAAGACCAAAGTGTAAAAAAATGAGTTAAGTGCGGATCTGTGATAAGTGCACTTATTTCTTCATGATAGCAAAAGAATTTTTTCAATATCTTATACCGTTCCCGAGATATATATATGCCGATTTTTAGAAAAAACAAAAAAAATCATCCGAAACAGGGTATCTCCACCCTCAAATTGGAAAAAATTCACTCGAAACAGGGTATCTCCAAAAAGAGCCACCAAAAATTTCACTCGAAACAGGGTATCTCCACCAACGGAAAAAATCATCCGAATTACGGTATAGATTTGACGCAAACAGTCCAAATTCCCATACAAAACAGAAAAAATCATCCGAATTACGGTATAGAATTCCAAACCAGTTTTTAAAAAAATCATCCGAAACAGGGTATCTCCAAAAAAATCTTTGTCGGAAACAGGGTATCTCCAAAAAGTCTTTGTCCGAAACAGGGTATCTCCACTGCTCTGGGTAAGAAATTTGCTCTCAAGTGGGGGCATGGGCCAGCAGAACGGCAGCACAACAGCGCCCGTTGATCCCATGGACTCAGTGGAGATACCCTGTTTCGAGTGATTTTTTGAAAAAAATCACTTGAAACAGGGTATCTCCACTGAATCTGCTGACCTGCTATCAATCAAATCATCATAACTCTAGCTATATACGCCGGCCGCAGGGTTTAAAATATGGAAAAAGAAGACAATTTCATGAGCTTTTCAAAAAGTCTTGGGCAAGACTTGTCACTTTAAAGTTGCACGCTCGGGCCAACTTTGAATTTTCAAATGCAATTTTGGAAAAACCTAAAATGATGGAGATACCGACATTCGGAACTAGATGCCTCATATGTCTTTACGCAACACGACGTGAATATCGGTTAGTGTTTTCAACTTATGGATCGTCAATTATGAACTGTCAATTTATGGATCGAAATCTCTAACTGTTCTTGTGTAATCGAATTTGCGGCGACATGTATTTGTCGCTTCAGCTTCTATCTATCGTTGTGCTGTTGTAACTCCGGCTTTACACTGCCCCCACAGCCGGAGATAAATAGGGGGCTCGAAGTGAAATCAAAAACAGGGGGCCGGACTTGTTCGGGCAGTGTTTATCTCATACTCATTGCATTTAAGTTTGACTCATAAGTGTTGTATTTCAGATTAGAAAGTTCCCCCAGATGCTCAGAGAGAAGTATCCTCTGGAGACAGGGGATAGGGAGGTATGTGTGAGATGTCCAGTTATTTCACCATTTTTATTTTTGCTGTTTTCTGTATTATACGACGTTGGTGCTTTGCCCAAAATTCACATTCCGCACTTTTCGAAAATGTCCACATAGCGCAATGATTATTAGTTCCCACTCGACTGAAATTTTTCGTTTGGCAACTTTCTGGATCTTTCTGAATTTCTGGACGTCCAGATGACTTAACCATTGAACAGTGGACTTGACCCGATATTCTGAAAAGGGTTTCGTCACACATCAAATTTACGTTTCCATCTCAGTTTGACTCATTGGTGAATGGATACTTTTCCCGTTTCTCAACGGCCGAGGTGGCGATCACATGCTGGCAAATTTTCCCCATCACTCGTTCACTGCTGCTCACAGTCAGTTTTGCACATCAATTGAGTACCGTACTTCTTCTAATAGAACGGCATACCTCCAATAAAATGGCACCTCCAATATAACGGCAGGTTTTGGCACGTTTTTGAGCGTCTATAGAACTGAAAACTATAGAACGGCAGCCTGTCCAAAAATGAAATGGCATCTCCAATAGAACGGCATGTAAAAAAGTTGTCAAAAAATTGAACGGCGCTCTTCTATTATTAGAAAAAATACGGTAATCACCAATGTGAGTTCATCATGCTCTAGGTTTGTTGCATGCGCAGCAATTCTCTATGGTGGTGACTTACGTGACTCTGATGATGCAATTCAGAGAATCATAATCAATTAGTGGCAATGGGAGATATGTGATCGCAAAGCCCAATTAGCATTGAAAAAATGGCCTTTTTTGAGAAAATATAATAAAATATTATCTCAGAAAATCTCTCAAGAAAAAAATATAATTAAATCTCTTCAGTCATTTTCGAAAATATAATTAAATCTCTGAGAAAATCTCTTGCCAGCTCAAAAAATCTCATAAAATCTCTCAACTTAAATTATGATTTAATCGATAGGTATCTCAAGGCGTTTGTACCAGAGACGTTTATTGAGTAGATATTAAGCGCCTTATACGTTGTCTCAGCTTTTACTACCATATACTGTCACCTACTATCTAAAAATAAACAAAAATATAATTTAGGTACATTGTTCTCACGTGTGAAGATCGACACAGTATGTAACAGATTACCAAAACTCAAAATTACCAAAACTCTTATCACCAAATTTTGGTATCTGTGTTTGCAAAGCATGCAGTCAACTTTATAGTTGTAAACATGTTTACATTTACCGTATTTCCTCCATTTACCCCCCCTTGAATTAACCCCCCTCGAAATACCCCCAGGTGTTTTTGGGCTGGGGAAAAAATAACCCCCCCCCCTCAAAATACCCCCGTCTGGAATTATGTACATGATGTATGCAGTTTACATTATGTATGTATTGGTCGCAGTTTGCATCGCAGCTACACATGTACTAGTTTGTGTAGCGATAGACGTTGATATGTCCAAATATACTCTACTTGAACACTTTGATTACCTGTTTTGTGTATATGAAAGTGTACTCTTTACTATGAATTACGTGAAAATTTTTGACGAAATAATAACCCCCCCTCGAATAAGCGCCCCCTCAAAATTTCCACTCAAAAAATAAACCCCCCTGGGGGTATTTTGAGGAAATACGGTACTCAAAACCGGTACCCCCTCCAATAGAACTGCACTTCCAATAAACGGCAGGTAGAAATTACGTTGTTAGAGTGCCAAAACACAAAAATATATGAGAAATTAGTGGTTAGATCATCCAGTCTGTTCAGAACTATGATTAAGGGGTTCTTTTCACAATTCATTTTGTTTGAATTGATGACCTGAGATTAAAATGTCACTCATGTCTCACTAAATATACTATGTTCAAATTAAAATTGTGTGAAAAAATTTGATGAAATAAATAGAGTGGCAGCCTCCAAAACAATGGCACCTTCAATGGAAAGGCACGTAAAAAAGTTGATGAAAAAATATAACGGTGCCATTCTATTAGAAGAAATACAGTATTAGAGTACTGAGTAAATACATTTACATTTCCTCTGAAAAAGTACTCTCTTTTATGTATTCTTTTTGAAAGTAATCCAGCACAGAGAATGTATTCAGATTTTATCAGACTTTTTATAGGCTCTTTCATGCTATAGAACAGCAAAAGGGAGAGAAGAAACGAAAAATATGTGCAAAAATAGCCAAAAATGGGTATATTACCACATATATAGTACAAAATAGTAAAAAAGCAAGAAAAACACATGAACTAGTGAATTTGAAGGTGAAAATGGACAAATATAGCGAGATTTTCTCGAGAGATTTTCTCAATCAGAAAAAAATATACCGTATTACCTCCAATATAAGGCATCCCTCTAATATAAGGTACCCTCTAATATAAGGTATAACTTTTGGCTATTTTGAAATTGACGAAATAAATATAAGGTACCCTCTAATATAAGGCATACCGCTAATATAAGGCACAGCTGGCTGCGTGCCAAAACGCGCAAAATCATAAAAATGGTTGCAAAACATGGCGAAATGTTGATGAAAATGGTGCCGAAGGGCACTGCGATAACTCTTCGTCGACTTCTGCCATTTTGTAGTGATACTGTATACTCGGCGGACAGCACACCTATTATGAAAACCTACTATTATTTGATGAATAAAATCTTTTGATAAATTTTGTAATTTATTATACCATAGTAAAAACGAAATATTATGATGAAAAACTTTATAATTTTTGGTTCATTATTCAGATGGGTTATGGTAGGTTTTCATACTAAGTGTGATGTCCGCCGAGGATACCACCTATTTCGTACATTCTAATTTGAAAAAAATGAATTGTATCGTTGTTCACTGTTGGTAAAATTTCTTTAAAATCTGGTGAAAATAATTGAAGGTACCCTCTAATATAAGGTACCCTTTAATATAAGGCATAACTTTTGGCTCGAAAAATTTGACGAAAACAATATAAGGTATACCTTATATTAGAGGTAATACGGTAATTAAATCTCTCTGTAAAATCATGGAAAAAAATATAAATCTCAGAAAATCTTATATTTTCTGAGATTTTCTGAGATTTTTTAAATATAAATCTCCGAGAGATTTTTTCAATGCTAAGCCCAATCAACTGGCATTTTATGATACTCACGTTGTCCTCATTATGCACGAATATATTAACATTTGATAAACACGTCCATTTTGTACATTTTCGTTCGGCCCAAGCCTTTTGTGATTTACACACACCGCTTTACATCCATTCATTTGATTAGCACTGGCTTTACATTCATCATTGGCACACTTATTTCTGAAGCTTCCGTAAATGGGCGTGTTTAATTTAATTTAATTTAAGATTAGAGTGGATCAACATACAAGCAATTTTGAAAAATTACTCATATATAAGGGACAACCAAGATAAGGTCTGGTCCTTCCACACAGGATACAGTATAATATACGTTCAATGTCAACACAAGAATGAAGAAAATTCCAATGTCAACAAGAACATAGAGAATGTCACCTAACATTGTGTCAATCACCCTTTGTTATCAAGCAACTTGCCAATGGCACACCACCCAAATCCAAAGTGATTTATGAACCGGGAAATGATGTTCATCCCATGATCTGAAAAAATGTGCTGCACCCGATATTATTTATTGAGGTCTTACACATGATCACATGGAAAACACCGTTGGAACCAATCAAAGATTTGTACAAAATATTTTGTTTGGGCAGAATAGCATTGAGGAATTTGATCTATCCGCCCAAAGAGTGTGTATTTCCACATCTAATGCAATTTTAACATATGACAGTGTGAAATTTGTTTTTGATTCTGTAAATCATCACATCAATACCACCTGAATTGACCGTTAAAAATTGACCACATTAATCACCACAAAATTTTCCATGCAAACATACTGCTGTAAATGACAAATGACAGTGCATGAATATATATACAATCGCCCTGACTGAGTATTATTCAGACTTAGGTGATTGTGATACTCAGCACTCATTTACCATTTACTGCAGCATTCAATTACCAGTACTATCCACAAAAGTATAACCCAGTGCAGACTAACTTATCTATAAAATCTCTGTGTCTGCTGCAAACATTTCCATCAAGTAAATCATATCTAGATGCACAGTTATACATACATTTAAGAGTGGCAACATCATTTCGCATTCTGTCTAATTTTGGGCAGGGATAGAGTATATGGGTCACACTGCTAGGTATTTTGCAATTGTCAGTGCTACATGCTAAACATAATTTTCTACCTGTAATCACGTGATCGTGAAGCCCATTGTGCCGTGCGGCAAACCAGTTTAACTGAGTGTCATTTAGGCTTTTTGGACTACATTGACTATGTGTTTCTGGGCGTATGTCAGCAATCTTTTGGCTTTGCACTGCCTGCAGTGATGTCACACGTCTATTGTGTTCAACCATTCGTTTTAGGTTGATCTTTGTCAAACAAAGTGCTGTTTGGTTAGTGATTCTCACATGTTTACATGCCCCCCTAAATTGACTTTCTGATGTTTCACATGTTTTTGAGAGTCGGGCATTCCCACATAATTTTTTGTCTGAATTAAGCGATATTTTGAGGAGTCTTGAATTATCTAGTAGATGCATGTATCTGTGATATGTTATGACCATTTGGTGATATTAACATTTGGTGTTAACAGTAGTGCCCTGTGGGTGTGTGCTATGTCTTTTGTTTCAATAAATTTAGTGTAGAGCTTACCAATGAAACCGAGTAGCGATGGAGTGGCGCCCCGACTTTGGAGCTATTCGAGGGCGCCATCGCATGGAACGCGGCGCAATGGCGCTTGGCGCCATTTTCTCTGGCGCTTTTCCATCACTCACTAAAACCGAAATCCCGACTGATAAATTTTCAATTTTTACCTGAAACACAACGGTTCAGTTTGGTTGATAAGAACAGACACTGATAAGACTCAAAATCGAAACCACTGTATGTTCTTTGGCATTTTACCGTCTGGTCTGGCAGCAGTTGCAAGTTAGGTACCGATCTTCCAAAAACTCACGATGCAGTTGTTTATACCATTGATTTTGTTAATTTCACTGGCTTATTGCAAACCAAATGGAGACCACCGGAGAGATCCCACTAAAAAGACCCCATGGCGCCCGCCAAAACACCACCACAGGCCGGAATTTCGGCCCAAAGCGAGAAAAGTTTACGATCACATTGTCACCGACTACGCTGACCTCAAAGTGGACCATTTTAACCCTGGTGATGCCAGAACTTTCAAAAATGTGAGAAATACTTAAAAGAAAATTTCCTGTTACCTAATATCAATTTGAGTAGGTTTGCTTTTTTCTATCATTCAGAGGTATTTTATGAATGCCGACTTCTATAAGCCGGGCGGACCAGCATTCCTGTATTTTCCTGGAGAGGCGCCAGCTTCCGATTGGTTTGTCCAAACCTGTGAGTGAAATTTTCCGCCGGTGTGCTTTGAAGGTTCAACTTTTAAAATAGTTTCTAAAAAAAGCAAAAATGGGTGTGTGGAAGTGCGGTGAAATGTCGTGAAGTGAACAATTCTCGACGCTTCACAAAGCATACTAGCGTTTCCACATAAATCACTTATCTGTGTGAAGACACTCCAGAGTTCCTAATGTGGTGTTGGCACGCAAATGTATACCTATTTTAGTAAAGCGTGTGAAACGCCAGCGTCACTAACTGTCTTCCACAATTTTGGAAGCGCCTGTAGCCCACGGTAAAGCTTACAGGTGAAGGGTGTGGACGACAATTCACCCAGATTTCAGTGATGAGGTGCCAGTTCCGCAAGTGGAGATCTGATAAGTAAAATGGCAAAAGCGACGTAAAATGACAAGTAAATTGGCAAAAGCGAAGTAAACTGAGAAGTGAGAAGTGAAATGGCATTTATCTTAACTTGACTTGCCAGTTGACTTCGCCTTTGCCAGTTTACTTGCTGTTTCACTTGGCTTTTGCCGTTTGCGCTTTCACTTATTCTCTTGCGGAACTGGCCCCTGCTGGAAGCGTGTTTCAACGCGCTTCACGCACGAGCCCATTTTTTTAGTGTGATAAGCAACAACTTGCGTAATGTTTACGTGTGTATCGTAGACAACGATGGCAAAAACACACATAATCAATACGGAAACTCAATGAGTTTCCGTGTTTTTGTTTAACACGGAAACACGGAAACTCAGCAATTTTGAAAAACACGGAAACTCAAATGAGTTTTTTTTCAGAGAACACGGAAACACGGAAACACAGAAAATACGGAAATGTTTTTTGAGTTTTTCTCAGGCACATGATTTGAACTGAACAATGTGAGTATGAACATAGATAATGTATACCTATGTGTATAGTATTTTGATATGTATTTACATGAGTCTGTTCATGTTTCTGATGAGCTGACACGGTTTTTGCAAAAGAATGTGATGATTCGATGAAAAAAAAGATTTTGCTGCTGTCAAGTTTTGGTGTGGTATTGGAGACAAGGCAGTGTACTTAGCATGCCAGTGTCCACTGACAGAGTGGAGGGTCCCTTAAGCCAGTGCCCAGGATATTGGGCGCTAGGCATCTCCATATGAACCCATTTTCTCTTGAACGTGATTTTTTGTTGAAATTTAAGATGAGGTGTTTTGGGATGGGTAAGTAGTTCAGATACGTTGAAGGCTTCAACGATGTACATGTTCAAGTATAGTTGCAGTTTAATCACACAGTACAACATACAGTGCACATCCATTGAAGTATTTTATTGTATAATACAGTGTGAATCGTCGTTTTTTTACATTTTGTTGATGCTTATGCTGTGGAGTGGACATGCTTATTTTTTTGATTTTGTGGACTGTAGTGGACATTTTTGTGGACTTATTGACACATGAACAAATATGCAGATCCTCAATTTGTGGAACATCTATATCAGCAAAACCTATAGCAAAACCTATATATGATAAGAAAACCCCTGTTTTCACATCAAAATGCTGTAAAATGCAACTTTTTGTTAGAAAACTTGAGTTTTTACCAAAAAAACTTGAGTTTTTACTAAAAAACTTGAGTTTTTACCAAAAAACTTGAGTTTTTACAGGAAAACTTGAGTTTTTTAAAAAAACACTGAAATAAAACACGGAAACTCAAGTTTTTTTCATGAAAAAAACTCAAAACACAGGTATTCATTTTTGAAAAACTCAAAACACAGAAAGTGTTTTTTATTTGAGAACTTACCCATTGTTGATCGTAGACGGGGCTACATCACTGAGCAATGTGATGAGAAATGCGGTGAAGCTCAATGGCATTGCATTCACACTAGAGCACAGGTATTTTGGTGAGAGCATGCCAGTCGAGTAAGTTTTTTTTATCTATTTACAGTTTTTCAGCCCTGCGTGAAGCACCTTTTTCGCTTTTTCAGCAACCCCGAAACACCGGAGGGCATTCAGTATTTGACAGCCAGACAGGCGATCGGAGATGCGGCAGAATTCATTAAATACTGCAATCAGAAGTACAATTTGACAGCCAGCAAATGGGTTGCATTTGGGGGTTCGTATTCAGGTAATTTCATTATATTTCTGATATTTTTGAACAATTTCACTTATTTTTCGTCAATTTTTTTCTCCTGTGCTCAGTGTGGAAAATTTAAAACATTACTTTGCAGGATCATTGGTTGCATTCTTCAGGCTGAAATATCCTGACGTTGTTGCAGGAGCCATTTCCAATTCTGGTCCTTTCTTGGCTACCAACAACTTCAAAGGTACTCATTACAAAAAACTTGACATGACCCCTCAAAATACCCGCGACCCCCAACTGAAGTATTGTACATCATGTATGCAATATACATGATGAATTAGGTATTTGCTGTAAATTAGCATCTACACATAGGCTACATTGTGTAAATAGGTATACCGTATTTCCTCGAAATACCCCCCAGGGGCTAATTATTCCATAGTGCCCAATTTGATCTGGGGTATTTCGAGATGGGGGTATTTCGAGATGGGAGGTATTTCGCGATGGGGGGTATTTCGAGGGGGGTATTTCAAGGAAATACGGTATATGTATATTTACCTACATATACAAATGTAACCTGTTTGGGCACATTTATTACAGTTTTAGGTATGTAAAACCTAATTTTTAACATTGTTCTTGTGAACATTTCGGGCAAAATAATAATCCCCCTCGAATAAGCCCCCCTCGAGTTAACCCCCCTCAAAAATTGTTGGCGAAATAATAAACCCCGTGGCGGTATTTCTAGGAAATACGGCATTTATTTTCAACCATTATCTCACAGAATACATCGGTACTGTCGGCTACAACTTGAAAGAATATAGCATGGATTGTTTCAATCAGACATGGGCAGCATTCGCCAAGTTGCAGGAGCTTGTAGAAACAAACCCACAGGAACTTCAGCGAGAACTTGAGTATGGGCAACACTTCCTCATTCTCCATGTGCCAGTTCCAGACCCTGTAAAGTGCAAAGTCATGCGTGATGTAAAAAACCCTGTAAAATCTCATGTGTCATGTAATACAGTCTGTAAAGTGTCAAATGTCATGTGAAAGACCCTGTTAAGTGTCATATGTATCCTAATCTTATCGTATCGATACGATAAAATTTAGATACACATGACACTTCACAGGGACTTTTACATGACATTTGACACTTTACAAGGACTTTTACATGACATTTGACATTTTACATGACAGTTGACATTTTAGTTTTCCTCTTTCCAGGGTGTCTTACAGTGTCTGGGACTGCCCCCATGCCCATATAAATATGCACCACCCAATTTGCATCAAAACGTACCGCATTTCAGACTGTGCAAGTTACCACCGCCGGGCAACAAGAAAGAGCTGGCCAGTCTGATGGAAGTGTTCACGATGCCATTCACAACCACTATGCAGTATGGCGGTGACTTCCGAGTCTGTCTTTTACATTCATCTTTTGATATTTACATTTTATAGCTATACTCTGAGGATCGCAAAGTATGTGCCCAACATTACTTATGTCTTGGTCAATAACGCGTGAGCAGAATACTTATGTATTCACTTTCACAAAAATAATTTATAGGTAAAAGGCGGAGTCGCGTACAGACGACGAATGTTTTTTTCCTTAGACGATTTCTTTTTTTGCTGGAGCAATTATTATTTTGTAAATTATAACGTCATGATGGAGTGATTCCTTTAAAAAATGCATAGGATGCGGGCCTCCGACTATAGGTATTTAGTGATGGAATGGCGCCATGGCGCTGGCGCCATTTGAGGGCGCCAAAGGGCGCCGCGCCATGGCGCCATTGGCGCTTGGCGCCCTTTTTCTGTGGCGCCCTTGGCGCCTGGCGCCCACATTCTGAAAGGCGCCATGGCGCCCTTGGCGCTTGGCGCCCTTTTTCCGTGGCGCCCTTGGCGCCTGGCGCCCTGCTTTAGAAGGGCGCCAAAAAGGCGCCAGCAAGGTTTCATGGTGAGTGCTGTGTAAACGAAAAAAAAAGAAAGCCGCATCCGTGGATGATCTAAATTTGCCAGAAAAATGGACGGAGTGGTGTGAGTGGGTGGAAATCTTTCGTCCAACGGTTCATCAGATCTGTCTGACGGATCAGAAGACAAGAATGATGGACCGTCTAACTTGCAAAATAATAAATAAATGGATTTAAATCGTTGCAATTAGGAAACATTGTTTGGAAAGGTCTATTTGTAATGAATGGATTGTTGTCAAATGACAATTTCCATTACGTTTGAATTCGTCATGTGGATTTTATTCAAAAATTTTTTGTTCCTAGCCTTGTTTTTTGTCATTACATCCTGGAGAACGCGAATTAAGATCTGAATGCGCGTATAATGGTGCTGGATAAACATTTTTAGCACACGCATGGTGTTGTAGGCACTTTTTTATCCTGGCGCCCTTGGCGCCTGGCGCCCTATTTTCGAAATGGCGCCATGGCGCCCTTGGCGCTTGGCGCCCTCTTTCCGTGGCGCCCCTGGCGCCTGGCGCCCACTTTCTCAATGGCGCCATGGCGCCCTTGGCGCCTGGCGCCCTTTTTCTGTGGCGCCCCTGGCGCTTGGCGCCCACTTTCCGAATGGCGCCATGGCGCCCTTGGCGCCTGGCGCCATTTTTTCTGGCGCTTTTCCATCACTATAGGTATTTACTTTGCACTTGCAGCATTCAAAGTCCCTCAATTTCTTACACAACCATCTATCCACCCACAGGGTCAATACGGCAACCAAAGCATCTCGGGCCTGTGCAAGATCGTCACCAACAGAACAGTGCCCCTGGTGCACAGATTGAGGCAGTTGGTGCAGTGGTCCACCCCCCTGCCTGAAGGGAAATGCGTTGAGAGTGGTTACGAGGAGGACAATGCAAATTTGAGGGAAATGAATGACAGTCAGTTTTTGTGACCTTTTTGTTGTTAGGTACACTCCTGTTTACCTCGATCCGCACCTTTGTGATTTTTTATAAAAAGTTTTGTCACGCCCCCCACCTAACTTTACAGCGAATTTCATCCCATACAAAAAGTAGCCCAAAGAGTTGCCTAAATGCCCATTGGGGCATCCCCCATTGTAACGCCATGTGGGCTGTGTAAATGGCCCACACATTTTTTTATAACAAAATGCAGTGATCACCTTTTCCCGTACGCGTTTCGTAAAATGATTATATTCTGTCAGTCAAGGCCGGAAAACTGCTTGAAAGACATAAAAGAGTCCTAGCTTAGTGCCAAATGCCATTTCAACGGCTTATTTTGAGATATAAATAAGATTAGGACATTTTCAATTTGTTCTGATTTGTACAGCAGATCACAATCAGCTGTGTTTGTGATCGCTTTATCTGCTCATGCTACATCTGTTCACACAGAGTATGCTTCTGTCTGAAAGAGAAATCCTGAGGCATTTTTTTAGTACTGACTCCACTTGAATACAGCCCCCCACACAAGAGAATTGAAGGAGCGAAATTTAAAACACATGGTACATTTTGTCCAGGGAAGAAAATTAGTAGTAAGAAGAATTGAGCAATTGTTTTTAAATTTCGCACCTTCAATTCTCTTGTGTGGGGGGCTGTATTCAAGCGGAGTCAGTATTAAAAAAATGCCTCAGGATTTCTCTTTCAGACAGAGGCATACTCTGTGTGAACAGATGTAGCATGAGCAGATAAAGCGATCACAAACACAGCTGATCGTGATCTGCTGTACAAATCAGAACAAATTGAAAATGTCCTAATCTTATTTCTATCTCGAAATAAGCCATTGAAATGGCATTTGGCACTAAGCTAGGACTCTTTTATGTCTTTCAAGCAGTTTTCCGGCCTTGACTGACAGAATATAATCATTTTACGAAACGCGTATGGGAAAAAATGATCACTGCCTTTTGGTATAAAAAAATGTGTGGGCCATTTACACAGCCCACATGGCGTTACAATGGGGGCTTCCCCAATGGGCATTTAGGCAACTCTTTGGGCTACTTTTTGTATGGGATGAAATTCGCTGTAAAGTTAGGTGGGGGGCGTGACAAAACTTTTTATAAAAAAATCACAAAGGTGCGGATTGAGGTAAACAGGAGTGTATATTCAGCGGACATCACACTTAGTACGGAAACGTACCATAACCCATCTGAATTATGAACCTAAAATGAATAATGAACCAATCTGAAAAATGAACAATAATAATGAACCAATGTGCCTACACACACTAGTTTACCGTGTGACTGATGTGAAAACTCAAATGCCAACATTTAGCTAGGTATTCAGTTTTCCACTTTTGCATGCAGTAAAATTTGGCAGTGTTAAAATTTGTGTGTTGGTTTCGGCAAGTCATTAGTTTGCCACTTTGTTTTCCGAATGTGAAAATGCAAATGGTGACACTTAGTCTTCACATTGTATGTGACAAAGAGGAAAACTGAGTTTTTTTTCATCCTGTTATTAATTGTGTTGTCATGTTTTTGTGTATAAAGCATCTCTCTATCTTATAACATAGTTTTCAGAAATAAAACAGGACTTTGAATAATAAAAAACCACACATGTATGCCACTGGAAACATCACAAAACCAAAACAGTGAATTATAACAATTTATTTCATGGATTCATAAAAAAAAATATTTAAAAAATGAATCATAATGCTATCAAACACCAAAATGTACAAAAATATTCAGTTTCACCTGCTCTATCACATACAACAAAAAGTTATTGCTATCAATGCCATCTCTTTACAGTGAAAACTCATTCATGTTTGCACATTTTTTTCATAGTTTTCCCACAACGACTTACAAAAGAGAAAATCAAAAAATTACAAATGGCGACCTCTTTGATCTCATTGCTGTCACAATGTGAAAACTAAATTGAGTTTTCACACGGTAAACTAGTGTATGTAGGCCCAATACAGTTTTTTCGTCATAATATTTCGTTATTACTATGGACTATTAATAATTAATGACGAAATTTATCACAAAATTTTATTCATTAAATTATGGTAGGATTCTGCGCCTACTTTGCGGTCCGCCGAGTATAGCTAAGTTTTGTTGCCGTGACATTTTACTGTATTGCTCCACGCAGATCGCGGTTGGAGGTACCTGTGTTGCAATGAGTTTGGCTGGTTCATGACAACCGACAGTGAAGATGAACCATTCGCTGACACTACAAAAGCCATTTCACAGAAGTTCGTGTTCTGACCAGCTTTTTAATGACAGATTTTGTCGTGAAGTGGTAAACAATATATATTTGCAGGTACTTTTACGACCAATGCTTCGAAGTGTTTGGCTTGACTCGCGCTCAAATCGACGCCAACATCGAAGAAACCAATGCACTTTATGGAGGAAATCGAAATATGAATGTCAGTGTACAAAAACACACACAACTAAAACATGATTTGGCCCCAAACTGTATACCGTATTACCTCGAAATACCCCCAGGGGGTTTATTATTTCCCCAGCAAAATTTGAGGGGGGATAATTCGAGGGGGGGGTTTATTCGAGGGGGGGGTCTATTATTTCGCCAGAAACTTTCGAAAATTTCCCATACGCAGACGTAGAAAAATCGAACAATTACATAGATGTATGTGTGTTTATAGGCATCTATAACTGTATATACACAAAAACCCTTCCCTAACGTCACTTAATCATCAGTTTTAACGTGTGTTCTGCATTGTACAGAACACAAACTGCGGTATTTGTCATGTACGTTCACGTTACACTCAGTTTTAGGGGGGGTATTTCGAGGGGGGGGTTTATTATTTCCTCAGCCGAAATTTAGGGGGGGTATTTCGAGGGGGGGGTTAATTCAAGGGGGGGGTTAATTCGAGGTAATACGGTAATCTTACAGGCCACAAATGTGGTGATAATCAACGGCTCCCAAGATCCTTGCCACCCTGCCGGCGCGTGGAAGAAAGAATGGGAGAAACCTGGCCAAACTATTATCTATCAAAAAGGTTATTTTCCATGTGTTTTTGCACCCTTTTATTTTCATTAAAACTATAATTTTTGTGTTTTATATTTCAGGTGCGGCGCACAGCGCAGAATCCTATCCGCCGCGAGATGGTGATTTGCCAGATGTGAAAATGACCAGAGTTGTCGTAGACCAGAAAGTCGCTGAATGGACCAAAACTGGCTGATAAGGCAATTTGGAATTTTTCAATAGTTTGCTCTTTACATATTGACGCTGATTGAATAAACGGTTCTTTGTTTGCCTTGCAACGTCCCTTCTAAAAAAATCAAGCAACTTTAGAAACCTATAATTTGTTAATAAATATGTTAGTAGGCAAACTTTTTATAAGTAAATACCTAATTCGGTTTAGTGCTCACATATCGTCATTTGAACTTCCTAGTTGATTTCGGGCCGCGACCTGTTCTGGTTGTACAGCCGCCAACCCCGATAACCTCCTACATAATATGGTCTGTCGAGCCTGTGCCGTTACTCATCTAGACCAGGGTTGGCAAAATCTCAGAAAAGAATGAAAATAAAATTAAAATAAAATGGAAAATTTAAGAATAAAATAAAATAAAATAAAATGGAAAATTTCAAAATAAAAATAAAAATTGTATAAAAATTCGAATTTTTGTAAAATTTTTGTAAAATTGTATACAAATTCATATTTTTGTAAAAATTGTATAAAAATTCATATTTTTGGTAAAATTTTTTGCTGTTGTTTATAGTTCAACCTGTTCATTTGCGGAGCTGGGGCAGTCCCAAGCCATATAAAGTGTCAAAATGTCATATGAAATGGAATGGAAAGTGTCAATTTTCATGAAAAGGTTAAGTAAAGTGTCAATTGTCATGACAAATAAAAATTTAAGTGGAAACTGTAAAGCAAATTGTATACAAATCTTATCTTTTGTATCTAAATCTTGTTGTTTTTGTAACCAAATCTCATGTGAACATTTGGATACAAAAACATAAGATTTGGATACCAAAATATAAGGTTTGGATACCAAAACATAAGGTTTGGATACCAAAACATAAGATTCAGATACACAATTTACACTCTGCACAACATTTGTCATGACAATTATACTTTGCTTGACATTTGAGATGCCAATTGACTCTTTACTACATTTGACATGACAATTGACACTTTGCATGATGTTTTACAAATGTGCCCAGCACACTCCAGTAATCCTTCTACTGAAAATGCAAACCATTCTTATCGATAATTGTAACTTAACACTCGCAACTAGCTAATAATACCTACTGCATGCAACTTTTGCAAAGTAATGGAAAAATTCGTCACACGTTTTTCGTGTTTAGGTCTAATTATCACATTTTTCTGACCTTGCATGCAAGATTCTGATTTTTTGTAAAATTTCTGTAAAATTTTTGTAAAATTTTTGTAAAATGGTCAATTTTATTATTTTATTGTTATTTTGGAATAAAATAAAATAAAATAAAATGAAACAAGAATAAAATAAAAATAAAATACATTTTTATACAATTTTTATACAATTTTTATACAATTTGTATACAAATGATTTTTATAAAACCAACCCTGATCTAGACCCATTGCCCATTACTTAACTAAGCCCCCCCATAGATGAGTAACGGGTGGGTTGTCAAATATCCCCAGCCTGTTACTCATCTAAGCTCGTTACTCATCTAAGCCCGTTACCTAATGGGGGGGCGCTCAAATGAGTAACGTGCCTAAATGGGTGAGGGGTAGAATTAGATGGGTAACGTGCCTAGATAGGTAATGGGTTTACATGAGTAATAGGCATCACCCATGTGATACCTTTTCTCCTACTGCCAATCAAACTGCAGAACTGTACAAAGGTGTTATGAGAATGTTTCTAGGAGATATAAAACGGGTTTTTTGTAGAATTACATGAATCAGTTTGGTTTATTTACCACATTCAGTAATTTATCACATTTCCAGTATTTAAATTTTTAATAGTTTTAGAAATTTCCACAGCCGGTTTCCAGTCATTGGGTACATACAACCTGCATAGAAAGAAAATAGATACCGTAATTTCTCGAATATACCCCCTTGTAAATAATAACCCTAGACCAGAGTGAGTTGTGACAATTACCCTCAATTAATTTCCTCGAAATAGCCCGCTGGAAATCGTATTGCGCATGTAAATAATGACAACTGCATGTTGAGGTATTTATGTATTTAAGTAAAAACATGGGAAGAACACATGTAAAAAAAAGAAGCCGCAAATCAAATAGAAATTAGTTTATAATCATGAACTCGTGCTTAAAGGTGAGAATTATTTGAGCGGATTATTTTTTACTACACCTGCCTAACAGGGGGAAGTATTCGAGCAAATACGGTAGCCAGGAACACTTTCACGCAGATGGACATACTCAAGTGGCTGCCTTGGTGGCTGCCGCGGCGCCCGTCTCCGCTTGTTTTGGCATCTTTTCCGCCTCCTTGCACTTGTCCTTGGAGATCGCATTGGCGGCTCTCTGCGTTCCGGACTCGGCCTTGCCCCCCTTGCGTCGCGCAAAATGGAACCAGGGGGCACTCCCGGACCATGTAAAATGCACTGTGACATGTAAAATGTCAGGTAAAGCGGTAAAAGTCAGGTAGAATGGCAAACGGTTTGTTATTGTACAGGGTATCTACATGACTTTTGAGTTACATTTTTGACACTGCATGACATTTGACATTTTACAAGGCGTTTTACAAGGTCTTGGAGTGGCACATGAACGGCATGCCCCTGCGGAACTTGGACCGTCGAGAAGGAGGTTTATTGTCTTCAAATTTCCTGCGGGTGGGGTTGCTGTTGTGGTTGGAATCCGCTTAGAACTTTGTTATGCCTATAGATACTGAATTAACGGCGGGATCACAGAGCCAGAAAACACCGCGTCAAGTTCCATACGCGCGGCGGGTGTAAATACGTCATTCTATCACTAGCGGCCGACGCTACAACTTTCTACAATTATCAGATAAATTGGTAGTGATATTTGAACTTACCTAGTTATATTTTACTATTCCTACCGTCTAAGTAATAGGTGAATATGTGTGAAATATACACATCGAACACATGAAATTTGCACATGGAAATTTCCTCAAAATACCCCCACCCCCTGAAATACCCCCACCCACGAAATAGCCCCCCCCCAAATCTGCAGTATGACAAGCTAAACACCCCCCCACCCCGGGGGTATTTCGAGGAAATACGGTACAATGAAATTACCCGCCGCCCGTAGTAGCGCGCTCCTTCTTAGCCACGACATTGCTGTCTGCGCTGCGAGCATTTTTGTCCGACCGTCTTTTCGATTTCGCTTTACTACTGTAAGCTTTGGGTTTGGCGCCGTCGCCAGCGGCCGCGGCCTGGGGGCAGTCCCAGACCCTGTAAAAGTCTCTGTAAAATTTCATGTAAAAGACTGTCATGTGTATCCACAACTTATTCTTTAGTACCTAAATCTTATGTTCATGTATCCAAATCTTACATTTGGACATAAGATTTCGATACAAAGCATAAGAATTGGATACTATAGAATAAGATTTGGATACACATGACACTTTACAGGTTCCTTTACGTAACACATGACATTACAGGGTCTTTTATAGGGTCTGAGATTGGCACCTGCACGCCCTCCATTTCGGCCGGCTTGCCCGATTTGCCCTTTCGTTTGCTGTCGCCCTCCTTACGTTTGCTGTCGCCCTCCTTGCGTTTGCTGTCGCCGTACGTTTTATGCGTCGCTTTGCTGATCGGCTCGTCTTTGGTCGATTTCGCTTTGATCACTGGTATGGCGGTGGCGGCGGCCAGTTTATCGGTCTGATACATGTTCTACTGCAGGAGTCGGTGTGTCGCGCAGATTTCAAACGTGTTATATCGATGTTAAATGGTGTGTTCCTTATAAAGCACGACTCACTGATTATGGATCCGCTTAGAACTCGAAATAGACAAAATGGCAAAAATGTCCGCAAATGACTGTCTATCGCATAACACTATATTGTCTCATAATATAAAATTTTTTTAAATGTTGTGCGATCGCGCTTCAATTTGCCATGCGAATTTGAAAACACTTCCTGATATCGCATGCAAAAAATCACATTCCCAGGTCATCTGTGTCAATAGTTATGACACCGGGCTAATTCAACTTGTGCACAAGTAAATGGACTTTTGCTCGCGCACAATTACACTTGTAAGAATATCACTTGTGCACAAGTAACTGCATTTGCGGAGACAGCTTTTTTGTTTCGTATACAAAGCAAAATATACTTGTGCACAAGTAAACATGACTTGTGGAGCTATTATTTTGTGGTATAAACAAAGCAAAATGCACTTGTGCACAAGTCCACGTGACTATCGGACCGGAGTACCGGAACTGTAATTAAATGAAATTTTCCGGTCCGCCATTGAAGTGTGTTGCGCATCGGCAAACTTAGGGGTGTAATTAAAGAGACATTATGTTGTGCACTAGTAGCTTATATCGCGCATCTCAAGTTCGATTTGGCTACTGATAGAAATGCAAAAAAGAGGTCATAAATAGATGAAAACATAAGTACAAGTTCAGGAATCGTTGAATGTAACACACTTAGGTGCCGCAAATGAATAAATTTGCAAATGTAAACCACTAAGTAGCAAGTTACGTAAATTAAGCAGATTAATGCGTGTGAACTGGAAATAGAACACACGTTGTACTTAAAATGCACTTGCATATATAAATAGAGCAATCGATAAGTGTTCCAGCGCACCCAACCCACTTTAATTACTCACTCGATGCATTTATCGATGAATATATGCAGTCAATTGTAGCAATGTGAAATAAGCAGATGTAGTGATTGGGGACATTTGGTGCAGAGAATTATTGACTGCATCAAATGCGGATTGTGCAAGTATAAATTTGTGTTGCAACTGGAATGTGTGAAGTGTTTATTGGAAGTACAGGTGACACATTTCTAATTCAAATAGACATAAAATAAACAAACATTAGAGAATTAATTAGTAGGACATTGGTGAACGTTTTACACCTTTTTGAAAACATTTTTCATATTTCAAGTCAAAGAGACTTGTGCACAACACATGTTACTAGTGCAGAAGTCAATTTTCCATAATCAACATCAATCGCTTTGACTTGAAGCAGAGGTGATACGTTTTTGTTCGAATCAATCAAATTAAATCATTTTGTCAACAATTAGACTAGTGCACAAGTCACGTGTGTCGTGCACAAGTCGCCATGACTTGAAGCAGAGGTGATACGTTTTTGTTCAAATCAATCAAATTAAATCATTTTGTCAACAATTAGACTAGTGCACAAGTCACGTGTGTCGTGCACAAGTCGCTTTGACTTGAAGCCGAGGAGATCAATAACAGAAACACGTCCATGCAATCTGTACATGATCTGACACGCTGGGAGCGTCCCCGTCGCTCATATCGGACACCTCGTTGGAGGTGACTAATGCCCAGCTAATTTTTCTTCATTCCATCAATGACTATCAAGTATTACTACATTATTTGTCTGCTTCAAGTCAAAACAACTTGTGCACGACACATGATACTTGTGCACTAGTTGTATTTCCTATAATATAAATCCGTGCAAATATGAGTGCACTGCAGCATGTTCTCATTGACATGTTCATGTTACTATTATGCTTATATTGAACTATTTAAATGGAATTTATTGTTTACCTCAGTTCAAAGCTGGCGTAAGAATAAATAAATAAATAAATAAATTATCATATTTATATACATAAATAAATTTATCAGTACTTGAATATATGGCGTGTTTAAATATACTAATTTTATACAATTTCAATCTTTGTTGTTAGAATCAGGGAGTAATTATTTAAACAATTTTTAATTTTATTTGTCAATATAAGTAATAAAATAGACATAAAATTAACAAACATTAGAGAATTAATTAGTAGGACATTGGTGAACGTCTTACACCTTTTTGAAAACATTTTTCATATTTCAAGTCAAAGAGACTTGTGCACAACACATGTTACTAGTGCAGAAGTCAATTTTCCATAATCAACATCAATCGCTTTGACTTGAAGCCGAGGAGATCAATAACAGAAACACGTCCATGCAATCTGTACATGATCTGACACGCTGGGAGCGTCCCCGTCGCTCAGATCGGACACCTCGTTGGAGGTGACTAATGCCCAGCTAATTTTTCTGATGTCAATTTCTGATTTCTGCTAATGTCAATATAAGTCATTTTCACCAACTGCGCAAAATATACGGTCAAAATAATGGGCAAAATAACGAGGAACGAGGTATTTACACATGTTGAACAATATTTGGAACATGAGCCGCTTTCTTCTTGTTAATTAGAAAAATTAAAGCGGAAACAATTACAAAAACGATGATTGTCACTTGGACCACCAGCAGTACATCCGTGGCGGCAATGTGTCTGGACGACGGATTCTGGGAGAATGAACAGAGTGTGATTGAACTTTTTGGGAAATAGCATTGAATTAATCATTACACACACGCACACGCACACGCACACGCACACGCACACGCACACGCACACGCACACGCACACGCACACGCACACGCACACGCACACGCACACGCACACGCACACGCACACGCACACGCACACGCACACGCACACGCACACGCACACGCACACGCACACGCACACGCACACGCACACGCACACGCACACGCACACGCACACGCACACGCACACGCACACGCACACACACACGCATACGCACACACACGCAGACACACACACGCACAGACACACACACGCACAGACACGCACACACGCACGCATGCACATGACTGGAAGTTATAAAAAAGCGAACTCACAACATCCTCAATAGTGACGGTGTCCATTTCGCCAATCGTGGTGAACAGCTTGGTGTACAGCTTGCACAGGTTAGTGCGACATGGCTTCGTGTCATTCTGTTCACCCATAGCGTCTTCCATCCCGTCGTTGTTGTTATGGGAACGCTGCACACGCAGTGCACCTGCAGTTCGAAATGAGACTGGACTGATGCGTATGTGACAGTGTATTAACTTCTATTTGCATGCATTATATTATAGAAAATATTACTCTTGCACAAGTCGAATGTGTTGTGCACAAGTCATTTTGACCTGAAACAGACTTTTGTGTATATTTTGTTTGCTTTTGAATCTAAATGTAAGTATAATCCTCAATTTTTTCAAATATGCATGAAAACACGGAATGAAATTTAATCAATGCTTAAATGTAAGTAGAATTAAATGTTTACGTATCAATTAAAACACAATTTTGCAATGTCTTTTTCCGTTTCAAGTCAAAATGACTTGTGCACAACACATGAGACTTTTGCAAGGGTCAAATTTTCTATAAAATACATATGTGCAAGTAGAACTGCTTTGCGACCTATGAAGTGTAAAGATTTCAATTTAAAAGCAAACAAAGCCTAATTACTGTTCCCCTTTTTTATTCATTTTCACGTTTTTTCATGTTGCAGCGCACTTCGATTTGCACGCATGTATGTATATTGTAGGAAATTTCACTTGTGCACAAGTCGCATGTGTCGTGCACTAGTCACTTTGACTTGAAGCACAAGACATCACGCAAAAAGCTGTCAAAAATATATCCATGCAGATAGGAGTGCATATATCAACTTTACACACGTCTCAGTGCACTGCGCATGTCGCAGTGCAGTCCTATTTGCACGGATGTATATTGTGGGAAATTTGACTTGTGCACAAGTCGCATGTGTCGTGCACAAGTTGTTTTTTCTTGAAGCAGAAAAGACATCGGAAAAACGTGTCAAAAATACATTCCTCCAGATTGGACTGCACTGCGACTTGTGCAGTGAAATTACAATTTTGGACATGGGTCTGATTAATAAAAAATATGACTTGTGAACAAGTTACATGTGTTTTTAGGAATGCATCAGGTACGTCAAGTGTGTCAATTGTAGTTAAATATTGATTTACAACGGTTGAGTTACAGCATAATAAAAAGGTGAATAAGGCAGGAAAACAATGTTAGAAATAATACAGAAAAAAATAAAATAAATCCAACATTCACATATCGACCATTTCGAAGCTGCTTTCGATGCTCCTGGGCACGCAACAGTAGAACGTCATGAAGGAGATGGAACCGATGCAAAAAATGACAATGATGCCAATCGAAATGGAAAGGCACCATACCCAAGTGGTGTCATACGCCGCAGGAGCTTCCGTTTCCTGTTTTTGTCAGTGTTTTCACTTTTATACACATAATAATATGAATGATACAATAATGTAAGCACATGAGAAGTGCCCATGACCGTGAAATAGGAATGTCTTGCATTTTAACTATAAAAATCGGTGGTGCACAACAACCACAACAAAAAAAAACAACAAAATGTAGTATTTCAAACCAAAGATGTTTTAGCTTTTGCACGGGTTTCTTCTTGATATAAAATTAGTCACTTTACAGTGATAATAAAAATATTAGGCCTTGTATAGATAAAAATACATAGGTAATCTTTCTTATCCTAGACCAAGTATTAAGATAAACTAACAGCGTTAATCTGCTCAATCTGCTGTTCGATATCCATTTGTGTTTGCCGAGCAACTTTCACGCTAGCTACTGCCTCAGCAATATCTGCAAGGTATTTATGGATAATTACAATGTGGAATCTTACTTGTGTACAAGTCACAAGTGTTATGCAATAGTCGTTTTGACTACAAGCATGACAATTACAAAAAAAATTGTTTTTGAATTGATACAAAGGGGAATTAATCAATTTCTAAGGAAACAAGTTTTTTACAATGCCTATGTATTTACATTCCAAGCAGTGAAGCGTCCAGCATATTTATAAATTTGGTAAGAAAATTGAATTTCAACAAACATTTTTGTGCCGATTCCAAATCATACGTAGACACGTTCCACTTTTTGATAATGAACCGGTGTCTTGGTAATGGAGTACCTTGCCCCAGATGCGGTAGATGTCGTCTGTGTAGACCGTGGCAAATTTCAGCAATGAAGCCATCTGGCACGTGCAGCTGAAACACGGCCGGAGCATCAATCTGGTGAACAGTCTGCTGCAGGACTTCCGTGCGGTTGATCAATCGGTAGCTGGAACAAATTACTCGTTATCACTGTCAAATTATAAGTCAGTACAAATAATATTTAATTAAGTCACCTGTCACATGTGGTCGCAATTATGTAGCTATCGCCGGATGCAGTCACGTGAATGAAAGGCTCATTCGAAGCGAGGCACTTCACTTGGTCCTACAGGAAACGTTTTCGAATGTACATGCATGTTATGTCCAGCCAACGCTTAAGGTAAAACGATGAAATATTTGTGTTCACGACAGCACGAAATTTACATCAGATTTATATGACTCGCGCACAAGTCACATGTGTCGTGCACAAGTCATTTTCAATTCGAGCATGAGAAAAAGTGTGTTTAAATTGACAGCAAACTATTTTTGTGGACTTAGATCACGATGGATCAATGTAACAGTGCAAGTAACAGACCATTGGGCATTTAGCGAACTCCGCTGGCATTCTCGGTGAACACATAGTGTCACTGGGCGGCATTCGAGTTGCAAAGTCGGTGCAACTTTCTGTAAAAAAAAGTGTTGTGCATAAAAGTATTTTGTTGTGCACCAATAAATGTAAAGTATGAACAACAAACCAGCATTTCCAACTTTTCTGCAATGCTGCGGGAATACGACATCTTTCAGCTTTATCGCTGACATAGGAAAGCCCACAGTCGGAAAAACCTGCACAATGGAATATACACGTTATATGCAGACAAGTACGTAGGGTGCGACATTTATTATTGTGTGGAAAAATCTGCATTCACGTACATGTGGCTTCGCGAAGCACTTCCTATCATTTGTGAAGGCACCGGCATGCGTGATGTGGCCTGTTATCCAGATGTCGTCAGTAGAGTGAACATTCGGCGCACAAACGTTTATGGACAAGGTGCACGTGTCAGCATTGAAGTTGGACAAGTGCGCAGTAGCAAGCTGTGCCAGAGCCCCGGGTACCTGTATGCAGAGGATTTCATTGACCACTGATCAAACAGAATGCCATACAAAAATGAAATGACATTGTTCAACATGAATCGGAACAAATACACAATCATTATCACTTCAAAGCATAGTGAAGTATACAGTTTTTCGAACAGAATAATTACAACATCACATGCAGTGTAAACAATGTATAAAAGTGAATGGGAAAAGCATATTTTCAGCATTTTATTTTATACGGATTATGATATACACCATTGTAGGCTTTTCGATAAGTACAATATAGATAACATGTTGTCGCGCACTAGTAGAAAACCTAATTTCAAGTCGAATTCATACACAAGGTAAATACCTGATCATAGTAGGTGTCGCCATTGAAGATATTGCGCATGCGTCTTGCGGTTTCGCGGACGCACACACTGGGACAAATAGCATTGTGCAGTGTGTTTTGTGAGGAAAGTGATTGCATGCCAGTTGTAGCGAGTGCTATGAATTTGGTGAATGCTTCTTTCATAGCAGCCTTGTTTTTGTTATTTACGATTCTGAAAATTAGTTACGGCTTTCTTGAATAAATGTGGCATGAGTCGTTAATACAAATTTTGACTAACTCATTTCTATTCTGACTTGTAAAGTTTGTGTTGTGCGATATAAGCTCATTATTCTTCACCGATGCTACAGCTAGCATCTTGATGGTTTGCCCCTGAACATTTTGCTTTTTGGTTAACCTCGCCAATTGCTCTTGGGTTTTTGTCAGTTTCTTATGTTGCAAGTAGGTTTCAACGCCCATTCCAGCCATACCAGCTATAAAAATTTCGACACATTTAAAGGCAACAGCCTTATTCATAAAATTGCATCCAAGAGAAAACTTATTTATCACTGACCAATTTGTGCACCTTTCCAAAGGGCATTGAAGGCACCGCTACCTTTGACAACTTTTCCCACTTTTAGCAATGCAGAACCAGCATAAATCAATGGACCCAGAAATGCAGCTCGTTTTTCACGCATATTCGGATTTTCATGAACCCCATCGATCAAACCTGATTCTGCTGTGGCCGATACGTCGGCATGCTCCATCTGAGAATGTGCCTGGAACAAATATATACTTTAATTACTCCTGTAAAATGTTTTACCTGTCCCAGTGCACTGCGCATGTTGCAGCGCACTTGGATTTGCACGCATGTATATCATAGGGTATTTGACTAGTGCACACGTCACATGTGTCGTGCAAGAATCATAATTCCCATAATATACATCCGTGCAAGTAGAAGTGCACTGCGACATGCACAGCACAGTTAGACGGGTGTGAATTTGATACAAAGTTAAATTTAGTGCAAGCTTACATGTAAACATGTGCATTGAACTACATAAATAAGTGTTCCCCTTAAAGATTATTTGTCTATTGTTTAAGTAGAAATGTCTTGCGCAAAAGTACATTTTCTATAAAATATTTAAATGAAATCGCGAATACACTTAGACAATGTGATGTTAATTCGCGCGATAATTTGATGCATCTACATTTTGGTTTGCACTTATATTGGCTGCATGGAATGCATCAACCCCGCATCATGGAAAAAATCATCTCAGGTTGATAGTTTGTACATGAGGTTGATGCATTCCACTCAAAAAAATAACTAATGCTGGCGCACATAGGAGCAACTCACACGCAGCACCAGATGTCGCGTATCAAGTGACGTACAATGTGAGTAAATAAAAATGACTCCAGTGACCGCACTCACATGAGCGGCATATCAAAGTAATTAGCTGACACGCGACCCGGAACCGGAACCGGAATCAATATTTGCAATTTCAGGTCGCTGTTTGGAACCCTAATTCAATGAAATAGCGTTCCAAACAGCGACCCAAAATTTCGGGTCGTGATCCGGGTTGAAAAATATATTAAAAAATTCATTTTTCAACTCGCACCGCGACCCGACTACTTGTAAATATATAAATACACCATTTAGATAAGATTAGATTTAGATTTTCTCAAGTTGCTTATATTTATTCAGGCATTCCAAAATGTTTCACGGTATTGGGGGCACGCACGCTAAACTGTAAACCATGTGCTGGTAAACTCATAAGTCGGTTTTGAATGCATGTGAGTTCACCAAAATGAGGTGTCTGTCAACTGCAGTTGATGGGGATTCAGAATAACCCATTCCAGTAAACTCAAATGCGTTCAAAGCTGATTTATGAGTTTACCAGCACACAGTTTACAGTTTAGCGTGCGCACACACATTATTTATTGTTCAGAATGTCCCTGTATTAGTGCTTAAAAAGCCTGCACAAAATGTGTCAAATGTCATGCAATATGTCAATCAAAATTCACGCATTTATGTACCTAAATACAATCTTTAGCACATTATAAGCACACCTTACTATTCCCATATTATTTGTTCATGCACACGACATTTTTTACATAGTTATTTATTCAAATTACAACCTGTACCACATTAAATATATAAAGTCACACGTCTCACATGCCAAGAAAGAGGTGTCATTTACAAGAGTATTCATTACATGTCAAAATTGCACAGCGAAGAGCTAACTACAGATGTGGTGGGTGGTCGCATTACACATAGGCAGGGGTTGCGGCACTACACATAGTGGTTGCGGCTCATATTTCATGGAGTTGCAGCAGTATACATGGCAGAACAGTAGTGGGGGTTGCGCGACTATACATAGGGGTGGTTGATGCTTGCGCGGTTGCACTAGTCGTCCGTGCCCTTATATTTAGATTCAAAAGTAAACAAAGTTTACCTATTTGTCCGCTTCAAGTCAAAATAACGTGTGCACAACAAATCTAACTTGTGCACGTCACATGTGACTTGTGCACTAGTCAAAATCCCTATGACCGTGCAAATAGAAGTGCGCTGCAACATGCCCAATGCACTGAGGCAGGTGTGAGGTTGATACGGAATGAAATTCAATGCATGCATCGATGGAAGTGCGTGATTTTTACACGTTTCGTGTCCTTTCGTTTCATCTCGTAGAAAATAATTCAATAGTACTCAGTATTCAATGTATTTCAAGTGATAAATAACTATTTAGGTAATTCTAATTACGCCTACGCTTGATTTTAATTTAACTAAATTTCATTCCACATCAATTTACACACGTCTCAGTGCACTGCACAAGTCGCAGTGCAGTCCTATTTGCACGGATGTATATTGTGGGAAATTTGACTTGTGCACAAGTCGCATGTGTCGTGCACCAGTTACTTTGACTTGAAGCACAAGACATCACGCAAAAAGCTGTCAAAAATATATCCATGCAGATAGGAGTGCATATATCAACTTTACACACGTCTCAGTGC
This sequence comes from Sphaerolaimus hirsutus, assembly GCA_964036195.1. NCBI lineage: Eukaryota > Metazoa > Nematoda > Chromadorea > Monhysterida > Sphaerolaimidae > Sphaerolaimus > Sphaerolaimus hirsutus. The sequence continues at coordinate 3,067,822 of OZ038460.1, read as the reverse complement.
ACTGCGCATGTCGCAGTGCAGTCCTATTTGCACGGATGTATATTGTGGGAAATTTGACTTGTGCACAAGTCGCATGTGTCGTGCACCAGTTACTTTGACTTGAAGCACAAGACATCACGCAAAAAGCTGTCAAAAATATATCCATGCAGATAGGAGTGCATATATCAACTTTACACACGTCTCAGTGCACTGCGCATGTCGCAGTGCAGTCCTATTTGCACGGATGTATATTGTGGGAAATTTGACTTGTGCACAAGTCGCATGTGTCGTGCACAAGTGACACATAAACATGATAAAAAATATGTTTTTATTAGATAGATATCTCAAAATTACACGTACTGCAGTCTTCTATATGATTTTTTACAATATAACACGAAATTCATATAACCTGTAACTTGATTGTGTCCTGTCTGATGTGGTTGACGATCGGACGGCGCTCCAGGTGCATTTTGACCAATTCGCGTATCTCGTTGTTGCAGTTTTCGACCATTTCGACCAGTTCAGGCTGTGCAACATTTTATTCATTACAAGCATTAGAATGATTCAATAATGATATCAGTATAGAAATTGGTAAAATTGTACAGGTAAATTGTTTTACGAAAGGTTGCTTGCAAGCTCAAAAGTTTTGCATCAAAATTGCAAGCTGGTACATATCGAAAAGAGTGAAAGTTTAAGAAGTATATTGAGAAATAAATAACCTCCAACATGTCCCTTTGCCACTGTGGAAGCTTTTTCCAGTACATGCTGTCTAGATATGTCTGCTCAATAATATCGCATGTGAGAGTAATCTCAACAGCCATGCAGGACACAGTACTGGTTCGGTAGGCTAATTCTTGTGGGTGAAAAACTAGCGAACTGTTTGCTAGCTCCATCCACACATTTTCGTTCAGCAGGTCATTTGTGGTAGGCATTGAGAATGTGGGATCTGGTGCCTCTTGCACCACTATCCCGTCGGCACGCAATTCAATGCAATGGAGCATTGCAATTATAGCGAACTGGATAAGCTTAGCCATTTCCGCAATTTATGTCGATTATTAAATGATTATGTAACTGAAATATATGGTCAATATTTTAATTGTAAACTTCTCTTACAAACAAATGCTACTGTGTCATCATGAATAAAATGACATGAAAACTTTTTTACTGCAGCCCTTCAATGTCAAAGGAATCCATCACAAGAAACAGAATGGACATACTTTATTTACTATTCAGATGAGATATGGCAGATTTCAGTGAAGAGCGTTAAGTCAGTGGACGACAACATGAATAAATATTTTAAATCGACAGTTTTTCTCACTCATGATACAAGGGTTCTTCTAATGCGAAAAGACATATTGCACTGCACAGCGAGCTGAAATGATTTACGACACGAGACGTACGTGAGCTATTTACAATTATTGGGCTTCTGGTCATTGCTGCGTGGGTCCAAATTTGTTATTGACATGCGATACTTTTACGACCCTGAATTTGATTTACTGTAGGATCGTAAAGTTATCGGTTTATGACATGCAAAAGTTGCTTCATTTCTCCATCGAATGTAAAACTATTAAATATTTGTGTTCACGACAGCACGAAATTTACATCAGATTTATATGACTCGCGCACAAGTCACATGTGTCGTGCACAAGTCATTTTCAATTCGAGCATGAGAAAAAGTGTGTTTAAATCGATATAGTTGTCCCAGTGCACTGCGCATGTTGCAGCGCACTTCTATTTGCATGGATGCATATTTTAGGAAATATGACACATGCAAAAGTCGTTTGGACTTGAAGCACAAAAAACATCGGAAAAACATGTCAAAAATACATCCATGCGAATAGAAGTGCGCTCCGACTTGTGCATTGCACTGAGGTAGGTGTCCATTTTAAGCGCTTTTAAATAATTTGGTAGCACTGTAATAATAATTTTTGGCATGTGTCTAATTAATAAAAATTTGACTAGTGCACAAGTTGCATGTGTCGTGCACAAGTTGCCTTGACTTGAAGCAGACAAATATGCGAAAGCTGTGGGGTGCAAGTTTACGTCATCTAATTAAATGTATTTATCTTTGTTGTAAATATTTCAATGACAATGGTTAAGATCGAAGCGTCACAGGTATAAAATATTCAAATTTGTCTAAAAAAAGACAACTCCAAGCTCATAAAATGTTTTAGCACATAGAATCAGACTGAATGCGTATTTAGTGCAGTTGTTGAAGTGCAGTGCTGTTGTGCTCAAAACAAATACATGTTCTTATCATTGTGGAGGCATAAATGTTAAAGTCAGTGAAAACAACATCGCTGCGTCATTGGCAAATAACTGATAGCAACTTTGTTTACCTACTTCCATTCTATCTCTTATCGGAACATCAAAATAAATATGCTACAGGAAATGTCGCTTCATTTATTTTGACATTTACGTTCATTTCTCCATCGAATGTAAAACAATGAAATATTTGTGTTCACGACAGCACGAAATTTACATCAGATTTATATGACTCGCGCACAAGTCATGGATGTGAAGCGGAAATTCTTTTGATCGATTTCACTTTGTAATTCAAATTTCTCAAATTCAAATTCAAATGAGCTTGCAGTCGTTTTTTTGTAGACAAATTTGAATATTTTATAACTGTGACGCTTCGATCTTAACCATTGTCATTGAAATATTTACAACAAAGATAAATACATTGATTTAGATGACGTAAACTTGCACCCCACAGCTTTCGCATATTTGTCTGCTTCAAGTCAAGGCAACTTGTGCACGATGCAAGCAACTTGTGCACTAGTCAAATTTTTATTAATTAGACAGATGCCAAAAATCTCTGATGCATTTTTGACCTCTGATTCCTTTATTTTGACTGGGGAATAATTCATTGTGTGCATACACAAATACTTGCTTACTGTTGTGCACTATCCTAACAAAATACGTTCTGTTTTACCGGTCGGAAAGAATGAAATGCATAATTGTCGCATTGTTTGACCCCTTCTAGCGTAACATGAAAGAAATTCGATAATCCTATGCTCAACGGATGCGCATAAAGGGGTTATCTGACCCGCTGTTGAGCCGTATGCAAATACTTCTCGATTTGCATAATCCATACTCACAAGAAAAAATCCTAAGTATGTGTCAATGACATTCAATTGCCAAGTATTTTATTATTTCAGCAAATATTTCTCGTGTTTGGTTATTGATGGGACGAGGAAATTCTTTTGATCGATTTCACAAAAGGCGCCGCCAAAGGCAATGATTTATGACAACTTCATGTTTAGCTGCAAGTACATATCGCGTCTGGTGATTGCTGCGCGGGTACAAATTTGTTATTGACATGCGATACTTTTACGACCCTGAATTTGATTTACTGTAGGATCGTAAAGTTATCGGTTTATGACATGCAAAAGTTGCTTCATTTCTCCATCGAATGAAAACAATGAAATATTTGTGTTCACAACAGCACGAAATTTACATCAGATTTATATGACTTGCGCACAAGTCACATGTGTCGTGCACAAGTCATTTTTAATTCGAGCATGAGAAAAAGTGTGTTTAAATCGATATAGTTGTCCCAGTGCACTGCGCATGTTGCAGCGCACTTCTATTTGCATGGATGCATATTTTAGGAAATATGACACGTGCAAAAGTCGTTTGGACTTGAAGCACAAAAAACATCGGAAAAACATGTCAAAAATACATCCATGCGAATAGAAGTGCGCTCCGACTTGTGCATTGCACTGAGGTAGGTGTCCATTTTAAGCGCTTTTAAATAATTTGGTAGCACTGTAATAACAATTTTTGGCATGTGTCTAATTAATAAAAATTTGACTAGTGCACAAGTTGCATGTGTCGTGCACAAGTTGCCTTGACTTGAAGCAGACAAATATGCGAAAGCTGTGGGGTGCAAGTTTACGTCATCTTATTAAATGTATTTATCTTTGTTGTAAATATTTCAATGACAATGGTTAAGATCGAAGCGTCACAGGTATAAAATATTCAAATTTGTCTAAAAAAAGACAACTCCAAGCTCATAAAATGTTTTAGCACATAGAATCAGACTGAATGCGTATTTAGTGCAGTTGTTGAAGTGCAGTGCTGTTGTGCTCAAAACAAATACATGTTCTTATCATTGTGGAGGCATAAATGTTAAAGTCAGTGAAAACAACATCGCTGCGTCATTGGCAAATAACTGATAGCAACTTTGTTTAAGCGGCGTTTACACTGACACGTGTGACGACAAAAACTTTTTGGGCTTTCAACTTTCTTTATGTCACGAAAATTGAATAATTGGAGTGTCAGACACTTAGATCTCGATCACTCTTTGTGCCTAGGACAAACACAAATTTTTATATATGACGTTATCCTACACAATAGAACGAAACAAAATTTTTGTCGTCACAGGTTGTCGGTTCGAGTTGTTCCCGGGAGCCTCGTTAACGAGGCTCCCGGGAACAACTCGAACCGACAACTTGTGACGACAAATTTTCTTGTTTGTTTTATTGTGTATGATCACGTCATATATAAAAATTTATGTTTGTCCTAGGCACAAAGAGTGATCGAGATCTAGGTATCTGACACAACAAATATTCAATTTTCGTCACATAACGAAAGTTGAAAGCCCAAAAAAATTTTGTCGTCACACGTGCCAGTGTAAACGCAGCTTTACCTACTTCCATTCTATCTCTTATCGGAACATCAAAATAAATATGCTACAGGAAATGTCGCTTCATTTATTTTGACATTTACGTTCATTTCTCCATCGAATGTAAAACAATGAAATATTTGTGTTCACGACAGCACGAAATTTACATCAGATTTATATGACTCGCGCACAAGTCATGGATGTGAAGCGGAAATTCTTTTGATCGATTTCACTTTGTAATTCAAATTTCTCAAATTCAAATTCAAATGAGCTTGCAGTCGTTTTTTTGTAGACAAATTTGAATATTTTATAACTGTGACGCTTCGATCTTAACCATTGTCATTGAAATATTTACAACAAAGATAAATACATTTAATTAGATGATGTAAACTTGCACCCCACAGCTTTCGCATATTTGTCTGCTTCAAGTCAAGGCAACTTGTGCACGACGCAAGCAAATTGTGCACTAGTCAAATTTTTATTAATTAGACAAATGCCAAAAATCTCTGATGCATTTTTGACCTCTGATTCCTTTATTTTGACTGGGGAATAATTCATTGTGTGCATACACAAATACTTGCTTACTGTTGTGCACTATCCTAACAAAATACGTTCTGTTTTACCGGTCGGAAAGAATGAAATGCATAATTGTCGCATTGTTTGACCCCTTCTAGCGTAACATGAAAGAAATTCAATAATCCTATGCTCAACGGATGTGCATAAAGGGGTTATCTGACCCGCTGTTGAGCCGTATGCAAATACTTCTCGATTTGCATAATCCATACTCACAAGAAAAAATCCTAAGTATGTGTCAATGACATTCAATTGCCAAGTATTTTATTATTTCAGCAAATATTTCTCGTGTTTGGTTATTGATGGGACGAGGAAATTCTTTTGATCGATTTCACAAAAGGCGCCGCCAAAGGCAATGATTTATGACAAATTCATGTTTAGCTGCAAGTACATATCGCGTCTGGTCATTGCTGCGCGGGTACAAATTTGTTATTGACATGCGATACTTTTACGACCCTGAATTTGATTTACTGTAGGATCGTAAAGTTATCGGTTTATGACATGCAAAAGTTGCTTCATTTCTCCATCGAATGAAAACAATGAAATATTTGTGTTCACAACAGCACGAAATTTACATCAGATTTATATGACTTGCGCACAAGTCACATGTGTCGTGCACAAGTTATTTTCAATTCGATAGCTGATAGCAAATAACAAATAATAATAGGCAAATAACTGATAGCAACTTTGTTTACCTACTTGCATTCATATCAATGCACTTAAATAATTTATGCTTGCATTCACGAATCCCGTGTATCTAAGTCGACTCCACATTTCACTCAGTCCACTTTATTTAACCACAGTCACTTGTAAGTCAAAGTGCATCAATATACCGCGGGTTAGTACTTGCACGGTCATTCATTGACAGGCGATACATTTACAACACGGTGCAAAACTTTGTTTTCTGCATACTAGGCTTACTTAGCTGTGTCATGTATTGTATATTTACATCTGTGGCATCCTTACTCTGCACACTGTATAGTGTTGCGAATGAATATCTTTATGACATATTTTCTGAATGTTTGTACAGTGTATGCGCACCATGGGTCAAAGTAAATATGTTAATGTTCAATAAGTGGTTACAATTGTGAGTTTTTCATATTTTGCGTACATTCGTTTCCTTTTCGTCTACATTAATTTACACAAATTTAGTCTGCACAAATTCACTCATTTCACAGGCAAAAAATTCTCATTTCTCAAAAAAAAATTTCTCAGGCACAGGTTACTCAATTCACTACCCATTTCGTGGTAATCGACAAACGAGGGCAACAGGACCCTGTGCTTCCTGCAGCTGAATTTTCAGGTTTGCTATCATTTTAATGATACGCTTATTGGTTTTTTGCGGTTATGTCGCAGTGCACTCCTATCTGCATGGATATATTTTTGTTAGTTTCAATTTAAAAAAACTTGTGCGCAAGTCATATGACTGGTGCACTAGTCACATTGTGTATGGTGCACATCCATGCACGCAGGACTGCGCTGCGACTTGTGCAGTGCACTGACAAAGGAGTGTGCATCATTAGGACAAAATTCACCCGTATCAAATGTACACCCGTCTCAGTGCACTGCACAAGCCTCAGTGCACTCCTATCTGCATGGATATATTTTTGACAGCTTTTTGCGCGATGTCTTGTGCTTCAAGTCAAAGTGACTGGTGCACAACACATGCGACTTGTGCACAAGTTACATTTTTCACAATATACATCAGTGCGAATAGGACTGCACTGCGACATGCACAGTGCACTGAAATGGGTGTAAAGTTGATATGGAGTGAAATTGAATGCAAGCGTACATGAAAGTAAAATGGAATAGTTATGATACTTTAGATAACATGAGATTGTTTTAGATGACATGTAACGAATTGATTTGAAATGTAAAAAAACAATGTGAATTTTGTATTTACATTGATACATAACTACTTCATTTACATACATCAGTGCATGCACTAAAATTCACCCGTATCAAATGTACACCCGTCTCAGTGCACTGCACAAGCCTCAGTGCACTCCTATCTGCATGGATATATTTTTGACAGCTTTTTGCGCGATGTCTTCTGCTGCAAGTCAAAGTAACTGGTGCACGACACATGCGACTTGTGCACAAGTTACATTTTTCACAATATACATCAGTGCGAATAGGACTGCACTGCGACATGCGCAGTGCACTGAAATGGGTGTAAAGTTGATATGGAGTGAAATTGAATGGAAGCGTACATGAAAGTAGAATGGAATAGTTATGTATCACTTTATAATATAAATATAGAATAATAAATAATTTATAAAAAGTGGAAAAGTCAGTGGGCCTTGTTTGTTTTTGAATTGAAATTTAAACTCATCAAATGTGTGTCAAAAGTGTATTCAACAGAACATAACTAACATGAAAATTTCGATGGATTTTGAGAATTTGTAACATGACATCCTTAAAGCTATTCCGATAGCTAGAATGAGCTAGATATTTAAATACTTTAGATAACATGAGATTGTTTTAGATGACATGTAACGAATTGATTTGAAATGTAAAAAAAACAATGTGAATTTTGTATTTACATTGATACATAACTGCTTCATTTACATACGTCAGTGCATGCACAAAAATTCACCCGTATCAAATGTACACCCGTCTCAGTGCACTGCACAAGCCTCAGTGCACTCCTATCTGCATGGATATATTTTTGACAGCTTTTTGCGCGATGTCTTCTGCTGCAAGTCAAAGTAACTGGTGCACGACACATGCGACTTGTGCACAAGTTACATTTTTCACAATATACATCAGTGCGAATAGGACTGCACTGCGACATGCGCAGTGCACTGAAATGGGTGTAAAGTTGATATGGAGTGAAATTGAATGGAAGCGTACATGAAAGTAGAATGGAATAGTTATGTATCACTTTATAATATAAATATAGAATAATAAATAATTTATAAAAAGTGGAAAAGTCAGTGGGCCTTGTTTGTTTTTGAATTGAAATTTAAACTCATCAAATGTGTGTCAAAAGTGTATTCAACAGAACATAACTAACATGAAAATTTCGATGGATTTTGAGAATTTGTAACATGACATCCTTAAAGCTATTCCGATAGCTAGAATGAGCTAGATATTTAAATACTTTAGATAACATGAGATTGTTTTAGATGACATGTAACGAATTGATTTGAAATGTAAAAAAAACAATGTGAATTTTGTATTTACATTGATACATAACTGCTTCATTTACATACGTCAGTGCATGCACAAAAATTCACCCGTATCAAATGTACACCCGTCTCAGTGCACTGCACAAGCCTCAGTGCACTCCTATCTGCATGGATATATTTCTGACAGCTTTTTGCGCGATGTCTTCTGCTGCAAGTCAAAGTAACTGGTGCACGACACATGCGACTTGTGCACAAGTTACATTTTTCACAATATACATCAGTGCGAATAGGACTGCACTGCGACATGCGCAGTGCACTGAAATGGGTGTAAAGTTGATATGGAGTGAAATTGAATGGAAGCGTACATGAAAGTAGAATGGAATAGTTATGTATCACTTTATAATATAAATATAGAATAATAAATAATTTATAAAAAGTGGAAAAGTCAGTGGGCCTTGTTTGTTTTTGAATTGAAATTTAAACTCATCAAATGTGTGTCAAAAGTGTATTCAACAGAACATAACTAACATGAAAATTTCGATGGATTTTGAGAATTTGTAACATGACATCCTTAAAGCTATTCCGATAGCTAGAATGAGCTAGATATTTAAATACTTTAGATAACATGAGATTGTTTTAGATGACATGTAACGAATTGATTTGAAATGTAAAAAAAACAATGTGAATTTTGTATTTACATTGATACATAACTGCTTCATTTACATACATCAGTGCATGCACAAAAATTCACCCGTATCAAATGTACACCCGTCTCAGTGCACTGCACAAGCCTCAGTGCACTCCTATCTGCATGGATGTATTTTCGACAGCTTTTTGCGCGATGTCTTCTGCTGCAAGTCAAAGTAACTGGTGCACGACACATGCGACTTGTGCACAAGTTACATTTTTCACAATATACATCAGTGCGAATAGGACTGCACTGTGACATGCGCAGTGCACTGAAATGGGTGTAAAGTTGATATGGAGTGAAATTGAATGGAAGCGTACATGAAAGTAGAATGGAATAGTTATGTATCACTTTATAATATAAATATAGAATAATAAATAATTTATAAAAAGTGGAAAAGTCAGTGGGCCTTGTTTGTTTTTGAATTGAAATTTAAACTCATCAAATGTGTGTCAAAAGTGTATTCAACAGAACATAACTAACATGAAAATTTCGATGGATTTTGAGAATTTGTAACATGACATCCTTAAAGCTATTCCGATAGCTAGAATGAGCTAGATATTTAAATACTTTAGATAACATGAGATTGTTTTAGATGACATGTAACGAATTGATTTGAAATGTAAAAAAAAACAATGTGAATTTTGTATTTACATTGATACATAACTGCTTCATTTACATACGTCAGTGCATGCACAAAAATTCACCCGTATCAAATGTACACCCGTCTCAGTGCACTGCACAAGCCTCAGTGCACTCCTATCTGCATGGATATATTTTTGACAGCTTTTTGCGCGATGTCTTCTGCTGCAAGTCAAAGTAACTGGTGCATGACACATGCGACTTGTGCACAAGTTACATTTTTCACAATATACATCAGTGCGAATAGGACTGCACTGCGACATGCGCAGTGCACTGAAATGGGTGTAAAGTTGATATGGAGTGAAATTGAATGGAAGCGTACATGAAAGTAGAATGGAATAGTTATGTATCACTTTATAATATAAATATAGAATAATAAATAATTTATAAAAAGTGGAAAAGTCAGTGGGCCTTGTTTGTTTTTGAATTGAAATTTAAACTCATCAAATGTGTGTCAAAAGTGTATTCAACAGAACATAACTAACATGAAAATTTCGATGGATTTTGAGAATTTGTAACATGACATCCTTAAAGCTATTCCGATAGCTAGAATGAGCTAGATATTTAAATACTTTAGATAACATGAGATTGTTTTAGATGACATGTAACGAATTGATTTGAAATGTAAAAAAAACAATGTGAATTTTGTATTTACATTGATACATAACTGCTTCATTTACATACGTCAGTGCATGCACAAAAATTCACCCGTATCAAATGTACACCCGTCTCAGTGCACTGCACAAGCCTCAGTGCACTCCTATCTGCATGGATATATTTTTGACAGCTTTTTGCGCGATGTCTTCTGCTGCAAGTCAAAGTAACTGGTGCACGACACATGCGACTTGTGCACAAGTTACATTTTTCACAATATACATCAGTGCGAATAGGACTGCACTGCGACATGCGCAGTGCACTGAAATGGGTGTAAAGTTGATATGGAGTGAAATTGAATGGAAGCGTACATGAAAGTAGAATGGAATAGTTATGTATCACTTTATAATATAAATATAGAATAATAAATAATTTATAAAAAGTGGAAAAGTCAGTGGGCCTTGTTTGTTTTTGAATTGAAATTTAAACTCATCAAATGTGTGTCAAAAGTGTATTCAACAGAACATAACTAACATGAAAATTTCGATGGATTTTGAGAATTTGTAACATGACATCCTTAAAGCTATTCCGATAGCTAGAATGAGCTAGATATTTAAATACTTTAGATAACATGAGATTGTTTTAGATGACATGTAACGAATTGATTTGAAATGTAAAAAAAACAATGTGAATTTTGTATTTACATTGATACATAACTGCTTCATTTACATACGTCAGTGCATGCACAAAAATTCACCCGTATCAAATGTACACCCGTCTCAGTGCACTGCACAAGCCTCAGTGCACTCCTATCTGCATGGATATATTTTCGACAGCTTTTTGCGTGATGTCTTCTGCTGCAAGTCAAAGTAACTGGTGCACGACACATGCGACTTGTGCACAAGTTACATTTTTCACAATATACATCAGTGCGAATAGGACTGCACTGCGACATGCGCAGTGCACTGAAATGGGTGTAAAGTTGATATGGAGTGAAATTGAATGGAAGCGTACATGAAAGTAGAATGGAATAGTTATGTATCACTTTATAATATAAATATAGAATAATAAATAATTTATAAAAAGTGGAAAAGTCAGTGGGCCTTGTTTGTTTTTGAATTGAAATTTAAACTCATCAAATGTGTGTCAAAAGTGTATTCAACAGAACATAACTAACATGAAAATTTCGATGGATTTTGAGAATTTGTAACATGACATCCTTAAAGCTATTCCGATAGCTAGAATGAGCTAGATATTTAAATACTTTAGATAACATGAGATTGTTTTAGATGACATGTAACGAATTGATTTGAAATGTAAAAAAAACAATGTGAATTTTGTATTTACATTGATACATAACTGCTTCATTTACATACGTCAGTGCATGCACAAAAATTCACCCGTATCAAATGTACACCCGTCTCAGTGCACTGCACAAGCCTCAGTGCACTCCTATCTGCATGGATATATTTTTGACAGCTTTTTGCGCGATGTCTTCTGCTGCAAGTCAAAGTAACTGGTGCACGACACATGCGACTTGTGCACAAGTTACATTTTTCACAATATACATCAGTGCGAATAGGACTGCACTGCGACATGCGCAGTGCACTGAAATGGGTGTAAAGTTGATATGGAGTGAAATTGAATGGAAGCGTACATGAAAGTAGAATGGAATAGTTATGTATCACTTTATAATATAAATATAGAATAATAAATAATTTATAAAAAGTGGAAAAGTCAGTGGGCCTTGTTTGTTTTTGAATTGAAATTTAAACTCATCAAATGTGTGTCAAAAGTGTATTCAACAGAACATAACTAACATGAAAATTTCGATGGATTTTGAGAATTTGTAACATGACATCCTTAAAGCTATTCCGATAGCTAGAATGAGCTAGATATTTAAATACTTTAGATAACATGAGATTGTTTTAGATGACATGTAACAAAATTGATTTGAAATGTAAAAAAAACAATGTGAATTTTGTATTTACATTGATACATAACTGCTTCATTTACATACGTCAGTGCATGCACAAAAATTCACCCGTATCAAATGTACACCCGTCTCAGTGCACTGCACAAGCCTCAGTGCACTCCTATCTGCATGGATATATTTTTGACAGCTTTTTGCGCGATGTCTTCTGCTGCAAGTCAAAGTAACTGGTGCACGACACATGCGACTTGTGCACAAGTTACATTTTTCACAATATACATCAGTGCGAATAGGACTGCACTGCGACATGCGCAGTGCACTGAAATGGGTGTAAAGTTGATATGGAGTGAAATTGAATGGAAGCGTACATGAAAGTAGAATGGAATAGTTATGTATCACTTTATAATATAAATATAGAATAATAAATAATTTATAAAAAGTGGAAAAGTCAGTGGGCCTTGTTTGTTTTTGAATTGAAATTTAAACTCATCAAATGTGTGTCAAAAGTGTATTCAACAGAACATAACTAATATGAAAATTTCGATGGATTTTGAGAATTTGTAACATGACATCCTTAAAGCTATTCCGATAGCTAGAATGAGCTAGATATTTAAATACTTTAGATAACATGAGATTGTTTTAGATGACATGTAACGAATTGATTTGAAATGTAAAAAAAACAATGTGAATTTTGTATTTACATTGATACATAACTGCTACATTTACATACGTCAGTGCATGCACAAAAATTCACCCGTATCAAATGTACACCCGTCTCAGTGCACTGCACAAGCCTCAGTGCACTCCTATCTGCATGGATATATTTTCGACAGCTTTTTGCGTGATGTCTTCTGCTGCAAGTCAAAGTAACTGGTGCACGACACATGCGACTTGTGCACAAGTTACATTTTTCACAATATACATCAGTGCGAATAGGACTGCACTGCGACATGCGCAGTGCACTGAAATGGGTGTAAAGTTGATATGGAGTGAAATTGAATGGAAGCGTACATGAAAGTAGAATGGAATAGTTATGTATCACTTTATAATATAAATATAGAATAATAAATAATTTATAAAAAGTGGAAAAGTCAGTGGGCCTTGTTTGTTTTTGAATTGAAATTTAAACTCATCAAATGTGTGTCAAAAGTGTATTCAACAGAACATAACTAACATGAAAATTTCGATGGATTTTGAGAATTTGTAACATGACATCCTTAAAGCTATTCCGATAGCTAGAATGAGCTAGATATTTAAATACTTTAGATAACATGAGATTGTTTTAGATGACATGTAACAAATTGATTTGAAATGCAAAAAAAACAATGTGAATTTTGTATTTACATTGATACATAACTACTTCATTTACATACGTCAGTGCATGCACTAAAATTCACCCGTATCAAATGTACACCCGTCTCAGTGCACTGCACAAGCCTCAGTGCACTCCTATCTGCATGGATATATTTTCGACAGCTTTTTGCGTGATGTCTTCTGCTGCAAGTCAAAGTAACTGGTGCACGACACATGCGACTTGTGCACAAGTTACATTTTTCACAATATACATCAGTGCGAATAGGACTGCACTGCGACATGCGCAGTGCACTGAAATGGGTGTAAAGTTGATATGGAGTGAAATTGAATGGAAGCGTACATGAAAGTAGAATGGAATAGTTATGTATCACTTTATAATATAAATATAGAATAATAAATAATTTATAAAAAGTGGAAAAGTCAGTGGGCCTTGTTTGTTTTTGAATTGAAATTTAAACTCATCAAATGTGTGTCAAAAGTGTATTCAACAGAACATAACTAACATGAAAATTTCGATGGATTTTGAGAATTTGTAACATGACATCCTTAAAGCTATTCCGATAGCTAGAATGAGCTAGATATTTAAATACTTTAGATAACATGAGATTGTTTTAGATGACATGTAACGAATTGATTTGAAATGTAAAAAAAACAATGTGAATTTTGTATTTACATTGATACATAACTGCTTCATTTACATACGTCAGTGCATGCACAAAAATTCACCCGTATCAAATGTACACCCGTCTCAGTGCACTGCACAAGCCTCAGTGCACTCCTATCTGCATGGATATATTTTTGACAGCTTTTTGCGCGATGTCTTCTGCTGCAAGTCAAAGTAACTGGTGCACGACACATGCGACTTGTGCACAAGTTACATTTTTCACAATATACATCAGTGCGAATAGGACTGCACTGCGACATGCGCAGTGCACTGAAATGGGTGTAAAGTTGATATGGAGTGAAATTGAATGGAAGCGTACATGAAAGTAGAATGGAATAGTTATGTATCACTTTATAATATAAATATAGAATAATAAATAATTTATAAAAAGTGGAAAAGTCAGTGGGCCTTGTTTGTTTTTGAATTGAAATTTAAACTCATCAAATGTGTGTCAAAAGTGTATTCAACAGAACATAACTAACATGAAAATTTCGATGGATTTTGAGAATTTGTAACATGACATCCTTAAAGCTATTCCGATAGCTAGAATGAGCTAGATATTTAAATACTTTAGATAACATGAGATTGTTTTAGATGACATGTAACGAATTGATTTGAAATGTAAAAAAAACAATGTGAATTTTGTATTTACATTGATACATAACTGCTTCATTTACATACGTCAGTGCATGCACAAAAATTCACCCATATCAAATGTACACCCGTCTCAGTGCACTGCACAAGCCTCAGTGCACTCCTATCTGCATGGATATATTTTTGACAGCTTTTTGCGCGATGTCTTCTGCTGCAAGTCAAAGTAACTGGTGCACGACACATGCGACTTGTGCACAAGTTACATTTTTCACAATATACATCAGTGCGAATAGGACTGCACTGCGACATGCGCAGTGCACTGAAATGGGTGTAAAGTTGATATGGAGTGAAATTGAATGGAAGCGTACATGAAAGTAGAATGGAATAGTTATGTATCACTTTATAATATAAATATAGAATAATAAATAATTTATAAAAAGTGGAAAAGTCAGTGGGCCTTGTTTGTTTTTGAATTGAAATTTAAACTCATCAAATGTGTGTCAAAAGTGTATTCAACAGAACATAACTAACATGAAAATTTCGATGGATTTTGAGAATTTGTAACATGACATCCTTAAAGCTATTCCGATAGCTAGAATGAGCTAGATATTTAAATACTTTAGATAACATGAGATTGTTTTAGATGACATGTAACGAATTGATTTGAAATGTAAAAAAAACAATGTGAATTTTGTATTTACATTGATACATAACTGCTTCATTTACATACGTCAGTGCATGCACAAAAATTCACCCGTATCAAATGTACACCCGTCTCAGTGCACTGCACAAGCCTCAGTGCACTCCTATCTGCATGGATGTATTTTCGACAGCTTTTTGCGCGATGTCTTCTGCTGCAAGTCAAAGTAACTGGTGCACGACACATGCGACTTGTGCACAAGTTACATTTTTCACAATATACATCAGTGCGAATAGGACTGCACTGCGACATGCGCAGTGCACTGAAATGGGTGTAAAGTTGATATGGAGTGAAATTGAATGGAAGCGTACATGAAAGTAGAATGGAATAGTTATGTATCACTTTATAATATAAATATAGAATAATAAATAATTTATAAAAAGTGGAAAAGTCAGTGGGCCTTGTTTGTTTTTGAATTGAAATTTAAACTCATCAAATGTGTGTCAAAAGTGTATTCAACAGAACATAACTAACATGAAAATTTCGATGGATTTTGAGAATTTGTAACATGACATCCTTAAAGCTATTCCGATAGCTAGAATGAGCTAGATATTTAAATACTTTAGATAACATGAGATTGTTTTAGATGACATGTAACGAATTGATTTGAAATGTAAAAAAAACAATGTGAATTTTGTATTTACATTGATACATAACTGCTTCATTTACATACGTCAGTGCATGCACAAAAATTCACCCGTATCAAATGTACACCCGTCTCAGTGCACTGCACAAGCCTCAGTGCACTCCTATCTGCATGGATATATTTTTGACAGCTTTTTGCGCGATGTCTTCTGCTGCAAGTCAAAGTAACTGGTGCACGACACATGCGACTTGTGCACAAGTTACATTTTTCACAATATACATCAGTGCGAATAGGACTGCACTGCGACATGCGCAGTGCACTGAAATGGGTGTAAAGTTGATATGGAGTGAAATTGAATGGAAGCGTACATGAAAGTAGAATGGAATAGTTATGTATCACTTTATAATATAAATATAGAATAATAAATAATTTATAAAAAGTGGAAAAGTCAGTGGGCCTTGTTTGTTTTTGAATTGAAATTTAAACTCATCAAATGTGTGTCAAAAGTGTATTCAACAGAACATAACAAACATGAAAATTTCGATGGATTTTGAGAATTTGTAACATGACATCCTTAAAGCTATTCCGATAGCTAGAATGAGCTAGATATTTAAATACTTTAGATAACATGAGATTGTTTTAGATGACATGTAACGAATTTATTTGAAATGTAAAAAAAACAATGTGAATTTTGTATTTACATTGATACATAACTGCTTCATTTACATACGTCAGTGCATGCACAAAAATTCACCCGTATCAAATGTACACCCGTCTCAGTGCACTGCACAAGCCTCAGTGCACTCCTATCTGCATGGATATATTTTTGACAGCTTTTTGCGCGATGTCTTCTGCTGCAAGTCAAAGTAACTGGTGCACGACACATGCGACTTGTGCACAAGTTACATTTTTCACAATATACATCAGTGCGAATAGGACTGCACTGCGACATGCGCAGTGCACTGAAATGGGTGTAAAGTTGATATGGAGTGAAATTGAATGGAAGCGTACATGAAAGTAGAATGGAATAGTTATGTATCACTTTATAATATAAATATAGAATAATAAATAATTTATAAAAAGTGGAAAAGTCAGTGGGCCTTGTTTGTTTTTGAATTGAAATTTAAACTCATCAAATGTGTGTCAAAAGTGTATTCAACAGAACATAACTAACATGAAAATTTCGATGGATTTTGAGAATTTGTAACATGACATCCTTAAAGCTATTCCGATAGCTAGAATGAGCTAGATATTTAAATACTTTAGATAACATGAGATTGTTTTAGATGACATGTAACGAATTGATTTGAAATGTAAAAAAAACAATGTGAATTTTGTATTTACATTGATACATAACTGCTTCATTTACATACGTCAGTGCATGCACAAAAATTCACCCGTATCAAATGTACACCCGTCTCAGTGCACTGCACAAGCCTCAGTGCACTCCTATCTGCATGGATATATTTTCGACAGCTTTTTGCGTGATGTCTTCTGCTGCAAGTCAAAGTAACTGGTGCACGACACATGCGACTTGTGCACAAGTTACATTTTTCACAATATACATCAGTGCGAATAGGACTGCACTGCGACATGCGCAGTGCACTGAAATGGGTGTAAAGTTGATATGGAGTGAAATTGAATGGAAGCGTACATGAAAGTAGAATGGAATAGTTATGTATCACTTTATAATATAAATATAGAATAATAAATAATTTATAAAAAGTGGAAAAGTCAGTGGGCCTTGTTTGTTTTTGAATTGAAATTTAAACTCATCAAATGTGTGTCAAAAGTGTATTCAACAGAACATAACTAACATGAAAATTTCGATGGATTTTGAGAATTTGTAACATGACATCCTTAAAGCTATTCCGATAGCTAGAATGAGCTAGATATTTAAATACTTTAGATAACATGAGATTGTTTTAGATGACATGTAACGAATTGATTTGAAATGCAAAAAAAACAATGTGAATTTTGTATTTACATTGATACATAACTACTTCATTTACATACGTCAGTGCATGCACTAAAATTCACCCGTATCAAATGTACACCCGTCTCAGTGCACTGCACAAGCCTCAGTGCACTCCTATCTGCATGGATATATTTTCGACAGCTTTTTGCGTGATGTCTTCTGCTGCAAGTCAAAGTAACTGGTGCACGACACATGCGACTTGTGCACAAGTTACATTTTTCACAATATACATCAGTGCGAATAGGACTGCACTGCGACATGCGCAGTGCACTGAAATGGGTGTAAAGTTGATATGGAGTGAAATTGAATGGAAGCGTACATGAAAGTAGAATGGAATAGTTATGTATCACTTTATAATATAAATATAGAATAATAAATAATTTATAAAAAGTGGAAAAGTCAGTGGGCCTTGTTTGTTTTTGAATTGAAATTTAAACTCATCAAATGTGTGTCAAAAGTGTATTCAACAGAACATAACTAACATGAAAATTTCGATGGATTTTGAGAATTTGTAACATGACATCCTTAAAGCTATTCCGATAGCTAGAATGAGCTAGATATTTAAATACTTTAGATAACATGAGATTGTTTTAGATGACATGTAACGAATTGATTTGAAATGTAAAAAAAACAATGTGAATTTTGTATTTACATTGATACATAACTGCTTCATTTACATACGTCAGTGCATGCACAAAAATTCACCCGTATCAAATGTACACCCGTCTCAGTGCACTGCACAAGCCTCAGTGCACTCCTATCTGCATGGATATATTTTTGACAGCTTTTTGCGCGATGTCTTCTGCTGCAAGTCAAAGTAACTGGTGCACGACACATGCGACTTGTGCACAAGTTACATTTTTCACAATATACATCAGTGCGAATAGGACTGCACTGCGACATGCGCAGTGCACTGAAATGGGTGTAAAGTTGATATGGAGTGAAATTGAATGGAAGCGTACATGAAAGTAGAATGGAATAGTTATGTATCACTTTATAATATAAATATAGAATAATAAATAATTTATAAAAAGTGGAAAAGTCAGTGGGCCTTGTTTGTTTTTGAATTGAAATTTAAACTCATCAAATGTGTGTCAAAAGTGTATTCAACAGAACATAACTAACATGAAAATTTCGATGGATTTTGAGAATTTGTAACATGACATCCTTAAAGCTATTCCGATAGCTAGAATGAGCTAGATATTTAAATACTTTAGATAACATGAGATTGTTTTAGATGACATGTAACGAATTGATTTGAAATGTAAAAAAAACAATGTGAATTTTGTATTTACATTGATACATAACTGCTTCATTTACATACGTCAGTGCATGCACAAAAATTCACCCGTATCAAATGTACACCCGTCTCAGTGCACTGCACAAGCCTCAGTGCACTCCTATCTGCATGGATATATTTTCGACAGCTTTTTGCGTGATGTCTTCTGCTGCAAGTCAAAGTAACTGGTGCACGACACATGCGACTTGTGCACAAGTTACATTTTTCACAATATACATCAGTGAGAATAGGACTGCACTGCGACATGCGCAGTGCACTGAAATGGGTGTAAAGTTGATATGGAGTGAAATTGAATGGAAGCGTACATGAAAGTAGAATGGAATAGTTATGTATCACTTTATAATATAAATATAGAATAATAAATAATTTATAAAAAGTGGAAAAGTCAGTGGGCCTTGTTTGTTTTTGAATTGAAATTTAAACTCATCAAATGTGTGTCAAAAGTGTATTCAACAGAACATAACTAACATGAAAATTTCGATGGATTTTGAGAATTTGTAACATGACATCCTTAAAGCTATTCCGATAGCTAGAATGAGCTAGATATTTAAATACTTTAGATAACATGAGATTGTTTTAGATGACATGTAACGAATTGATTTGAAATGTAAAAAAAACAATGTGAATTTTGTATTTACATTGATACATAACTGCTTCATTTACATACGTCAGTGCATGCACAAAAATTCACCCGTATCAAATGTACACCCGTCTCAGTGCACTGCACAAGCCTCAGTGCACTCCTATCTGCATGGATATATTTTCGACAGCTTTTTGCGTGATGTCTTCTGCTGCAAGTCAAAGTAACTGGTGCACGACACATGCGACTTGTGCACAAGTTACATTTTTCACAATATACATCAGTGCGAATAGGACTGCACTGCGACATGCGCAGTGCACTGAAATGGGTGTAAAGTTGATATGGAGTGAAATTGAATGGAAGCGTACATGAAAGTAGAATGGAATAGTTATGTATCACTTTATAATATAAATATAGAATAATAAATAATTTATAAAAAGTGGAAAAGTCAGTGGGCCTTGTTTGTTTTTGAATTGAAATTTAAACTCATCAAATGTGTGTCAAAAGTGTATTCAACAGAACATAACTAACATGAAAATTTCGATGGATTTTGAGAATTTGTAACATGACATCCTTAAAGCTATTCCGATAGCTAGAATGAGCTAGATATTTAAATACTTTAGATAACATGAGATTGTTTTAGATGACATGTAACGAATTGATTTGAAATGTAAAAAAAACAATGTGAATTTTGTATTTACATTGATACATAACTGCTTCATTTACATACGTCAGTGCATGCACAAAAATTCACCCGTATCAAATGTACACCCGTCTCAGTGCACTGCACAAGCCTCAGTGCACTCCTATCTGCATGGATATATTTTTGACAGCTTTTTGCGCGATGTCTTCTGCTGCAAGTCAAAGTAACTGGTGCACGACACATGCGACTTGTGCACAAGTTACATTTTTCACAATATACATCAGTGCGAATAGGACTGCACTGCGACATGCGCAGTGCACTGAAATGGGTGTAAAGTTGATATGGAGTGAAATTGAATGGAAGCGTACATGAAAGTAGAATGGAATAGTTATGTATCACTTTATAATATAAATATAGAATAATAAATAATTTATAAAAAGTGGAAAAGTCAGTGGGCCTTGTTTGTTTTTGAATTGAAATTTAAACTCATCAAATGTGTGTCAAAAGTGTATTCAACAGAACATAACTAACATGAAAATTTCGATGGATTTTGAGAATTTGTAACATGACATCCTTAAAGCTATTCCGATAGCTAGAATGAGCTAGATATTTAAATACTTTAGATAACATGAGATTGTTTTAGATGACATGTAACGAATTGATTTGAAATGTAAAAAAAAACAATGTGAATTTTGTATTTACATTGATACATAACTACTTCATTTACATACGTCAGTGCATGCACTAAAATTCACCCGTATCAAATGTACACCCGTCTCAGTGCACTGCACAAGCCTCAGTGCACTCCTATCTGCATGGATATATTTTCGACAGCTTTTTGCGTGATGTCTTCTGCTGCAAGTCAAAGTAACTGGTGCACGACACATGCGACTTGTGCACAAGTCAAATTTCCTACAATATACATACATGCGTGCAAATCGAAGTGCGCTGCAACATGTGCAGTGCACTGGTAGATGTGGTTGCACTAAATTTCTGCGCGAGTTGATCTTACAATTTCGTGATGTTTTTTCTGCTACAAGTGAAGACACTGACACACTGTGCAGGCTCATGTCTGACAATGAACCCGCTATTCGTGGCAATGGGCTAAACGAGCGAGGCCGTACGCCATGGGAAGAGTTCACTAAGGGTGGACCACGTTTTCTTCATCGATTTTCTAGAATTGGTGGTGGTCCAAAGAAGAAAACTGAGCATGATAAGAAAAGAGAAAAAATATTAAGGATGAAAAAGCAGCAAATTGATAAGGCTACAAAAGCTGCAGAGTCAGCAGCAAGACAGAAGAGGAAGGCGGAGGAAAAACTGAAAAAAGCTCGAGCCGAACTTAGCGATGCTACGGGCAATGTTGATGATGCAGAAAGGATTGCGAAACTAGCGGAGGAAAAAGCAAAAAGCGATGCAGCAGCAGCAAAAGATGGAAAAAGCGACATTTTTAAGAAGCCTGAACCGCCAAAGAAGCCTGAACCGCCAAAGAAGCCTGAACCGCCAAAGAAGCCTGAACCGCCAAAGAAGCCTGAACCGCCAAAGAAGCCTGAACCGCCAAAGAAGCCTGAACCGCCAAAGAAGCCAGGTGGTCGTGGTAGTGGTCATGGTAAAGCAGCACTGCCAAAAGTTTCACCACCAATTTCCCAAAGGACTAGGACGACAACCGATAAAGGAAAAGAGTCAGTACCACCGCCGAAGGGCACACAATCAGAAGTTAAACGTCCAAGGTCACAAGTGTCGACTGGAGAGAAACGTAGTGCTACAAAGGCAGCTGAAAGTGGTCAGTTGCACTGGTCATCATTATTATATTACAATAAGAAATACAACATTTTTTATGGTTTTGAATTTTTTAACAATCATATAAAGGGTGTTATGAAGCACACAAACATTTATTGTACAAAGTGTGTGTGAATGACAATTTCCTTTAGGTAATTTCTTTAAAATGTATTACAATGACAACAATAAATCTCACTCTCAGATGAGTCCGGTAAACGAACACCATACAAGAAACCAAAAGCCGGCCCAAGCAAATCGCAACGTGATAAGAACAAGGATTCTTCAAGTGCGACCGAAAGTTCTGATGGTAAGTCGTGCAATAGTCACACCAGGGACCAGTCCCACGAAAGTCGAAAAAGCACTTTGTCACATGTATTTCTACTCATTTATTAGACAAATGTGACAAATAAATTTAATATTTATTTTGTGCAAAACATTGTAAAATATACAGAAACTTTCATTTCCATAAATGAATATTCCATGAAATAATGATAACAATTTGTGAAATGAATTTGTCTGAAATGGTTTTATCATCTTTCAGCTCGGTCAACCAGATCGAGAACCAAGCAGATAAAAGCAGTTCCTAACCAGCATGGACTGCAAACGCCACACAAGAAAGATCAGCCTCAACAGAAGCGTAAAAGTGCTACGACGGGCAGCAAGAAGCACACCAGTGAGTTTACATTGGTAAAATCTAGTAATAGTAGAGAATTTTAGCTGGTCTTTATAAATGTAATATTAAAGTGGTTTAACATAAAATATTACTCATCTCAGCACAAAGGGATTGGCAGCAGCAAGAAGGCGACTCGATCCCGTCACAAGAAGACAGATTGTCTCTGGCTGCTTCTACTCCAGCACAGTCCTGGGTACCAAGATTGCCAGCATCAACCAGTGCTGACAAGAAGTCTCGTCGTCGCAGGGATAAATCGCCAACTCGACGAAAAAGAGGAAAGAAACGTTTGTGTATATCTTTTTATTATTTTCTACCAATTTACATATCACATAAGGCCACAAGCATCTCGGATGTTGAATACAAAATACAAAATTGACCCAGACGTACAATCTACGGACTTGCATATATTTTATGGATGATATCTATTTTCCATGTTTCAAGTGAAAAAGACTTGTGCACAAGTCATATGACTTGTGCACTGGTAACATTTTTTCTAACATAATACATAAGACTAACATAAGTCATAACCTATTTAAGACTGACATTGGTGTAAATTTGATATGGAAAGATTGAAGATAGAAAAACATGTTTAGTCCTTAATATCGTTTCTATTGATTAAATTATGGTAGCATTCTGGACATCCGCACTGTATATCAATGATTAATCCATTTATTTCAGAGACGATTGTTGCTGGAATCAAAAGAAGAGAAGCAAAAAAAAATGAAGAACGCCAAAGTTCAAGTTAGATTTTTCAATATTTGTAAATTTGACATGTACATTTGCAATAAAATTCACCCCATTTCAAATGTACACCCGTCTCAGTGCACTGCACACGTCGCAGTGCAGTCCTATTTGCATGGATATATTTTTCTATGTTTCAAGTTAAAAAGACTTGTGCGCCAGTCATATGACTTGTGCACTAGTCACATTTTCTACGATACACATCCGTGTAAGTATGCAGAATTAAATGTTTACGTATCAATTAAAATACAATTTTGCGATGTCTTTTCTGACGAATTGACTGGTACAGAACACATGTGACTTGTGCACGCATCATAGTTCCTATAATATACTTCAGTGCATGTAGAAGTGTGCTGCAACATGAAAATACATGAAAATAAATAAAAAGGGGAAAAGTAATTGAGCTTTATTTGATTTGAATTGAAATTTGTTGCACTGCATAAGTCGTTTAAGCTTTAAGTTTAAGTTTGTCTTTAAGCTAATATATGATTATTTCACTTTCATTTTGCATAGGCTCAAATGCCGACGACGACGACGCTAGTAGTAGTCACAGTGGAGAAGAAGAGTCAGAGTCAGAGTCACAATCTTCCCGACGACCACCACGAGCCAGAGAAAGTGCATCAGCGGAGAGCACGTTAGCGATTATCGACCGTTTGCAGCGCCAAGAAGAATCCGCAAGTGAAGGGTTGCAAAGTGACAGTGCCCAGCCCTCTGATGTGCCACCGTCAACGCACTCAGTTGTCCCGAGTACGGCTGATGAAGAAATGGACACAGATGAGGAGGAGCGGGAAGCTATGCACTTAGATGATCAAGAAGAATCACCAGGTATTTTTATACGCAACTATTTTAATGCACTTACCTATACAGACCTGTCTCAGTGTACTCGCGATTGCATTTAGATTTTAATCAATTTTAACAAGTCAGTTTTAATTGAACCAAGCGAATAGGCAAGTGTTGTTTGCTTTTGAATGTAAAAGTAGATATAATCCAGAATTTTGTCAAAAATGCATGAAAGCACCGAATAAAATTGGATCAATGCGAAAATGTAAGTAGGTAAATAGAATGAAATGTTTACATATCAATTAAAGTAGAATTTTGCGATCTCTTTTCTGCTTCAAGTCAAAATTACTACTGCACAACACATGTGACTTGTGCACAAGTTATTTCTTTGTAATGTGTATCCATGTGTAAATGTTAGTCCATTGAAATTGTAATGTGTAGATTTTAACAGTAGTCTTTGATTATATTCTCTTTTGAATAGAAATGTATGATTATTTTCACGTTTCTATTCAACTTTTCACCTGTCTCATGCACTTGTATTTGCATGGATGCGCTTTATAAGAAATATGACTTTTGCACAAGTCACATGCGTTGTGCACAAGTTGTTTCCCCACTGCAATACAACAACATTTATAAATGTATATTCAAGTTAATACTGTTTATATTATTATCTCAAATGCAGATGACTTCAGCTATGGCGACGCAGAGTCTTGTGGAATATCTGATAAGATCAAGTACTACCGCATTACCGAAACTAATGCTGCATTTTCGAAACCTTTGAAAGAAAGAATGAAGCCGATGTGGTATATAGATAATTGTTCAACGACAGAAGGCAAGAAATATACTCTGCTCCAGTATATTAGAGAAGAAGACATCCTGAAGTTTTTGCGTAAGTGAAATGTTTTTGTAATGTTTCTCATTTTTTTGCAAACTGATTTCTAACTTAAATTTCAGTCACAATATAAATTTGCTCATGTTATTGTTGTGGTCAATTAATTATTGAATCATCACTATATGTCACGGTGAAAAACTGATATTGCAGACGATCCAGATGCGCGCTCGAGAGCAGATCAAGGTGGCATTATTCACTTGCCAGATGGCGGACAAGTTTTCATTGTGAGACGAACTTTTCTGACAGAACAATCAACTACGCCGGGCAACAGATACTTTGAAAGTTGTGTGAAAAATATTGAAAGGGAAATTAATGATTTCGAGCGTGGTGCAGAAAAATCTTCGAAAAAGAATAAGGCAGTGATTCGTTTCTTAAAAGAATTGAGAGAGAATCCCATTCAGAAAATACCGGACATCTACAGAAAGGCAGCTCAGTTGACTCAAGAGTAGGTTTCAGTATTTACATCTTTATATAATGAAAATTCATATAGGTATTTATGAGTTATCCATGTAATCTTATATATAACTTATGCATATAAACTTAGTAAAACGTATTCATATTTTTAATCTTACACAAAACTTATTATTCATATACGCTACTGTATGAATATTGTCTGATTGATAATGTAATGCGGCTGAATAACTTAATTATGCTCTACAGGCACAATGGAATCGTTACACAAAATCCAAATGCGAAGTTACCATCCGACCAGGAACGTCTGATGAATGTAACGAGGAAAATGGCGCGGAGTGGAGCGTTTAAAGAGCGATTCAATATGCCCTAGTCAGTTTGACTTTTCACTACATTTATGGATTAAATTTATGAGCAAAAAGACTTTGAAAAAGAGTTTGACTTTACATTCGATTGGATTTCATTTTTAAATGTATTTATGAAATGAAACGACATGACTTGAAATATAAAAAACAATGTGAATTTTGTATTTACATTGATACATAACTGCTTCATTTACATACGTCAGTGCATGCACTAAAATTCACCCGTATCAAATGTACACCCGTCTCAGTGCACTGCACAAGCCTCAGTGCACTCCTATCTGCATGGATATATTTTTGACAGCTTTTTGCGTGATGTCTACTGCTTCAAGTCAAAGTAACTGGTGCACGACACATGCGACTTGTGCACAAGTCACATTTTTCACAATATACATCCATGCAAATAGGACTGCACTGCGACATGCGCAGTGCACTGAAATGGGTGTAAAGTTGATATGGAGTAACTATAACTTGTAATTTTACCATTGCAGTAAGGACGACGAGCACTTGACTGTTGGAGGTACTGATTATGTTAATCTGTCAGTTCCCGAGAAAAAGTCGAATAAGTTGCCAGTCGTTGTACGATGCAAATACGTTGTGCAAGGGAAAAAGGAATGGGGCCTTCGTGGTAAAAAGGAATACAATTTCTGGCGACTGGAGTACTTCGACATCAACGAACCTGAATATGTCATGGTTTGTGTTTTTATTATATTATGTTTATTGTAGCCAGAAATGATCAAATAATGTTGATATTTTTCAAAATCATAATTGTGAAATAAATTTCATAAGCATTTCATTTGTGAAAGTTGCAGTACTTTACTATTTACTTTGATACACAATATAGAAAATGTGACTTGTGCACATATCATTTTGACTTGAAACAGAAAAGACATCGAAAATTGTATTTTAATTGATCATTCCATGCCTTCATGCATTTTTGAGAAAATGTAGGATTATACTTTTACATTTAAATTCAAAAGCAAATGACAAAATTTACCTTTTTGTCTGCTTCAAATCAAAATAACTTGTGCACGTCACATGTAACTTGTGCACTAGTTAAATTCCCTATGATATAGATCCGTGCAAATAGAAGTGCGCTGCAACATGCCCAATGCACTGAGACAGGTGTGAGGTTGATACAGAATGAAATTTCATGTCAAAGTATATGTAAGTGCATTAAAAACTATTAAACTACAAAACGATTGAAATTGTAACCCCCACATTTCCGCAGTGGGTGGAGCTATAGGGGTAAAATTTTAGGTGGATATTTCACCTGATACTTCAACACATGATGTTTCAACTTTTCATTAATTCAACTAGTAATTAGAAATGAGACATTTAAAAACATATAAATATGTTTGTGTATTCCAGATATGGTATATTGGCAATCAAAACACGTTGTCAGCAAAGTCCCGCATTCGGCGTGGATATCAGCAGCGTGAAAGAATGCGAAAAATGTTGGGAAAAATTGATTTGACGAGGCAGGTTCCCCAAGCGAGTTTAGTGGCTGAAGGACGGCTATATGCAGCCAATGACGATCCCCCTACTCAGGTGAATTTTTCTTTCCATTTAACTTTTTCTTATTTAAATTGGTCCAATTGTTTCTGCTGAGAAACATTTTTTGCGCACATGAATAATGTGTTTCGTTATGTGAAATCAACACTAAAAATATATCATAACTGATTATGACTGATAATTTTGATATATTTACGTAGGCTGTGACCTATAGGCAGGTGGCACACTTGACTGAAACATTGAGAAAAGAGAAGTTCAGACTGACCGACAGCAACATATATGATCTGTACTGGTTTGGTATGGCAATGGGCAGGGAAACACCGATCTACTTCGCTTTACGGCCCCACTTCACATACACGCAAATGTCGGGTCGCGCAGTAGCAATGGTTAAGACATTGATCAAAAATAGAGCCCCTAATCCAATCAATTTCCAAATTGATACCACGTATGGAGTTGGTGGTGAGTTTTATTGGCCATGTGATTTACTTTAATTTTAAACAATATTAATAATCGACCAAATAATTTTATTTATCTATTTTTTATTTTTAGTGCTTTCAATATTTGGGTTTTAATAAGTACATTTTTTTGCATGGTACTTTCAAGTGATCAATGTGATAATAAACGCATGATAATATGCTTACAATTCACTACAGGCGAGTTCTGGATGACGACGTTGGTCTTGGAACTGCCAGACATTACGCCAAAACATAAAGCACTATCAAAAGGCCTATTTGTGAAGGCTGACGTCAGCTCAAATGCATTCATCCCAGTGGCCTGCATGCTACATGATCATCAAGGTGATGAAACTGTTTCCCAGCTAATGCTAAACTTTGAGAGTGCATTGGGATCGACTTATAGACAACCGAAGTGGAAATTTTTCAAGGACAAGGAAAATATCAACATCATCACCGATCAGGGGTAAGTTTTCATATAGTTTTTTGCTAAAAATCATGTTTTAACTGATGGATAATAATTTCACCATGATAACACATTATTCGAGTCTAAATGACTCGTGGATGACACATGTGACGTGTGCATAAGTCATATTTTTTGTGTATAAGTATATTCATGCAAATTAAAATTTATAAAATATTAATTGATTGTATTCCGTTTTCAAGTAGAACCGACTCATGATTAAAACAACGCAAGTGGCTTTAGTGCATTACCATTTGCATGGATGTATTTTTGACAGGTTTTGCGATGTGTTTTCTGTTTCAAGTCAGAGTGACTTGTGCACAACACATGCGACTTGTGCACAAGCTAAATTTCCTATAATATACATACGTGCAAATAGGACTGCACTGCAACTGTTCACTGTAAAGTAAACTCATGCAATAATTAGTGCAACCACGTCCATCAGTGCACTGCACACGTGCTATTTTCACTAATTCCACACACCTAGATTCACTGATGTATATTATAGATAACTTAACTTGTGCACAAGTCACATGTGTCATGCACAAGAGTTTTTAACTTGCAACTAAGAAAAATATATCCATGCTCATAGTATATGCAGGCATGTCTAGCATGCAGATAGATAGGATATTACTGCAATGGTAAAATTACAAGTTATAGTTAAAGTTATAGTTGTTAACGCAATTCTTTGTTCCAACAAATATTTTGTTTGAAAGTGCATTCAATTTCACTCCATATCAACTTTACACCCATTTCAGTGCACTGCGCATGTCGCAGTGCAGTCCTATTTGCACGGATGTATATTGTGAAAAATGTAACTTGTGCACAAGTCGCATGTGTCGTGCACCAGTTACTTTGACTTGAAGCAGAAGATATCGCGCAAAAAGCTGTCAAAAATATATCCATGCAGATAGGAGTGCACTGAGGCTTGTGCAGTGCACTGAGACGGCTGTACATTTGATACGGGTGAATGCATTTAGTGCATGCACTGACGTATGTAAATGGAGTAGTTATGTATCAATGTAAATACAAAATTCACATTGTTTTTTTTACATTTCAAATCAATTTTACATTGATAATTTATTTTATAATTTTAATTATAAATAAAATTTATTTCATGGTATCTGAAGTATTTAAATATTTAGCAATTAGAATAGCTTTAAGGATGTCATGTTACAAATTCTCAAAATGCGTCAAAATTTTCATGTTAGTTATGTTCTGTTGAATACACTTTTGACACACGTTCAATGAGTTTAAACTTCAATTCAAAAACAAACAAGGCCCACTGATTTTTCCACTTTTTATTTATTATTTATTATTCTATATTTATATTATTAAGTGATACATAACTATTCCATTCTACTTTCATATACGCTTGCATTCAATTTCACTTTACATCAACTTTACACACGTCTCAGTGCACTGCACAAGTCGCAGTGCAGTCCTATTTGCATGTATGTATATTGTAAGAAATTTGACTTGTGCACAAGTCGCATGTGTCGTGCACACGTTGTTTTTACTTGAAGCAGAAAAGACATTGCAAAATTGTATTTTAACTGATACGTAGACATTTCATTATGCATACTTACATCTTAGGATTTATCAAATTTTATTCGGTGCTTTAATGCATTTTTGACAAAATTAAGTATTATACTATTACATTTACTTTCAAAAGCATTTACCTATTTGTCTGTTTAGAGTAAAAATGAATTGTGCACGAGACATGCAACTTGTGCACAAGTCAAATTCCCTATGATTTACATCCGTGCTAGTAGAAATGCGCTGCAATGTGCGCAGCACACTCAGACCACTGCGAGGTTGATTTGGAATTTGAATAGACGTTTATCGCAAACATTACGTGTGCACAAATCAATACTTGCGACTGAAGTTTGTTCTTGCACACAATCATATTCATTTTATGACAAATTTTTATTCTCAGGTTTGTGTCGCAGTTCGAGAAATATTTTCCCCAGATGCACGTGCTGGTGTGCTGGAAGCACATTGACAATAATGTGACTTTAAAGTTAAGAAATTGTCATTTATCTGAAGACGATGCTTTAAAACTGAAGGAACAATTTTTTACTGTTTTGATGGCTAAAAGCGAAACTGATTTTGACGACAAACGGGAGAAATTCATGGAACATTTGGAGAAGAAATTTAAAGGCAAAAAGGAGGGACACGGTGGTGACGTGGAAGATGATGAAGAGAGTCCAGCAAATAAGGGCCTTATTTCTTACTTTGACAAGACATTCAAACGTCTGCGGGACACTGCCACAGCGTTTACAATAATAGCGCGAAATGTGGTCAGTGCTTTTTTAAATAATTATAGCAGGAGTACCAGTAAATTGGAATTGAATTTTTAAGTATGCATACGATTCTTGACTGGTCCGAAAATGTGCATCAACAGAAAAGGGGGTATCCCATTAGGACAAAAGTCCATTTGTACAACAGTAGCATTCGTACAACAAAAATGCTCATTAGGACAAAAGCTACTTTAGTACAACACTTATCCCGATCGTACAACACATGTCGCTTTCGTACAACGTCCGTTGTATACAAAATATCTAAATACAATACTGAGGCAATATTGATGTTGATTGAGTTTCCCACACCTGTTGCGAGAAATTGGTGTAACATCATGATTTAAATGTGCCTGATGAAGAGCATGATCTCTCTTCCGCTGTTGGTGATGCAATTAGGCTGAACATTTAGTATTTTCATTTGTCGCTTGTGATAATCCATTTAACTACATATATTTTACCTATGTGACCGTATGTTGTACGAAAGCGACATGCGTTGTACGGAAGCGACAGATGTTGTACAAGGTTGTATGTTTTGTCCTAAGGAGCGTTTTCGTTGTATAAAAGCCACCGTTGTACGATTGCACTTTTGTCCTAATGACGCACACTCGGGGGACTCAACAGAAAATAGCCAGTTTGTGTAGCCATTTCTTAAGAATGCCAAAAAACATAAACAAAAATGAAATAACATTGCCCTGCCCTGAAAATTGAACAGCTTGTATAAACATTACCATTGTATACACAGTATTTAGATGACCAAAGAGGAGTCAGTGTTACTTCATCGACAAAAGGCGTGTACAGTAATGCTGTCGAGGGTTGTCACAACTTGATGAAAAAGAATGCGCCATCGGTATCCACGGCGGGCCTGTGCGCAACGATTTTTCAGTGAGTTTGATAAAACTAACAATAATGTCATTACGTTATTACGTCATTACATTAATTATCTGGGTAGGGCATGCGGACCACTGCATATAACATTGCAAAAATATATAAATAACGTGCACACAGCAATCAACTGTATTTGGAAATGCAAATGGACAATGTGCAAGAGGTGCTAACGCAAACGTCATGCGTCAACCTTGTTGCTGGTGCTGGAGCCAAAGGCCTTTACCGCGTGTTTGTTTTCTTTTATTAATGCGTTTCAGTTGGATTTGTATTGTGGAAATTCATTCAAACCATCTTTTTTAATGAAGCTGCAATATTGCAATTGCACATGAAAAATCATTTATATTATTTACTTAATGAGTAGCTGCATATTATAGGAAATATAAGTTGTGCACAAGTCACACGTGTCGTGCACAAGTCGTTTTGACTGGAAACAGAACATCTTAGCATTTATCAAATTTCATTTGTGACTAAAGTTAGGATTATACTTTTACATTTAGATTCATAAGCAAACAAAATTTACTACTTGTCTGCTTCAAGTCGAAATGACTTGTGCACGACACATGTGACTTGTGCACGACACATGTGACTTGTGCAAGAGTCATATTTCCTATGAAATGATTTTGTGCAGGACTACTTGGCCAATGAGACCAGCTTCACTCGGCATCAAATTTGAAGATTTTGTAAAAAATTCGCGAAGTCTGGTAAATGTCATAAAATCCGGTAATATTGTGGAAGGAGAGACATTGAGAAAAATGATGAAAGCGGAAATTGAGCCTGTGCGCATGGAGCATTTGGTGATGATGCAAGGTCAGAAAGATGACGCGCGATATTCGGTCATGGATGGAAGAGCTGATTATGGATGGGTTTTGGTTTGTTCAATATGCCGTTTCTTTGAAACATACTAAAACTGCGCAATCAGAATAAATTACTTGTAGCCAACTTTTTTTCTCATGAATCAGTAAAATTATTTTGAATAGATACATCAATAGTTCAAAGTACTTCACGCATGCAAAGCATTTAAATCTCACTCCTTATTAACTTTGCACCCGCCTCAGCGCATTGCAAAGGTCTCTATGCATTCCAATTTTCATGGACATATGTATGAGTAAAATGTTATCAGTATACAAATAGGAATAGTGCAGAATTCCAATTTGTTGTGCACAAGTTGTTTTCAAATCTATATATTCTATATTTTTGTGCATGAGTAAATTTGTACATTCTTAATCTGTGAGAAATATCCATATGTTTTATATGAAAGGTAGAATGATAAAAAATTATAAAACTTTTACTGATGCAGGTGCGCGATAAGCGAGAGGGCAATTGGCATGCCGTGATGGTGGAGGATAATGAAAGAGCACGGGATAAAATGAAAATCAAGTGTGCATGTCGAGTGCGCTGTTTGCATGCTGAAGTTGCCCGTGCGGCCATAATGCGCCGCATTTTTAAGGCGGATATCCCGAAGGATGCCGACAGACTGAGGAAGGATGAGAGGATTGCAGCAAAAATACCAAAGCTCGGAGTTAAAACACCGGTTGGAATGCCTTTTTTTCATTCTTTTCCATTTATTTAAACCTTATTTATCATGAATCAGTGCACCGTTGTCAGAATAGAATCGTTGTGCACAAGTAATCTTTATTGCAAACAAGTAGCTTTCACTTGAAGTATAACAGTACATGTAAAAATTTCCTATTATAATCACCTACCTTGAATAGATTTTTTTCCAGTACATTATGTAGCTATCATTGATCATGTCGCAAAATCATTTACAATCGCCCCTACTAAAAAAAGATCGGTTGTGCACACACACACACACACCTTCTGCCAGAATAATATTTACAAAACTAAAATGTTCACATTTCAGTATGTCCAGCACTACATACCGGTGAGCGAGCGGAAACCTCTGCACTTTTCGCCAGCCAAACATTCGCCAGTCAAGTCAGTAGTGGTTGGTCAAAGGGGTGTCGATGATGTCTCTGCCGAATCTGATGCTGAGGAGTGTGATCCAGATGTGACTGCGCACCGCAATTATATCAGCCAAATGAGCGACCACCAGAGTATTCGCAAACATAGAATGGAGAACAGAAACGTGGAGTCCAGCTCAAGTGATGGAAGTGATTCAAGTGACCGTGAAAACGAACGTGCTGATACACAGCAGAGTGGAGACTCAAAAAAAGGAAAACAAGTTAAAGCGAAACGCTCGCTTTTTCCGGGAGGTGATCAATTTTATTTATAAATTTATTTTCTACTTGTTTTCACATTTACGCAACAGAAATTAGTCTTCACAACTTTTAAGAAATATAATTGAATAAACTGATAGTAATTGAGTAATATAATACATGTGTAATTTACTGTAACGGGTGCAGATTCACAAGTCGGAAGTGTTTTAGTATTATAATTGGATAAAACAAGTACATTTGTAATTTAAATTTGCAGATGCGAAAAGTGCAGAGAAGACGCCGAAAAAAACTGTTCAGCAGCAGACGAGCGACACTGCAGCTGCTGCGACTGTAAGTGGAAAGAAGGTGCGATCAGATCACAAGAAGCGACACGATCCACAGGAAGAAACTGGTAGGTGCTTTACGATTGCACAAAATTTCACTCCTTATTACATTTAAACCAATCTCAGTGCACTGCAAAGTCGCAGTGCACTTGTATTTGCATGGATGCAGTTTATTGAAAATTTGACGTGTGCACAAGTCACTTGTGTCGTGCACACGTCATTTTCACTCAAAGTTTACTAAATACCACTCCAGCGCACTCCTATTTGCATGGATGTATTTTTGACACGTTCTTACCATCTTTGCTATGTTTCAAGTAAAAATGACTTCTTCGCAAGTATTATTCTTTGTAAAGTGTATCCATGCAAATAGGAAAACACTGTGCACGAGTGTTTTAGTATTATAATTGAATAAAACAAGTACATTTGTAATTTAAATGTGCAGATGCGAAAAGTGCAGAGAAGACGCCGAAAAAAACCGTTCAGCAGCAGACAAGCGACACTGCAGCTGCTGCAACTGTAAGTGGAAAGAAGGTGCAATCAGATCACAAGAAGCAACACGATCCACAGGAAGAAACTGGTAGGTGCTTTACGATTGCACAAAATTTCACTCCTTATTACATTTACACCAATCTCAGTGCACTGCAAAGTCGCAGTGCACTTGTATTTGCATGGAGTTTGTTTGTTGAAAATTTGACTTGTGCACAAGTCACTTGTGTTGTGCACACGTCATTTTCACTCAAAGTTTACTAAATACCACTCCAGCGCACTCCTATTTGCATGGATGTATTTTTGACACGTTCTTACCATCTTTGCTATGTTTCAAGTAAAAATGACTTCTTCGCAAGTATTATTCTTTGTAAAGTGTATCCATGCAAATAGGAAAACACTGTGCACGAGTGTTTTAGTATTATAATTGAATAAAACAAGTACATTTGTAATTTAAATGTGCAGATGCGAAAAGTGCAGGGAAGACGCCGAAAAAAACCGTTCAGCAGCAGACGAGCGACACTGCAGCTGCTGCGACTGTAAGTGGAAAGAAGGTGCGATCAGATCACAAGAAGCGACACGATCCACAGGAAGAAACTGGTAGGTGCTTTACGATTGCACAAAATTTCACTCCTTATTACATTTACACCAATCTCAGTGCACTGCAAAGTCGCAGTGCACTTGTATTTGCATGGATGCAGTTTATTGAAAATTTGACGTGTGCACAAGTCACTTGTGTCGTGCACACGTCATTTTCACTCAAAGTTTACTAAATACCACTCCAGCGCACTCCTATTTGCATGGATGTATTTTTGACACGTTCTTACCATCTTTGCTATGTTTCAAGTAAAAATGACTTCTTCGCAAGTATTATTCTTTGTAAAGTGTATCCATGCAAATAGGAAAACACTGTGCACGAGTGTTTTAGTATTATAATTGAATAAAACAAGTACATTTGTAATTTAAATGTGCAGATGCGAAAAGTGCAGGGAAGACGCCGAAAAAAACCGTTCAGCAGCAGACGAGCGACACTGCAGCTGCTGCGACTGTAAGTGGAAAGAAGGTGCGATCAGATCACAAGAAGCGACACGATCCACAGGAAGAAACTGGTAGGTGCTTTACGATTGCACAAAATTTCACTCCTTATTACATTTAAACCAATCTCAGTGCACTGCAAAGTCGCAGTGCACTTGTATTTGCATGGATGCAGTTTATTGAAAATTTGACGTGTGCACAAGTCACTTGTGTCGTGCACACGTCATTTTCACTCAAAGTTTACTAAATACCACTCCAGCGCACTCCTATTTGCATGGATGTATTTTTGACACGTTCTTACCATCTTTGCTATGTTTCAAGTAAAAATGACTTCTTCGCAAGTATTATTCTTTGTAAAGTGTATCCATGCAAATAGGAAAACACTGTGCACGAGTGTTTTAGTATTATAATTGAATAAAACAAGTACATTTGTAATTTAAATGTGCAGATGCGAAAAGTGCAGGGAAGACGCCGAAAAAAACTGTTCAGCAGCAGACAAGCGACACTGCAGCTGCTGCAACTGTAAGTGGAAAGAAGGTGCGATCAGATCACAAGAAGCAACACGATCCACAGGAAGAAACTGGTAGGTGCTTTACGATTGCACAAAATTTCACTCCTTATTACATTTACACCAATCTCAGTGCACTGCAAAGTCGCAGTGCACTTGTATTTGCATGGAGTTTGTTTGTTGAAAATTTGACTTGTGCACAAGTCACTTGTGTTGTGCACACGTCATTTTCACTCAAAGTTTACTAAATACCACTCCAGCGCACTCCTATTTGCATGGATGTATTTTTGACACGTTCTTACCATCTTTGCTATGTTTCAAGTAAAAATGACTTCTTCGCAAGTATTATTCTTTGTAAAGTGTATCCATGCAAATAGGAAAACACTGTGCACGAGTGTTTTAGTATTATAATTGAATAAAACAAGTACATTTGTAATTTAAATGTGCAGATGCGAAAAGTGCAGGGAAGACGCCGAAAAAAACTGTTCAGCAGCAGACAAGCGACACTGCAGCTGCTGCGACTGTAAGTGGAAAGAAGGTGCGATCAGATCACAAGAAGCGACACGATCCACAGGAAGAAACTGGTAGGTGCTTTACGATTGCACAAAATTTCACTCCTTATTACATTTACACCAATCTCAGTGCACTGCAAAGTCGCAGTGCACTTGTATTTTGCATGGATGCAGTTTATTGAAAATTTGACTTGTGCACAAGTCACTTGTGTCGTGTACACGTCACTTTGAGTTGAAGTAAAATAAATGGCAAATGTGTCAAAGCGCATAGTCATGCATACATAAATACGAATATGAACTTATTTGCATTTCACAATTGCAGCCGGTGACAAAGATGAAGACAAGAGGCGGCAATCACCACGGAAGCATAAAGGAAGGCGAGCTTTGCAAACCGTAGACGAGGAGGCAGAGGAAATCGAGGAGGACAGTGAGGAAATCGAGGAGGACAATGAGGAAATCGAGGAGGACAATGACGAAATTGAGCCGAGAGAAAGGGTCAGTTATGATCACATTGAGGAGGACAGCAATGAACATGACAGTGACAAGGAGTTGGATGATGACAAAAACGATGAAAACAAGGACGACAGTGACGGCGACAGTGACAGTGACAGTGACAGTGACAGTGATGGTGGCGGTGGCGGTGGTGGAACAGAGGCTAAAAAAGGACGCGACAATGATGACGATCGTGATGATGAGCCTGGAGCGCCTCATCCTCCTGCTGGTGCTCAGCCTCCTGCTGGTGGTGAGTCTCCTGCTGGTGGTGAGCCTCCTGCTGGTGGTGAGCCTCCTGCTGGTGGTGAGCCTCCTGCTGGTGGTGAGCCTCCTGCTGGTGGTGAGCCTCCTGCTGGTGGTGAGCCTCCTGCTGGTGGTGAGCCTCCTGCTGGTGGTGAGCCTCCTGCTGGTGGTGAGCCTCCTGCTGGTGGTGAGTCTCCTGCACATGGAGATCGTGAGCCTCCTGCAAATGGTGAGTGACAATACCTATGATAGAGGGGGTAGGTAGGGTACTTCAATTTTATATTTGGTCTGCATCTATCTTTTGAATTACTTATCTTACATTTCATGTAGTTAATTGTTGTGCATAAGTGTTCTGTTATTCTAAGATGCTATCAAAGCACACCCACATTACAAATATTAATATTTAGTTGCATTTATAAAATTGCAGGGTCCAACTCTTACGTGAAATAAGGTATACGTTAAATTGAAGCCACAACCAAAAAATGAAACATGACCTCACAAAGCCACACAGTATCAAATTTACACCAATCTCAGTGCACTGCAAAGTCGCAGTGCACTTGTATTTGCATGGAGTTCGTTTGTTGAAAATTTGACTTGTGCACAAGTCACTTGTGTCGTGCACACGTTATTTTCACTCAAAGTTTACTAAATACCACTCCAGCGCACTCCTATTTGCATGGATGTATTTTTGACACGTTCTTACCATCTTTGCTATGTTTCAAGTAAAAATGACTTCTTCGCAAGTATTATTCTTTGTAAAGTGTATCCATGCAAATAGGAAAACACTGTGCACGAGTGTTTTAGTATTATAATTGAATAAAACAAGTACATTTGTAATTTAAATGTGCAGATGCAAAAAGTGCAGGGAAGACGCCGAAAAAAACCGTTCAGCAGCAGACAAGCGACACTGCAGCTGCTGCGACTGTGAGTGGAAAGAAGGTGCGATCAGATCACAAGAAGCGACACGATCCACAGGAAGAAACTGGTAGGTTCTTTACGATTGCACAAAATTTCACTCCTTATTACATTTACACCAATCTCAGTGCACTGCAAAGTCGCAGTGCACTTGTATTTGCATGGAGTTTGTTTGTTGAAAATTTGACTTGTGCACAAGTCACTTGTGTTGTGCACACGTCATTTTCACTCAAAGTTTACTAAATATCAAAAAACATGTCAAAAATATTTCCATGGAAATAGGAACGCCCTGCAAATTCAGTTTTATTTAGTCCAATTGCTATGAGGTTTTTTATGAAATGAAACGAATTACATCAATGTCACTGCACTGCAAAGTCACAGTGCACTTGTATTTTGCATGGATGCAGTTTATTGAAAATTTATCTTTATAAAATTTTCCACTGCAGATGCTGCGAGTGGTAGGTCAAAAAAGATATACATACAATTTAAGCCGCCACCAAAAAAGAAAACATCAACTCACAAAGGCACCGCTGGATTGTCTAGTGTTACTGTGGATCTGAGTTCACGAGGTGATCCTGATGTTCGTGACGGGGCAGAGACTGTCGAGCAAAATGTTCCTGCACCAACAAAACGACAACGAAATCCATCATCATCCTCTTCATCATCGGGTCAGTTTCTTCATACTGAATTTTCATTATTATTATGAACAGATTATTTTTAGGATGGTAATGTGCAGAAAGCAGGTAGTAAAAACCGCGAATAATTCCCCCTAGAATATACCCGCCTCTGAAATGATGTAATGTATGCTCAATGTACACAGTGTAAAACATGATGATCTTTAAGCAGAAAAGATATCGCAAAATTGTATTTTAATTGATGCTTAAAGATTTCAT
Source organism: Sphaerolaimus hirsutus (assembly GCA_964036195.1). Classification (NCBI taxonomy): domain Eukaryota; kingdom Metazoa; phylum Nematoda; class Chromadorea; order Monhysterida; family Sphaerolaimidae; genus Sphaerolaimus; species Sphaerolaimus hirsutus. The sequence continues at coordinate 3,028,450 of OZ038460.1, read as the reverse complement.
TATACTTACATTTTCGCATTGATTCAATTTTATGTGGTGCTTTCATGGATTTTTGACAAAATTCGGGATTATACTTTTACATTTAGATTCAAAAGCAAACAACACTTGCCTATTTGTCTGCTTCAATTAAAACCTACTTTTGCACAAGTCAAATTTTCAATAAACTGCATTCATGCAAATAGAAGTGCACTGCAATTTGAAATTTGTAAAATTGGTGTAAAATGGTGTAAAATTAATAAGGATTGAAATTGAATGCAAGCGTTGATGTAAGTATACTGAAATGTTTACGTATCAATAAAAATACAATTTTGTGATGTCTCTCCTGCTTCAAGTCAAAATGACGTGTGCACTGCAGATGCGACTTGTGCACAAGTGATATTTGTATAATATAATATAGTATGTAAAATGAAATACTTATGTATCACTGTAAATACAAATTTACATTCCTTTTTTACATTTCAAGTCATTTCGTTTCATTTCAATTTCAAGACATGTTGACAGTCGACTTCATTCGCACTGTACAAATGACATTGCACTATTAATTATATTTAGGCCCCTACCATTGCATACAAGTAATGAATCATTTCTTTATGCAGAGTCTACATATCAACCATTTATGAGAAGTATTCCAAAGGATCATAAAGCAGTTCTTTACCCTGATGAGAAATCCGCATTCTGGAGACCACAGAATGTAGATGATCAGCAACTGTTGTCTGAGTATGGAAGTGATATGCATTTATTGAAGAGACATATGAATGGAGACCTGGGAGATGTCATTGAGCTGCTGGTTTGTAACAATTTTGCATTTAAATTTAAAATAATGTTGTCCATGCGAAATGTACCTTTTCAAATTTATCAAGCTTCTATACCTCCACACAACGCTTCATTCATTCAACGCAATCTTCATTTCAGAACCGGGAACCACCTGACGCTGGCGGGCCGGTTTATACGCCTTCCGTGGCCGAGGGCTTGCTGTTTCTCAGGCATAATAGCGGAAATATCCGCATACATCCGACTTTGATCAACATTGATGGGTTTTCCCCTATGCTGACTGATTTGATTGATGAACTGGCAGCGGTGCCAACAAACAGGGATGTGAACAAAGTATTCCTGATGCATGATTTGGATTCAATGTACATCGTGCACCGATATTGTCATCCAGTAAATCCCACTGCTCATTCTTTTGTGAAAGTCTATGATCCGCTGCGAAAGGACGGCCACAACACAACTACAAATGCTGAATTGATGGTAGGTTTATGTAAATATTCTTTGTTTAAATAATATTTTTTGACATTACCCCCAATCAGGGACACTTCACACTGGGAATTTACCATCAAATTATTACTTTATTCAACTTTCCGCTTATCTCAGTGCACTGCACAAGTCGCAGTGCAGTCCTGCGTGCATGGATGTGTATCGTAGAAAATATAACTAGTGCACAAGTCATATGAGTGGCGCACAAGTCTTTTTAACTTGAAACATAGAAAAATATATCCATGCAAATAGGACTGCACTGCGACATGTGCAGTGCACTCAGACTTTTGAATATTTTTCAATACTAAATTTATGTTAAATATAAATACTTTTGACACACTTTCCATGAGTTTAAATTTCAATTCAAGAACAAACAAAGCCCACGGACTTTTCCACCTTTTATTTACTCTTTATTATTAAATTTTTATATTTTTAAGTGATACATAACTATTTCATTATACTTTCATGTACGCTTGCATTCAATTTCACTTTACATCAACTTTACACACGTCTCAGTGCACTGCACAAGTCGCAGTGCAGACCTATTTGCACGGATGTATATTGTGGGAAATTTGACTTGTGCACAAGTCGCATGTGTCGTGCACCAGTCACTTTGACTTGAAGCACAAGACATCACGCAAAAAGCTGTCAAAAAGATATCCATGCAGATAGGAGTGCATAAATCAACTTTACACACGTCTCAGTGCACTGCGCATGTCGCAGTGCAGTCCTATTTGCACGGATGTATATTGTGGGAAATTTGACTTGTGCACAAGTCGCATGTGTCGTGCACAAGTGACACATAAACATAATAAAAAATATGTTTTGATTAGATAGATATCTCAAAATTACACGTACTGCAGTCTTCTATATGATTTTTTTACAATATAACACTAAATTCATCTAGCCTGTAACTTGATTGTGTTCATTCCGATGTGGTTGACGACACATGTTACTTGTGCACGAGTCATATTTCCTTTAATATATGTCCGTGTATATTATTATAGTACAAGTACAAGTGTATGGCTTTTTAGATGGTGTAATTCCAATTGCACGTAGCTTCAATTTAGGTTTTTTTAGCTATACTTAATTGTAAATTGATGTATTTGTATTATACACAGGCGGCAGCTGCTTGCACGAGCAATTTAGAAAAACCACAGGTTCAAATTGTGTGGACACAGGGGAGGGGCAGTAGAAATTTGCCAGCCGATGCAAAATCCGATTACCTCACGATGCACCTGATTGATATCATGTCAGGAACGTACAAAACGTTAGCTCTTTTTATTTGTGTGTTAGCTTAAAAAATTATATTTCTGTTTCTGGAGATGTAAGTAATGGTATAAATTAAATGCATCCAGAATTCTCTATTTACATCTTGAAATTACATACACGTCATTTATTTCAGGGATAAAATGTATGCACAACAGTGGAGCATGGAAACAAATGAGTATGATCCGAGGAATGCACTGCGCATCTACGTTGAAGAGCACATCAAACCAAAGATGGATAACAAAGATTTTACAGAGTTCAGAGAGGAAGATCGTTTGCCTGAAATTCCGCCGCTGAGATTTGCAGTACGGATGTTATGTATATTTGCAGATAGAAATGTCAAATATGCCACGTTTCAGCGGTTAGTATACTGATTGGACTGTACACAATAAAAAATAAAAGTTACCATAATTTCATGAATGACATTTTAGTGAATTGCATTACATTAAAACACACCTGACAAGGTCCACACAAAAGTCAACGATCATGAGCATTTAGGTAATATAACTTTGTTTTACTTTCAGTAAATAAAACGCTGAACAAAAAATTTATATCAAAAATGTTTTAAATCATCTGTATCCCTTTGGGTAATTCTCTGTAAGCATTTGCCTTATTTTCTGTATCCATTCATGTACTTAAACAACTTCCTCAGAGACTGCGTGTGTGGTTTCCCAAGCATAAATCATTTGAAAGCAATGAAAAAGGGTTGGCAAATAATTCAATGCAAGAATATGGACCGCTGTGTGCGACCATACCTTAATTACCACATCAAGGCAGTAAACAAGGCTGGCATGCCTGTACCATTGACTTGCATGCCACCAAAATTTCGCCCAACGAAGAGAGAGGCGGATTCACATACCTGGGAGTGTCCGCTTTGCAGATTGACCGGGTAAATAAATATTCTTTTTGTCTATTTTTTGAAACAAGTCGCAGTGCAGTGCTATCTGCACGGATGTTTATTATAGGAAATATAACTTGTGCACCAGTTGCATGCGTCGTGCACAAGTCATTTTCACTTGATGCAGAAAAGATGTTGCAAAAATGTGTCAAAATTATATCCATGCAGATAGGAGTGCACTGCGACTTGTGCAGTGCACTGATACGAGTTTAAAGTTGATACGGACTGAAATTTGCTGGAATTTCATAGGGCACAAGTTGTTTAGATTAGGTCATAAAATATATTATAATTAGACACACACACGTTAATATTTTTTGCAGAATCTTGCAACCTTGGAAGTGGGGATGTCATGACCCCCAATTTGAATATGAACTGAAAAACACGTGCACGTTGGATTCCTGGCTGTACGCACTTTTCCTGCAGGTGAGAATCTTACTGTAGTTTCTATACACAGTAGGTAATAGTATTTATAATTTTTGAATGTGTTTTTTCTTTTGTGCGAAAAGCAGTAATGGTATTAAATATTATATTATTTATTATTACTAATATTACTTTAAATTTTTTAAATAAATTTTTTTTTTAATAAATATAATAAAAAATAGAGATGTGGTTTTTTGTTTGCTAAATTCACTAGGTATATTGTTTTACGTATACTAAATTTAAGTTTAATTAAATTTACCATATGAGCATGAATAAAATACTTATTTACAGATGCAACAATGCGACAATCTGCTCAACACAATGGCTACTGGCGGTAGAACTGACAAAATGTTGTGTCAAATGCTGGAAGCTGTCAAGAATAAGAAGTTTGACTCAGTGAGGTCAAAATTAATTGTCGAATATTTCGCACGTGTGGAAGAAGGAAAAAGTAAAAACCCGTTGTCAAGAGACCCAACTGACGCTACACCACTGCGCAAGTTTAATGAAAAACGAAGAGAGTATGAAAAGGCGAAGGAAAAGAAGAAGAAGGGTGATCGTCCAATGTCAAAGCCAGTGTTGGACTGCCAAGCAATCATGGATGATATCATCCAGTATCTATTTCATGAAGAGCACCTGCGCAGCATTGTGCGGCTTAGGTGCGATGCACTTGATTGCCCTAAGTTTGCCCAGGATATGGAGCGGCGTCCACAATGGGCGATGGATAGGTGCGAGTACTGTGTCTATTGGACTCTGAAGTTGGATCATATGTACGACTGGGCCAAAGTAATCAATTTGGCCGGTTCATGGGATTTCCACAATGCAGTTGTGCACCCCCCCAAGTTGACGGCTGTGAGTTTTTTACAGTTGCACAACAAAGGATTTGTTTCTGTTTCTGTCTGGACGTATTTCTGTCATTGAATTTTTTCTGCTCCAAGTGAAAACGGCTTGTGCACGACACAAGAGACTCGTGCACAAGTTATATTGTTGACAAATTGATTTATATTAAAGCTTTATATTTATATTGAAGATTTATATTAAAGGGAAATAGGAGTGCGTTGCGACTTGTGGATTGCAAAGTCAAATAATATTTCACAAACAAATTTACTTTCTTAACACAGCCATCGACAGCGGTGCAGTACACACATAGGATACTGCCACAAATCTTGCAGCTCTTGGCTGACGGTCGCTTAGTCCGTCAGCGTTTTTTTGATGATACTGGATCAATGAAAACCGTTACAGGTACAATGCCAGCAAATGAACGGTGCCCGTTAGTTAAATTTATATGTAATAATCATATATATACTTTATTTTTATATATTTATATACCGTATTTCCTCGAATAACCCCCGGGGGGTTTATTTTTTCGCCAGCAAATTTTAGGGATAGGGGGGTACTATTTGACGGGGGATATTTCGAGGGGGGTTTTATTATTTCGCCAGAAAATTTAATAAAAGTTTGTAGTAATCAATCACTTTTTATAAATACACGAAATAATGCTAAAATGTGTGGTAAAACGAGACTTATGTGTACAGTTCCGTGTAAATAGCTATGGAAAACATGCAAAAACTGGAAAACTGAGTTGGGGGGTCTATTCGAGGGGGGTTTATGCAACTAACATGCATTTTATTACATTTTATGTAAATGTATTTCCTATTGTTCTTTGCAGTGAGATGCACCATAACTGCGATCAGCGCCAAGTGTGTGACTGGGCAAAGTATGCAATCACACCGCAAGATCCAACGAAACCGTGGCTGCAGGTGTTTGGCGAACTGGATTTTAATCATGAAAACACACTCATCGATCCATTACTTTTGCCGGGAGCTTTGCCTGAAACGCTAATCATCAAAAATGACAAGTTTGTGGAAATTTTTCATGTATATCATGACAATGAAGTCTATCATACTTCTTTGGAATTAAAGACAAAAAATGTTATTAATTTTTCATCACATTTCATTCCTCTCACTATCGGATAATTTTGTACATAATGTGTTGTGTGATTTTTTCAATTAAATGGAGGTATATTATAGGAAATACAACTAGTGCACAAGTATCATGTGTCGTGCACAAGTCGTTTTGACTTGAAACGTATCTCCTTTGCTTCAAGTCAAAGCAAGTTGTGCACGACACACGTGACTTGTGCACAAGTCTAATTGTTGACAAAATGATTTAATTTCAGGTACTATTGTGCTGGAGTTGTGCTGCACAATCGCTCTAACAGATTGCTTAGAACGGCTGCACGTGCACCGGACTGTTTTCCATCGTCCAATTTTTACAGGTTAAACATCAATTTGTATGCACACTATTTTGCACTAGTTTCAACATAGCTTTATTTTTGGATATATTTTATACAATTATGTATTAGTTGTCGTCACTGATTAATTTGAATAGATTAAGTGCAATGCTAATGTATTGATTAAAAATGAATTAATTTGCTAACATCTGTGTACAATACAAAACGACATGTGCACAACAAACTGCACGTGTGCACAATTAATCATCTTAGTGAGTTTAGATGTGACTGTGTGTGACTGATGTGACTGTAGTACAATTATTTAATCTTTCATGCAGTGCGGCTGACAGGGCTGACACCAGTTCTATCGGCCACTTCACATCGCTGCTCAACTATGATGGACTGCCGATAATTTATGATGCCATGGGGTTTGATTGGCCAAAAACTTCAGGAATGAGAAAGAAAGCACTGCCCATGCTCGGCTACCACAGTCACCGCCACTCTGCCAAATACGATCCCGTAATAATCATGTATGTAAGGAAGGACGATGGAAAAGGCAAAGGGAAGTGAAATTGAAATGTACGGGGCTATTTTATCTAGTCTTATTATTACGCTATTTAGTTTGCAAGAATGTTTACAATGTGTTCAGAATATTACATATTTGCACTTTTCATTACATCATCAATTAGCTTTCTTTTGTACTGAAGGTGCAGTGCAGTTCAGTGCACTAAGACACATGAGAATTTGATATGGAAACTGGTTGATTGCATAGAAAAGTGAAAATTTGTTGAAATACTTTTGTATCATTTTAAATACCACTTTATGATTATAATTATGCTTCAAGTAAATACGTCTTGTGCACGAGAATCTCAACTTGTGCAGTAGTCATATTCACACATTGTCTATGAAATGCATTCTGGCAACATCAATATGAAGAAACTTTTCGGTATTTCATTCATTTACTTAATATTCAAATTCGCTTTGGTTATATTTAATATAATTGATCGGTTGATTTAATTTAATATACTGTGTTCACTCGAATAAACGCCCCAGGCCCAGTGGGTTTATGTTTATGTTTTCGTCAGCACTTTTTGAAGGGGGGTTATTCGAGGGGGTTTATACGAGTAAATATGGTACGTTATTTTTTGTGTTGTCTTATATAGCACTCATTTTGCAAGAACCATTGTTTTTCTGTAACTGTACGATATTACGCTTATTGTAATTACAATAATGTTATTTTTTATATGTTAAATGTCTGTTTTATGTTTTTCGTGAGGGAATTTGTGTCTGTACTTTCGTGATTTGTTGATGATAAGGCACTCGGCCGCTTTTTGAAATGTTTAAAAAAACGTTTGAAATGAAACCGTTGTAAATAAATATTTAACTACAATTGACACACTTGACGTAACTGATGCATTCCTAAAAACACATGTAACTTGTTCACAAGTCACATTTTTTATTAATCAGACCCATGTCCAAAATTGTAATTTCACTGCACAAGTCGCAGTGCAGTCCAATCTGGAGGAATGTATTTTTGACACTTTTTCCGATGTCTTTTCTGCTTCAAGAAAAAACAACTTCTGCACAACACATGCGACTTGTGCACAAGTCAATTTTCCCACAATATACATCCGTGCAAATAGGACTGCACTGCGACATGCGCAGTGCACTGAGATGTGTGTAAAGTTGATATATGCACTCCTATCTGCATGGATATATTTTTGACAGCTTTTTGCGTGATGTCTTGTGCTTCAAGTCAAAGTTATGTATATTGCCCTTGCAAAAGTCTCATGTGTTGTGCACAAGTCATTTTGACTTGAAACGGAAAAAGACATTGCAAAATTGTGTTTTAATTGATACGTAAACATATAATTCTACTTACATTAAAGCATTGATTTAATTTCATTCCGTGTTTTCATGCATATTTGAAAAAATTGAGGATTATACTTACATTTAGATTCAAAAGCAAACAAAATATACACAAATGTCTGTTTCAGGTCAAAATGACTTGTGCACAACACCTGTGACTTGCAGCTAAACATGAAGTTGTCATAAATCATTGCCTTTGGCGGCGCCTTTTGTGAAATCGATCAAAAGAATTTCCGCTGTGGTTTATTACACTGTGCTGTGCTGTACATTTAACATTTTATTAGATGACGTAAACTTGCACCCCACAGCTTTTGCATATTTGTCTCCTTCAAGTCAAAGCGACTTGTGCACGACGCATGCGACTTGTGCACTTGTCAAATTTTTATTAATTAGACACATGCCAAAAATTGTTATTACAGTGCTACCAAATTATGACGTGACTACCACACGTGACTTGTGCACAAGTCTAATTGTTGACAAAATGATTTAATTTGATTTGAACGAAAACGTATCTCCTGTGCTTCAAGTCAAAGCGACTTGTGCACGACACACGTGACTTGTGCACACTTGTGCATACTTGTGCACTAGTTGTGTTTCCTATAATATAAATACTGCAGCATGCGCAGTGCACTGGGACAGGTAAAAATATTTATTATTGTTTATTTATAATTTATTATTCATTTTATTCTTATGAATGCAACTTATGGCATCCAATTGAATCATTATCTAATGGCACACAGAAAGGTTCTACACATTCAAATAAACGCACAAATTTATTTCATCGATCCAAAGAGCGAAAATTTCGAATTGTGCTGACCGTGGCAAAATGAATGGATAAAGAAATACAGAGAATTGATAATTAGGCTCATATTTGCATATTTACTTATTTGCACTATTTTACTTTTATGCACTATATTTATTTACCACGCAAAATATCAAAATATATTTCCTGCACTATATTATTTATCCATGGAGAATATTTAATTGGGAAAGTGTATTGTAAGTTATTGGTATGTTTATATGGAATGTTTAGGTTAAAAAGTCAAATATGTTATTATTAGGTGTATTAATATAATATTAGACTCATTCAACTCACCGTAATTTTCTGATCATGATTATATATACATTTGCATAGTTTACTTGCAATTTACAAAAGTCAAATCTTGTAATTATTTACGTGCCGCGTATTTATCTAGGCCAGCGTTCTAATAGAGAAATGGTGCCCTGCATGTAACTAGCATTTACTGTACAAAGCCCTTCGCATAGGCATAATTGTCATAACCCTGCTCACAACTATTTATATTTACTTAATAATTATAATACCCTGCTCAATCAAATATATTATAGACTCTGCTCAATTACAATACCCATTTACCTCGAATAAGTCCCAATTTTGCTAGATCATTCAACATACGTTTCCAGGAAGTGATTATTATTATCATGTTGAATATACCTTATTCTATTTACGTCATTAGGAACATTTGCACTACTATTTACAGTTTCAAACCCTAATTTATTAGTTCCAATGTGCGTCAATGTTTTCTGACAAATTGAAGCAAATTAGTAAATCGGCCGAGTTTGCCGACTTCGCGCCTCAAGATTAATAGTTTTTCCATTAGCCCAATTTGTACCTGGTATTTCTTTACCATAATTATTTGAATGTATGCACGCGCAGTATAAGGCAACTGTTTCGGCTAGATGTGTTTATTTGTTGCATTTATGTCTTATTTGTGCATTTGTATTAGGAAATTACTGTAGCTGTTTTTCTATACGTGATTTCCGTGTCTTAGCTACTTTGAGAGTTTTTACTTCAGTCTGCGGACCCCAAGCTTCTGAACGAAAATAAGCTAGCGATAGAAACTTCGACTAGGAAGCTCGCTAGGCTTTGCGCTTTTATATGTGGCTGTATCTGATCAAATAAAGTACCTGAAACAATTTCGAACCCCTTTCAACACGCAACCACGAAATAAACTCAACTTGGCTGTCGACAAGTGGACGTTCGGCTACAACGGGAAATCAACCACTCTAAAGGCCGTTTCTCACTACGGTCTTGGAGCTGCTGGATTCGGTGGTAGAAGACGCTGACTTCGGTAGCTTCATCACATGGCGCAGCGAGCAGGGTGATTGCATGACATTGTGCTATCACCAAGCCGGAACGGACATTGTGCGGCAGTTGGCAGAACTTCAAAAGTCCTGCTGAACATCAATTGGCCTTGGCTGAGCGTTGGCTGTTGATTTGCAGACAGCATTGTGCCAAAGTCACGGCACTCCTGTCTACATCCTGGGAGCGGTTCTACGCTCACGCGCGGAGGACACTGGAGTTCTGACAAGCCTGTCAGGATTTCAGGCAGCTTTCACCAGTGTTCTGGCAAGGTGCTAGACGCTGGGCGGCACCGGCATTTGACAAGGAGTCATTGTCGGACGGTGGTCAAACTTTTGCTGGACGCTCCTAGACATCCGGACACCAGTGACCGCTCGCACGTCCTTCCTATGCCGAGGGAGGGTGACCTGACGGAGACAGGATCGCCACAGAGCCACGCTAGTCAAAGGGCTGTTTTTTGGGCATTCGCGGAGGTCCCTCGCTCCACTGGGTAAGAGTGGACTCATACCTCGGAAGTGCAAAAGTAGGGGTATCAGTGTACAAAGGGCTGTAGCTGACAGAGGGCTGTAGCTGACAGAGAGTGGATTTGAAAACCAAGTATTAGGATACTTGGTAGCGTGTAGGGGCTTTGCGGAGCTCCCATCAAATATACACGCTGTGCCTGCTCGGTACCATCAGATCAGACAGCACAAAAGTGCCAGAAAACTGCATTGCACAGGCGCAATTGCAGAGCAGTGTAAAGAAACACTGCCCAGAATCAGAAAGTGCACCAGAGTGCACAGAAACGTGTCACGGGCGACACGGCAAGCGCAGCACTGCGCACAGCGGCACAGGAGCCGCTCAGGAAAGCAAGTGGCCGGCGTGGTCACAAAGCACACAGGCGTGCCAGAAAGAGCGCCAGAGCGCTCAGAAAGAGTGTGTACGGACCCTCCTTGGGCGCACACTGCTGGGCAAATAAATTGTTTATTGTCCAGGTGGATTTGACCGGTGTGTTGAAGTCAACGCGTGTAAACAATCACGTCAGGGGCTTTAGGAACACATCTGGTGCCAGTGCAGTAAAGGTCAACGCGTGAGAACACGTCAGGGGCCTGTAGGACTGCATTGGTATTGTGCGTGGCACAACAAATCCGTGGTGCACAGAGCACTGCACAGAAAGACGCAGAGAAGCGTCACAAGCGTCACAGGCGACGCACTATAAAGAGAAACAGTGAAGGAAAATTCATCAGCAAAAATGGTTTCGCCAACAGGTCACATCAGAAAGACCCTGGGGCCAGCAAAGCACAGGGTGGAAAGCAGATTGGCAAGAGAATTTGCCAAATATGACCTGGAGCTATTTGCGGAAGCATCAAAGGAAGATAAGAGAACAGAGATGAGAAGAGTGATTGCAACTATCAAACAGGAGGGTGCAAAATTGGAAAGTGCAATGACTGCAGTGAGAACTCAATTTGACGCATGGAGGGACATCGTCAAGGACATTGACGAACCCGACCAGTTGGAACAAGAACAGAAGATATACCAAGACTCATATGAGGAATATGCAAATATGTCAGACTTGGTGACACAGAAAATGGCAGCCATGAATGTATACATCGAAGAGTTGCAAGACATGATCCAGCAACAGAGCGGAAATACCATGTATGAAGTCAATACAGCATTCATACAGCAGATGGCTGCCCAGATGGCTCTGACAGCTCAGGGAGCTGCTCCGGGGGCCAGTTCAACCAATGCAACCACAGCAAAGAGCGTCAAATTACAGAAATTGGAAGTAGAACAGTTTACTGGGGAAATTGTCAAATTTCGATCATGGTGGCAAATGTTCGAATCCCACATCCATAATCGGACAGATTTGGAGGACATTTCCAAGTTCTCATATTTAAGGAGCTTGCTGAAAGGCTCAGCATTTGGTATGATCAGTGGATTGAGTGTGACCGCAGAGAACTATGCACCCGCAATTGCAATGCTCAAAAAGAGATATGACCAGCCAGTTGTGGTCAGAAACACGCTGATGAGTAATATCATGAAGTTGCGACAGGCCAGGAATACCTGTCAGGATATGAGAATTTTGTTTGATGCAATTGAAAGGCTGCTCCAGCAGTTGGAGTCACTGGGTGAATCAGTGGAACATCCAATGCTGTTGAGCCAGCTGCAACAGAAAGTGCCACCCGAGGTTCTCAGAGAAATCCAGAAGGAACAGGGAACTGAGGAAGCCTTGACGGTGGAAAATTTCAGAAAGCTGTTTGGCAAGCAGCTAGCGCTCAGTGAGGCTGTACAGCACGCACAGCAAACTGAGGCACCAGTTCAGCAATCGCGCCAGGGATTCGGGAATAATCCACGCGCACAACAATTCAATAATCGGTTCCAAGGCAATGGGAATCGATTCAGAGGGCCAGAGAACCCAAGGACCAGCACAGGGAGCATGTCTGTGATCCAGAATGGTCAGAGTGCACCACAGGCTGGATTCATGAATCCTGGGAGGCCGTGTGTGTTCTGCAATGACACACAGCAATTACACTTTAATGATAAGTGTCCAAAGTTCAAAACTGCCAGAGAAAGGAGAGTGATTTTGTCAAAGGCAGAGCGATGCCTGAGATGCCTGCAGAAAGGGCATTACATGAATCAATGTCAATTTACGAGAAGTTGCTTCTATTGCAAGTCCAATAGGCACCACACGGCAGTGTGCCCAGAGAAATTTGGTGACAATGGCAATGGAAACGCTGGACGGCAAATTCCAGCGTTCAGAGCGAATGGTCAACAGAATGGCCAGCAATCAGCAAACAATGGCAGAAAGTCTGTGCCGATGGCAGGTCGACCAGCACAGAGCCAACAGAGAAAGGCCACAGTGAATTGTGTCACTGTGGAAGAAGCTGGACCAGAAATGGTGGAGACAGAAACCATATCCAGCACAGTGGTTACAAAACTAAATACAAAGCAACAGAATACGTCAGTGAACCTGTCAGTAAACAGGAATATGTCAATGTTGATGACAGCCAGAACCGTGATTGAGGCTTCAGAAATGGATACAGAGATGGAGCCTGAACAGCCACCACTACAGATTCAAGCGTTCCTGGACACAGGATCCCAGGGAACGTACATGTCAGAGAAAGTGGCCAAGAAACTCAATTTGAAGAGTACAGGTGAACATCACATCCAGGTGTACACATTCGGAAATGAAAAGCCGCACTATAAAGTAGTACAGCAAGTGGAATTCAGAATGCGACTCAGGAATGGCCAGAAAGTTGATATGGTGGCTGATGTGGTCCCGACGTTGACCACAGAACAAATCAAAGTGCCTGTATCAGAACAGGACGAAAAGTACCTGCAGAAGTACTTCCCGGATGAGAGTTACTTTGCAGACAGAATTCCCAAGGAAAAAGGGACAGAGTGCAAGTTCAAGCCAGACATTATAGTAGGCTTGAATTATTTTTGGGACTTGATGTCCAGAAACACCAGCACCACCAGACTTCCGTCAGGATTGTATGTCATTCCATCAGAATTGGGATTGCTGATGGGAGGTGGGCAGCTGACGAGCAACAGAAATCAATGGACCACGGATGGTGCATATCCGGTGGTGGTCAACACAATTGTGCATCAAATTCAGAGAGAAAAGTGGTACGAGGAAGCACCGTTGTCAATTGCTCCTGTACCAAATGTCAAAGACATGGATAGACTGGATACCATTGGCATAATGGACCAGCCAGACCTCGTCGAGGATGATGAGGCCATAAAGCAATTCAATGAGAGTGTACAGAGAAACCCAGATGGACGGTACTCTGTAAAGTTCATGTACAAGCCAAATTTGCATGAACTACCAGACAACAAAGCAATGGCGTTCAAAAGGTTCAGATACCTCACCAACAGGCTCAAGAGAGACCCAGAATTACTAGAGAAAATTCAGGCAATCATGAAAGCGCAAGAGGAGCAAGGAGTGATTGAAAAAGTTCAAGAGGATATTATGGATGGCAGAAAGTTCCATATTTTGCCTCATCAACCAGTGATAACGCCAGAGAAAACTACCACAAAGGTCAGAGAGGTATATGATGCCTCAGCGAAACCGCCAGGCATGCCAAGCTTGAATGAGTGCATGTACCGCGGTCCAGTGATACTACCACAGCTGGTAGGGATGCTGATGCGATTCCGGTTGCATGGAATCGCCCTGGTCGCAGACATAGAGAAAGCGTTTCTGCAGATTAGTCTGCAGGACAGTGACAGAGATGTGACAAGATTTCTGTGGTACAAGGATCCCACGAAACCATCCATGGAGGACAACATTCAGATTTACAGATTTGCCAGAGTGCCATTTGGTATAATCTGCAGTCCAGCGCTGCTGGCGCTGACAGTCAGATACCACCTGAATCAAGCTGGCACAGAAAATGCAAAATTGATCGATGAAAATGTGTATGTGGATAATTTGATCCTCAGTGTGGACACAGAGCAGAAAGCAATCGAATTGTACCAGGAATCCAAAGTGCTGTTCACAGAGGCACAGATGAATCTGAGAGAATGGAACAGCAACAACAAGAACTTCACTTGGCAATTGGCAGAGTCAGATGTGGCCAAGGAAATTGTCACAACAGTCCTAGGAATGAAATGGGACACGGAGAGCGACCAGATGTGGTTGAAAACGCCAAAGACAGTTCAGCAATCACAGTTATCAGAAACTGACCAGAAAATCAAACTTCCCACGAAAAGGACAGTTGCAAAGGTGACTGCGGGATGTTTTGATCCAATGGGACTCGTCAGTCCTGTCCTACTGCCAGCAAAAAGATTTTTGCAAACGTTATGGCATTCAGGACCAAGTGCCAAAGAATGGGACACACCCCTGTCTGAGGAACAGACAGCAATTTGGCAGCAATTAGAGACAGAGTTGCTCAAAGTTGGACAGATCAAGTTCAACCGAAATTTGAATTATCAGAGTGGTGCAGATGCACAACTGCACATTTTCGTTGATGCCTCAGCAATGGCATACAGCGCAGCGGCATACATATGCCAGAAAACGGAAAATGACAGCGGCACGTCAAGCCTGCTGTACTCCAGATTGAGACTAGCTCCAAAGAAACCAGAAGTGACAATTCCACGGCTGGAATTGTTAGCAATGTTGATCGGCAGCAGGATGTCAAAGTTTATTCACAAAGAGCTCAAGGACGTCAAATTCAGTCAGACAGTTGTATGGTCAGATTCAACCTGTTGTCTGAAGTGGTTGACAACCGCGAAGCCACTAGCATGTTTTGTCAAGAACAGATTGGATGAAATCAGGAAAATTCAGAGTGAGACAGAGAACATGCATATCAGACACATCGCAGGACTGGAGAACCCAGCTGACATGGCCACAAGAGGCATGAATATGTCAGAGTTGGAAGGCAGTAACCTGTGGTGGAAGGGGCCAGAATGGCTAATGACTGGAGAATGGCCAGAGCCGAAAGTGGAGCCAGTTACGCCAGAAGTAATGGCAGAAATTAAGAGAGAAGAGCTCAAGTTCCCAAAAGCCAGTCCAATTTACCTGGGCGCCACACAGCAAGTGGCCAGTGACCCAGATACCAGCAATGAGCAAGCTGATGAAAGCAAGCAAAGCAACCCATTGGGAATTGAGATTCAAAGATTCTCATCACTGACAAAGTTACTGGATTCAACAGTATATGTGATGAGATTTGTGCGACAGATGCACAAAAAGCGCAGCAGAAATGGCAGTCAGAGTGGACTGTCAGAAATCATGGAAAATATCTGTGGTACAATGAAACCACAGGGAATTATCAGCATTGAAGAGAGAGAGATTGCGTTGAAATATTGGATCAAAGTGACGCAACAAAATCATTACAAAAGAGTGGCAGAAATTCTGGCAACAGACCACAGCAGAGGCAGCCAGAATGGCAAGAAAACAGCTGCAGACCAGCAGTTGATCAAATGGCTCAATGTGCAAATGCATCAGGATGGAATCCTGAAGTGCCACGGCAGAATGGAGCATACTGACCCACAGGAGGTCACAGTGCCACTCATACTGTTGCCAGCAACGGCTACAGTGACTCAGCTGATCGTCAGAGACCAGCATGAGAAATTGATGCACGCAGGAGTGCAACATACATTGGCAGCGATCAGACAAAAGTACTGGATTACACAGGGCAGACGGGTGATCTACAATGTGACGAGAACCTGCCCAACCTGTAAGAAATTGGGAGCGAAGCCGTACCAGCTTCCACCAATGCCAGATTTGCCAGAAACCAGAGTTCAGAGAGCCAGACCGTTCCAGTACACGGGTTTGGATTATTTGGGACCAGTTTGGTACAAAGTGGACAAAGATCACAGGAAAATGTGGATTTGTTTGTTCACATGCATGGTAACACGTGCAGTTCACCTGGAAAGTGTGCTAGACATGACAGCACAAGAATTCCTGAACGCAGTCAGGAGATTCATCGCCAGGCGTGGAAAGCCTGAAGCAGTTATTTCAGACAATGCGACGCAATTCAAATTGACAGAGAAAGTGCTCAACACAAGCAATGACAAGGCCATCAATACTGGAAAGGAATGGTCAGAAATGGTCAAAAATGGAGCCGTACAGACATACTGCTCGCAGCAACAAATCCAATGGAACATGACGACTCCCATGGCACCGTGGCAGGGAGGAGTCTATGAAAGAATGGTGGGCATCACCAAGAAACATTTCAAGGCAGCTGTGGGGCACAGAATGTTAACCCTGCAAGAATTGTTGACACTTCTGCCAGAAGTTGAGGCAGTGATCAACAGCAGGCCAATCTCTTACATCTATGGTGATGTAAAAAGTCTCAGAGTGCTGACGCCAAAAGACTTCCTGACAGGGGAAGGTCAGATTGGAGCACCACAGTTTGATGCAGACAAAGATGGAGAATTTGTACCCAGAATGGATAACGCAGCGAAACTGCAGAAATATTGGGAGACAACCCAGCAAACTTTGGATAAGTTCTGGGACTTGTGGCATCAAGAGTATATCCCGAGCTTGAGGGAAAGAACTCAGGTGACGCACAAACATGGCAGATTGACAGCGACGCAAGAACCCAAAGTGGATGAAGTCGTGCTGATTTATGAAGAGAACATGCCCAGAGGTGCATGGAGGATGGGTCGCATCGAGCAGTTAGAGCCCAGCAAAGATGGACAGATTCGCTCAGCAAAAGTCAGAACTGCCAACAGAAATGTGATCAGCAGACCACTCAATCAATTGTATCCACTGGAAATCAATTCAAAGACAATGGATATCCCAGAGACAGCAGTGACAGTCAAAGTGGATTTACTGGACCCAGCAATTGTCCAGAAACATATCAGAAATCAGAGTTCGAACAAAGACTCTGTACCAAACCCTGCTCAGAGGAACTCAGCATCAGATAGAGTCCTGAGGAGTGCAACAGGGAAAGCCACAGCAACCACCAGCAGTCTGGTGATTGGAATGCTGTGTATGGTGTTGATGCTGACAGGCATGTCAGAGTCAGCAACGCTGAGAGAAGCCGGCAAAGCTTACAGCGAAGTATTTTCCAGAACATACGTTCTAGAAACCTCGACAGTAAGGCCACCATCATTGGCAGCGCATCATGGATTGCCGCCTTTGCCTTCAGAATGGCCACCAAAATCTGTCAGAGAAATGCAGACTTATGAGAGATTCAAGGATGCAATCAAGGATCATCCTGTGGAACAGGTGATCAGTTCACAAAGCCAGAAGTACCAAATTTGCACCAGTGGAAGGCATGGACATGCGCTTACAGTTCCTGAAGAAGTGCAGTGCCATATCCCACCAAGGAATTTTGTCAAGGCAATGAAAGTTACACTTTACGCACAGAGACAGATTCCACAGAAAGAGAAAGCATACAGATGCTACATCAGAATCAAAGAAATCATCACACACACCAGTTTCTGGGGAGCAAAAGGCATTACAGGCAATTTTGAGAAATACCAGCAAGTTGGCGTGGTAGCCTGTAACTATGCAAGAATTCACAAGATGTTCAGAGGAACACCTTTGGTAGAAATGGAACCCAGAGTGTGGACAACCAATCAAACCTTGAATGTGGAATATTCATGGTGTTGTCATGACAAAGAAAATGTCGTCAGTAACTTCTACATGGAAGAAGGAACCGTGGCTTCACTTGATGGAAAGACTGTAATCAGCGACTTGCAAGATTTCAGCCAGTGCAGAGCCATGATGGGACATTGCAGAGACCACAATTATGGAATCACAGTGTGGGATACGGAGAATTTCAAGCATCAATGTGCATATGAGAGAATTGGCAGATTCAAATCAGAAATATCTGGCCAGACAATTATTGTATCAAAGTTGCAAGCAGCATACTCCCACAGCAACAAGACAAAGAGGCCAATTGGTTCAGAATGTGTTCCGGGAGACACATACTACACCGATCAAGGAGGTGTATTCATCCAGTTTGACAGAAGAGAAGATGTGCCTGTAGAATGGGCAATGCCAGGAAAGATAGTGGAGGCAAGAGAGTCGACAATCAGTGGAACATTGTATGCCAGATTGGACGACAGAAACTCCAAGTTTCAGTTCCTGCAACATGTAGTCAGAGAGATGACTCAGGCACAATTTGCGATTGTATGGCATCAGCTATGTCAACTTCGCAAGAACCAGCTGGACATGTTGACTCAGCTTTTCCGCATCGATCCAACACTGGGGATTCGAGCCATGCTGGGAAGACAGGATGTTCATGCAGAATGGGCTGGAGAAGCAATTATGTTTTGGGAATGCAAGGAAGTGCAGCCATACATAATTTATCAGACAGGAAAAGTGGGAGAGACATGTTACAAGTACACACCAATGAGATTGGACAAAGACGGGCCCTTGTGGTTCAAGAGCCCAGGCAGCAGAGACTTGGTGGAGAAATCACCAGAAGAGGATTGCAGCCACACCACACCGCACCTGTACAGAAATGAACATGGACAGTGGAAGTCCGCACATGGAATGGTGCATGTCACAGAGACTCCAATTGAAATGACATGGAAAGGACAATGGCAGGCCTTCACGTTTGATGCGCCTCACCTGTTCACCAACATTGTCAACAGAGCGACTAATTTCATGGATGTCAGAGGCCAGATTCAGAGACTGCAGAATTTGGAGCATGTGCAGAACCAGTTGATCGATTACACAGCAGATATGTCATTGGATCCCAGAGTGATCAGAAATTCAATAGAAGGCATTGGAGCTGGAATTGGACAGACAGCAGCAGGAATCGGCAAAGCATATGGTCACTATATATCTGGAGTGTCAAAAGGGTACACCAACTTTATGGGAGGAATGCTGAAAGGACCCTTTCAAGTGATCATCAACACAATCGCAATGCTGCTGGGAATCACAATCCTGATAGCTGGAATCGTAGCTGCAGGATACCTGTGGTACAATTGGAGAATTGCCACGGGGAAGCCAGTGATCCCACCATGCGTATACACATGCATATGGAGATGCATAGTGTGCCCGTTCAAATGCATATGGCTATGCTTCAGAGCCATCAGATATACTATCAAGAAATCAACTCAGAAAGAGACCAATTACCCACAGAGGAAAGTACGCAAAACAGAGTTGAGACCAGCAATCAAGAAGAGAGCCAGATCCAACTCAACACAGTCCGTCAGATTTGCCAGGAGAGCAGAAACAGAAGACAGAATGGCAAAGTCACTATCAGCATACGTTCAGCCAGATGAAAGTTCAGCTGATGAGGGACAAGTCAGAGCCAGAGACAGTGTTCACATGCCCGATATCCGCAAATTCACCTCACGCGAACGCGCAGGAAGCGACACGGGCAACTACCTGCTTCATCATCAGGCTAGGTCGGCGTTGGCATCACCAACAACCGGACCTGCAACTTCACGCACACCCACGACTTCGCGCACGACCACGTTCACTACCGAGGCGACTGTGGAAACGCCACTCATCACTTTGGCGCCTACCACCACCAGCATGTGACGTTGCTGCAACAACGGGGTGCAGCAACTCTTCCGCCCGGAGTGTGCTGACCGTGGCAAAATGAATGGATAAAGAAATACAGAGAATTGATAATTAGGCTCATATTTGCATATTTACTTATTTGCACTATTTTACTTTTATGCACTATATTTATTTACCACGCAAAATATCAAAATATATTTCCTGCACTATATTATTTATCCATGGAGAATATTTAATTGGGAAAGTGTATTGTAAGTTATTGGTATGTTTATATGGAATGTTTAGGTTAAAAAGTCAAATATGTTATTATTAGGTGTATTAATATAATATTAGACTCATTCAACTCACCGTAATTTTCTGATCATGATTATATATACATTTGCATAGTTTACTTGCAATTTACAAAAGTCAAATCTTGTAATTATTTACGTGCCGCGTATTTATCTAGGCCAGCGTTCTAATAGAGAAATGGTGCCCTGCATGTAACTAGCATTTACTGTACAAAGCCCTTCGCATAGGCATAATTGTCATAACCCTGCTCACAACTATTTATATTTACTTAATAATTATAATACCCTGCTCAATCGAATATATTATAGACTCTGCTCAATTACAATACCCATTTACCTCAAATAAGTCCCAATTTTGCTAGATCATTCAACATACGTTTCCAGGAAGTGATTATTATTATCATGTTGAATATACCTTATTCTATTTACGTCATTAGGAACATTTGCACTACTATTTACAGTTTCAAACCCTAATTTATTAGTTCCAATGTGCGTCAATGTTTTCTGACAAATTGAAGCAAATTAGTAAATCGGCCGAGTTTGCCGACTTCGCGCCTCAAGATTAATAGTTTTTCCATTAGCCCAATTTGTACCTGGTATTTCTTTACCATAATTATTTGAATGTATGCACGCGCAGTATAAGGCAACTGTTTCGGCTAGATGTGTTTATTTGTTGCATTTATGTCTTATTTGTGCATTTGTATTAGGAAATTACTGTAGCTGTTTTTCTATACGTGATTTCCGTGTCTTAGCTACTTTGAGAGTTTTTACTTCAGTCTGCGGACCCCAAGCTTCTGAACGAAAATAAGCTAGCGATAGAAACTTCGACTAGGAAGCTCGCTAGGCTTTGCGCTTTTATATGTGGCTGTATCTGATCAAATAAAGTACCTGAAACAATTTCGAACCCCTTTCAACACGCAACCACGAAATAAACTCAACTTGGCTGTCGACAAGTGGACGTTCGGCTACAACGGGAAATCAACCACTCTAAAGGCCGTTTCTCACTACGGTCTTGGAGCTGCTGGATTCGGTGGTAGAAGACGCTGACTTCGGTAGCTTCATCACACGAATACCTAATTGCATTTTCACAAAAGCGGCCGAGTGCCTCATCAAAACCAAACATTTCAAAAAGCGGCCGAGTGCCTTATCATCAACAAATCACGAAAGTACAGACACAAAGCAGAAAAGACATCGGAAAAAGTGTCAAAAATACATTCCTCCAGATTGGACTGCACAAAAGCGGCCTATTGCCTCATCAAAACCAAACATTTCAAAAAGCGGCCGAGTGCCTTATCATCAACAAATCGCAAAAAGCTGTCAAAAATATATCCATGCAGATAGGAGTGCATATATCAACTTTACACACGTCTCAGGTCACTGCGCATGTCGCAGTGCAGTCCTATTTGCACGGATATATATTGTGGGAAATTTGACTTGTGCACAAGTCGCATGTGTCGTGCATAAGTTGTTTTTTCTTGAAGCAGAAAAGACATCGGAAAAAGTGTCAAAAATACATTCCTCCAGATTGGACTGCACAAAAGCGGCCTATTGCCTCATCAAAACCAAACATTTCAAAAAGCGGCCGAGTGCCTTATCATCAACAAATCACGAAAGTACAGACACAAATTCCCTCACGAAAAACATAAAACAGACATTTAACGTATAAAAAATAACATTATTGTAATTACAATAAGCGTAATATCGTACAGTTACAGAAAAACAATGGTTCTTGCAAAATGAGTGCTATATAAGACAACACAAAAAATAACGTACCATATTTACTCGTATAAACCCCCTCGAATAACCCCCCTTCAAAAAGTGCTGACGAAAACATAAACATAAACCCACTGGGCCTGGGGCGTTTATTCGAGTGAACACAGTATATTAAATTAAATCAACCGATCAATTATATTAAATATAACCAAAGCGAATTTGAATATTAAGTAAATGAATGAAATACTGAAAAGTTTCTTCATATTGATGTTGCCAGAATGCATTTCATAGACAATGTGTGAATATGACTACTGCACAAGTTGAGATTCTCGTGCACAAGACGTATTTACTTGAAGCATAATTATAATCATAAAGTGGTATTTAAAATGATACAAAAGTATTTCAACAAATTTTCACTTTTCTATGCAATCAACCAGTTTCCATATCAAATTCTCATGTGTCTTAGTGCACTGAACTGCACTGCACCTTCAGTACAAAAGAAAGCTAATTGATGATGTAATGAAAAGTGCAAATATGTAATATTCTGAACACATTGTAAACATTCTTGCAAACTAAATAGCGTAATAATAAGACTAGATAAAATAGCCCCGTACATTTCAATTTCACTTCCCTTTGCCTTTTCCATCGTCCTTCCTTACATACATGATTATTACGGGATCGTATTTGGCAGAGTGGCGGTGACTGTGGTAGCCGAGCATGGGCAGTGCTTTCTTTCTCATTCCTGAAGTTTTTGGCCAATCAAACCCCATGGCATCATAAATTATCGGCAGTCCATCATAGTTGAGCAGCGATGTGAAGTGGCCGATAGAACTGGTGTCAGCCCTGTCAGCCGCACTGCATGAAAGATTAAATAATTGTACTACAGTCACATCAGTCACACACAGTCACATCTAAACTCACTAAGATGATTAATTGTGCACACGTGCAGTTTGTTGTGCACATGTCGTTTTGTATTGTACACAGATGTTAGCAAATTAATTCATTTTTAATCAATACATTAGCATTGCACTTAATCTATTCAAATTAATCAGTGACGACAACTAATACATAATTGTATAAAATATATCCAAAAATAAAGCTATGTTGAAACTAGTGCAAAATAGTGTGCATACAAATTGATGTTTAACCTGTAAAAATTGGACGATGGAAAACAGGGTGGTGCACTTGCAGCCGTTCCAAGCAATCTGTTAGAGCGATTGTGCAGCACGACTCCAGCACAATAGTACCTGGAATTAATGAATAGAATATGTCTCTACAACACTGTAAATATAAAGTTTTGGGATGTGTGTTATTTGTCAACATTATACTTAAAAATATTGAAAAATTAGACTCGTTCAGAAGTGATTTATATGAAGCAAAGGAGATACGTTTTCGTTCAAATCAATCAAATTAAATCATTTTGTCAACAATTAGACTAGTGCACAAGTCACGTGTGTCGTGCACAAGTCGCTTTGACTTGAAGCCGAGGAGATCAATAACAGAAACACGTCCATGCAATCTGTACATGATCTGACACGCTGGGAGCGTCCCCGTCGCTCAGATCGGACACCTCGTTGGAGGTGACTAATGCCCAGCTAATTTTTCTTCATTCCAATCATTTACTATCAAGTATTACTACATTATTTGTCCGCTTCAAGTCAAAACGACTTGTGCACGACACATGATACTTGTGCACTAGTTGTATTTCCTATAATATACCTCCATTTAATTGAAAAAATCACACAACACATTTGGTACAAAATTATCCGATAGTGAGAGGAATGAAATGTGATGAAAAATTAATAACATTTTTTGTCTTTAATTCCAAAGAAGTATGATAGACTTCTTTGTCATGATATACATGAAAAATTTCCACAAACTTGTCATTTTTGATGATTAGCGTTTCAGGCAAAGCTCCCGGCAAAAGTAATGGATCGATGAGTGTGTTTTCGTGATTAAAATCCAGTTCGCCAAACACCTGCAGCCACGGTTTCGTTGGATCTTTCTGTTTGATTGCATACTTTGCCCAGTCACACACTTGGCGCTTATCGCAGTAATGGTGCATCTCACTGCAAAGAACAATAGGAAATACATTTACATAAAATGTTAATAAAATGCATGTTAGTTGCATGAACCCCCCTCGAATAGACCCCCCCAACTCAGTTTTCCAGTTTTTGCATGTTTTCCATAGGTATTTACACGGAACTGTACACATAAGTCTCGTTTTACTACACATTTTAGCATTATTTCGTGTATTTATAAAAAGTGATTGATTACTACAAACTTTCATTAAATTTTCTGGCGAAATAATAAAACCCCCCTCGAAATATCCCCCTCGAAATATCCCCCCTCGAAATATCCCCCCTCGAATAGTACCCCTATCCCTAAAATTTGCTGGCGAAAAAATAAACCCCCCGGGGGTTATTCGAGGAAATACGGTATATAAATATATATATATATATAAATATATATAAATAAAGTATATATATGATTATTACATATAAATTTAACTAACTAGTTCCGTTCATTTGATGGCTTTGCACCTCTAATGGTTTTCATTGACCCAGTATCATCAAAAAAACGCTGATGGACTAAGCGACCGTCAGCCAAGAGCTGCAAGATTTGTGGCAGTATCCTATGTGTGTACTGCACCGCTGTCGATGGCTGTGTTAAGAAAGTAAATTTGTTTGTGAAATATTATTTGACTTTGCAATCCACAAGTCGCAACGCACTCCTATTTCCCTTTAATATAAATCTTCAATATAAATATAAAGCTTTAATATAAATCAATTTGTCAACAATATAACTTGTGCACGAGTCTCTTGTGTCGTGCACAAGCCGTTTTCACTTGGAGCAGAAAAAATTCAATGACAGAAATACCTCCAGACAGAAACAGAAACAAATCCTTTGTTGTGCAACTGTAAAAAACTCACAGCCGTCAACTTGGGGGGGTGCACAACTGCATTGTGGAAATCCCATGAACCGGCCAAATTGATTACTTTGGCCCAGTCGTACATATGATCAAACGCCACATTCCTATACAACCGATGCCTCTCAATGGACCATTCTCTTGACCCCTCCGATGTATCGTCCAAATACGGGCAATTTCTTTCATTGCACCTAAGCTGCACACTGCTGTGCAGGTGCTCTTCATGAAATAGATACTGGATGATATCATCCATGATTGCTTGGCAGTCCAACACTGGCTTTGGCATTGAACGATCACCCTTCTTCTTTTCCTTCGCCTTTTCATACTCGCTTCGTTCTTCAGTAAACTTGCGCAGTGGTGTAGCGTCAGTTGGGTCTCTTGACTTTTTCTTTTTTTCTTCTTCCACACGTGTGAAATATTCGACAATTAATTCTGACCTCACTGAGTCAAACTTCTTATTATTGACAGCTTCCAGCATTTGACACAACATATTGTCAGTTCTACCGCCAGTAGTCATTGTGTTGAGCAGATTGTCGCATTGTTGCATCTGTAAATAAGTATTTTATCCATGCTCATATGGTCAATGTTAAATTTATTATACATAAAACAATATACCTAGTGAATTTAGCAAAAAAAACCACATCTCTATTTTTTATTATATTTATTTAAAAAAATAATTTATTTAAAATAATAATAGTATAATTAAATAATATAATATTTATTACCATTACTGCTTTTCGCACAAAAGAAAAACACGTTTAAAAATTATAAGTACTATTACCTACTGTGTATAGAAACTACAGTAAGATTCTCACCTGCAGGAAAAGTGCGTACAGCCAGGAATCCAACGTGCACGTGTTTTTCAGTTCATATTCAAATTGGGGGTCATGACATCCCCACTTCCAAGGTTGCAAGATTCTGCAAAAAATATTAACGTGTGTGTGTCTAATTATAATATATTTTATGACCTAACCTAAACAACTTGTGCCCTATGAAATTCCAGCAAATTTCAGTCCGTATCAACTTTAAACTCGTCTCAGTGCACTGCACAAGTCGCAGTGCACTCCTATCTGCATGGATATAATTTTGACACATTTTTGCAACATCTTTTCTGCTTCAAGTGAAAATAACTTGTGCACGACGCATGCAACTGGTGCACAAGTTATATTTCCTATAATAAACATCCGTGCAGATAGCACTGCACTGCGACTTGTTTCAAAAAATAGACAAAAAGAATATTTATTTACCCGGTCAATCTGCAAAGCGGACACTCCCAGGTATGTGAATCCGACTCTCTCTTCGTTGGGCGAAATTTTGGTGGCATGCAAGTCAATGGTACAGGCATGCCAGCCTTGTTTACTGCCTTGATGTGGTAATTAAGGTATGGTCGCACACAGCCGTCCTTATTCTTGCATTGAATTATTTGCCAACCCTTTTTCATTGCTTTCAAATGATTTATTCTTGGGAAACCACACACGCAGTCTCTGAGGAAGTTATTTAAATACATGAATGGATACAGAAAATAAGGCAAATGCTTACAGAGAATTACCCAAAGGGATACAGATGATTTAAAACATTTTTGATATAAATTTTTTGTTCAGCGTTTTATTTACTGAAAGTAAAACAAAGTTATATTACCTAAATGCTCATGATCGTTGACTTTTGTGTGGACCTTGTCAGGTGTGTTTTAATGTAATGCAATTCACTAAAATGTCATTCATGAAATTATGGTAACTTTTATTTTTTATCGTGTACAGTCCAATCAGTATACTAACCGCGGATACGTCATGGCTTTGACCTTTCTATTTATTTCCAGATATGACAACTCGTTCTTTTCTTTTAGCAATGGAATTTCAGGCAAACAATCTTCCTGTGTAAACTCCATCAAAACTTTGTTATCCATCTTTGGTTTGATGTGCTCTTCAACGTAGATGCGCAGTGCATTCCTCGGATCATACTCATTTGTTTTCATGCTCCACTGTTGTGCATACACTGAATTCCTGAAATAAATGAAGTGTATGTATTTTCAAGGATTACATGTGAATTGAGAATTGTTCTTAAATAATATAATAATCAAATATGGGTGCATTTAATTTATACCATTACTCACATCTCCAGAAACAGAAATATAATTTTTTAAGCTAACAAACAAATAAAAAGAGCTAACGCTTTGTACGTTCCTGACATGATATCAATCAGGTGCATCGTGAGGTAATCGGATTTTGCATCGGCTGGCAAATTTCTACTGCCCCTCCCCTGTGTCCACACAATTTGAACCTTTGGGTTTTCTAAATTGCTTGTGCAAGCAGCTGCCGCCTGTGTATAATACAAATACATCAATTTACAATTAAGTATAGCTAAAAAAACCTAAATTGAAGCTACGTGCAATTGGAATTACACCATCTAAAAAGCCATACACTTGTACTTGTACTATAATAATATACACGGACATATATTAAAGGAAATATGACTCGTGCACAAGTAACATGTGTCGTCAACCACATCGGAATGAACACAATCAAGTTACAGGCTAGATGAATTTAGTGTTATATTGTAAAAAAATCATATAGAAGACTGCAGTACGTGTAATTTTGAGATATCTATCTAATCAAAACATATTTTTTATTATGTTTATGTGTCACTTGTGCACGACACATGCGACTTGTGCACAAGTCAAATTTCCCACAATATACATCCGTGCAAATAGGACTGCACTGCGACATGCGCAGTGCACTGAGACGTGTGTAAAGTTGATTTATGCACTCCTATCTGCATGGATATCTTTTTGACAGCTTTTTGCGTGATGTCGTCTGCTTCAAGTCAAAGTAACTGGTGCACGACACATGCAACTTGTGCACAAGTCAAATTTCCCACAATATACATCCGTGCAAATATTTCCCACAATATACATCCGTGCAAATAGGACTGCACTGCGACTTGTGCAGTGCACTCAGACTTTTGAATATTTTTGAAAATTTCCCACAATATACATCCGTGCAAATTTTTCCCACAATATACATCCGTGCAAATAGGACTGCACTGCGACTTGTGCAGTGCACTCAGACTTTTGAATATTTTTCAATACTAAATTTATGTTAAATATAAATACTTTTGACACACTTTCCATGAGTTTAAATTTCAAATTTAAAATTTCAAAGTTACAGGCTAGATGAATTTAGTGTTATATTGTAAAAAAATCATATAGAAGACTGCAGTACGTGTAATTTTGAGATATCTATCTAATCAAAACATATTTTTTATTATGTTTATGTGTCACTTGTGCACGACACATGCGACTTGTGCACAAGTCAAATTTCCCACAATATACATCCGTGCAAATAGGACTGCACTGCGACATGCGCAGTGCACTGAGACGTGTGTAAAGTTGATTTATGCACTCCTATCTGCATGGATATCTTTTTGACAGCTTTTTGCGTGATGTCTTCTGCTTCAAGTCAAAGTAACTGGTGCACGACACATGCGACTTGTGCACAAGTCAAATTTCCCACAATATACATCCGTGCAAATAGGACTGCACTGCGACTTGTGCAGTGCACTGAGACGTGTGTAAAGTTGATGTAAAGTGAAATTGAATGCAAGCGTACATGAAACTATAATGAAATAGTTATGTATCACTTAAAAATATAAAAATTTAATAATAAAGAGTAAATAAAAGGTGGAAAAGTCCGTGGGCTTTGTTTGTTCTTGAATTGAAATTTAAACTCATGGAAAGTGTGTCAAAAGTATTTATATTCAACATAAATTTAGTATTGAAAAATATTCAAAAGTCTGAGTGCACTGCACATGTCGCAGTGCAGTCCTATTTGCATGGATATATTTTTCTATGTTTCAAGTTAAAAAGACTTGTGCGCCACTCATATGACTTGTGCACTAGTTATATTTTCTACGATACACATCCATGCACGCAGGACTGCACTGCGACTTGTGCAGTGCACTGAGATAAGCGGAAAGTTGAATAAAGTAATAATTTGATGGTAAATTCCCAGTGTGAAGTGTCCCTGATTGGGGGTAATGTCAAAAAATATTATTTAAACAAAGAATATTTACATAAACCTACCATCAATTCAGCATTTGTAGTTGTGTCGTGGCCGTCCTTTCGCAGCGGATCATAGACTTTCACAAAAGAATGAGCAGTGGGATTTACTGGATGACAATATCGGTGCACGATGTACATTGAATCCAAATCATGCATCAGGAATACTTTGTTCACATCCCTGTTTGTTGGCACCGCTGCCAGTTCATCAATCAAATCAGTCAGCATAGGGGAAAACCCATCAATGTTGATCAAAGTCGGATGTATGCGGATATTTCCGCTATTACGCCTGAGAAACAGCAAGCCCTCGGCCACGGAAGGCGTATAAACCGGCCCGCCAGCGTCAGGTGGTTCCCGGTTCTGAAATGAAGATTGCGTTGAATGAATGAAGCGTTGTGTGGAGGTATAGAAGCTTGATAAATTTGAAAAGGTACATTTCGCATGGACAACATTATTTTAAATTTAAATGCAAAATTGTTACAAACCAGCAGCTCAATGACATCTCCCAGGTCTCCATTCATATGTCTCTTCCATAAATGCATATCACTTTCATCCTCAGACAACAGTTGCTGATCATCTACATTCTGTGGTCTCCAGAATGCGGATTTCTCATCAGGGTAAAGAACTGCTTTATGATCCTTTGCAATATTTCTCATAAATGGTTGATCCGTGCAAGTGTTGTTTGCTTTTGAATCTAAATGTAAAAGTACAATCCATAAAAGTGTAAAAGTACAAAAGGAAAAGTACAATGTAAAAGTACAAAGGGGATAAGTACACCATTTCTTCGAAATACCCCCAGGGGGTTCATTTTTTACGCAATCAAATTTTTAGGGGGCTCTATTTGAGGTGTTTTACTATTTCGCCAGAAAGATTATGAAAGTTTGTTGTAATTAAGCACTATTTATACATGAAAAATTGCTAAAATGTTTGGTAAAACGTGACTTGTGCATGCATTCCTGTTTAAATAGCTATGGAAAACAGTGTATGTGAGGTTCTGATGATGATTGCATCATGTTTTACATTGTGTACATTGAGCATACATTACATCATTTCAGAGGCGGGTATATTCTAGGGGGAATTATTCGCGGTTTTTACTACCTGCTTTCTGCACATTACCATCCTAAAAATAATCTGTTCATAATAATAATGAAAATTCAGTATGAAGAAACTGACCCGAAGAGGATGATGATGGATTTCGTTGTCGTTTTGTTCGTGCAGGAACATTTTGCTCGACAGTCTCTGCCCCGTCACGAACATCAGGATCACCTCGTGAACTCAGATCCACAGTAACACTAGACAATCCAGCGGTGCCTTTGTGAGTTGATGTTTTCTTTTTTGGTGGTGGCTTAAATTTAATGTAGATCTTTTTTGACCTACCACTCGCAGCATCTGCAGTGGAAAATTTTATAAAGATAAATTTTCAATAAACTGCATCCATGCAAAATACAAGTGCACTGTGACTTTGCAGTGCAGTGACATTGGTGTAATTCGTTTCATTTCCTATTTCCATGGAAATATTTTTGACATGTTTTTTTGATATTTAGTATACTTTGAGTGAAAATGACGTGTGCACGACACAAGTGACTTGTGCACAAGCAAAATTTTAATGTGGGTGTGCTTTGATAGCATCTTTGAATAACAGAACACTTATGCACAACAATTAACTACATGAAACGTAAGATAAGTAATTCAAAAGATAAATGCAGACCAAATATAAAATTGAAGTACCCTACCTACCCCCTCTATCATAGGTATTGTCACTCACCATTTGCAGGAGGCTCACGATCTCCATGTGCAGGAGACTCACCACCAGCAGGAGGCTGAGCACCAGCAGGAGGCTCACCACCAGCAGGAGGCTCACCACCAGCAGGAGGCTCACCACCAGCAGGAGACTCACCACCAGCAGGAGGCTCACCACCAGCAGGAGGCTCACCACCAGCAGGAGGCTCACCACCAGCAGGAGGCTCACCACCAGCAGGAGACTCACCACCAGCAGGAGGCTCACCACCAGCAGGAGACTCACCACCAGCAGGAGGCTCACCACCAGCAGGAGACTCACCACCAGCAGGAGGCTCACCACCAGCAGGAGACTCACCACCAGCAGGAGACTCACCACCAGCAGGAGGCTCACCACCAGCAGGAGACTCACCACCAGCAGGAGACTCACCACCAGCAGGAGACTCACCACCAGCAGGAGGCTGAGCACCAGCAGGAGCATGAGGCGCTCCAGGCTCATCATCACGATCGTCATCATTGTCGCGTCCTTTTTTAGCCTCTGTTCCACCACCGCCACCGCCACCATCACTGTCACTGTCACTGTCATTGTCACTGTCGCCGTCACTGTCGTCCTCTTTTTCATCGTTTTTGTCATCATCCAACTCCTCGTCACTGTCATGTTCATTGCTGTCCTCCTCAATGTGATCATAACTGACCCTTTCTCTCGGCTCATGTTCGTCATCGTCCTCCTCGATTTCCTCACTGTCCTCCTCGATTTCCTCACTGTCCTCCTCGATTTCCTCATTGTCCTCCTCGATTTCCTCACTGTCCTCCTCGATTTCCTCATTGTCCTCCTCGATTTCCTCTGCCTCCTCGTCTACGGTTAGCAAAGCTCGCCTTCCTTTATGCTTCCGTGGTGATTGCCGCCTCTTGTCTTCATCTTTGTCACCGGCTGCAATTGTGAAATGCAAATAAGTTCATATTCGTATTTATGTACGCATGACTATGCGCTTTGACACATTTTCTATTTATTTTACTTCAACTCAAAGTGACGTGTACACGACACAAGTGACTTGTGCACAAGTCAAATTTTCAATAAACTGCATCCATGCAAAATACAAGTGCACTGCGACTTTGCAGTGCACTGAGATTGGTGTAAATGTAATAAGTAGTGAAATTTTGTGCAATCGTAAAGAACCTACCAGTTTCGTCCTGTGGATCGTGTCGCTTCTTGAGATCTGATCGCACCTTCTTTCCACTCACAATCGCAGCAGCTGCAGTGTCGCGCGTCTGCTGCTGAACAGTTTTTTTCGGCGTCTTCTCTCCACTTTTCGCATCTGCACATTTAAATTACAAATGTACTTGTTTTATTCAATTATAATACTAAAACACTCGTGCACAGTGTTTTCCTATTTGCATGGATACACTTTACAAAGAATAATACTTGCGAAGAAGTCGTTTTTACTTGAAACATAGCAAAGATGGTAAGAACGTGTCAAAAATACATCCATGCAAATAGGAGTGCGCTGGAGTGGTATTTAGTAAACTTTGAGTGAAAATGACGTGTGCACAACACAAGTGACTTGTGCACAAGTCAAATTTCAATAAACTGCATCCATGCAAATACAAGTGCACTGCGACTTTGCAGTGCACTGAGATTGGTGTAAATGAAATAAGTAGTGAAATTTTGTGCAATCGTAAAGAACCTACCAGTTTCGTCCTGTGGATCGTGTCGCTTCTTGAGATCTGATCGCACCTTCTTTCCACTCACAGTCGCAGCAGCTGCAGTGTCGCGCGTCTGCTGCTGAACAGTTTTTTTCGGCGTCTTCTCTCCACTTTTCGCATCTGCACATTTAAATTACAAATGTACTTGTTTTATTCAATTATAATACTAAAACACTCGTGCACAGTGTTTTCCTATTTGCATGGATACACTTTACAAAGAATAATACTTGCGAAGAAGTCGTTTTTACTTGAAACATAGCAAAGATGGTAAGAACGTGTCAAAAATACATCCATGCAAATAGGAGTGCGCTGGAGTGGTATTTAGTAAACTTTGAGTGAAAATGACGTGTGCACAACACAAGTGACCTCTGCACAAGTCAAATTTCAATAAACTGCATCCATGCAAATACAAGTGCACTGCGACTTTGCAGTGCACTGAGATTGGTGTAAATGAAATAAGTAGTGAAATTTTGTGCAATCGTAAAGAACCTACCAGTTTCGTCCTGTGGATCGTGTCGCTTCTTGAGATCTGATCGCACCTTCTTTCCACTTACAGTCGCAGCAGCTGCAGTGTCGCGCGTCTGCTGCTGAACAGTTTTTTTCGGCGTCTTCTCTCCACTTTTCGCATCTGCACATTTAAATTACAAATGTACTTGTTTTATTCAATTATAATACTAAAACACTCGTGCACAGTGTTTTCCTATTTGCATGGATACACTTTACAAAGAATAATACTTGCGAAGAAGTCGTTTTTACTTGAAACATAGCAAAGATGGTAAGAACGTGTCAAAAATACATCCATGCAAATAGGAGTGCGCTGGAGTGGTATTTAGTAAACTTTGAGTGAAAATGACGTGTGCACAACACAAGTGACTTGTGCACAAGTCAAATTTCAATAAACTGCATCCATGCAAATACAAGTGCACTGCGACTTTGCAGTGCACTGAGATTGGTGTAAATGAAATAAGTAGTGAAATTTTGTGCAATCGTAAAGAACCTACCAGTTTCGTCCTGTGGATCGTGTCGCTTCTTGAGATCTGATCGCACCTTCTTTCCACTCACAGTCGCAGCAGCTGCAGTGTCGCTTGTCTGCTGCTGAACAGTTTTTTTCGGCGTCTTCTCTCCACTTTTCGCATCTGCACATTTAAATTACAAATGTACTTGTTTTATTCAATTATAATACTAAAACACTTGCGACTTGTGAATCTGCACCCGTTACAGTAAATTACACATGTATTATATTACTCAATTACTATCAGTTTATTCAATTATATTTCTTAAAAGTTGTGAAGACTAATTTCTGTTGCGTAAATGTGAAAACAAGTAGAAAATAAATTTATAAATAAAATTGATCACCTCCCGAAAGAAGCGAGCGTTTCGCTTTAACTTGTTTTCCTTTTTTTGAGTCTCCACTCTGCTGTGTATCAGCACGTTCGTTTTCACGGTCACTTGAATCACTTCCATCACTTGAGCTGGACTCCACGTTTCTGTTCTCCATTCTATGTTTGCGAATACTCTGGTGGTCGCTCATTTGGCTGATATAATTGCGGTGCGCAGTCACATCTGGATCACACTCCTCAGCATCAGATTCGGCAGAGACATCATCGACACCCCTTTGACCAACCACTACTGACTTGACTGGCGAATGTTTGGCTGACAAAAAGTGCAGAGGTATTTTTGCTGCAATCCTCTCATCCTTCCTCAGTCTGTCGGCATCCTTCGGGATATCCGCCTTAAAAATGCGGCGCATTATGGCCGCACGGGCAACTTCAGCATGCAAACAGCGCACTCGACATGCACACTTGATTTTCATTTTATCCCGTGCTCTTTCATTATCCTCCACCATCACGGCATGCCAATTGGCCTCTCGCTTATCGCGCACCTGCATCAGTAAAAGTTTTATAATTTTTTATCATTCTACCTTTCATATATAACATATGGATATTTCTCACAGATTAAGAATGTACAAATTTACTCATGCACAAAAATATAGAATATATAGATTTGAAAACAACTTGTGCACAACAAATTGGAATTCTGCACTATTCCTATTTGTATACTGATAACATTTTACTCATACATATGTCCATGAAAATTGGAATGCATAGAGACCTTTGCAATGCGCTGAGGCGGGTGCAAAGTTAATAAGGAGTGAGATTTAAATGCTTTGCATGCGTGAAGTACTTTGAACTATTGATGTATCTATTCAAAATAATTTTACTGATTCATGAGAAAAAAAGTTGGCTACAAGTAATTTATTCTGATTGCGCAGTTTTAGTATGTTTCAAAGAAACGGCATATTGAACAAACCAAAACCCATCCATAATCAGCTCTTCCATCCATGACCGAATATCGCGCGTCATCTTTCTGACCTTGCATCATCACCAAATGCTCCATGCGCACAGGCTCAATTTCCGCTTTCATCATTTTTCTCAATGTCTCTCCTTCCACAATATTACCGGATTTTATGACATTTACCAGACTTCGCGAATTTTTTACAAAATCTTCATATTCGATGCCGAGTGAAGCTGGTCTCATTGGCCAAGTAGTCCTGCACAAAATCATTTCATAGGAAATATGACTCTTGCACAAGTCACATGTGTCGTGCACAAGTCACATGTGTCGTGCACAAGTCATTTCGACTTGAAGCAGACAAGTAGTAAATTTTGTTTACTTATGAATCTAAATGTAAAAGTATAATCCTAACTTTAGTCACAAATGAAATTTGATAAATGCTAAGATGTTCTGTTTCCAGTCAAAACGACTTGTGCACGACACGTGTGACTTGTGCACAAGTTACATTTCCTATAATATGCAGCTACTCATTAAGTAAATAATAGAAATGATTTTTCATGTGCAATTGCAATATTGCAGCTTCATTAAAAAAGATGGTTTGAATGAATTTCCACAATACAAATCCAACTGAAACACATTAATAAAAGAAAACAAACGCGCGGTAAAGGCCTTTGGCTCCAGCACCAGCAACAAGGTTGACGCATGACGTTTGCGTTAGCACCTCTTGCACATTGTCCATTTGCATTTCCAAATACAGTTGATTGCTGTGTGCACGTTATTTATATATTTTTGCAATGTTATATGCAGTGGTCCGCATGCCCTACCCAGATAATTAATGTAATGACGTAATAACGTAATGACATTATTGTTAGTTTTATCAAACTCACTGAAAAATCGTTGCGCACAGGCCCGCCGTGGATACCGATGGCGCATTCTTTTTCATCAAGTTGTGACAACCCTCGACAGCATTACTGTACACGCCTTTCCTCGATGAAGTAACACTGACTCCTCTTTGGTCATCTAAATACTGTGTATACAATGGTAATGTTTATACAAGCTGTTCAATTTTCAGGGCAGGGCAATGTTATTTCATTTTTGTTTATTTTTTTTGGCATTCTTAAGAAATGGCTACACAAACTGGCTATTTTCTGTTGAGTCCCTCGAGTGTGCGTCATTAGGACAAAAGTGCAATCGTACAACGGTGGCTTTTATACAACGAAAACGCTCCTTAGGACAAAACATACAACCTTGTACAACATCTGTCGCTTCCGTACAACGCATGTCGCTTTCGTACAACATACGGTCACATAGGTAAAATATATGTACCGTATTACCTCGAAATACCCCCATGGGGGTTTATTATTTCGCCAGCAAAATTTGAGGGGGGGTTAATTCGAGGGGGGGTTTATTCGAGGGGGGGGGGGGTTATTATTTCGTCAGAAATTTTCGTAAGGATCGTAGTAAATAGTAGGCATTTGCGTACCCAAAATAGGTAATAAATGTGTCCAAACAGGATATATTTGGACATAAAAACGTAGATAGCTACACAAACTACTCTATGTGTAGCTGCGATGCAAATTAACAGTAATATACATCATGTACATTACGTACATGACGTACTTATTATGTACATGACGTACATCATTCTGAAGGGGGGGGGGTATTTCGAGGGGGGGGGTTTATTATTTCCCCAGCCCATTTTGAGGGGGGGTTTATTCGAGGGGGGGTTAATTCAAGGGGGGGGGATAATTCGAGGTAATACGGTAGTTAAATGGATTATCACAAGCGATAAATGAAAATACTAAATGTTCAGCCTAATTGCATCACCAACAGCGGAAGAGAGATCATGCTCTTCATCAGGCACATTTAAATCATGATGTTACACCAATTTCTCGCAACAGGTGTGGGAAACTCAATCAACATCAATATTGCCTCAGTATTGTATTTAGATATTTTGTATACAACGGACGTTGTACGAAAGCGACATGTGTTGTACGATCGGGATAAGTGTTGTACTAAAGTAGCTTTTGTCCTAATGAGCATTTTTGTTGTACGAATGCTACTGTTGTACAAATGGACTTTTGTCCTAATGGGATACCCCCTTTTCTGTTGATGCACATTTTCGGACCAGTCAAGAATCGTATGCATACTTAAAAATTCAATTCCAATTTACTGGTACTCCTGCTATAATTATTTAAAAAAGCACTGACCACATTTCGCGCTATTATTGTAAATGCTGTGGCAGTGTCCCGCAGACGTTTGAATGTCTTGTCAAAGTAAGAAATAAGGCCCTTATTTGCTGGACTCTCTTCATCATCTTCCACGTCACCACCGTGTCCCTCCTTTTTGCCTTTAAATTTCTTCTCCAAATGTTCCATGAATTTCTCCCGTTTGTCGTCAAAATCAGTTTCGCTTTTAGCCATCAAAACAGTAAAAAATTGTTCCTTCAGTTTTAAAGCATCGTCTTCAGATAAATGACAATTTCTTAACTTTAAAGTCACATTATTGTCAATGTGCTTCCAGCACACCAGCACGTGCATCTGGGGAAAATATTTCTCGAACTGCGACACAAACCTGAGAATAAAAATTTGTCTTAAAATGAATATGATTGTGTGCAAGAACAAACTTCAGTCGCAAGTATTGATTTGTGCACACGTAATGTTTGCGATAAACGTCTATTCAAATTCCAAATCAACCTCGCAGTGGTCTGAGTGTGCTGCGCACATTGCAGCGCATTTCTACTAGCACGGATGTAAATCATAGGGAATTTTACTTGTGCACAAGTTGCATGTCTCGTGCACAATTCATTTTTACTCTAAACAGACA
Organism: Sphaerolaimus hirsutus; assembly: GCA_964036195.1. NCBI lineage: Eukaryota > Metazoa > Nematoda > Chromadorea > Monhysterida > Sphaerolaimidae > Sphaerolaimus > Sphaerolaimus hirsutus. The sequence continues at coordinate 2,990,951 of OZ038460.1, read as the reverse complement.
AATAGGTAAATGCTTTTGAAAGTAAATGTAATAGTATAATCCTTAATTTTGTCAAAAATGCATTAAAGCACCGAATAAAATTTGATAAATCCTAAGATGTAAGTATGCATAATGAAATGTCTACGTATCAGTTAAAATACAATTTTGCAATGTCTTTTCTGCTTCAAGTAAAAACAACGTGTGCTCGACACATGCGACTTGTGCACAAGTCAAATTTCTTACAATATACATACATGCAAATAGGACTGCACTGCGACTTGTGCAGTGCACTGAGACGGCTGTACATTTGATACGGGTGAATGCATTTAGTGCATGCACTGACGTATGTAAATGGAGTAGTTATGTATCAATGTCAATACAAAATTCACATTGTTTTTTTTATATTTCAAGTCATGTCGTTTCATTTCATAAATACATTTAAAAATGAAATCAAATCGAATGTAAAGTCAAACTCTTTTTCAAAGTCTTTTTGCTCATAAATTTAATCCATAAATGTAGTGAAAAGTCAAACTGACTAGGGCATATTGAATCGCTCTTTAAACGCTCCACTCCGCGCCATTTTCCTCGTTACATTCATCAGACGTTCCTGGTCGGATGGTAACTTCGCATTTGGATTTTGTGTAACGATTCCATTGTGCCTGTAGAGCATAATTAAGTTATTCAGCCACATTACATTATCAATCAGACAATAGTCAAACAGTAGCGTATATGAATAATAAGTTTTGTGTAAGATTAAAAATATGAATACGTTTTACTAAGTTTATATGCATAAGTTATATATAAGATTACATGGATAACTCATAAATACCTATATGAATTTTCATTATATAAAGATGTAAATACTGAAACCTACTCTTGAGTCAACTGAGCTGCCTTTCTGTAGATGTCCGGTATTTTCTGAATGGGATTCTCTCTCAATTCTTTTAAGAAACGAATCACTGCCTTATTCTTTTTCGAAGATTTTTCTGCACCACGCTCGAAATCATTAATTTCCCTTTCAATATTTTTCACACAACTTTCAAAGTATCTGTTGCCCGGCGTAGTTGATTTTTTTGTCAGAAAAGTTCGTCTCACAATGAAAACTTGTCCGCCATCTGGCAAGTGAATAATGCCACCTTGATCTGCTCTCGAGCGCGCATCTGGATCGTCTGCAATATCAGTTTTTCACCGTGACATATAGTGATGATTCAATAATTAATTGACCACAACAATAACATGAGCAAATTTATATTGTGACTGAAATTTAAGTTAGAAATCAGTTTGCAAAAAAATGAGAAACATTACAAAAACATTTCACTTACGCAAAAACTTCAGGATGTCTTCTTCTCTAATATACTGGAGCAGAGTATATTTCTTGCCTTCTGTCGTGTAACAATTATCTATAAACCACATCGGCTTCATTCTTTCTTTCAAAGGTTTCGAAAATGCAGCATTAGTTTCGGTAATGCGGTAGTACTTGATCTTATCAGATATTCCACAAGACTCTGCGTCGCCATAGCTGAAGTCATCTGCATTTGAGATAATAATATAAACAGTATTAACTTGAATATACATTTATAAATGTTGTTGTATTGCAGTGGGGAAACAACTTGTGCACAACGCATGTGACTTGTGCAAAAGTCATATTTCTTATAAAGCGCATCCATGCAAATACAAGTGCATGAGACAGGTGAAAAGTTGAATAGAAACGTGAAAATAATCATACATTTCTATTCAAAAGAGAATATAATCAAAGACTACTGTTAAAATCTACACATTACAATTTCAATGGACTAACATTTACACATGGATACACATTACAAAGAAATAACTCGTGCACAAGTCACATGTGTTGTGCAGTAGTAATTTTGACTTGAAGCAGAAAAGAGATCGCAAAATTCTACTTTAATTGATATGTAAACATTTCATTCTATTTACCTACTTACATTTTCGCATTGATCCAATTTTATTCGGTGCTTTCATGCATTTTTGACAAAATTCTGGATTATATCTACTTTTACATTCAAAAGCAAACAACACTTGCCTATTCGCTTGGTTCAATTAAAACTGACTTGTTAAAATTGATTAAAATCTAAATGCAATCGCGAGTACACTGAGACAGGTCTGTATAGGTAAGTGCATTAAAATAGTTGCGTATAAAAATACCTGGTGATTCTTCTTGATCATCTAAGTGCATAGCTTCCCGCTCCTCCTCATCTGTGTCCATTTCTTCATCAGCCGTACTCGGGACAACTGAGTGCGTTGACGGTGGCACATCAGAGGGCTGGGCACTGTCACTTTGCAACCCTTCACTTGCGGATTCTTCTTGGCGCTGCAAACGGTCGATAATCGCTAACGTGCTCTCCGCTGATGCACTTTCTCTGGCTCGTGGTGGTCGTCGGGAAGATTGTGACTCTGACTCTGACTCTTCTTCTCCACTGTGACTACTACTAGCGTTGTCGTCGTCGGCATTTGAGCCTATGCAAAATGAAAGTGAAATAATCATATATTAGCTTAAAGACAAACTTAAACTTAAAGCTTAAACGACTTATGCAGTGCAACAAATTTCAATTCAAATCAAATAAAGCTCAATTACTTTTCCCCTTTTTATTTATTTTCATGTATTTTCATGTTGCAGCACACTTCTACATGCACTGAAGTATATTATAGGAACTATGATGCGTGCACAAGTCACATGTGTTCTGTACCAGTCAATTCGTCAGAAAAGACATCGCAAAATTGTATTTTAATTGATACATAAACATTTAATTCTGCATACTTACACGGATGTGTATCGTAGAAAATGTGACTAGTGCACAAGTCATATGACTGGCGCACAAGTCTTTTTAACTTGAAACATAGAAAAATATATCCATGCAAATAGGACTGCACTGCGACGTGTGCAGTGCACTGAGATGGGTGTACATTTGAAATGGGGTGAATTTTATTGCAAATGTACATGTCAAATTTACAAATATTGAAAAATCTAACTTGAACTTTGGCGTTCTTCATTTTTTTTTGCTTCTCTTCTTTTGATTCCAGCAACAATCGTCTCTGAAATAAATGGATTAATCATTGATATACAGTGCGGATGTCCAGAATGCTACCATAATTTAATCAATAGAAACGATATTAAGGACTAAACATGTTTTTCTATCTTCAATCTTTCCATATCAAATTTACACCAATGTCAGTCTTAAATAGGTTATGACTTATGTTAGTCTTATGTATTATGTTAGAAAAAATGTTACCAGTGCACAAGTCATATGACTTGTGCACAAGTCTTTTTCACTTGAAACATGGAAAATAGATATCATCCATAAAATATATGCAAGTCCGTAGATTGTACGTCTGGGTCAATTTTGTATTTTGTATTCAACATCCGAGATGCTTGTGGCCTTATGTGATATGTAAATTGGTAGAAAATAATAAAAAGATATACACAAACGTTTCTTTCCTCTTTTTCGTCGAGTTGGCGATTTATCCCTGCGACGACGAGACTTCTTGTCAGCACTGGTTGATGCTGGCAATCTTGGTACCCAGGACTGTGCTGGAGTAGAAGCAGCCAGAGACAATCTGTCTTCTTGTGACGGGATCGAGTCGCCTTCTTGCTGCTGCCAATCCCTTTGTGCTGAGATGAGTAATATTTTATGTTAAACCACTTTAATATTACATTTATAAAGACCAGCTAAAATTCTCTACTATTACTAGATTTTACCAATGTAAACTCACTGGTGTGCTTCTTGCTGCCCGTCGTAGCACTTTTACGCTTCTGTTGAGGCTGATCTTTCTTGTGTGGCGTTTGCAGTCCATGCTGGTTAGGAACTGCTTTTATCTGCTTGGTTCTCGATCTGGTTGACCGAGCTGAAAGATGATAAAACCATTTCAGACAAATTCATTTCACAAATTGTTATCATTATTTCATGGAATATTCATTTATGGAAATGAAAGTTTCTGTATATTTTACAATGTTTTGCACAAAATAAATATTAAATTTATTTGTCACATTTGTCTAATAAATGAGTAGAAATACATGTGACAAAGTGCTTTTTCGACTTTCGTGGGACTGGTCCCTGGTGTGACTATTGCACGACTTACCATCAGAACTTTCGGTCGCACTTGAAGAATCCTTGTTCTTATCACGTTGCGATTTGCTTGGGCCGGCTTTTGGTTTCTTGTATGGTGTTCGTTTACCGGACTCATCTGAGAGTGAGATTTATTGTTGTCATTGTAATACATTTTAAAGAAATTACCTAAAGGAAATTGTCATTCACACACACTTTGTACAATAAATGTTTGTGTGCTTCATAACACCCTTTATATGATTGTTAAAAAATTCAAAACCATAAAAAATGTTGTATTTCTTATTGTAATATAATAATGATGACCAGTGCAACTGACCACTTTCAGCTGCCTTTGTAGCACTACGTTTCTCTCCAGTCGACACTTGTGACCTTGGACGTTTAACTTCTGATTGTGTGCCCTTCGGCGGTGGTACTGACTCTTTTCCTTTATCGGTTGTCGTCCTAGTCCTTTGGGAAATTGGTGGTGAAACTTTTGGCAGTGCTGCTTTACCATGACCACTACCACGACCACCTGGCTTCTTTGGCGGTTCAGGCTTCTTTGGCGGTTCAGGCTTCTTTGGCGGTTCAGGCTTCTTTGGCGGTTCAGGCTTCTTTGGCGGTTCAGGCTTCTTTGGCGGTTCAGGCTTCTTTGGCGGTTCAGGCTTCTTAAAAATGTCGCTTTTTCCATCTTTTGCTGCTGCTGCATCGCTTTTTGCTTTTTCCTCCGCTAGTTTCGCAATCCTTTCTGCATCATCAACATTGCCCGTAGCATCGCTAAGTTCGGCTCGAGCTTTTTTCAGTTTTTCCTCCGCCTTCCTCTTCTGTCTTGCTGCTGACTCTGCAGCTTTTGTAGCCTTATCAATTTGCTGCTTTTTCATCCTTAATATTTTTTCTCTTTTCTTATCATGCTCAGTTTTCTTCTTTGGACCACCACCAATTCTAGAAAATCGATGAAGAAAACGTGGTCCACCCTTAGTGAACTCTTCCCATGGCGTACGGCCTCGCTCGTTTAGCCCATTGCCACGAATAGCGGGTTCATTGTCAGACATGAGCCTGCACAGTGTGTCAGTGTCTTCACTTGTAGCAGAAAAAACATCACGAAATTGTAAGATCAACTCGCGCAGAAATTTAGTGCAACCACATCTACCAGTGCACTGCACATGTTGCAGCGCACTTCGATTTGCACGCATGTATGTATATTGTAGGAAATTTGACTTGTGCACAAGTCGCATGTGTCGTGCACCAGTTACTTTGACTTGCAGCAGAAGACATCACGCAAAAAGCTGTCGAAAATATATCCATGCAGATAGGAGTGCACTGAGGCTTGTGCAGTGCACTGAGACGGGTGTACATTTGATACGGGTGAATTTTAGTGCATGCACTGACGTATGTAAATGAAGTAGTTATGTATCAATGTAAATACAAAATTCACATTGTTTTTTTTACATTTCAAATCAATTCGTTACATGTCATCTAAAACAATCTCATGTTATCTAAAGTATTTAAATATCTAGCTCATTCTAGCTATCGGAATAGCTTTAAGGATGTCATGTTACAAATTCTCAAAATCCATCGAAATTTTCATGTTAGTTATGTTCTGTTGAATACACTTTTGACACACATTTGATGAGTTTAAATTTCAATTCAAAAACAAACAAGGCCCACTGACTTTTCCACTTTTTATAAATTATTTATTATTCTATATTTATATTATAAAGTGATACATAACTATTCCATTCTACTTTCATGTACGCTTCCATTCAATTTCACTCCATATCAACTTTACACCCATTTCAGTGCACTGCGCATGTCGCAGTGCAGTCCTATTCGCACTGATGTATATTGTGAAAAATGTAACTTGTGCACAAGTCGCATGTGTCGTGCACCAGTTACTTTGACTTGCAGCAGAAGACATCGCGCAAAAAGCTGTCAAAAATAAATCCATGCAGATAGGAGTGCACTGAGGCTTGTGCAGTGCACTGAGACGGGTGTACATTTGATACGGGTGAATTTTTGTGCATGCACTGACGTATGTAAATGAAGCAGTTATGTATCAATGTAAATACAAAATTCACATTGTTTTTTTTACATTTCAAATCAATTCGTTACATGTCATCTAAAACAATCTCATGTTATCTAAAGTATTTAAATATCTAGCTCATTCTAGCTATCGGAATAGCTTTAAGGATGTCATGTTACAAATTCTCAAAATCCATCGAAATTTTCATGTTAGTTATGTTCTGTTGAATACACTTTTGACACACATTTGATGAGTTTAAATTTCAATTCAAAAACAAACAAGGCCCACTGACTTTTCCACTTTTTATAAATTATTTATTATTCTATATTTATATTATAAAGTGATACATAACTATTCCATTCTACTTTCATGTACGCTTCCATTCAATTTCACTCCATATCAACTTTACACCCATTTCAGTGCACTGCGCATGTCGCAGTGCAGTCCTATTCGCACTGATGTATATTGTGAAAAATGTAACTTGTGCACAAGTCGCATGTGTCGTGCACCAGTTACTTTGACTTGCAGCAGAAGACATCGCGCAAAAAGCTGTCAAAAATATATCCATGCAGATAGGAGTGCACTGAGGCTTGTGCAGTGCACTGAGACGGGTGTACATTTGATACGGGTGAATTTTTGTGCATGCACTGACGTATGTAAATGAAGCAGTTATGTATCAATGTAAATACAAAATTCACATTGTTTTTTTTACATTTCAAATCAATTCGTTACATGTCATCTAAAACAATCTCATGTTATCTAAAGTATTTAAATATCTAGCTCATTCTAGCTATCGGAATAGCTTTAAGGATGTCATGTTACAAATTCTCAAAATCCATCGAAATTTTCATGTTAGTTATGTTCTGTTGAATACACTTTTGACACACATTTGATGAGTTTAAATTTCAATTCAAAAACAAACAAGGCCCACTGACTTTTCCACTTTTTATAAATTATTTATTATTCTATATTTATATTTCAAAGTGATACATAACTATTCCATTCTACTTTCATGTACGCTTGCATTCAATTTCACTCCATATCAACTTTACACCCATTTCAGTGCACTGCGCATGTCACAGTGCAGTCCTATTTGCACGGATGTATATTGTGAAAAATGTGACTTGTGCACAAGTCGCATGTGTCGTGCACCAGTTACTTTGACTTGAAGCAGAAGACATCACGCAAAAAGCTGTCAAAAATATATCCATGCAGATAGGAGTGCACTGAGGCTTGTGCAGTGCACTGAGACGGGTGTACATTTGATACGGGTGAATTTTACTGCATGCACTGACGTATGTAAATGAAGCAGTTATGTATCAATGTAAATACAAAATTCACATTGTTTTTTTTACATTTCAAATCAATTCGTTACATGTCATCTAAAACAATCTCATGTTATCTAAAGTATTTAAATATCTAGCTCATTCTAGCTATCGGAATAGTCATATGACTTGCGCACAAGTCTTTTTAAATTGAAACTAACAAAAATATATCCATGCAGATAGGAGTGCACTGCGACATTACTGCAGATAATCAATAAACGTATCATTAAAATTATAGCAAACCTGAAAATTCAGCTGCAGAGAGCACAGGGTCCTAGTAGGTCCTAGTAGCAAAGTAAGCCTAGTATGCAGAAAACAAAGTTTTGCACCGTGTTGTAAATGTATCGCCTGTCAATGAATGACCGTGCAAGTACTAACCCGTGCAGCAATGACCAGAAGTTGTAAATTGTAAGAAATTGTAAATCGCTCATGTCTTCTGAATTATTTCAACCCAGGTCAAAGCACAAATGTCATTCATTTTCATTCATTCATTTAATAAATACATAAATATGAACTATTTAAATACCTAGGTATGTATTTATGCAGAGCTTAAATAATGAAATATTATATGCACTATATAGGCATTGCTTAAACAATGACACAATGGGGTTGAATAATGACAAAATTTTGGTGACAATTTGAACCATTGACTGTCGCTTTACACATGAAGCACTTTGGCTTATATATTGATGCACTTTGACTTACAAGTGACTGTGGTTAAATAAACTGGACTGAGTGAAATGTGGAGTCGACTTAGATACACGGGATTCGTGAATGCAAGCATAAATTATTTAAGTGCATTGATATGAATGCAAGTAGGTAAACAAAGTTGCTATCAGTTATTTGCCAATGACGCAGCGATGTTGTTTTCACTGACTTTAACATTTATGCCTCCCCAATGATAAGAACATGTATTTGTTTTGAGCACAACAGCACTGCACTTCAACAACTGCACTAAATACGCATTCAGTCTGATTCTATGTGCTAAAACATTTTATGAGCTTGGAGTCGTCTTTTTTTAGACAAATTTGAATATTTTATACCTGTGACGCTTCGATTTTAATTATTGTCATTGAAATATTTACAACAAAGATAAATACATTTAATTAGATGACGTAAACTTGCACCCCACAGCTTTCGCGTATTTGTCTGCTTCAAGTCAAGGCGACTTGTGCACAACACATGCAACTTGTGCACTAGTTAAATTTTTATTAATTAGACACATGCCAAAAATTGTTATTACAGTGCTACCAAATTATTTTAAAGCGCTTAAAATGGACACCTACCTCAGTGCAATGCACAAGTCGGAGCGCACTTCTATTCGCATGGATGTATTTTTGACATGTTTTTCCGATGTTTTTTGTGCTTCAAGTCCAAACGACTTTTGCACGTGTCATATTTCCTAAAATATGCATCCATGCAAATAGAAGTGCGCTGCAACATGCGCAGTGCACTGGGACAACTATATCGATCTAAACACACTTTTTCTCATCCTCGAATTGAAAACAACTTGTGCACGACACATGCGACTTGTGCACAAGTCAATTTTCCCACAATATACATCCGTGCAAATAGGACTGCACTGCGACATGCGCAGTGCACTGAGATGTGTGTAAAGTTGATATATGCACTCCTATCTGCATGGATATATTTTTGACAGCTTTTTGCGTGATGTCTTGTGCTTCAAGTCAAAGTGACTAGTGCACGACACATGCGACTTGTGCACAAGTTGAATTTCCTACAATATACATACATGCGTGCAAATCGAAGTGCGCTCAACATGAAAAAACGTGAAAATGAATAAAAAAGGGGAACAGTAATTAGGCTTTGTTTGCTTTTAAATTGAAATCTTTACACTTCATAGGTTGCAAAGCAGTTCTACTTGCACATATGTATATTATAGAAAAATTGACCCTTGCAAAAGTCTCATGTGTTGTGCACAAGTCATTTTGACTTGAAACGGAAAAAGACATTGCAAAATTGTGTTTTAATTGATACGTAAACATATAATTCTACTTACATTTAAGCATTGATTTAATTTCATACGTGTTTTCATGCATATTTGAAAAAATTGAGGATTATACTTACATTTAGATTCAAAAGCAAACAAAATATACACAAAAGTCTGTTTCAGGTCAAAATGACTTGTGCACAACACCTGTGACTTGCAGCTAAACATGAAGTTGTCATAAATCATTGCCTTTGGCGGCGCCTTTTGTGAAATCGATCAAAAGAATTTCCTCGTCCCATCAATAACCAAACACGAGAAATATTTGCTGAAATAATAAAATACTTGGCAATTGAATGTCATTGACACATACTTAGGATTTTTTCTTGTGAGTATGGATTATGCAAATCGAGAAGTATTTGCATACGGCTCAACAGCGGGTCAGATAACCCCTTTATGCGCATCCGTTGAGCATAGGATTATTGAATTTCTTTCATGTTACGCTAGAAGGGGTCAAACAATGCGACAATTATGCATTTCATTCTTTCCGACCGGTAAAACAGAACGTATTTTGTTAGGATAGTGCACAACAGTAAGCAAGTATTTGTGTATGCACACAATGAATTATTCCCCAGTCAAAATAAAGGAATCAGAGGTCAAAAATGCATCAGAGATGCATCCATGCAAATGGCTGTGCACTGCTACATGCGCAGTGCACTGAGACAGGTATAAAATTTATTGCGCATGTCGCAGCGCACTCCCATTTGTATCGATACACTGTACAAACAATATGACCTGTGCACAAAACTTGCGACTTGTGCACGAGTATAATGCACTTACATATACTTTGACATAAAATTTCGGCATGAGTGCACAGAAACATTGCAGTACATTGAGACAGTTACAAAATTTAATAAGAAGAGAAATTTTTTCAAAAGATAAGTATAAGTAAATATTTACACTGACATAAAGATTCGTATCACTGTAAATATAAAGTTTTGTCATGTGTGTAATTTGTCAACAACTAGACTAGTGCACAAGTCACGTGTGTCGTGCACAAGTCGCTTTGACTTGAAACAGAAGACTATTATACCTATATTGAAATATTTAAATGGAATTTATTTTTTACCTCAGTTCAAAGATGGTGTATGAATAAATAAATGAATAAATCAATTATCATATATACATAAATAAATTTATCATACATATCAGTACTTGAGTGTATGGCGTAATTAAATCTACTAATTTCATACAATTTCAATTATTATTTTTGGAATCAGGGAGTTCTTACACAATTTTTAATTTTATTTGTCAATATAAGTCATTTTCACCAACTACGCAAAATACACGTGTGTCGTGTGATACATACAGTACATGCAGCAGCAGAGTTTCGAACAATTGATTGTTTTGATATAGAAGTACCTTATGTTGGAAATTTGACTTGTGCACAAGTAACATGTTTTGTGCACAAGTCAATTTGACTTGAAGCAGAAGACATCAATTTTCATTTAAATCAATCAATTTAAATCAATTTGTCTGCACGACACGTGAAACTTGTGCACTAGTCATATATTCTATAATATACATCACAGTTATTAGATAAATATAAGATATGTAAAAAAAAGTTTTGGTATGTGTGTCATTTGTCAACAATATAACTTGTGCACAAGTCACGTGTGTCGTGCACTAGTCAGTTTTACTTGAAGCAGAAGACATCAATTTTCATTTATATCAAACAATTTAAATCACGACACGACACCTTTGACAAAGCGCATTCAAGTTCGTCGGCGCTGTGCCATGAGCCGGTCGAGCTGCTCGCTGGTGGGCACTAACTGCTCGACGACGATCGTCGTATTCTGCGAAAAAAATATTTGTAACAGTATGTTTGATGTATACCGTATACGTGAATATGTACACCGCAATACGTGCAGCAAGCTGATACATGACATGACTTCTTGAAAATCTCACCCACCAAACCGATTTTTTTAAAAATTGTAAATGAGTACTGGGCACTGGCCCAGCCCCGCAAAGGTAAAAAAATAGGAAACACTTGCACATACCATATCGCGCACAGCATCCGGCGCCGTTGGCAACGTTGCCGGCGGTGGCGCCGCGTGTTTCTCTGCCTGTAAGCACTTAAAAATTTAAACACTTTTTCGCAGAAGGTTTGCCATCGTTAGGTGCTAGCAGTAGTATAATGGTATAATAGCAAGTAGTATATAGTATTATATGGTAGTATATAGTACATTGTACATTGTAAATATATAGCTTATATATATAGTATCTAGTATATAGAGGGGGGTAGAATGAGGGGGGTCTTTTTTTCCCCAGAATATTTTACCTGGGGGGTAGATTGAGGGGGGGGGGGTTGAATGAGGGGGGTTGAATGAGGGGGGGTTCATCGAGGAAAGTCGGTAGCATCTTTTTTCTTCAATTCTTCATTCTCGTGCTATGCATGCTCGTTAAAATAACATTAGTATGGAATCAGTGTAAATGAATAAAACATTATTCATTATTTATTTTTGATAGAACAAGTTATGAAGTAACATAGCACTTTATAAACGCACCTGACAAAATACTACCTCATTGACATATTGCACCGGGTGTTCTTTCAAAATGTGGGCAAACATTTTCAAATCGTCTTGGGGTTTTTTGTTGTCCAATATTTGCAAATCACTTTCATTATCATCATTGAGATTCGAATCTGAGTCCCCAGTTGTATACTTGCAAAGTGGACACTTGTGGTTGAATTTTTTTGGATCAGTCAAAGTCTGTTGATACATTTGTTTGCTGCACACTGAAATGTTGTTGAAGGAGTTTTCATAAACACAAATGCAAAAATAATAGAACAAATAATTATTGTGAGAAAGAGTATACACTACATACATACTTTAAAAACACACAAAGTTGTCAAATGCAAAATGATGGGTAAACTCTAAATTCACTTTTTTACTTTGACATCACATAAAATATTTAAACAACTTTGACATGATTGCTAAGAAACTGGCATTTAGAGTACCTATGTATTAATTATGTATTATTCTATATTTATATTTTAAAGTGATACATAACTATTTCATTATACTTTCATATACGCTTGCATTCAATTTCACTTTATATCAACTTTACACATGTCTCAGTGCACTGCACAAGTCGCAGTGCAGTCCTATTTGCACGGATGTATATTGTGAGAAATTTGACTTGTGCACAAGTTGCATGTGTCGTGCACCAGTTACTTTGACTTGAAAAATATAAAAATATATGCACGCATATAGGACAGCTCTTCGACTTGCAATACAATAAATGCATACAAACGAGGGTGCAGAGTTACTTGTGCAATGTACTAAACTGACCACAAAAGGCCCAACCTGATTAGGTATCTCGTCTACAGCGCGATGAAGCTCCCCCTTTTTTGGTGCAAACGAATTTCCGTATGTGCTGTTAAGTAAATAAAACAGTTATTTGCCAGTGAAATCGAATGTACGTAGCAGATAAGAAATCGCAAAAATGTTTAACAAAGCATTCAACAAACTTATTTATTTGTGTCCATATCACTTTACACACGTCTCAGTGCACTGCACAAGTCGCAGTGCAGTCCTATTTGCACGGATGTATATTGTGGGAAATTTGACTTGTGCACAAGTCGCATGTGTCGTGCACCAGTTACTTTGACTTGAAGCACAAGACATCACGCAAAAATTTGTCGAAAATATATCCATGCAGATAGGAGTGCACTGAGGCTTGTGCAGTGCACTGAGACGGGTGTACATTTGATACGGGTGAATTTCAGTGCATGCACTGACGTATGTAAATGAAGCAGTTATGTATCAATGTAAATACAAAATTCACATTGTTTTTTTTTACATTTCAAATCAATTCGTTACATGTCATCTAAAACAATCTCATGTTATCTAAAGTATTTAAATATCTAGCTCATTCTAGCTATCGGAATAGCTTTAAGGATGTCATGTTTCAAATTCTCAAAATCCATCAAAATTTTCATGTTAGTTATGTTCTGTTGAATACACTTTTGACACACGTTCAATGAGTTTAAATTTTGTGCTTTCATGCATGTTTGAAAAAAATTGAGGATTACACTTACATTTAGATTCAAAAGCAAACAAAATATACACCAATGTCTGTTTCAAGTCAAAATAACTTGTGCACAACACCTGTGACTTGTGCACTATTTGTATTTCCTATAGTATAAATAGATCCGTGCAAGTAAAAGTGCGCTGCAAAATGCGCAGTGCACTGGGAGAGGTGTAAATTTGATACGTTGTAGAACGAAAACTTAAAATTATATTTTGTAATGATAATCATGTTATAAAATAATTTGTTGCGACATTTGTTGTACTAAAGCAACACGCGTTGTATAAAAGCGACATCCGTTGTAAAAAAACATCTTTTGTCCTAATGAGCACCTTTGTTGTATAAAAACTACTGTTGTACTAATGCACTTTTGTCCTAATGATGCACACTCCTTTGTCAGTGCACTGCACAAGTCGCAGCGCAGTCCTGCGTGCATGAATGTGCACCATACACAATGTGACTAGTGCACCAGTCATATGACTTGTGCACAAGTTTTTTTAAATTGAAACTAACAAAAATATATCCATGCAGATAGGAGTGCACTGCGACATTACCGCAAATAACCAATAAACGTATCATTAAAATGATAGCAAACCTGAAAATTCAGCTGCAGAAAGCACAGGGTCCTGTTGCCCTCGTTTGTCGATTACCACGAAATGGGTAGTGAATTGAGTAACAATTTTTTTCCTGTGAAATGTTTGAATTTGTGCAGACTAAATTTGTGTAAATTAATGTAGACGAAAAGGAAACGAATGTACGCAAAATATGAAAAACTCACAATTGTAACTACTTATTGAACATTAACATATTTACTTTGACCCATGGTGCGCATACACTGTACAAATATTCAGAAAATGGAATGTCATAAAGATATTCATTCGCAACACTATACTATGCACACAATGAATTATTCCCCAGTCAAAATAAAGGAATCAGAGGTCAAAAATGCATCAGAGATGCATCCATGCAAATGGCTGTGCACTGCTACATGCGCAGTGCACTGAGACAGGTATAAAATTTATTGCGCATGTCGCAGCGCACTCCCATTTGTATGGATACACTGTACAAACAATATGACCTGTGCACAAAACTTGTGACTTGTGCACGAGTATAATGCACTTACATATACTTTGACATAACATTTCGGCATGAGTGCACAGAAACATTGCAGTACATTGAGACAGTTACAAAATTTAATAAGAAGAGAAATTTTTTCAAAAGATAAATATAAGTAAATACACTGACATAAAGATTCGTATCACTGTAAATATAAAGTTTTGTCATGTGTGTAATTTGTCAACAACTAGACTAGTGCACAAGTCACAAGACACATTTTAAGTGCTTTTAAATATTTGGCAGCACTGTGCTAAAAGTTTTTGGCATTTGTCTAATTAATAAAAATTTGACTAGTGCACAAGTTGCTTGCGTCGTGCACAAGTTGCTTTGACTTGAAGCAGACAAATATGCGAAAGCTGTGGGGTGCAAGTTTACGTCATCTAATTAAATGTATTTATTTTTGTTGTAAATATTTCAATGACAATGGTTAAGATCGAAGCGTCACAGTTATAAAATATTCAAATTTGTCTACAAAAAAACGACTGCAAGCTCATTTGAATTTGAATTTGAAAAAGTTGAATTACAAAGTGAAATCGATCAAAAGAATTTCCGCTTCACATCCATGACTTGTGCGCGAGTCATATAAATCTGATGTAAATTTCGTGCTGTCGTGAACACAAATATTTCATTGTTTTACATTCGATGGAGAAATGAACGTAAATGTCAAAATAAATGAAGCGACATTTCCTGTAGCATATTTTTTTGATGTTCCGATAAGAGATAGAATGGAAGTAGGTAAACAAAGTTGCTATCAGTTATTTGCCAATGACGCAGCGATGTTGTTTTCACTGACTTTAACATTTATGCCTCCACAATGATAAGAACATGCATTTGTTTTGAGCACAACAGCACTGCACTTCAACAACTGCACTAAATACGCATTCAGTCTGATTCTATGTGCTAAAACATTTTATGAGCTTGGAGTTGTATTTTTTTAGACAAATTTGAATATTTTATACCTGTGACGCTTCGATCTTAACCATTGTCATTGAAATATTTACAACAAAGATAAATACATTTAATTAGATGACGTAAACTTGCACCCCACAGCTTTCGCATATTTGTCTGCTTCAAGTCAAGGCAACTTGTGCACGACACATGCAACTGGTGCACTAGTCAAATTTTTATTAATTAGACACATGCCAAAAATTGTTATTACAGTGCTACCAAATTATTTAAAAGCGCTTAAAATGGACACCTACCTCAGTGCAATGCACAAGTCGGGGCGCACTTCTATTCGCATGGATGTATTTTTGACATGTTTTTCCGATGTTTTTTGTGCTTCAAGTCCAAACGACTTTTGCACGTGTCACATTTCCTAAAATATGCATCCATGCAAATAGAAGTGCGCTGCAACATGCGCAGTGCACCGGGATAACTATATCGATTTAAACACACTTTTTCTCATGCTCGAATTAAAAATAACTTGTGCAGAACACATGTGACTTGTGCGCGAGTCATATAAATCTGATGTAAATTTCGTGCTGTCGTGAACACAAATATTTCATTGTTTTACATTCGATGGAGAAATGAAGCAACTTTTGCATGTCATAAACCGATAACTTTACGATCCTACAGTAAATCAAATTCAGGGTTGTAAAAGTATCGCATGTCAATAACAAATTTGGACCCGCGCAGCAATGACCAGAAGCGATATGTACTTGCAGCTAAATATGAAGTTGTCATAAATCATTGCCTTTGGCGGCGCTTTTTGTGAAATCGATCAAAAGAATTTCCGCTGTGGTTTATTACACTGTGCTGTGCTGTGCATTGTGGGAATTTCCTTTATTACACAAGTGCGATTGTAATGGCGGCATTGTCTTTGATATTTTATATAAGTTGCACTCGTAAGAAATTCGGATCATTTGTTTGATCATTCCACTGTCACTTGATCTTTTTCAAAGTGACGAATGCACGCTGGCCATGCGGGTTACCTACAATAAAAATCAGTCATAATTGCGATTGCTCAAATGCTTAATCTCTTGCCTGTGGTGCAGTAAAAGATGATTATCTCTGCATGACATTCCAGAATTTCTCCTCATTATGGAATCAGTCATATTTGCGATTGCTCAAATGCCTTAATCTTTTGCCTGTGGTGCAGTAAAAGATGATTATCTCTGCATGACATTCCAGAATTTCTCCTCATTATGGAATCAGTCATAATTGCGATTGCTACAATGCCTTAATCTCTTGCCTGTGGTGCAGTAAAAGATGATTATCTCTGCATGACATTCCAGTATTTCATTTTATTTGATGGATCATGGACATTATTTTTTTGTAGCCTTAGGCAACCACTTTGAGTTTTTCCTGACATAAAAGGAACGTTCATTTTTTTCAGCTACCATTTGCGATCAAATTGTATATGAATTGATTTGAAATGTAAAAAAAGCAATGTGAATTTTGTATTTACATTGATACATAACTGCTTCATTTACATACGTCAGTGCATGCACTAAAATTCACCCGTATCAAATGTACACCCGTCTCAGTGCACTGCACAAGCCTGAGTGCACTCCTATCTGCATGGATATATTTTTGACAGCTTTTTGCGTGATGTCTACTGCTTCAAGTCAAAGTGACTGGTGCACGACACATGCGACTTGTGCACAAATCAAATTTCCCACAATATACATCCGTGCAAATAGGACTGCACTGCGACATGCGCAATGCACTGACAAAGGTGGTTGCACTAGATTCCCATGCAAATTAATCTTACATTTGTCTCAGTGTACTCGCGATTGCATTTATATGCATTATAGAATATGTACTTATGCGCAATTTTTTTCTACTTAAACAATAGACAAATTATCTTTGAAGGGAATAGTTATGTAGGTCAATGCACATGTTTACACTTACGTTTGCACTAAATTTCACTTTGTATCAAATTTACACCTGTCCCAGTGCACTGCGCATGTTGCAGCGCACTTCTACTTGCATGGATCTATTTATACTATAGGAAATACGAATAGTGCACAAGTCACAGGTGTTGTGCACAAGTCATTTTGACTTGAAACAGACATTTGTGTATATTTTGTTTGCTTTTGAATCTAAATGTAATCTTTTGCCTGTGGTGCAGTAAAAGATGATTATCTCTGCATGACATTCCAGTATTTCATTTTATTTGATGGATCATGGACATTATTTTTTTGTAGCCTTAGGCAACCACTTTGAGTTTTTCCTGACATAAAAGGAACGTTCATTTTTTTCAGCTACCATTTGCGATCAAATTGTATATATTTTTTCGACGCACGACAGCTTCGACAAAAACGATGGGCATCATTTTTTCCGGCGCTATGTGGGCAACCATCTTCTTTTCCCTGTATGCCGGCATTGGTCAGTTCAATTTTTTTATGGTGAATATTTATCTTTATAATTGAGCATACCGTATTTCCTTGAAATACCCCCCGGGGGGTGATTGTTTCATAGTGGTCCCGAGAGGGGGGGGGGTTAAACGAGGGGGGGTATTTCGAGGGGGGGTCATTGTTTCACAAGAAAATTTTTGAAAACCGAGTACGAAATTGTCGTCTGAAACGTACGCAGACGTCGAAAAATGCAACAAAAACCGCAATTTAAAAGGTTCTGTAGACTAATATTAGTATGTAGATGGTATGTACACTGTTCTAACGTGACACCGACAGTGTTTTAACGTGTGTTCTGCAGTACACTGAACACAAACTACAGTTATTGTCATGTACGTTCCCTTTACACTCAATTTGGGGGGGGGTATTTCGAGGGGGGGGGGTGATTGTTTCATAGTGGTCTCAAGAGGGGGGGGTCAAACGAGGGGGGGGGGGGGTATTTCGAGGAAATACGGTAAGCTGTGCCTTCATCGAGTACTTTTGCACAAGAAATTTATTGTTGTCAACCAACTTTGTATTTAGACCTATTCTTTAGTGAACAAGATGTTTTGCACAAGATATTTGAATGAATGTATTCATAATGAGTAATTCTAATTACATTGCGCAGCTCCATTGCTCAAATCGGACGCCCCCGCCCCCGCCCCCGCCCCATCTGTACCACGCAACGTCACCGATGACGCCAGTCGATCCCGCAGGGCGCTGGTCAATGTTACAGACCAAATTTTGGACAATGACGGTCAGTTACACTACATAAAATGCGTAATTTGTTCATTAATTAATTACATTTCCTTCATTAACACTTCATTTTTCCGTATAATTGTGTAACACCTTTAAGACATTTTTAAACATGTAAATATTTACGATGTTTTATACAAAATATGACTAGTGCACAAGTATTATGTGTTGTGCACAAGTTATTTTTACTTGAAGCTGAAAAATATGTAAATTTGTTTTGCTTTTGAATTTAAACGTAAGTAAAATCCAAACTTTTGTCAAAAATGATGAGTTTAGAATGCAATCCTTACGTATCAATTAAAATACAATTTTGCAATGTCTTTTCCGTTTCGAGTCAAAATGACTTGTGCACAACACATTCGACTTGTGCAAGAGTAATATTTTCTATAATATAATGCATGCAAATAGAAGTTAATACACTGTCACATACGCATCAGTCCAGTCTCATTTCGAACTGCAGGTGCACTGCGTGTGCAGCGTTCCCATAACAACAACGACGGGATGGAAGACGCTATGGGTGAACAGAATGACACGAAGCCATGTCGCACTAACCTGTGCAAGCTGTACACCAAGCTGTTCACCACGATTGGCGAAATGGACACCGTCACTATTGAGGATGTTGTGAGTTCGCTTTTTTATAACTTCCAGTCATGTGCGTGCGTGCGTGTGTGCGTGTCTGTGCGTGTGTGTGTCTGTGCGTGTGTGTGTCTGTGCGTGTGTGTGTCTGCGTGTGTGTGCGTATGCGTGTGCGTGTGCGTGTGCGTGTGCGTGTGCGTGTGCGTGTGCGTGTGCGTGTGCGTGTGCGTGTGCGTGTGCGTGTGCGTGTGCGTGTGCGTGTGCGTGTGCGTGTGCGTGTGTGTAATGATTAATTCAATGCTATTTCCCAAAAAGTTCAATCACACTCTGTTCATTCTCCCAGAATCCGTCGTCCAGACACATTGCCGCCACGGATGTACTGCTGGTGGTCCAAGTGACAATCATCGTTTTTGTAATTGTTTCCGCTTTAATTTTTCTAATTAACAAGAAGAAAGCGGCTCATGTTCCAAATATTGTTCAACATGTGTAAATACCTTGTTCCTCGTTATTTTGCCCATTATTTTGACCGTATATTTTTGCGCAGTTGGTGAAAATGACTTATATTGACATTAGCAGAAATCAGAAATTGACATCAGAAAAATTAGCTGGGCATTAGTCACCTCCAACGAGGTGTCCGATCTGAGCGACGGGGACGCTCCCAGCGTGTCAGATCATGTACAGATTGCATGGACGTGTTTCTGTTATTGATCTCCTCGGCTTCAAGTCATGGCGACTTGTGCACGACACACGTGACTTGTGCACTAGTCTAATTGTTGACAAAATGATTTAATTTGATTGATTTGAACAAAAACGTATCATCTCTGCTTCAAGTCATGGCGACTTGTGCACGACACACGTGACTTGTGCACTAGTCTAATTGTTGACAAAATGATTTAATTTGATTGATTTGAACAAAAACGTATCATCTCTGCTTCAAGTCATGGCGACTTGTGCACGACACACGTGACTTGTGCACTAGTCTAATTGTTGACAAAATGATTTAATTTGATTGATTTGAACAAAAACGTATCACCTCTGCTTCAAGTCATGGCGACTTGTGCACGACACACGTGACTTGTGCACAAGTTTAATTGTTGACAAAATGATTTAATTTGATTGATTTGAACGAAAACATATCTCCTCTGCTTCAAGTCAAAGCGATTGATGTTGATTATGGAAAATTGACTTCTGCACTAGTAACATGTGTTGTGCACAAGTCTCTTTGACTTGAAATATGACAAATGTTTTCAAAAAGGTGTAAAACGTTCACCAATGTCCTACTAATTAATTCTCTAATGTTTTTTTTTTATGTCTATTTGAATTAGAAATGTGTCACCTGTACTTCCAATAAACACTTCACACATTCCAGTTGCAACACAAATTTATACTTGCACAATCCGCATTTGATGCAGTCAATAATTCTCTGCACCAAATGTCCCCAATCACTACATCTGCTTATTTCACATTGCTACAATTGACTGCATATATTCATCGATAAATGCATCGAGTGAGTAATTAAAGTGGGTTGGGTGCGCTGGAACACTTATCGATTGCTCTATTTATATATGCAAGTGCATTTTAAGTACAACGTGTGTTCTATTTCCAGTTCACACGCATTAATCTGCTTAATTTACGTAACTTGCTACTTAGTGGTTTACATTTGCAAATTTATTCATTTGCGGCACCTAAGTGTGTTACATTCAACGATTCCTGAACTTGTACTTATGTTTTCATCTATTTATGACCTCTTTTTTGCATTTCTATCAGTAGCCAAATCGAACTTGAGATGCGCGATATGAGTTACTAGTGCACAACACAATGTCTCTTTAATTACACCCGTAAGTTTGCCGATGCGCAACACACTTCACTTGCGGATCAGGCCAAATCTGCTTAAATACATTCCACAATTAATCTCTCCGCAACACACTTCACTGGCGGACCGGAAAATTTCATTTAATTACAGTTCCGGTACTCCGGTCCGGTAGTCACGTGGATTTGTGCACAAGTGCATTTTGCTTTGTATACGAAACAAAAAAGCTGTCTCCGCAAATGCAGTTACTTGTGCACAAGTGATATTCTTATTCCACTTGTGCACAAGTTGAAATAGCCCGGTGTCATAACTATTGACACAGATGACCTGGGAATGTGATTTTTTGCATGCGGTATCAGGAAATGTTTTCAAATGCGCATGGCAAATTGAAGAGCGATCGCACAACATTTAAAAAAATTATATATTATGAGACAATATAGTGTCATGCGCTAGTAAGTCATCTTCCATAAATTTTTGTTATTTGGAATTCTAAGCGGATCCATAATCAGTGAGTCGTGCTGTATAAGGAACACACCATTTAACATCGATATAACACGTTTGAAATCTGCGCGACACACCGACTCCTGCAGTAGAACATGTATTAGACCGGATGACAAACCGCAGCCTTTGTCATTTACGTTCTCTATACACTAAATTTGGGGGGGGGGGTATTTCGAGGGGGGGGTTTATAAGTTCATAGTGTCCATTTTGAGGGGGGGGATTTCGAGGGGGGGGGGGGGTATTTCGAGGGGGGGGGTATTTCGAGGAAATACGGTATGCATATTTTTATATGCATAAGATCCACATGCATATAAAAATAGCACTTCTTACGTGCATTACTCGCAAATTGAATTTGGGGCCTGAGAGTGGGGTGTTACAGAAACAGAGTACAGAAAATCTATTTCAGAAATTTCAATACAGGACAGAAAAATCACTACACTGCTAAATATGTTGTGTAGGTATTTATGATCGGAAGTGATTGCAGTGAATATCGGAAGTGATCGGATAGAATATTAGAGATATTTAGATACCTTTGTGGGGGGAAATGCTTTTAAAAATAACGGCACCACAATCCTATCAAAATGGCTGCGGAAATGAACAAAGTAAAGACGAGTAGGAAGGGCGACAGCGAAATTGATCCGGGGATAAGTGCGGCAGGTGCCAGTCCCAAACCACGTAAAAGACCCGGTAAAGTGTAAAAGACGGGGTAGGCCTATTACGCACAAATGCCCATTATGCACATTTTCCCGTTTTTTCACTTGACACTTTTTCAAGTGATTTTCAGATATGAGTGAAGTGAAAAAAAGTTCCACAATGACATTAGTGAACTTTTTTCACTTCACTCATATCTTCAAATCACTTGAAAAAGTGTACAGTGAAAAAACGGTCAAAAATAGCCAGTTTTCACCGTTTTTTTCACTTGACAATTTGTGTGATTTTCAGCTATGAGTGAAGTGAAAAAAGTTAACTAATGTCATTGCGCAACTTTTTTTCACTTCACTCATATCTGAAAATCACTTGAAAAAGTGTCAAGTGAAAAACGGGAAAATGTGCGTAATGGGTGTTTGTGCGTACTAGTTAACAATGGCAAAATTTTTTTCGAAATTTCGAAAACATTTTCGAATTTTCGAATCTTTTCGGAATTTTCGAATTTTTATTTCGCCCCTAGAAAAAACACTTAAAAATCGATTTATTTTTCAAAAAATTCGAAAATTCAAAAATTCAAAAATAGTTTTCGAATTTTTCAGGGAATTCAGGGCAACAAAACGCACTCTTAAGTTCAATGTGGTAAAAAAATCGACAATTGATACGCGGCGCGTATGGAAAAACGACACATCCGTTTTTATACTGTATTTCCTCGAAATATCCCCCCTCGAAATACCCCCTCAAAATTTACACTATTAATTTATAAACCCCTCTCGAAATACCAACCCCCCAATTTGGTGTATAGAGAACGTAATGCGGTTTTTGATCCGGGAAACACAGAACACACGTTAAAAACAATGATTGTGTTGTGTTAGAACGGGGTTACTACCATCTACGTACTTATATAAGTCTATAGATTATAGAGTCTTATAAATGGCAGTTTTTATTGCATTTTTTTGACATCTGTGTTACTTACAAACAACAACTTAGTACTGGGATTTCCAAACAATTTCTGGCAAAATAATAACCCCACCTCGAAACGCCCAGCCTCGTTTACCCCCCCCCCAGTTTCCACTCTGAAAAAATAAACCCGAGGGGGGGGGGGTACAATTCAAGGAAATACAGTTTTTGATGGCAATTTTTTTATGCCGATATTTTATTTGATGCCAATTTTGTTTTTATTGCCTACGCTGTGTTGGTGAATGAAATGTGTCAATGTGTGCATTTAGGCGGAATTAGAGCTCAGCGTCGATTCGACGTGAAATGATGACATGAAATGTTGTCGTGAAATTAATTACACGAGTGTGGATCATGCTACGGGTCTACAATTTCTAAGGATAATATATGAATCAATACCTTAATCGTGTCCAATACTGAGTGTTATCAGCCACAACTAGAGCAAATTGAAAAATTCAATTTTTATCATTCCACGTCATCATCATTTCACGTCACAGTGTCAGGGAACAACTTGACATTTCACGTCAGACATTTGCAAGCAGCAGTCTGACGTGAAATGTCAAGTTGTTCCCTGACACTGTGACGTGAAATGATGATGACGTGGAATGATAAAAATTGAATTTTTCAATTCGCTCTAGTTGTGGCTGATAACACTCAGTATTGGACACGATTAAGGTATTGATTCATATATTATCCTTAGAAAATTGTAGACCCGTAGCATGATCCACACTCGTGTAATTTATTTCACGACATCATTTCACGTCGAATCGACGCTGAGCTCTAATTCCCGCTTTAGAAGAGAAATATGTACCGTATTACCTCCAAATACCCCTTGATTCAATCCCCCTTCGAAATACCCCCTGTGGTCTGAGCGAGCTGTGGAAAAAATATTCGATGGGTGGTTGTATTACTTCCCCAGTAAATTTTCGAGGCAGAGGGTAGTAAAGATGGGCTTTTACATACAAAAAATTGGTAATAAAAGTGGCAAAACAGCATATAAATATTTAGATGTATCAACGTAGATGGCTGCACAAACTAGGTAGTCTTATGTGTGGCTGTGATGCATATTGGCATCGATTAATACATAATCTATTTTACGTTGTGTACATAACGTACCTTATTCCATATGGAGGTATTTCGAAGGGGGTAATTTTTACTCAGCTCGAAAACACAAGGGGGTATTTCGAGGGGGCTAATTCTAGGTTGTATTTCATGGACAGGGTTGGTTTTATAAAAATCATTTGTATACAAATTGTATAAAAATGTATTTTATTTTTATTTTATTCTTGTTTCATTTTATTTTATTTTATTTCAAAATGGTAATAAAATAATAAAATGAACTATTTTACAAAAATTGTACAAAAATTTTACAGAAATTTTTACAAAAAATCAAAATCTTGCATGCAAGGCCAGAAAAATGTTATAATAAGACCTAAACATGAAAAACATGTGACAAATTTTTCCATTACTATGCAAAAGTTGCATGCAGTAGGTATTGTTGGCTAGTTGCAAGTGCTAAGTTACAATTATTGATAATGATGGTTTGCATTTTCAATAGGACTACTGGAGTGTGCTGGGCGCATTTGTAAAATGTAAGTAAAGAGTCAATTGACATCCCAAATGTCAAGCAAAGTGTCAATTGCCATTGCAAAGGTAAACTAAGAGTCAATTGACATCTAAAATGTCAAACAGAGTGTCAATTGTCATGACAAATGTCATGCAAAATGTAAATTGTGTATCCGAATATTATGTTTTGGTATCAGAATCTTATGTTTTTGTATGCAAATGTTCACATAAGATTTGGATACAACAACAACAAGATTTGGATACAAAATGTACGATTTGGATACAATTTGCTTGACAGTTTCCACTTTTTCATGACAGTTGACACTTTACTTAGCATTTGTCATGACAATGGACACTTTGCATGGCATTTCATATAACATTTGACACTTTATAGGGCTTGGGACTGCCGCAGCTCCATGAATAAACAGGTTGAACCCCAAGCAACAAGATAAAGTTTTTGTAAAAAATGTGAATTTTCTTACAATTTTTACAAAAATATGAATTTGTATACAATTTTACAAATTTTACAAAAATTTGAATTTTTATACAATTTTTATTTTTATTTTGAAATTTCCTATTTTATTTTATTTTATTCTTAAATTTTCCATTTTATTTTTATTTTATTTTAATTTTTTTCTGGGATTTTGCCAACACTGTTCATGGAAATACGTTACATTGACTGCTGTGTGTAATGATCTACCGTAAATCCTCAAATAAGTCCCCGGGGGAGTTATTTTTTTGTCAGAATATTTTGAGGGGGGAGTTAATCGAGGGGGGAGTTATTCGAGGGGGGGGTTGTTTTTTCGTCAGAATATAAAGTGCATAAGTATGTACATGGCCGCTTTTGGTAAAACATTATTTTGTGTTTACGTTGCATACGCTGCATTGCCTTTGCATTCGATGAACCAGACCCTGGCTTGTTTGGTCTGTCTGGCTTCATCAAAATGTTTTTTTAATGCGGCACAACTTATTTGTATCGATCATAGGGGGAGTTATTCGAAGGTGGAGTTATTTTTCCTCACGCTCGCAAGAGGGGGGAGTTATTCAAGTGGGGGAGTTTTTCGAGGGGGAGGACTTATTCGAGCATTTACGGTACAATAAAATGTCCAGGGCTGTATCCAGGGGGGTGGGGGAGGCTGCAGCCCCCCCCCCCCCGGGGCGAGACCTAAAAAGTCCCGGAAAATGCAATCTTTCTATACATTTTTCAATGTTTCTTAAAAATTTGGCACGCAAGCGCGCAATTTCTTCCCCATACATTGTATTTTTATCGGATCGGTCCCCGTAAACAAATATCCTGGAAAATGAACACATGTTTGCGACTTTCGCTGCATATGTGTGCATATTTACATCTATATAAAGCGGTTCCTGGCACTGGCGCCAACGCTAATAGTGCCATGGCGTGGCGCCTTGGTATTACGCTAGCGCCAAAACACCTTTTTGTCCCTATACAGGGAAAAAAAGTAGGGGGGGGGGCTGAGCCCCCCCCCCCCCCGCTCGCCGGCCCCCGTAAACAAGCAGCCCCCCCGCTCAAAAATCTTGGATACGTCCCTGAAAATGTCCTATTTGGTCACATTTATTCGCGGAATTTCCAGAATTCCATTTCTGGCGCCATCCAAAACAATGGCGCCGGACGCCAAATTGGCGCCAGCGAAAATGGCGCCAAGAGCCAAGGGCGCCATGGCGCCATTTGAAATAATGGCGCCAGGCGCCAGATGGCGCCACAGAAAAGGGTGCCAAGCGCCAATGGCGCCATGGCGCTGGCGCCCTTTGGCGCCATTAAAGCTGTGCCTTTCAGTCTACCGTATTTCCTCGAAATACCCCCCCCCCTCGAAATACCCCCCCCTCAAAATAGGCACCATGGATTTGTGGTCCGGGTATTGCATAACAGACGTTCAAAACACTTACTCTGTTACGTTATAACATCGTTTATACCATCTACATCCTTATATAAGGCTGTAAAAACTTCATAATGGTGGTTATTGTTGCATTTTTCACGTTTTTCTCTAAAAATTCTCACTCTGAATCAATAAACCCCCGGGGGGTATTTCGAGGAAATACGGTATATGTGTGTAATTATGATGTGTGTCAACATGCTCTCTATTTAAAATTTTGTTTCATAGCAAGGCATTTGATTAATTAAAGGACATGTGTCAGGTTTAGTATGCCAATTAAGCCTTTCAATTGAATTCCCATGATCTCCACTTTCCTTCCATTTTAAACACCTAGCTTTGTTCCTTTTCATTGGATTCTGTGACTAACGATGGCAAACCATCTCGGAAAAAGTATTTCAATTTTTTTAGTTTTTTTCCCAAAACAACTTTTTGAATTTTTATTTTCCAAGAATATTTTTCCAATTTTCTAATTAAGTTTTTGAATTTTTGCGACTTTTTGAATACTTTTCAAATTTTTGAATATTAGTAATTACTTTTAGAATTTTGCATTAAACCATTGTGTTTTCAAATTTCTTTTCTGATTTTCGAAGACATATTTATGTTTTACAGCTTTCCAAACTGTTACTGCAACATTTGCGCACTTATTACTGTTCTGCTGCAAAAAATAGACCCATGTGAAATTGTTTTTAGAATCTTCTTTCTGCATTTTGTGTGCATTTTGAACCAAAAATAATCAGAAAAACTCAAAAACGTTTTTGTTTTTCTAGAAAAAGTCGATTTTGAAGTGTTTTGAGGGGTGAAATGAAATTTCTAAAACTCCAAAAATAATTGAAAATGCTAACCCGTTTTAAAGATTTTTTTTGCCATCGTTACCTGCGAGTGCGACTAGTGCAGCAATTAGGTACAGCGACTAGTATCTAGTAAAATATCTAATAATATGCTCCCTTTGTATGATAAACCATGTCATAGTAAATAATATGGTTTAAAGCCCTTATTACAGCTCGACGAAAAACATTTTTCAGCGCGTAAAATTGATTACAACAGAATGGATAAAGAAAGATACACTGCTGTATCTATAGAGATACACTGCTGTATACTGGGCGGACATGATACTCTGCCCTCGCACTAGGGTGTCAAATTTCCGTTTCCGTTTTCCGTTTCCGCCTTTCCGCAGGAAAATTTTTTACCTTTCCGTTTTCCGTTTTCCGGCAGCCGAAAAATTTTTACCTTTCCGTTTTCCGTTTTCCGGCAGCCGAAAAATTTTTACCTTTCCGTTTTCCGTTTTCCGGCAGCTGAAATTTTTTTACCTTTCCGTTTCCGTTTTTCCGGCCCATTTTTCCGTTTTCCGGCTGAAAAATTTTTACCTTTCCGTTTCCGTTTTACCAGGCCATTTTTCCATTTTCTGGCTCAATTTTCAGTTTTCTGGCATTTTTCCATTGTTTTTCCAATCTGTATTTATCTTCAATTGGCTCATCCCATTGTGTTGTTTTTGTCTCTTGGAGCAGCATTGACAACTGGGATTTCAGGGTCAGTGAAACAGGTGCTGTGAACCCAATTGGGTCATATGCTGACACAAATAATTTATTCAAGTTTTGTCTGGTTGGTGTTGTGATGCTGTCAACTTGCAATTTTGGTGTTGATATTGCCAGCATGTCTGTTCGGTGATTTTATTTCATGCCCATTACTGTGACAAGATTATTCACCTTTGGACTCCTGTCATTTTCTGCTATTTCATTCATGACTGATCTGGAGTTTGACAGCCATTCCCTCATGTTCATAGAACATTGGTTAAATAAAGCTTTGACTTTGTAATATAGTTCTAAAGCTTCAACTTCATTCGTGACACTCATGATGAAGTTATCGACATAAATGTTGTTTATTATCATCGCCAACTGGTTTTGTTCCCCTTCATTTTCTTCATATTCATTCATGTTGTTTATTGTCACATTTAAATGGTATTTTATGACTGCTCCCAAAATTGCACCCAAAAAGACAAGTCCAAACAGTATGCTTTTAAAATGAAGTACTATTAAGTAATTTTCAGTTACTGGTTTTGAGGCATCTTTCAGCCAGAAAAATTGTGTGTAGTCTCTAGCTTGGTCATGCAATCCTATTTGCAAAAATGCCTTTTCAATATTGGCAATTAATGCTAGATTGCCTGCCCTGAACCTCAGGAGTAGGCCCAGTGCTAATGGTGTAATTGGTCCTCTAAAGAGGCACTCATTGAAACTGGGCTTACCTGCCGACCCATCATACACAATTCTGCATGATGTTGATTTGCCCGGCGTGATTACTGGCTGGTGTGGCAGGTAATGAATCCCCTTGTTGTCTGTTTTGTTGTCACAGATCTCAATTATTCCCTTTTCTAGTTGGTTGTCCAAAACTTTCTGGTATTGTTCAAATAAGTTTGGATCTTTGTTGAATCTTCTTATCAGTGATTTTAACCACACCAATTTTAACCACACCAAGGATTTTAACCACACCACTGATACTCTCTTTATACTGCCAGTCAATATAGTATCGTTTCTTGTTGTCGTTGAATTTTATGCTATTTAGTATCATCTCCTCTGCAATGTTGTCATCAATTGCATAGGGGTCATCAGTGATTCCCACTGCTTCTAGACTGTGAAATTGTCATAGTGTTTCCTTTCCTATGGCCACTATGGCTACTTTTTGATGATTTTTTGTTGGTTCAGTTAAGCTTGAACTACAAGTGAAGTTACAGGCATGATCCATAGTTGCGGAATGTACAGCTACCACAATCAAAGCCAAACAGGCAAACCTGCATGCAGGTGTTCCTTCTGCAAATTTGTCTATTACCGTGCTAATTTCACTTTATTTTTTTCCGTTTCCGTGAAAATTTTGCTTTCCGTTTTCCGTTTTCTGGCATTTCATTTTTCCGTTTTCCGTTTTCCGGCTGACAATTTTTTTTTACCTTTCCGTTTTCCGCTGAGTGAAATTTTTTTACCTTTCCGTTTTCCGTTTTCCGGCAGAAATTTTTTTTTTACCTTTCCGTTTTCCGTTTTCCGTAAAGTGAAAAAATTTTACCTTTCCGTTTTCCGTTTTCCGTAAAAAAATTTTTTGACACCCTACCTCGCACTGATTTATGTCTCACGTTGGAAGCGTGCCAATGATGATAAAGCATGCGATTTTTGTATAAAATATGAAAATAATCATTGCTGTGAATAAGTTAACACTTAGCATTGTAACAACGATTACTTGTGCAACTTTTTATGAAAATCGCATGCAGAACAAAATCGTTGGCACGCTTACAGCGGGAACCACGCGTGCAGGGTGTAAAGTAACTGGAGTATACACACTTTTAAAGCTGGTTTACGATATCCTTTAGGAGATGATTTAAGGTAAAAATTCGCATAAACAACATTGCCCCAAAAATAAACCATGGAGGAGATTTGATGGGGGTCAACACAAAAGCTGTCCCACAAGGCAAATTTGGTTCCTGGAATGACATCATCGATGACATCATTACAGTGACCCCCATTGAAACTCCACCATGGTTCATTTTTGGAGCAATGTTGTTTACACAAATTTTTACCTTTAATCATCTCCTAGAGCACATTGTAAACCAGCTTTAACAGTGTGTATTTAAGATTTGACTTAAATCAAAATTAAATCTGGAACTTGTGTATGGGTGTCAAATACACTTTTGTACCAGATCAAATTTTTTTAAATTTGCTTTTTTTATACACACTTTTTACAGTGGTATACATTGTCCTCTAAGGGACATTCTAATGTAATTTTTATTTTTGCTGACCAGTGCCAAACCTGGACAGCGAATTCTCAAAAATATCATTTTTAATTTCCAGCAGTCCACTCTCAAGGGGATCGCGAGGGGGCTCAACCTTCCGCGAAAAGTAGTGGGGGGTTTCGTGTACACCCCCTCAAAATTTTGATGAATTCCCCCCAACAGTTTCAGTTTGGCAGCCCATTTACCCAAGGGGACACACCCTCAGGCCACCCTTGCTGCTGAAAATATTTTTTGTTGTTTTTTTTCTGGCAAATATAAATGGAAAATCCATACAAATTTTTGTTCAGGCCAAAATTTGATTTATTTATAAAATTGGTAGGGACTAGGGGGTGGTTTAGGCCACTGATTTTTCTTGACATATATGATGGTAACTTCCTGCTACTTTTCCACCCATTCACAATGACAAATATGTACAAAGCATCGTGCAATACTTCACAAAGACAGTGCCGGCAGAAATTGGTGCTACTCTGCTGTCCTACATTCCAATGGGGCACATTTTCATGCTAATAAAGTGTGTGGCTACTGGCAAAAGAGGGCATGTTGGAAGTGATGAAATATATATCTGGGATAGATTGGTTTATCTGCTCAGTAGTAATCACTCCATAACCATCATGAAAGGCAAACTAATCACGATTTTCAAGTTTCAAACCAGAACAATTACAGAAAGTGGCCCTATGCAACTAGTTATTAACTACCTTGGCTGTGAAACACATGATGTCTTCTCACTATCTATTCCCTTTGGTGAAAACATACCAAAACATATTTCTCATATGATTAGATGGTGCATACACATTAAACGAGTATGCTTCATCATAAGGATTGAGATGCAGCATGAATGTGCCAAATATTTACAAAAATTATGGCCACATGTTGCAAGAAAAGAAAACATGTGTGAACTTGCAATATTTGTGGTTAGTACAGATACAAATGCTTCTTTTATACATGTCTTCAATTGTTTAAGTCAAGCTCATATTAACTTGCAGCCATTACAACTAGTCCTTTCCTTTATATGTAAAAATGATCTTTTGGTGAGACCTCTACTACAAGCTTGCATGTATTCAAATCAGCTAGCAGAAATCATGACTAAGTGTAAAATATGTACCATTGCTGTGAATATAACAAAATCCATTCGATACTACAATCTGTCTGAATCACCACATCCAACTTGGATAAATATGATTACACAACTACAAGACAGTTTGCCAGCTCAATATGTACATCGCTTTGATTATGAATTTAAATATGATGCTATACTAGGCAGTGACAATCTTATGCAAGAAAAATTTCACTTTGGCAACAAGTTAGATGGCTTACACTCTTCTACTAGATGCACTATGTAAATAGTGATGGAAAAGCGCCATGGCGCTGGCGCCTGGTGCTAGCGCCAAAGCAAAAAGCGCCATGGCGCTTTTGGCGCTTGGCGCCTTTTTGCTGTGGCGCCATTGGCGCTTGGCGCTGGGGTTTGGAAAAGCGCCATGGCGCTTTTGGCGCTTGGCGCTTTGACGCCGTGGCGCCATTGGTGCTTGGCGCTGGTGTTTTAAAAAGCGCCAAAAAAGCGCCAAGAAGTACTCAAAATTCATCATTATTTTATGCAGAAAGACCTGTTAAGTATTTATATGTGCTACTGTCAGTGTATTCCCAGATCAACATACCCTATTCTTGATTACTTTTTAAACAATTTCCTTGTGAGTGCATGGGTATTCAACATTTGTCCCATCTAATCCGAATTATGTAAGGCTTTATGTGACTATTCATCGGACTGGTAACACTCTTCACATAGGTTTTAGCTCAATCACTATACTAAGCTCGTTCCTTGCAGTTTTGTTTGAGCCTCGTTTGAAATGTCAAAAGTTGAATCAAAATTTTTTATTTTTTATTTTGATTGACATTTTACATCACATTTACCTCTTGACATTTGACACTTGATTTTACAGGGTGTGGAATCACTTTCTGATGCCATTCCAACCATGGCAATCCAAAATTTGAAACCTCAAAATCCTGTGTTCAAAAGTGACTAGCAAAACTTAAAACTGCAATATCATAGTAGAAAAATCGAAAGTATTCCAAAAAAAATGAAAACTTCATTTGAAAATTTGAAAATTATTTTTGGGAAAAAACAACTAAATTCCAAAAGTAATTTTAAAAAACACCTAAAATTTTTTTAGCACTTTTTACAGATGGTGTGCTATACTTAGCTTAGCCCAAACACCCAGCTGCAAAATATCAAGACAACAAGAACAAAAGTGACTGCAGTTGACATGTATCTTGCGCCAAAAACAAATTAATAGCAGTGCATCAGCATGGCCGCATATATGAGAAGCAAAAAATTTTTGGCGCTGGCGCTATTGGCGCTTGGCGCCGATATCCTCTGGCGCCATTGGCGCTTGGCGCCGTGGTCTAGAAAAGCGCCATGGCGCTTTTGGCGCTTGGCGCCATTTTCCTCTGGCGCTATTGGCGCTTGGCGCTGGGGTTCGGAAAAGCGCCATGGCGCTTTTGGCGCTTGGCGCCAAAGTCCTGGCGCTTTTTCCATCACTATATGTAAATACAGTTGAACAATAATATGATCCCGACTATAGTCAACTTTTATTGTTATTCATTTGGAATGTTGGATTGGTATATTCAATTAACTTTATCCACTCTTTATATACTCTCTCTTGTGGCGACATAAAGATGTACAAAAACACATGGTGTAGATTACATAAAGCTTATTACCACTTCCATATTATAAAACAAAGGTAATGATTTTACAATGTCATACTATTTTTATTGCTCTTGTCCCCAAAATTTTTCCCAAAACAAAGGGTAATATATACAAGTAAATGTATACCATTAAAATTTATTGTCATCTGTTGAATCTATGGCAGACACAAAGTATCATATTAAAACCATAATAAACCAGATGTTTCTTCACATTGGCACCACATGTGGTTGTAATTGCCTTTGTCCACATCTACACAAAGATCACTTCTATGTGCACAATGCATTTTAAAACCTACTTCAAAACATTTGCCGGCTATTTTTATTTGCCTCAGCTCAATAAACTTAAGTACACATTCAACTCAATCTCACATTGCAAAATTTGCATTTTCATTTATATTAATGCCCAAAATCCAACTGGCATATATCCAATTACTATATAAGACTTTTGGCACATCTATATGCATATATGACAATCTTATAGCATACTTGGGTATGTGCCAAAACATCTTAGACAATATTTGGACATGTGCCATATTGGAAAAGTGCCAATGAATATGCATAGCCAAGTGCCATGTACTTTGGCATAGGGCCAATGTTGGAATGGTGCCCATATGCCAACATTGGACATGTGTCAAAGTACATGACGTAAACGTTGGCTCTTGCCCAAACATTATTGGACCTGTGCCAATAACATTGGATGTGTGCCAACACTGAACAAGTGCCAATAACGTTGGACGAGTGCCAATGCTGGACAGGTGCCAATATATTATTGGACAAGTGCCAACAACATTGGACATGTGCCAACAAGCTATAACAAAGGTGCCAATGACGTCATTGGGACATAAGTCTCCAATACAGACAGTTGCCGGAAAAAACAAATGACGTCATTGGCACCCACCGT
Organism: Sphaerolaimus hirsutus; assembly: GCA_964036195.1. Lineage (NCBI taxonomy): Eukaryota > Metazoa > Nematoda > Chromadorea > Monhysterida > Sphaerolaimidae > Sphaerolaimus > Sphaerolaimus hirsutus. The sequence continues at coordinate 2,956,996 of OZ038460.1, read as the reverse complement.
GCCAAGGAATGAGTGGTTCATAACCCAACGGTGTGGTAGGTTAAAGCACTCTATTATTCTGCTCATCCCCAAAATGTTAGATTTAGACCCCTCCCACAGCTCAGAAATTAGCAGGTGCCGGACCTGCTGTGGGACACCAAAAAAGCCAAAAAAAATTTGCAATTTAGCGCGACCCACCCTGAGAGGGGTCGCCGCGACCCCCCAAATTCATGCAAAGTAGAGGGTGGCTGCGCCAATATCTCCCCCAAGTTTCAGGCTCTGGGGCGCCCTAGAACTGGGGATAGGATATAAGAAGTAAAATCAAAAAATGGCTACCGGACGTGACCGGGAAGG
>OZ038460.1:2936089-2956463 GCA_964036195.1 Sphaerolaimus hirsutus | reverse complement strand
CCACCCTAAATGACGTATGGCATGCATATTCAATCGTGCGGCAAATTACGCAGGGGGCGGAGCCGAAGGTGGAATCACACATGCAAAGGCATCGAACCTTGGCAAAATCGGTATTGGCGCTGGGATGGTGGGATTTTGACACCTGGCGCACCTGGCTACAAGTATGGATTTACCTGATATGTGCACTAGTCACCATGCAGTATTTACTAGCCGCGCTCATGGCCGCAGCGCCGGAAATGGCCGTGACTTTGGTGAACCGGGCAAAGGAAAAAATCAAAAAACGACCAAAGACAGAAGAAAAATCCAATATCATCGTCGAACTGGCTGAGGACCGCCCTAGCGAACAGGTAAAGGTAAGAACGGTAATTAACCCGTGCGTGGGAATGCCAAGTGGCATGCCCGCACTCACGGGCGCGCGTCGTTTTCCCGCTATACAATACAGTATCAACAGAAAATGCGATCTGGAAGAAGAATCGGTATGCATGATCACTTTCTCGACGGAAGAAAGAGATAACATACATCAAGTAGCCAATCGACGTGAAGAAATCGTGCATGTGTATTACAGCCCATCCATTACCATAACCATCGATGGGAGAGAATATCGGAGATGTCTACTGGACACAGGCGCCATGCGTTCATTATGCAACAGAGACGTGCTGATGCGACACAAGGAAAAGGCTACTAAGCATGATGAAGTTTCACCTATTGGAGCCCTCAGGTGTGCAGCAGACTCGAAACTTTTGGTATTGGGACAGATGGAAATACCGGTAACAATGGGAAACCACACCTTCGGGATTGTGTTTCAGGCGGTGAACGGATTAGCTGGTGAAATTTTAATTGGCGCAGACGTCTTGCGGCACATGGTAGTAGACCTACCTGCAAGGGAACTACGAATCCCTACGGCTAACGCGATAATTCCCTTTGATAACCCAGACCCGGAAGTGCAGCAGCGCAGAATTTACGCTATTGTGAACGAAAAAATAGAAATTCTGGCTAGACATGAAGCGCTAGTGACGGCAAAATTATCTGCCCCCATGGATGAAAAGTTATTTACGGTCATGGGATTGGATACGGTAGGCGAACGCTGTGGCGTTATGGCTGCTTCAGCGGCCTATGAAACTAGTGCCCCTGTGTTTCAGGTGAGATGTGCAAATGTACGAAATCAGCCCGTAGTGCTACAGGTAGGACAGCGCATTGCGGTGGTCGAACCAGTGGATTGCGTGCTGAAAGTGAAACCTGGAGACCCCCCCGCTGAATGGGTGAAGCAGTGTTATGACAGAGATGTGTGTCGACAAGTTCAAGCGACTGAACCTCCCCCCAAAGTAGCCGAAGACAAATTAGGACCCCCACTGCAAGTTGCATGCCCAGATGGACACGTGATGGAATTCACCGTGCCAGAAACTTTGACGGACGAACGCAGAGAGGAACTGAAAAAGGTGATTTTGCAGTACAAAGAAGCTTTTGCCCGACATAAGTATGACATCGGATACAGCGAATTAGTGGACTACCGGCTGCAATTAGTGGACAAAAAACCAATTGCATGCAGAATGTACCGGTTGAGTCTGGATGATCAGCAATACTTAGAAAATCATTTGAGATGCCTCATCGAGCACGACATCGTGGAACCCAGTACGAGCCCGTATTGTGCCCCCACGCTGGTGGTATCCAAACCGGATGGAGCAAAGCGGATGGTAATTGATTACAGACGCCTGAACGCTGTTTTGCACGCTCCCCAATTCCCATTACCCCGCTTAGATGAAACAGTCGAATCTTTATGTAGCTGCAAGTATTTTTAGCAGTGCCGACATAAATCAAGCTTTCTATAACATTGCTTTGCATCCAGATGATCGACACATTACGTCATTTAGAAATATTTTTGGACAATTTCAACTGAAACGTTTACCAATGGGATTAAAATGCTCACCTAGTTTAGCGCAGCGCTGTTTTGAATTAGCTATGGCCGGCTTAATACATCGAAATGTGTTATTATACATCGACGATTTGCTGATTTATAGTGCAACCTGGGAAACACATTTATACGACATAGGGCAGGTGTTGGAAAGATTAATTAGAAATAATTTCAAAATTAGTCCAATAAAGTGTTTTTTCGCACGCGTCACAGCTGTACGTTTTCTAGGATTTATGATTGGCCGTGACGGCGTGTGCGTACCGGATGACAAACGCCACATAATTCAGGACTGGCCGGTACCCACTACCGTAAAAGAGGTTAAGGGTTTTCTGGGAGCTATAGGGTTTTTTAGACACATGATTCACAGATGCGCAGAGTTAGCCGTACCTTTGTCAAATCTCACGCGTACGGGACCAAGAGAAAATTACAATAGCGACACCCCGGTGGATTTGACAGCAAAACCCAAAGCACTGGAAGCTTTTCATAAGCTCAAGGAAGCATTGTTAGGAAGCCCATGTTTGCAATTTCCCGATCCTAAACGTATGTTTATAATTATCACGGACGCCTCTAAAATTGCTGTTGCAGGAGTGCTAGCACAACGAGCAGAGGACGAAAAAATACTACATGCATGTGCCTTTTACAGCCGGAAGCTAGGTGCAACCCAAAGCAAATGGCCAGCGATTTCACTGGAAGCATGTGCAATCTACGAAAGTATATGTAATTGGCATTGTTATCTGGCGGGACAGCCCTTTGAAGTCTGGACTGACGCCAAGAGTATTTCGTGGGTAAAGAATCCTAATTTAGAGACTACCCCGCACACCATGCTACACAAGTTCGCTTTAGCAATTACGCCGTACCAAATCACGTTCAAGCACTTGAGGGGAAAAAGCAACGAATTAGCAGATGCATTCTCTAGAAGACAAGACGCGCCAGTGGTATTTGACGAGAAAAAGGACCTGGATGAGGCTTTTGAGCAGTTTGCACAAGTTACGTGCCGTGAAGTCGCTATCCCGCACGATAAGCAGATTACGGTAGCTGCGGCGAGCAGGGCAGCGTACCAGCCAATCAGCGAACGAAGCGGCGTAAACGAGGAGGCGGAGTTACTGCGACCAATCAGCGACCGGACGCGCGGGCGAAAAGAGGCGGAGTCACCCGGACTGCGAGAGCGGCAGCGGAACGCGGAAGCGCCTGGAACTGGAACAATGGCTGGTGGTTCAGGAACCGGAAATGAAGTTGTTCCGGGTTTAACGAGTGTAACCAAGCGCAGTACAATCATGGCGCTACCCCCCATGACTTCGGTTGATAAGTTGAAGCGACTACAAGCAGAAGAACCGTACATAGCCACAACTATAGAAGTGTGTCGTGCAGATAATTTTTACAGCGCCGCGCCGTATTTTATTGATCAATACGGTTTATTACGTCGCCAAGCGGGAACGTCCCAGATACCAGGTATACAGCTATACGACCCAGTGTGTATCCCGTCGGAATTAGTTCCATTCGTGTTAGAATTAGCTCACAATCACCCCACGGCGGGCCATTTAGGAATAATAAAAACCTTTGAAAGGTTACAGGAATTCGCGTGGTTTCCAGGAATGCGGCCAGAAAGTGCGCGCTGGGTTGCTACTTGCCCTTCGTGCAATGCCAAGAAAGGTCTCAGAGCGGCAATGCGAACTCAAATGGTGTGCCGCCAGGTAGCCAAAAGGCCAGGTGATGTGATAGCAGTAGACGCAATAGGACCTTTACTAACCACGAAACGCAGAAACCGACATGTGTTAGTATTTGTTGATCAGTGCACACGTTTTGGAATTGCTGTGCCCGTTCCCGACATAAAACAAGACACAGTATCATTTGCATTTTTGTTGCACATTTTGCCTATATTTAGTGTGCCGGCCATTATCCTCAGTGATAACGCCCCTAGCTTTACTGAGGGCACTTTTGCCAAGCTTTTACAATATTTGAACGCGACTCAACACACGTCTTTTGCGTACACCCCCAAGAGTAATGGAATGGTGGAACGTAGGAATGGTGTTCTGATGGAAATAGTATCCCACTATGTAAATCGTACACATGACGATTGGGACATACATTTAGTTACATTTAGGGACATACATTACGTCGAAACACCCTTCTTTGCAAACCACCCCCTATGCGTTGCTATTTGGCAAGCCTGCTGCGTCCATGTGGGAGCGTATGATCGAGCCTCCCCCTGACACCGAGGCATTGCCCTCATTGCCGCATAAGCGCGCTCTTATAAATGAATTAGGCGCGCGTCTGACCACAGCACGCGAAGCAGCGCACACCGCTTTAGCAAAGGCGCAGCAAAAGGAGCAATTTTACGCCAATCGCCATGCGCGCCGATTGAATGTGCAACGCGGGCAAGCGGTACGCGTATACACGCCGCGTATTACTCAGTTGACGGGCCCTAGTAAGAAATTCGCGCCTCGCTTTATCGGCCCGTATGAGTGCATTGATTATGCCCACCCATTAGTGACTTTGTTCAACAATATTAATAAGAAAATATATGTAGTTCATGCAGATCGTTGCAAAGCAACCAGTGAATATTTAATTCCCCCTTCTTACAGTGAATTATACGGCGACGACTAAAATTGATTAATTAGCTGATTAATTAGCCGTTACGACCATCGCCGTCGCTTCGAGCAACACGGAACCAGGTATAACAGGTATGATGTGTGTGTGAAAGTGTGCGTGTGTTTTTAGGAAGCTCGTGCACCCCTTTTGCCCACGGGCAACTGGACCGCACGAGTTTTTATTGCTTTCCCCGTTCATAAAAACCTTCGCAATTAATTATTTTATCACATTGTTATAATTATAATGGCTTTGGCTTCTCGCAAACGCCCATTTGAAGGTGCAGACGCCCCGCCCATAAAGTCCAAGGAGACAAATACGCATGGTGCCTGCGGCGGTGGGACCATTCCCCCGCGACAACTTTACCGGGCGCAGCAGATGCAAAATGGACCGGAAATCTACCCCAGCAGAGGGAAATTCGAAGGTTGGGTAGATAGAGTGTATATTGATAGGGGCGCCGACGGGCATGTTGAGTATCAGTGCCATGTGAGAATTTCTGAGCAAACGATGGCGACACTCAGCGAAAATGAGCAGTGGGTGAATGCGGATGAGGCCTATCCGTATTTTTACTATTCAAATAAGCGGGCCAAAGCGGCCAGGGACAAATGGACCACCCAGCTGGTGGATTTGTGCGCGAGAATTCAGAAACAACACCCCTCGATGTTTCTGCCCCTGGTGCGCCACGGAATGCGTTTTTCGGCGACCGCGATCGCACAGAAAATAGAAAATCCAAGGTACTGGGAGTTCACTGGCGTTGCGATATGGGGTAATCAGACAAAGTGCCCCTTAAACGTTGCCGCCCCAGTGGTAGTGAGTACGCAGGGCACGCGGCGCGTCACTCAAGCGGCACGTACATTGACGCGCGGCGACACTTCCGGCTACCAGCCCTATACGAGCAACTGGAAAACGGCGCGGTTGCGAGCGGCCTTCACGCCGTCAAATTACAAGAATTTGGAACCGCTGGGCGCGGCGGAGCGGGGCGATGCCGGGCCGGAAAAGTTGGTCATTTTGCACAGAGAGTATGTGAGTGACAGCAGAGTGGAAAATTTGAGTGCTGGACAGTTGGGGCTGGCCCACGTCGAATATCACGACCTGAACGATTTGGACGTGTTCGGCGACGAATTTTACGGCCATGCGTACGGGCTGCAGGTCGCCACGGCCGAGGACATCAGTAATTCGGGCATCCAGCCGGATACAGAGAACCGAGACAGCATGGACATATTTCTCAGGTACAAATTGAGCATTTTAGCAGCGACCCACTGCTATAACGAGTCATTTTTGCGGTTTCGGGCGAAACGCGCAACGGATGTGTGCGCACATGTGTTCTGGGAACACACGCCGCAGGGCACTGCATGCGACATTATGGTGCGCCGCCCCGACCCAGAGGAATTACAAGCTGACACTTTTGAGGGACCAGAAGAGCAGCGCGTTCGTTTGCTGGAGCAGGTGAATACGCAGACACAGCTGCTGGACCAGGCGACGCCCATGTCCGTGTTGAGTCTGGTGCAGGCCCAACAAGACGAAGACAAACCAGCGGCGGGCAGCCCCAATTTGTCAGTGAGAATTACCAGTGTGGAATCAGAACCAACAACTACAATGCTGCGTGCAAAATTGGACATGGCGGCGTCGCAGTCAGCACTGCCCCGTACCCTGGAGAGTGGAAGGTACATGGTGCGCGGCTCAAACGACTCGCCCAATTATGACCGAACCATGCGGTCACTGCAAGCCGCCCTGAACAAAGCGCCGGTCGGCTGGGTGCCAAAAGTGGTTCAGGGGTCAAAAGTACTCACCCTGGAGGCGCAAATCCAATTAGCTGTGATATTGAATTTGCGTCTGCTGGATGACGAAACTGACTGGGCGCTAATTAGCCGCGAGGCTAATGAGTTGTACGAATCATTGTTCAGGGGAAAAAACGAACAAATGATTCAGGCCAAATTAGGTGAGTTTCTGCCGCAACAAGGACAGGTAGAAGTTTTAGGAGCTGTGATCACCGCCGTGCGAATGCGCAAACCCCTTTTGATTATGTGTGACTCGCCTTTCGGGTCCGGGAAGACGACCACACAAAATCAACTGGCGTATGTGTGTTCACGCGGCTATAATTACTATAACTCGAGACCCAGGGTGCGCGCGGGCTCCGACTTGCCATCAGACAAGCAGCCGAACGCTAAATACCATTCGACGCTCATCACGTGCACGGTCAACTCGGCGGCCGACGAAGGAGCGCGCAGGGCCCTGACCAACCTGAATAAATTAGGGCAGCGGGATATTTTTGGGGCTTTGGAAGTTTTGTTGCGGGAACATGCGAAATGGACCGCTATGGCTGATACGCCATTTTCTGAAATGCAAAAACTGGAGGGTTTTGAAGAATTTTTGAAATTAAGAGCAGCATTTCCGGTGCGTGTTTTGAGCCTCATGTGGGAAAGTGACCCCTCTTATAGCACCACCCCCGCAACCCAATTACCAACCCTGCACACCCTAGCACAGCGAACCGGCCACAACATTGTCCGCCTCAGCCCCGAATGGACGACAGCGCTGGAAAAGTACGATGGCGCCAAGAAGGACTACGAGCTGGTGGACGAAATTATCAACAACTGCACGGACGACGCCGTTATACGCGCGCAGCTGACCGAACAGGTGCCATTTCTCACCGCCAAAGATGGAGACGAACAGCCATTTGATGACTTCGAGGCAGGCGTGGCGGGCGCCCGGGCTGGAGAGGCTAGTTTAGCTGACCAGGGATTCTGGGGTAAGGTGCTGCGCAGGGCGCTGTCTAAATATGTCAGGGCTACGGTCAGGCTGCACCGGGTGTTCTTGGAGGTGGTGCAGCCCGGTCAAATCCATGTCACTTTAGACTCCGCCCACGACGCCCGTATAAAAAGTGTGACGGCGTGTGCGGTAATTGTTGACGAAGCGTCTTTGGCGTCTGACGCTGCCGTAATTAGCGTGTTTCAGGCGGCTCAGCTCCCAGTGAACGGCATGCTACTTCTATTTGGAGACAGTAAACAATTGACGCGTATGATTCGCGTGCAAGACTGGGTGGAGCCCATCCTGAAACCCGACCCCACCCTCATTGATAGGCTCACACAATATCAACTATGTCCCGTGGTTCACTTGGAAACAGTGTTCCGCGGGCATCGCCAGCTCATTCAGGCTAACTCGGTGGCGGCGTACAATGGACTGCTACGCGCCTACAACGACACAGCAGTGCACGGCGCCACCATGTTGCCTTCGCCTGGCGACTTCGAGGACGGCGTCATGCTGTCATCGACGTTGGTGCACCAGGGCTGCGAATCGAAAGAGGGCATGTCTATTATCAACAAGAAGGAACTGCGCATCATCCTGCACCTGTATGATTACCTCGTGGCCACGGTGAAAGAAGATCCCACCCTACCCTGGGCAGATCTCACAGATCCCGCTAGTTTGCTAATTGTGTGCTTTTATGCGGCGCAGGCGCGCGCCCTAATCAGTCGATTAGTAGCCCATACAGAACACGACGCGGCCTACTGGGCCACCCGCGTAATTACTGCCGACAAAGCACAGGCCCGCGAAGCGGAAGTGGTCATCATTTCCTGCGTGCGCGGCAGCCCGCCAACCGACTCCGCCCAGCTGGACGCCGATCCCAAGAAGGCATACGGTAGAGTTGGATTTGTAGCAGAGTTGCCCCGGGGAAACGTAGCCACCTCCCGCGCCAAATGTGTGCGCATCGTGGTGGCCAATGCCAAGACCATGTTATGGTCAACCTTTTTCCACCGGTTTCTGACGGTCGAGCACAAAGCCGATCGAATTTACTCTTACGAATCGGGCCAAATCTGGGGAAACGTGCTGGGATTTTGGCCACCGGAATGGCGCCCACGGGCTGACTTGAAAGAACTAGTCGGACCGGATAGATACCCGGCCCTTGAAGAAGAACTGCAGGCGGAAGTTTTATCCGATATTGAAACCGCCTCATCGGGCTCTGACTCCTCCGCAGACGCGCGGGAGGAAGTTGTGCCGGTGGTGGAGGAGGTAGTGCCCGTTGCCGAGCCAGCTTACCGCCCTAATGAAGAATATTCCCCCATTAGCAACGACATGGCGGCCATGGCACTGCAGAACGTAGCCGAGCCCCCCTCGCCGCCGCCCGAGCACCATGACGCGGTCGAGGCCATCCCACTGCCACCGGAGGAGGCTCCAGCGCAACAGGTAGAACACAACATGGAAAATGGTAATTGTGAAAATTGATACGAAACAATTTTTGGTCAAAACCAGTCATAATAATTTTGAGATGTAATAATTCATGCGCAAATTTTTGTCATCAGGAGAAAACAGACAACTTTGTAACAAAAAAAAAAAAACCCAGTAATTAGAAACATACTTGTTAGTATTCCATGAAAACAATTAGAAAATCTTGTCGGCGATCAATTTTCACACGCACGGACTGCGACAAGTCGGTCGAGCAGGTAATTTGAATGTTGACCCCAAACTGCCCGTCCAACAGTGGCACGAGGCTGTGAAGTAACACTAATTAGTAAGCTACTTACTTAGTTTTCAAAAAAAAATCGAAAAGAAAAAACTTCTCTCACATCGAGCCCTGTGCGGGAACCAAAATTTCGAAGTTTCGGGCACAAAAAGCTGGCACGGCAGAAAGCTGATGCCATAATTCGAATGAAGACGAGCCATATTTGCACCCCCAGGGCATGTGACTGCCACGGCCGTCCACCGAAAAATGCAGAGAAGGCATGATTTTTGAATAATCAAAAAACGGCGCAAAACACTTTTTCTGAACATGTCGTTTTTAGCCCGGAGGTAAAAATTAATGGCTGGTGGGATTGTAGGTGGAAATATGGCTAGCCAATCATGCGTAAAAACGTAACGACAATTTTGTGCAGACACTCCGACGACTCGAGGACGACCATGTGTGTCTGAATGACGGCCCGCGGTGCACAGGGAAGTCACAGTGAACGTGCGGTTCGCTGTGCACTGCAAATCCGCCAACGATGCCGCAGCCCCAGGACGGTACGCCCGAATGGACACTACTGCGGCCATGATTTTATTAAATATTTTCCTTTCCGTTAACTACGTAATTACTTCCCGTGTGATGTTAATTTTTCATTTCATGTTTTATTCATTAAGCTAATTAGGATACCCACATTTTAAGTTAATTAAGTGATTATTTTCGTTTTTTTAAATGCATTTCCCAATATGTACTTTCGAATGTTATAATTTTTAGGTTTTATCAAGTTTACATTTTTGGTCAAAAGGGTGCAGTGTCTGGGAATGGGTTAGAAAGGCTTTTAATGTTTCTAGTTAAGCTAAAGGGTGTTGACTCTGTTAAACGCTTAGACGCCCCGATAGATAACATTCAGAAAATTCCCCGACCAAGTGCATTTTTATTTAGGACTAGGTAATGGGTGGAAAAGTGGCAAACGGCAATTATTGTCGGCATGCGACTGCAAGACACATGCAGAGCACAGTTTACAGTGAAGAGCACAGCAGTGCCAATTAATTATTCCCATCACCCAGGGTGATTGGTGAACTCGCAAGTGCTAGTGTCTTGTGGCGTGTGTTCTGGCCCGAAGTTTCAACCCTTACCCGGCAATGCACTAACCTTGAACAACCCCCGCAAATGAGCGTTCTTTCTGTGGCCTTGGTCGGGCGCGCTATAAAATATTTTCACCTAAAGGGGCGCAGGTTGATAACACGTGTCACACCACCTGCTCTAGACTGTACCGTAACCTCTGAATAGAAACCCAGTTCCTGACACTCACCTATGAGATAATTTGTATTTTAATTACATCATTGATAATCACAGTTACTTCACGCTTGGTTTAATTCACGTTTGCACCCGTTTATTTAATTAGTTATTTTTCCCGCATTTAATTAAATCACTTGTGCCTTGTACGCTATGTTAACAGTTTTCCAGTGATCATTGATTTCGCTTTATAATTCGCTCATTACGGTTAATTGTTGTGTCTCAGATTTAGTATTCATTCCTCTTATGGTAGATTTTTGGTGATTATAAAACGCGCTGATTTTACATTTTTTCACCCACTAGAGGCTATACGACTCACTTGAGCTATTGTGAAATTGACTCTGATTATATTGCTAAATAAAGTTCCCGTGAATCCAACTTGGTCCCCCTGAAGCATACTAATTGCTTGAATTTTAAATTGAATTTTATTAATTACGGCTTTATTTTATTTACGGCTTATTAACAAGTAATCGAAGTAATCCGCTGGCTGCAATTACGAAAGGGAATTGGTAAGTTGCCGTGTCCGTCCTCAGGAACTGTCAGGACCCCAAGGGGTACTGGCGCCGTTCCTGATTTGCGTGTAAAATCCCCGTACCATAAAAACAACCATTTATTTAATTACGCACGCAATTAAAAGCGCAAAGGGACCGGAATTTACCATTCTCCGCCGCGGCAAATTCGACGAGTGGCGTATTTTTGTGGTAAAAACGGAAACTAGTAAAATTAGTAAAAACGTAAAATATCTGACATTACCTCGAATTATCCCCCCCCCCTTGAATTAACCCCCCCCCCCTCGAATTAACCCCCCCTCAAAATGAGCTGGGGAAATAATAAACCCCCCCCCTCGAAATACCCCCCCTTCGGAATGATGTACGTCATGTACATAATAAATACATCATGTATGCAATGTACATGATGTATATTACTGTTAATTTGCATTCCAGCTACACATAGACTTAGTTTGTGTAGCTATCTACATCTTTATGTCCAAATATATCCTGTTTGGACACATTTATTACCTGTTTTGGGTATGTAAATGCCTACTATTTACTACGATTCTTACGAAAATTTCTGACGAAATAATAAACCCCCCCTCGAATAAACCCCCCCTCGAATTAACCCCCCCTCACATGTTGCTGGCGAAATAATAAACCCCCATGGGGGTATTTCGAGGTAATACGGTAAAATATTGAATGTGAAATATGAATATCGATATCGGGAATTGAGAAAAGACTGCGTTTATTTATTTATAGGTATTTCATCTTAACCACAGTACACTGAGTAGGTAACAAAAATAACAATTCTAATAAAAGTGTAAAAAGTAACTTTATCACTTGCACGCAGCACTATAACCTCCCCTACCACCAATCAAAATCGTCCAAAACTCCGCCCACCACCCAATCACCTATCCATTTTAACCAACACCATGGGGGAGCCGAACAGCACGAACAGTACGCCGATTATGCACATAGTGGACCCATTCGGCGCCAGCGACGACCGCTGGCTACAACTTCACGCCAGGTGGCACTCCCAGACCTTGTAAAATGCCGTGTAAAATGTCAAATGCCACGCACTGTGTCAAAAGTGATGTAAACTGCCCCTGGAAAATGGCAAACGTAGGCTTGCCAATTTTCAGGGTATTTTACATGACTTTAGACACTTTGCACGACATTTTACATTTTACAGGGCACTTTACAGGGTCCGGAAGTGCCCCAGAGCGACCGCTCTAGATAACTTATTGCAGAGTTATGAAGGCTGGCCATCTTTGGTCATTTGTCTGCTGGGATTGGTCGGATATTTGATTATGATGGCCGCGTTTTTTCTCGCCGCCAAGGATTTTGCCGTGCCCAGTTATTTGTATCATAAGGTTCGTTGTCGTTTTTTGTTTTGTTGTTGTTGTTGGGTTTTCTTTTGCAATCTGCAGATTAACTGATGATTAAAATTAAGTCGTGTTTTATTGCTCGGTCTGTGCGCCGCCTACTTTAATTCCATTTTACAGCATTTGTAGTGCATTGCCTTGCGGGTCAAGCCTATTACGCATGTAAACCCATAACGCATGTAGAGCCATTATAGACAGATTTTACCCGCAGTGGTAAGAAAGGGGGTGGGTTTTACCCCAAACTGCCCAACTATCTATCTATCCCAGAAGCAAATTTTTTTCGGCAACTTTCAACAGAACCCCCCCCCCCCGCAAATTTACTAGCTATCTAGCTATCTGGAGCACTTTTGAGCAATTTTACCCTAACTTTCACACAAAATTGCTAATTTTCACACTTTTTATAGATCTTCACTTTCAAAAACGCAAGGTCATGCCCATGTGTTTTATTGTTTATTTTCAGCATGCCCGATATAATCAAAAATGCGTCCCGGGTCTACATGCGTGATGGGTTTACATGCGTAATGGCACAGGGCCGTAGGTTTATCCGTTCTGGTTTGTTTTAGGTTTATCAACACCCCAGGGGTAGGTTTATCCGTTCTGGTTTATTTTTGGTTTATCACCAACCCGCAGGCGATCACCGTTCTCGAGCTGCTGTACCAGGTGCTCAGCCTGATCCACTTCGGCACGCTGCTCATCACGGTGCTGTTCAAAACGAACGCCGCCGCCATGCCGCCGCCGTACAGGCATGCAGCGCTAGGCGAAAACGGCGCGCGTCCCCTTCAAAACGGCTCCATTACGCAGTCTGGTGTCAGTTCCAGACCCTGTAAAAGACCCTGTAAAGTGTAACAGACTCTGTAATGTGTAAAAGACACTGTAAAACGACATGTGTCATGTAAAAGACCCTGTAGAGTGTCAGATGTCATGTAAAAGAACCTGTAAAGTGCCATGTGTATTCAACTCTTAGTGTATCATATCCATACATTTTACAGGGTCTTTTACACTTTACAGGGTCTTTTACAAGGTCTGAGACTGCCCCCCGGCGCGTCGCCGCAGTTCGTGCTGCCCAATGGACTCGTGCTGGATGAAAACCGTGCGATCGGCGGCAGGCCGCAATGGAACGTGACCAGCGTGAAGCTGGAGTTTGAGATGGAGCCATTGCCGTTTGGGGATTGTGTTGGTGGTTTCAGGGTGTCGAATGATCCAGTTGGTTGGTTCGATTGTTCTTTGTGTGGAAGCTCGTTGACATTTTTTTGTCAAAAAGTTGCCGATTCGATGTGGAAAAAGTCTAGATTTACCTAACAATATTGTATGCCGTTGAGAAAAGTCCTGCCTTTAGATACCCTCCCTCCGTTATGGCTGAAAGTATTTGTAGTATTTACAAATTCATCGGAAGCATCAGAGAAAAAATCATTAAAATTCCAACGAATTTACCGTATTACCTCGAGTTACCCCCCCCCCTTGAATTGACCCCCCCCTCGAATTAACCCCCCCTCAAAATGGGCTGGGGAAATAATAAACCCCCCCTCGAAATACCCCCCCCCCCTTCGGAATGATGTACGTTACGTACATAATAAATACGTCATGTATACAATGTACATGATGTATATTACTGTTAATTTACATTGCAGCTACACATATACTAGTTTGTGTAGCTATCTACGTTTTTATGTCCAAATATATACTGTTTGGACACATTTATTACCTGTTTTGGATATGAAAATGCCCAAAATTTACTACGGTCCTTACGAAAATTTCTGAGAAAATAATAAAACCCCCCCTCGAATAAACCCCCCCCTCGAATTAACCCCCCCTCAAATTTTGCTGGCGAAATAATAAACCCCCATGGGGGTATTTCGAGGTAATACGGTAATTTCAAATTGCCAGGCGTGCACATCATTATGTGCTTTCCTAATTCCATTTGAGCCTGGGCTGACTCATCGAATTGAGACTTGGACTGAGCTGATTCATCCAATATACCCCAGGAAAAATGTCTTTAGCCTCCTGATCCGAAACAAAAAAAATCAAAAGGCTAAAGAGATTTTTCCTAGAAATGTCTCCTATCAACAAAAATGCATAGATCAAAATGCAGAGCGGCGAGCATATCGTTCACCGATGTGTTTTCCTTTACAATATGCTGACAAAAAAATCCCTCACCTCAAACACGCCCCCCCCCCAAAAAAAAAACCCCCTCACACTTTCCACCATAACACCCCCAGACTGGCGCCCCGTCCTGCTCAAAGTGCGCGTGACATTGTCCCGCTGCGTGGACGTGATGACCCTGCTGGTCACCGTGGACCGCTTCGTGGCCGTGTACCTGCCGCACGTGTGGTCGGCGCACTTGAACACGCCCAAGTGGCACCTGTGCGCTGTTTTGTTGGGCTGTGCCGCGGCGACGGCCAGTGATTTCAAGATGATTGCGACTGTGGCTAGTGTGAGTGAGGGTTTGTTTTGTGGCTACATATTTATTTAGGTACGTGTGTAGATTTTTGTGCGGTTTCAGTTTGTGCCAAGGATTTTGTATTTACCGTATTTCATCTAATTATTCCCCTTGACTTGACCACCCCCTCGATATAACCCCAGGTCTGAGCGAACTGAGGAAAAAAATAAAGCACCCTTCACCCTTCTGTTCCACTTATCAAACAGGGTGAGTTTTTCGTGGGGGTATTTTTACCTCAGTCAGTTAACATGTGGCGGGTTATTCGAGGGTAGGAGTTTGTTTTTTTGTTTGTTTTTTTTTTGGGGGGGGGCTTATTCGAGGATATACGCTAAGTTTGCGCTTGCCCACCACACATTATCATTATATTCATTCACAGCTCATCCGAATGCTCATCTCACCCGCGGAGCGGCAACAAGTTCGCTGCGAGTCACACGAACAATCAAATCCGAATTCACTCGGCCCAGGGCCCGATCCCAGCGACGACCAGTCGCTCGACTACGAAATTTGGCACGCGTCCAATGCCAGCACCATGTCCGACGCGGGCACCGGCGCCAAGGGCCACGCCGACTGGTTCGCCGGCCTGATTCCGATCGCCTTCAAGTCGACCATCGTGTGCACCATAGCCGTGCTGACCGCGGCCACCGTGTGGAGGTTCAGCAAGATTAGGGTTGGGTGGAAGAGGTGCGAGGGATAATTTTTGTGTGCTGTAAATTCAGATTTGCACAATCGAATATACCTACAAGTATTTACCTTCAAAATTGGTGAATGTCTGTAACGGGTCACGTATGCGTACAAGCATACGTCGAATCTTCCAGAGTTGTTAGAATTACTGAACTTTTTTAAAAGTATATGTAAACGTAAAGTTTTTTTTTTACTCACCACAAAGTATAGAAAACGTAAAATACTTTTTTTTTACTCGTACGTACGCGTAAATGTGGGTACTTTTTTGTGAGTGTAGAAACGACTACTTTTCTTCATAGAATGTGTAAAAGTGGGCACTTTTTCTATAAGCAAATGACTGATTATATAGTTTTCACGGTCTCTTTTTTCTAGGAGATAAAAATCATCGTTCTCCCGACTCGTTTACCACATCCATTGTCTCCACAACCATTTCGATTTGGTTGCGAATTTTGAAATTTGTAAAGGCACTACCCCCGCATATCTAAAATATTCGATGGAACCACTTCTGTAAATACATAGCAGTGTAGTTACTTTATAAATATGTCCCACATTGAATTTTCATAAATACATTTTCCGTACGCGTACGCTTTGAAAGTGTACGCGTACAAGTGCGTACGGTATTTTTTTGAAAAGTATATGTAAATGTATTTACCGCGTACTCGCGTACGCGTACGTACCTTTTAACAACTCTGGAATCTTCCAAGAAAGTTTCTGACGTGAAAGTGTAGTAAAAGCCACCGTCACATTTTCCATTGCACAGAATTTTACCATAATCTGATGAATAAACTTTTGTAGATATACACTATACAGTGAATTCTCTGTAAAATATCCTCATAGTTAAATTACTTCTGTGGCGAAGAAAAATCTTTTCATTTTCATATTCAGATGGGTTACGATATATTATATTTTGTGTAACTGCTCAACTCAGACAATTGCGAACTTACAGACGCGAAGACAGCCAGCGCGATAGGCGAGAAAGGTTTGGGCTGAAAGAACGGGGCAGCCAGGGAAGTAGAGCCAGTAGGCGACAATCGGTGTGTTTATCAAATAGCCTGATCAACGATGAGCTTCAACAAGAATCTTCAAACAAATTTAAGGTGAGAGGGAAGGATTACTCGCAAATCCCATACGCCGATGAAGCAAGTCCGAGCGCCGAAATGGTCACGGCAAACGAACATGAATTTGCGAATGACAACGCGAATTGTCAGGTATGCTGCGATTACAGCTCGAACATAAAATTCCAGCGTAAAATTCCATCGCAAAATTGATTACATAAAAGTGGATGATGATACAGGTCTGCTATTTTTCATGGACAATATGTTTATCAATACCTTCATTGTGACCAAGGGTCATCGTCCACGGTCACAATGAAGGTATTGATAAACATATTGTCCATGAAAAGTTGCAGACCTGTATCATCATCCACTTTTATGTAATCAATTTTGCGATGGAATTTTACGCTGGTATTTTACGTCCGAGCTGTAATCGCTCCAGTACACATGACCATGAATTTACCTTCCATTCACCACTAAAATAAAAAAAACATCCAGATCTACCGCGGCATGTACTTCGAGAACCACATTGCTTCAAACAACATGCCCGGCAGCGCGCACAACAACACCGGTAGCCCGGACCCGGCGCCGGTGCACAAGATGTCTGAGCCGGTGCCAGTCCCGGACCCTGTAAAATACCCTGTAAAATGTCACGTGTCATGTAAAGTGTCTAAAGTCATGTAAAATACCCTGTCAAATGGCCGAAGGTTTGCCATTTTCCAGGGGCCCGTTCTGCAAGTGGCAAAGTACTTTACTCTTTACCCCTCAATTTACCCTAAGCTTTACTGTTCAATTTACCCTTTACTTGAGTCTTTGCTTTACTCTTCACGGTACTCTTAACTTTCACTTTGCCACTTGCGGAACTGGGCCCAGGTCATTTGCCATAACTGTTGACACTTTGCATGACACTTGACACTTTCCAGGGCACTTTACAAGGTGCAGGAGTGCCGCCAGGTTGACACCATCCAGTCGGACAGCGTGAGCACGTCCATGAACATGAAAGCGGTGGCTGTCAACGCCCGCGCCAAAGTCCACGCACGCAGTCATTCGGTTGTGATGCAGATTGAAAGGAGCTTGCATCATAAATATCAGGTGAGTTGTGGTGTGTGTGTGTTTTGTGTGTGTAAAATTGCCAGACCGTGTAAAACGTCAAAATGTCACGTAAAGTGTCAAATGTCATGTATGTAAAGTGCAAAATTTGATTTTTTTATTTACTAATTCCATGCGAAATTATTCATGACATTTTACACGAATTTTGGTCGATAACATCGAAAAACTGACAAACCAGCTTAGTTTAAGCATGAGCAAAAGTTCACAAGCTTGTAAATCCGTAAAACGTTAATATATATCCAAAATTAAGCAGAAAGTCGAAAACGCAATGATTTAGTGGAAAAAATGCGAAAATTCGAAAACTATTTTTGGAAAAAAGATCGAAATTAAAAAAAGTCATATGGACGTCACGTGAAAGTCATATGAACACTTGAAAATATCATATGAACACTTGAAATTCAAAAACCCTTTTCCCGTCGCCACTCCCAGACCCTGTAAAAAGCCCTGTAAAATGTAAAATGTCATGCAAAGTGGCAAAAGTCATGGTCAGTCAACGTACGTTTGCCATTTTGCAGGGCTTTTTACATGGTCTGGGAGTGCCCCCCAGACAATTTACCACCGCTACAACTCACACTTACAGAGTGTATCTCGATTGGCGGGGCGCATGAGCCTGGCAGCCAGCCGCCGCGGCGTTCACCATCAAAACACGGACAATCAAATGGACAATTCGGTAATTACAGTAAGCCGCAGAAGCACCGTTGCCAATACGAACACGGGTGAAAGGAGCAAACAGAGCGTGAGTTACACATACTCGGCGGACTTCAATTCAAAGTATGCATCCAAAATTACACGTCTTTCACAAAAAAAATTTAAATAAAAACGAATGCAAGCGTGGGTTCATAATACCAGAGTTTATAAATCTATGAGCTCTTTATTCTATTTTATAGCATCCAAACCTTATGTTCTTGTATCCAAATGTTACCGTAAGATCTGGATCCAAACATAAGATTTGGATACACAATAGAGAACGATATATAGCTTATAGGTTTTAGGCGCTGGTATTCTGCTCTTTTTTACTTGCGGAACTGGCAAATAGAATGTTTTTTTAAATGTTTTTCATTTTCTTTTTTGAACAAATTTGATTTTATTTAGGATGACGTTATGATGGAGTGTTTCCTTCAGAAAAATGCATAGCGAGCGGTCAGCCGAGTATACCCAAATCACCCGATACATAAGTCTACGAGAAGGGACATAAGTTTTACAAAACTCTCAGGATTTGGCAAGCCTGTGCTACCTGCTCATCGCGCTGGTGGTGCCCCTCATAATCAACCACACTTCTGATATAGCGTCGAAAATATGTCACCGCAAATTGATCTCATTCGACAACGATTCCTCAGTGGCTAGTTTAGAATCCGCATACAACGCGTTGGAGTGGCACAGTATTTTTGTCACTTGCATATTGATAAAGTCTATTACTAATGATGTTTATCACGCGTCGAATTTTTACCTGTACATGGGTTTGAGTAGAAAATATAGGGATAGCATAAAAAGCATATTTTGTTTGTCATATTAGTTATAAAGCTGATGTGATAATAGTGAGATACTATTTTTAGGTACCGTATTACCTCGAAATACACCACGGTTTTATTATTTCGCCAGCAAAGTTTGAGCGGGGGGGGGGGTAATTCGACGGGGGGCTTATTCGAGGGGGGGTCAGTTATTTCGTCCGAAATTTTCGTAAGGATCGTATTTAGTAAATAGTAGGCATTTGCGTATCCAAAATAGGTAATCAATGTGTCCAAACAGGATATATTTGGACATAGATTAATATGTAGCTACACAAACCATACGTGTAGCTGCAATGCAAATAAGCAGTACTTAATACATCATGTACATTGCATACATGATGTACATCATTCCGGAGGGGGTATTTCGAGGGGGGTTTATTATCTCCCCAGCCATGTTTTAGGGGGGTATTTCGAGGGGAGGGGGGGGGGGGGGTCGATTCGAAGTATACTGTGATACAAATCTTTATTAGGTATTTTTTTGCTGTTCACTCATTCACAATCGTTTTTTCCCCTGAAATCCTGAGTTTTGTGATGTATTTCATGAATGGAAACGAACGCGCGTTTCGTAAGACACTCTTTCAAGTTTTTGTGTATTAAAAATAAAAATGTGCCGCGCAGTTTTTTGAATGATATTTTTCAATTGATGTGACAACGAAAACATATTTAAATAAAACTTTTTGAATTCGGGAATTCGTAAAATGTTGCCTGGGCTCATTTCCGGAGCTTTCTGTAACACTATGTATTTTGCTGAGAGCAGACGACGCTTGGAACCCCCACACACACTAGTTGACATCACAATTCTTGTCCACTAAATTCAACTAAATTTTGGCCAGTATTGTGATCTTAACTTTACCATGTGATTTTATAACCATAGTTGGTTTTAAAACGTGACACTTAATTTTCATTGATCATTTAGTTGACATTCAGTTGACACGAATTTGCGATGTCAACTAGTGTGTGTGGGCCCTTAGCTGGGATGCCTACCTGATTTTGTGCTAAAGATGCACATTGAATGAATATCTTTTCGCCGTTTGTGCATATACCGTATTTCCTCGAAAAACCCTCTAGGGGGTTTGTTTTTTCAGAGTGGAAATTTTGAGGGGGGGGGGGTATTTCGAGGGGCGCTTATTTGAGGGGGGCTTATTCGAGGTGGGTTTATTATTTCGCCAGAAGTTTTCGTAAATATCGTAGTAATATATGGGCTTTTTCATACCCAAAACTGGTAATAAACGTCACGAAACGGGACGTACATATTAGAACATACAAACGTATACTCCGGTTACTTTTCACCTTGCTCGCGTGGTTCCCGCTGGAAGTGTGCCAACGATGGTTAACGCATGCGAGTTTCATAAAAAGATGACAAAATTCATCGTTGTTATAATGTTATTCATTTACATATTCACATCGATGAATTTTTTTCATCTTTTTACGGAAATCGCATGATTTGATAATCATTGGCACGCTTCCAACACGAGACGTAAATC
>OZ038460.1:2909636-2935889 GCA_964036195.1 Sphaerolaimus hirsutus | reverse complement strand
AAAAAGCTCACGCTGCCATGCAAAAGTTTGGTGAAATTGTTTCTTGTGATGCAGTTTGCTGTGTTGATAGCCTATATTATTAGCATTTGTGTACATTTCCCTTGATATACATCTTTTGATAGCTCAATCAGAAAATGGCATGGTATATGATATATTACTTTTGTGCATTCAAAAGCATACACATGGTTAGGTGCAGTGTCCACTTTTTGTTGGCTTTAGCCATTTTTTATCAGATATACTTCTTTTTGTGGGCCACAGGCCCAAAAGTTTATAAGTTATTGCAAATCAAGCAAATGCCAAATGTGGCAGTGAGCAATACAATCTATAGTCAAGAAGAAGCCAAATACTGAGATTCAAAAGATTTTCAACCTGACATTTAAAACCTGAAAGTTATCACTTGACATTTATGACTTGA
Organism: Sphaerolaimus hirsutus; assembly: GCA_964036195.1. NCBI lineage: Eukaryota > Metazoa > Nematoda > Chromadorea > Monhysterida > Sphaerolaimidae > Sphaerolaimus > Sphaerolaimus hirsutus. The sequence goes on along the minus strand of OZ038460.1, from coordinate 2,935,474 downwards.
AATTACCCACTTGACAATAACTTGACATAAACCACTTGACATTTATGACTGAATGGCATCACTTGATATTTATGACTTGACATGAACTGCTTGCCATTTTTTCACCTGATAGTTTTCACTTGACATAGACAACTTGACAGGTATCACCTGAAAATTGTTACTTGACATATTACTTGACATTTGACATGACATTTATCACTTGACATTAAACTTGACATTTCACTTGAAATTTATCACTTGACATTAAACTTGACATTTGACATGACATGTATCACTTGACATTAAGCTTGACATTTAACTTGACATTTGACTTGACATTTGACTTGACATTTCACTTGAAATTTATTACTTGACATTTCACTTGAAATTTATCACTTGGCATTTGACTTGACATTTCAATTGAAAGTTATCACTGTATATTCACCTTGACATTTATCACTTGACATTTGACTTGACTTGACTTTAGACTTGACATTTATAACTTGACATTTGACTTGATATTTGATCACTTGACATTTAACTTTACATTTGACTTGACATTTCTCACTTGAAATTTGACTTGACATTTATCACTTGAAATTTGACTTGACATATGACTTGATATTTGACTTGACATTTATGAGTTGACATTAAACTTGACATTTCACTTGAAATTTGTCACTTGACATTTTGACTTGAAATGTGTCACTTGACATTTGACAAGACATTTGACATTACATTTCACTTGAAATTTATCACTTTACATTTGACTTGACATTTGACATGACATTTATCATCTGACATTAAACTTGACATTTCAATTGAAGTTTATCAGTTGACATTTGACTTGAAAGTTATCACTTGAAATTTGACTTGATACTTTATCACTTGATATTTCATAACTATCTATCACTTGACATTTATCAATTGACATTTCACTTGAAATTTATCACTTGACAATTATCACTTGACATTTCACTTGAAATCTACCACTTGACATTTATCACTTGATATTTGACTTGATATTTTATCACTTAATATTTTATCACTAGACATCTATCACTTGACATTTATCACTTGACATTTGACTTGACATTTATAACTTGACATTTGACTTGACATCAACCACTAGACATTTATGACCTGATAGTAATCAGCATGCAAGGTCACATGTTCAGTATCACATGAAGCAGTAGTTCAGGCATGTTTGCACATTTTACACAAAATAAGCAAACTTGAATAACTTTTGTAAATCTGTACCAAAATTGCCAAAAATTGGCTCATTTGAAAGCTCTAGTCATGGCACACATCAACAAATTTTTTTTATTGCCCCATTTGTATTCAAATTTTAAATTTATTGAGGTTTGAAAATTTCAAACAGATACCGTACCAAAGTGGGCGGAGCCTGTGAAAAAAAATCCCAAAAATAAGAAATGGCATCATATTCTCTTTCAAATCAGCCATCAACCATGAAAATCGGTCGTGTTTCAAGGAAGTTATTGCAGTTTGAAGATTTTCGGGAGAACAAGAACAACAACAACAACAACAAGAACACTACTTGAAAAAGAAAATGCGTAATAACTTCCTCCGAACTCAACCGTTGGATCTGAAAATTTGCATGGTGGTACTTTTCGACACGGGCTTGTTAATGGTGCAGTCGGTTCTGCACTAGCGCATTGCGTTCCGAAGTTCTTGCGATTTTAAATTTGCGATTCCCGCATTTTGGTGTGTCTGACCATATTATGGGTGGGTCGCTTGCGCCCTCCCTCGGCAGCGAGGGATGGCGCTGGCGCGCCCACCCGAAAATTAGCTCCAGATAGGTAGCTGAGCGATTTGGGGGTGGGGCGGGGGGCTCAGGGGATAGTAGCCAAAAAAATTGCCTCGGGATAGATAGATAGCTGAGCGGCCTACGGGATAGATAGATAGCTGGCGGATTTGGGGGGGGCAACCCCCCCCCCCCAAGGAGACCCCTGGTGTTAAGTGAAACGCTGATACAATCCTGGATACTACCCCACGCTCAAAAATCCGTCCCTGCCTGTCAGCAACTTTTTAAAAAAAATTCTTCTTCTAAATGCACATCGATGCATTCAAGTAATCTGATATGACAAAAATTATCCCCACTACCGCTACTGTTGTACTGGTTCAGTGACAAGTAAAATTATAAATGAATATACTTGCTGAATTTACTAGGTGTATGAATTTACTTGTCACTTACTTACCATTGTTTAAGAACACCATTTGAAAACCAAAAATTTAAAAAAATTCTGTTTGTGATTACCAAATTGATTAATTTTCATCTTTCGATTTATCTGGAGCAAATTTTTTTCATTTCCTCCATTTTCACTCAAAATTATCAATTTTTGAGCATTTTCACCTACAAAATCTCTATTTTACCAGTTCTTACACTCTGACCTTTTTAGATGTTGAAAAAGCGCATTGCTATCTACCTTAACCCAAAGTAGAGTCAAAATCTATAACAACATCGATACAAAGCGACAACATACTATTGGCGCCATGCCAAAATAATTTCTAGATTTTTTGGACATACAGAGATGATGATGGCTAAAAGTAGGGTGTTACATATTACGTTTTTTGTTTGTAAGAAGTAAAGTTATTACCTGTCAGTGTCTCCATAACCGGGTATTCGTGGCATCTTAGATTTTGTGGTGAATCAGTGCCGGGATTTAATCGATAAAAAGAGTTTATTTCTTTTTAGTGGATAATCTAAAGCTTTGGATACATGGATTATCATTTTTTGTAAAAAATTACACTGAAAAGTGATGTCAAAGTAAAATCGCACTTTTGGTGACACGTTTAAGGGTCAAAATCACACTTAAAATCAAGTGACGAAATTCAAATAAAGTTTCAAATTCCCGATAAACTGTTATCTTACTCAAATATTTACTTACCTTTGAGAATCTTCCATTATTTTTGTCAACTGACAACTCAAGTTTGAGACCTCACGTAAACAGTTTATGCTGAAATTCGTCACTTCACCAGATGTTTTCTCGCGTATAAAAAATAGCTAATAAGAAAATTAAGCTTAGATCCGGACAAATGGCAGAAAGCACATAAATAGATGAAAAACAAATGGTATTAACAGGCGCAAAATTCACTTGACCCAAAACACTTTTTTAGTAATTCAATTGATTGAAGTTGAATTTCAAGGTGCCAAATCTGGCATCAATTCCAGACCCTGTAAGATGTCAATGTGTCAAAAGTCATGCAAAATGGCTTGTAAAGCGTCATATGTCATGCCATGTGTCAAAAGTCATGTGAAATGCCCTGTAAAATGACAAATATCATGCAAACTGTCAAAAGTGATGTAAAATTTCACGAAAAATGTCAAACATCCTGTGAAAAATAGAAGAAAATTTGACACTTTATAGGTCATTTTACATTTACACTTTGCATGACTTTTGATTTGACACTTTGAATGACATGACACATGAAAGGTCATTTTACAGGGTGCGGGAGCGGCACCAAAGAGAATCACATCGATTGTAATAGTCAAATGTACCGTATTTCCTCGAAATACCCCCAGGGGGGTTTATTTTTCAGAGTGTAAATTTCGAGGGGGGCTTATTCGAGGGGGGTTATGTTTTCGTCAGAAATTTTCGTGAAATTCATGGTAAGGAACACGCTTTTACATACCTAAAACCGGTAATAAACGGGACTAAATAGGATAGATAGCTACTAACGATGGCAAAAAATATTTTCGAATTTTTTCGGAATTTTCGAATTTTTATTTCACCACTGGAAAAACACTTAAAAATCGATTTTTTCAAAAAATTCGAAAATTCAAAAATTCGAAAATATTTTTCGAATTTTTCAGGGAATTCAAGGATATATAACACATTCTTTCAATGTTCAAGTTCAATGTGCTAAATCGATCGACAATTGATACGCGATGCATCTTGAAAGGTGTATCGAAACAAAAAAAAACGTCAATAACATTGAAATGGCATTCGTAGAGGACCCATAGCTAGCTAGATCCGGGGTGGCATTTTAGGGGGTGGGTCCACCAGACTTTTGTGTCGCCCCATTCTGTTGTATGTCAGCCAATTTTGAAACCGTTTGAGTATGGCTATGACCAAATTGTTTTGTTTCCTCAAATCGTCCCCCTGTTCCGAGATAAGGGAGGTCTATAAAAAGGTGTTGATTTTACATGGCCGATGTGGCTAGTTGAATTTGAAGCTTAATAATTCGGCCATTTTGACCATGCATTCGTTATGCCAATTTGACCAACGCATTGTGCCAATTTGACCAGTTTTCCACCCCTCCCGCAACCGGAGATATGGCCTGCTAAGTGAAAAAAAAATAGGCGGCCGGACTTGATCGGGAAGGTGTTTACAACAGAATGGAATGACACAAAAGTCTGGTGGACCCCCCCCCATAACAGCCACCCACAATTCCAGCTATGGGTGGGCCGGTCAAATTGAGGAATGTGCAGGAATGCACCGAGCACCCATAACTGATTCAACATGACTACTTAACAGCTCACAAGCTCTTTAATCAATATTTTTGCAACAAAAAAATCGAAAAGCATGTAAAAAAATTCGAAAACTGCCCAAAAAGATTGAAAATTTGAAAACTGCCCAAAAAGATTGAAAATTCGAAAATTCAAAAATTAAATTCGAAATTCAAAAATTAATTTGAGGAAAAATTCGAAAATTCATTTAGGAAAAAAACACTTAAAAATTGAAATACTTTTTTCGGAGGGTTTGCCATCGTTATTAGCTACACAAACTAGTTTATGTGTAGCTGAGACGCAAACTGGCAGTAATACATAGTAATAATAGTACATTGCATAAATACATGATGTACATCATTTCAAGGGGGGGGGGTATCTTTTCCCACCTCGAAAACACCTGGGGGTATTTCAAGGGGGGGGGGGGGGTTCGAGGAAATACCGTAAAATAAAAGCCTAAAAAACCACATAGATTGGATCGTTTCACCCGAAATTTTAAAGTTAATCGTTTCACCCGAAATGTTGGGCTAACTTAATTTCACACCTCATTTCACCCAACCCAAAACTGTCTGTCTTGCAGTCTAATAAAATATCTAATATTTTATGGGTCGAAGTCTTTCTGGGTGGTCTTTAGAGGCATCTAAATGATGCCAAAAATATAAATTGAAAAACCTTTATTCGCTTTAGAATTGGATCTTGAAATTCTTATAAATTTTAAAATGACTTTATATTTATTGATGTTTTCTATTGCTTTAAATATCAATAAATAATGCGTATTGAAATTGTTTTCAATATTTATTGTAAGTATATTTTGATCTAGTGCTTGGTGCGTTTAATTTAGATTTCTAGTTGACAAAACAAAGAAAAAAATTTAATAGTGGAAAATAAGCCTTAGAAGTGGTGTGACTTCCCTATATCGATATTTTTCCAACATTTTAGCTGTCGATATTCATAAAAAAGTGAAAAATATGGTGACCAATAGATCATTTATTTGTTAATATGAAATTTTTTTACAGATTAAAACAATTACCTAATTTAGCTGGGTAATGGAAAAAAATTGGAGTTGAGGGAGTTTCAAGCAGCTTAAAGCAAACACTATAATACACAAATAACTAACGCAAAATACTTTGACTGAACTATAATTATAGAGTCATCCATTTGATTTGTCATACTGATTGTTTTGGAGGTAATGGCCCCAGGCACGTTTTACACTTTACATGACCTTTTACAGGGTCTGTGAGTAGTGATGGAAAGGCGACGTGGCACTGGCTCTTGGCGCTAGCTAGCGCCAACACAAAAAGTACCATGGTGTTTTTGGTGCTTGGTGCTATTTTGCAGTGGCACTAATGCTGCGATTACAGCTTGGGCGTAAAACTGACCAGGCGTAAAATTGATTTTTGGGCATAAAATAAATTACAGGTGAATGGATAAAGATATGACATTGTAATTTCAGTCAAAGAAAGCGCACATGCAGATGTTGCTTGTGTCCAAAGCTCATCAGTTTTTTTAAATTGTACTAGAAGTTATGAATTTTGGTGCAAATTTTTTTAATTTTACACCCTACTGTTGCGCAACCTACAGCGCATAATTGAAAAAATTGTGCTAAAATTCATAACTCCCAGTACAATTGAAAAAACTCATGAGCTTAGTACACAAGAAATGTCTGCATCTAAGCTTTCTTTGACTGAAATAACAATGTCGTATCTTATCCATTCATCTGTAATTAATTTTTCACCCAAAATCAATTTTGGGTCAATTTTACACCCAAGCTGTAATCACAGCATAAGCGCCACACACATGAAAAGTATCATTGGGCTTTTTGTACTTGGTGCTATTTTTCTGTGGTGCCAGGAACAAAATGCCTGCACTGGCACTTGGCACCAAAGTTCTGCTGCTTTTCACATCTCAATATATGAGTGTCCCACTGGTGGCAGTCCCAGACACTGTAAAACTTATTTAAAAAATTATCTTTACCACTCATTTGTCATTTTTCAGGGCATTTTACATTAATTTTTACACTATGCATGACATTTGACATTTTTACAGGACATTTTGCAGGGTCAACGTGTGGGCCCTGACGGTAGCTCCACACCCTGTAGGGAGAGAAATGTCATGCAAAATAAGAAAAGTGCATACCATATTTTTCTAATAGAAGGGCACCCTTCTATGTTTTTCATCAAATTTTCATTCCTGCCCTTCTATTTGAGATGCCCTTCTATTGAAGGCTGCCCTTCTATTAGAAGGAATATGGTAAATGAAATCTTTTTATTTTAATTGACATTTGACATGACATTTGACACTTTACTCTACCCCTAACAGGTGGTTGGACTTCTTGATAGCCTCATAAAACACTCTCTTTTGGACACTAGGCATGGGCATGGGAAAATCCAGCAATGGTGACAATCTTTATGGATGGCACTGTACATGTTTGCACACAATAAAAAGGTAAATAAGAAATAAAGCGAAAGCTTCCTACAGGCATATTGGTTTCTACAGAAGTGTTTCAATTATTTAATGTACATACACATAAAAAGTATGTACATTTTCATACTTTTGTACACATGTATCCACTTATTGTGTATTGTAGTCATTGTGTACGATTTTATTTTTGAACAATATTGTTAGTTCCAGGATCTATAAGCTTAATGTGATGGTGATCTCTTCCCTTTTGGTATGTATATATATCCACTTACTGGTGATAGACGACACGATGCGACACTACGACGAATAAACTGGAGACCTACAGACATCATCTCTGCGTTTACAAGTGGTGGACGAGCACTCGCTGCAGCAGCTTTCACCCCGAAGGCTGAAACCGTCGCACGACCATGGCAGATAAAAATCACAGCCATAAAAAACTTTCTTCCACTCGGAAGGGTGATGCCACCGCCAAAGGTGATGCCACCATTCGTGGTGATGCCACAAACATTTGTGATGCCACTTCAATAAGTGATGCCACCACGCATGGTGATGCCGCAGATTCAAGCGATGAAAAAAATACCACCAATCAAGGTGATGCCACAAAAAGAAGTGATGCCACCGCCAAGGGTGGTGCCACCATTCGTGGTGATGCCACAAAATTACGTGATGCCACAAAAACGTGTGATGCCGCAAACATACGCGATGGTACCTCGGTACATCCCACCAATTTTGGTGATGCCACAATTAGTGATGCCAGGCCAGGGCCTGATGCCACCATAATTGGTGATGCCACAGTTTCTAGTGATGCCCATTCAATGGATGGCCAAATTGCGGCACAAGCGGCGTTAGCATCCCGAATTATGCTGGGAGAAAATCACCCAATTGTCAAAAAAGGGACTAACCCCCTGATTTCTAGCACAACTAGAAGCAAACTGCCCACTGTGGCACCCCCGGGCATGACAGATGCAGAGTTCTGGACATCCAAATATAATGAACTATCTAATAGAGTCAACAAGACACAGGCAACCAAACAATCGGACCAGTACTGCCAAGTGCCCAAGGCCACTGTGCAAAATACATTCCCAGAATCTACTGAAAAAACGGTCACTTCGGTTCCCATGCCGCAGATGACAAATTTAATCGACCAATTACAAACTAATTTAACGCGAATGCTCTCGAAACATACGCATGAAATGCAAAATTCAATGAGCGAAGCCATGCACAAAACAAATGACGTGGTTCAAGTCATCAATTCGAGGGTCGGCGAACTAGAAAATCACGTAGCCATCCTAACTGACCAAATGGCTCTAGTTTCACAGAAAACTTTTCCAGAATTTCAACCGGAACCGACACAAGTACCCGAATCGGTACAGGTACAACCGGAACCGGAACCAACACAAGTTCCCGAATCGGTACAGGTCACAAACTCGGTTACTGCCCAACAAACTTCTGAAATTTCGACCTCTTCGGTGATCGTGAACACGCCATTACCCACGTTGCTCCACACTATCCCTGTGTTCAAAGGTGAAAAACAAAATTTCAAGGACTGGAAAGAAACAGTGGAACAGCATTTATTCCTGCTACCACCTTCAAGCATTGCCAACAGCATTTCAGCATTGCATTGCTTCAAGCTTCAAATACAACAGAACAGCCATCATGACACGTGGGGCCAAAGGTGAAGGGGTTTTAACCGAAACCGACCATACTACAACAAATTCCGCCATTACAACGAGAACCGCAAGTACCCACGCGGAAAGTACTGGGCTGAAAATGTTAGATCTGTGCAATTTTTGCAATTTTTGACATGCATTGTTAATAGCATTCAATCAAGATTTGTTATTGCGGACAAAAAATGGTAAATTGTTGACAAAATGACGTAAATCTATTGCCAATAAGGGTTTTTCCCAATGATCGAAAATGTAGCGCAAAGCTCGAAAAAGAAAATTTTGGAAACAACATGAATTTTGCCAAAACAAAAATGAAAAAAACATCAGCAATTTGCAGGTCAAACATCAGGCATCCGACGAGCCATTGGCACATTCCACGCCTTCACCTTCCACCCAAACCTGTGATGGCAATGGATCACGAAACCCAGACTTGTTTGAAGCGGCTGTGCAAGAAGCGGCGAAACGCATCGAACAGAAAATGCAAAATTCAGTCAACATAACGGCAAACACCACTGGCGCGTCCATGGCGTGCAAATTGAAAGAAATGAACATTGTGAAGGAACCCTTCACAGAGCAAGAAAAAGAGGTTTTGAACGACAACCTCAAAAACGCTGGTGACCAGACCATGCGAAATGTTTCACATTTTTTGGAAACTATGCCATCAGAAGTTCTGACACCTTTGAAAAGTGAGAAATCTGGGTGAATGTAGTCTCTAATTAACTAAACTAGTAAATAAAACCAAAAAATAGTCAATAAACAACTTTGTTTCAAAACAGTTACATAAACTTCACCCACTTTACTTAAACTTCATTTTACTCAAAACTTTTCTCAAACTTTTTGGTAAATGGGTAAATGGAAATAGGTTTAAGTTTTTAGGTTTAGGTTCTACATAATCAACTATCTCTTTAATTATTTTAATCACCGTCTTCAATAATTTCAGGTATTCCCCCCGAAACTACCGGACCGTCTACAAGCAGCAAGGACAACCCCGCGATGGATGTCAACCCGTCAAAATGAATTTGAATTGAAAAAATATCTTTAACTTTGAAGTTTGTTAGGTGGAATGTGTTAGTTCCAGGATCTATAAGCTTAATGTGATGGTGATCTCTTCCCTTTTGGTATGTATATATATCCACTTACTGGTGATAGACGACACGATGCGACACTACGACGAATAAACTGGAGACCTACAGACATCATCTCTGCGTTTACAAATATCACTCTCTGTTGCCAAGTGCCTAAAACTAGTTTTTGTAAATTCACTTTTTCTGGAGAAAACTATGAAGATAGGTTGTTGAGAATTATGACTGGGAGAAAAATATGTCACTGACTGACTATTTTTCAGATATTTTGTATCGTTGTGATTTGTGAAATTTATTTCTGACTCTGTAAACAGATTTTTTACTGAGACCTGGCAAATTTGTGAAAGTGTTTTTGAAAGCATGATGCTAGTTTATCACTTTTATTACTTTATTATTTCCAAGTGTACACAAACGATGAAGTTTGAAAGTCTCATAAAAAAACATAATTCTTTCTTAAACGCTTAGGTAACCAAAATTTCAGTTTATAGTAAACCTTTAAGATGAGAAAGTGAGTTTGCGCACTTTTTTATATTTACCTTATTACCTCGAATTATCCCCCCTTGAATTAACCCCCCCTCGAAATACCCCCCTAAATTTCGGCTGAGGAAATAATAACCCCCCCCCCTCGAAATACCCCCCCCCTAAAATTGAGTGTAACGTGAACGTACATGACAAATACCGCAGTTTGTGATCTGTACAATGCAGAACACACGTTAAAACTGATGATTAAGTGACGTTAGGGAAGGGTTTTTGTGTATATACAGTAATATATGCCTATAAACACATATAAATCTATGTGATTGGTCGATTATTCTACGTCTGCGTATGGGGAATTTCCGATAATTACTGGCGAAATAATAGACCCACCCGTCGAATAAACCCCCCCCTCGAATTATCCCCCCCTCAAATTTTGCTGGCGAAATAATAAACCCCCTGGGGGTATTTCGAGGTAATACGGTAGTTCCATATAGATGTTTGTAGATTAAGCCAAAGAGATTATAAAAAGAGAGGTAAAACACTACATGTAAATTTTATTTTATTGAATGAATACGGGAGCGAAATTCGCTTGCCCTACATTTTCCGTTGTCTTTTTGGACTACCTAATAAATTAAATTGAAAATTATCCGTAGCCCGATTGAATAATATTTATACTTATGTTAGATAGTGAATTTGAATAATTAATTGAGTTGAGAGTTGCAAGGATATATCGAATAGGTAGCTGATATCGATAATTTTTTGATATCGACTATGAAATACTGAAATAAAAAATATTAAACAATATGAAAAGTCGACACCAAAATATAGGGATATGATATATACTTATGATCGAGCATTGTTCAAACCGGAGGTAATATCGTTCTTATTTATCCGTTTTCATAGGGCTGCCGAAAATATGGGCCGCTCTAATTAAATTTCGATCAGCACCTATTTAAGTATTTATGTTCCGAACTTGTTGCAACTAGAAACAACAAAAACACAATGACTATTATTTTACCGGAAACAACATACCTACCTATTCACTAACGATGGCAAAAAAAGATTCGAAAATTCGAAAATATTTTCGAATTTTCGAATTTTTTCATAATTTTCGAATTTTTATTTCACCCCTGAAAAAAAACACTTAAAAATCTATTTATTTTTAAAAAAATTCAAAAATTCGAAAATTCGAAAATTCAAAAATAGTTTTTGAATTTTTCAGGTAATTCAAGGCGACAAAACACAGTCTTAAGTTCAGCGTGCTAAATAAAGCGACAATTGATATGCGCTGGGTCTGAAAAAATCTCATGTGATGAAAAAAACATTTAAAAAACATTGAAATGGCGTCCGTGGCGCTGTGGTGGACCCCATCAAATCCGTTTAGGAGTGCACATTGCACAGAGCCGCCCAAACAATTAGAAAGAACTACTTCCGCGGATACAGATTCCAGTTCAAAAAATCGCTCGCGGGTCTTCCATGGGGCAGTCACACAAACGTTTTTTGGAAGACATTCAGCCCCAGCGAAAATGGTGCAAGCTGATCCACATACCGTATTTCCTCGAAATACCCCCTCCCAATACCCCCTCTCGAAATACCCCCCCCCTCAAAATGGGCACTATGAATTTATTTATCCCCCCTCGAAATACACCCCCTCGTTTAACCCCCCTCAAATTTTCGACTCTGAAAAAATAAACTCCCCGGGGGTAATGCAAGAAATACGGTAAGTGTTTCTACCATTTGTCATGTTAAAGTGAAGTGAAACTGTCATGTCATGCTTCATTTACAAAGAAATTAAGGTTAAAATGGGCTCCAAACATGAAAACAGTCCAAATACTGTGTTTTAAGCTTCAAATTCAATATTTTTTTAAAAAAATTCGTAAATTGCCAAAAAAGATTCGAAAATTCGAAAATTCGAAAATTAAATTCGAAATTCGAAAATTAATTTAGGAAAAAATTCGAAAATTCGAAAATTAATTTTAGAAAAAACACTTAAAAATTTAAATACTTTTTTCTGGGAGGTTTGCCATCGTTACTATTCACATGTTTTATCCATTTAAAAACGGTTTACATGGTAAACCATTTTATAAAAAAATATACTTAGGTAGGAAATTTTTAATGAAACACCCTGTGCGCTATGTGTCGCTAATGGAGGGAAAATGGACCCACTAATCTCAATTTATCTCTTCCATTTGTACACAAAAATTGATGTAAATATATTTTAAACATGTGCCGCTTTACAAGTTTGAAAGTTTGTAATTTTGGTGAACACGAGACTCTACAAGTGGATGTATTTTCAAAAGAGTTTACAAGTGATACTACTCCAGTTTACAAGCCAATTTCTACTGAAAACTAAATTCACTTTGCAAGCCCATTCGGTAAGCTTTACATATTGCTCTTGTAAATCTGTTAACTTTCACAATTATTTAGCAGATTGTAGCAATGCATTATTTTAATTAACAGGTTGGAGTAATTAAAATTGGCAGTTCAATGAGTAATTCTACAAAAATTGTGAAGCAAAAGACCACTTGCATTTAGGTATATAACATCATTAAAAATGGGGAAACAAGTATTATTTTCAAACACTTATGTCTGTGATTTTTTGAATAGTTAAAAGTTTGCTGGATAGAATTGTAAAGTGAGCATGCAAATATGGTTGAAGCTTCAGTGTTGCCATGCCACTTGCAAACTGTCATACATCCACTTGTAAACTACCAGAACTCCCTCACTTGTAAACTGTCTCACTTGTAAAGTGGTCATAGACCATTTTTCTGTAGAACAAAAACAATTTCCCACCTGCCAATGGGAGTAGTCCTGCTTCCATATCCCCTTGTTCGCGAATAAACGTTGTAATTTGTAGCCATTTTATCAAAAATTGACCAATTTTTTTGAATAATTCAGCAAAATAGAGTACACAATTTGACTGAACTCGCTGTGTGTTTGCACATGGGATAAATAATAGATATTGTGTGTAGAATATTTAGATTTCAGAGATTCGATGTGTTTACAAACCTGAGAGTACTGGAAAAGTGTAAAAGTTGGGGAAGGCACTGGTAATATTTACTAGATGGGGATTAGGGAAAACAAATAATTTGAGGGATGTTTTTCAGAAAAAACAACAACAGTATACTTATTATCTTAATGTTTAATACCAAAGCAAAAGTGAAATAATTAGGAAAATACCCCTCTGAGTAGTGAGTTAAGTAAAGTTGTAGGTCGAATAATATTCAAGTACTTGTGACGCGTAAAATTTATAGCAAGAAGTTCCGTATTGGCGCTGCACACACTAGTTTACTAACGGTAAACTAAGAATCTGGTCAACTCATTTTTCAGATTCTGAGTTAATCTGAGTTTACCGGCATGTGTTATTTATGATCTCCGTCAACTGTAGTTGACGAACAGCTCATTCCGGTAAACTCAGATGCGCTCAGAAGCTGACAAATGAGTTTACCAAATTATTAGTTTACCGTTAGTAAACTAGTGTGTGCAGCGACATTACCTGGGGCTGGAATTTCCGAAGTAAATATCGGGCAGTTTCTCAGTGGTCTCACCTTTGGTAGTGCATATTACCACGATTTTGATGGTTGAGCACTTAAAATGATCAGAATGATGTGGCAATCACTTTTATGAAGCAATTACAATGATTACAAATGAAAGATAAAATATTTAATTCACTGCAATGTCCATAGCCACTTTTGTCTACTGATCGGAGTCGTTGCTGTACAGAGAATGAAACTATCTCTGTCATAAACTGACAACAAATTTTAGACAAAAAAGTAAGATACATATAAAATATAAAAATGATTAAAAAATCAACAAAATTTTCGATTCGCTCATCAGATCACGTATCGGGTATAATGGATGTCACAGTAGGTATATTTATTTGATGGGAGGTTTACAAAATAGGCAAAAACCGTTGGGTAAATATATCGCTGTTGTTTGAAATATGAATAAGCACATACTATGGACAAAATTGCACAGCACATGAAGCCTTGGCCGGTGCCTTTCCCGGTGCCTTTTACTTTGCCCTGGTGCTAGCACCTTTGGCACCGTCCAAAAAATGGCACCGCACCGCACCGGCACCGGTGCTATTCTGAAAAAAAATGGCACCGGCACCGGAATGGCACCCCTGAAGATTGCAATGGCACCGCACCAGCACCGGTGCTGGTGCCCTTCGGTGCCCAGCACCGGGGCACCGGTGCCCCGGTGCCTTTACATCACTAGGCACAACAAGTGCAATAAGATGTAATGAATGTTCAGTTTTGAAACTTTTTGAACGTGACGAAATAAATAAAAGGCATGTCTTCAATAGCACAGCAACCAAAGTGTATAAACAATTTAATCCCGCGCAAAAACTTGAGAAACACATTTGTAAAATAAATACATCACACATGTCATGTCTAAGCAGCTTTTTTAAATGGAGCGTGAAGTTACTTAAAATTTGTAACTGTGTGAAAATTGAAAGTGTTAAAATCGATTTAAAATTTTGGCATGTGGAAAAGATGACAAAGAGAGAAGGATAGAGCAATGACAACATGCAGGTTGGTTCAAATTAAAATGTCACTATGTTTTAGAGATGCTTTGAAAGTTAACAGTCTTATATATGATACTGAAGTTCGTCTTTATTTTATAGATATTTTTGAAAAAGCTGTTGGCGAGCTCGTATCGCCCTATCACAGCAGAAGTGTTTTTTTAAATTTAGTTTTCCATTGAAGTTTTCCATTTCCATTCTCCATTTAGTTTTCCATAGTTTTCCATTTTACCATATTTTGATGAATAAAGTCACTAAGTTGGCCAATAGGTGCAACTGATGTAGTGTGAATAACCCTGCGACATATATGTGGCAACCCTCATGTTGCCTGGTTATTTATTTTTGAACACATTTCAAAAATGGGTGTTTGATGTGCTGTGAAGTTTCATAAAGTATTTTGACTGCAATAGAAGGTATACCTCTATCTAATACAATACACAACTGGATGCATGCCAAAATGCAAAAAAAGTGTATGAACAGTGGCAAGAAATGGTGGAAAACAAACGATGAAAACAGTGCTGAAGGGATGCCTCACTATACCTGGAAATTCCTTAAGACTTGTCCTGAACCATGCAAAGTACGTCAACATTGTCTTCACTAGGGTGTCAAATTTCCGTTTCCGTTTTCCGTCTCCGCCTTTCCGCAGGAAATTGTTTTACCTTTCCGTTTTCTGTTTTCCGCTGAGTGAAATTTTTTTACCTTTCCGTTTTCCATTTTCCGGCGAATTTTGTTTTACCTTTCCATTTTCCGTTTTCCGTTAAGTGAAAATTTTTTACCTTTTCGTTTTCCGTTTTCCATAAAAAAATTTTTTGACACCCTAGTCTTCACAGATGCTACTTCATGTATTGCATTACTGCCTGCTTCACAGTGGGTCAAATACACTTTTTTGCAGTGAGAGCTCCATGGAGCAATTTACTGGTGTTTGGCATAGGTAATCTTTTGTGGTGCCATTGTTCATAAGTAGTTACTTCTAACTTTTAAACTGAAAATCAAACAACTCATCACAATTGCAGGGCACTAACAGGCCCTGTGAAATTTTATGAAAAAGTCAAATTTTCCTACTTGGCATTTGGCATTTTACACAACTTTGACCAGGGGCAAGTTCCGCAAGTGGAAAAGTTAAGAGTTAAAACTTAAGAGTTGAGTAAAATGACAAATGATAAGTTATGAGAAAATTTAAGAGTGAAGAGTTGAGTAAAACGACAAATGATTTTACTCAACTCATAACTTTTAACTTAACTCTTAACTTATCATTTATCATTTTACTCAACTCTTAACCCTTCACTCTTAACTTTCCCACTTGCGGAACCGGCACCTGTAGTTTTACATGACATTTTAGACTCTGCATTAGATTTTACATTGTCTGGGAGTGCCACAAGAACTGGGCCACCCTGTAACACATTCAATGCACAATGGTCTAGTTACATTTCTACTGCAGCTTTGCATTTCGCAAGCCACATGACATTTCTATGTATTTCCCTTTTGAACTGTAGCTAGCAATGCAAAAATCTTGGAAGATTTATGATTTTGGAATTATAAGAAAAAATGTTGTTGTTTTTTGTATTTTTTGAGGGTTTTGTTTCCAAGAGATCTAATTTAATTTTAAGAGATCTTCTGAAATGTTGGAAAATATCAGAAAGTATAAAACCGTATTTCTTCTAATAGAAGGGTGCCCTTCTTTTTTCATCAACTTTTTACCTGCCCTTCTATTGGAGACACCCTGCTTTTGGAGACCACCTTTCTATTTTTCATCAACTTTTCAGCCAATCTTTTTCAAGTTCTGCCAGAGTTTTTCAAAGTGTTTCATCACAGACAGTGAATGTTTAAATAGCACAAAATCAATGGACCAATGCCAGTAAATCACAGCTTCCACTGATATGTTATATTTTTAATGCATTTGGCACAATTCCATAACTTTGGGTATTTTATCTTCTATTGGAGACTCCCTTCTATTTATTTCATGGCCCAAATTGAGTTGAAAAAGTGTAATTTCTATTGGAGATGCCCTTCTATTGGACACCAGAATTTTATTTTACCTAATGAATAAGTATTTTATTTTCCTGGCTTTTCCAGAGAGAGATTGAATTTTAAGAGATTTCCCAGAAAAAATACCTACCGTATTTCCTCGAAATACCCCCCCCCCCTCGAAATACCCCCCCCCCCCTCAAAATCGGCACTATGAATTTGTGGTCTGGGAAATGCATAACAGATGTTCAAAACACTTACTGTGTTACGTTAGAACATCGTTTTTACCATCTACATCCTTATTTAAGGCTGTAAAAACTTATAAATGGTGGTTATTGTTGCATTTTTCACGTTTTTCTCTCAAAATTCTCACTCTGAAACAATCACCCCCCCGGGGGTATTTCGAGGAAATACCTATCTAATTTTATCAGTATTCTCTGAAAATGCAACATTTTTGGAATGCTAGCTGCTCTGCACGCCACATGGGGTTCCGCAGTTTGGTTTGAAGATACTTTTGAATGGGCGGATTTATATTCATCGGTGGAAAATTTTCTAAAATTCTTTTTCTAAATTGATAACATCGCTTTCTATTTGAAAGATATACGCTGTACCTTTAATTCGAATCGAAGGACCTTTATTTAGATTTAGGCGTACTTGTGTTTATTTGATTACACTGGCAGAAAATTGACTGGCAAATGAATTTATAAACTTATTAATGATAAATTAATGAAAAAATAGATTTAATTTTGAAAAATTCACTTTAAATTTTGCTTGTGACTTAACTCACAGTTTTGCGTTCAAATTTTGACCGTTGACCTTTTGAAATTTTGAACGCCGAACTTATGGCCAAATGTTTGTTTCACGTTAGGTAATGTGGGATCAGCCCCTAATTCACGATTTTGTTGGTAAGATGTGACTAAAGCGTTGATTATTTTCAAATATAGACAGTGAAACATACTATGCAATGAGTTTTTTCAAAAAGTTTATTTCTTTAAAAAAAAAAAAACATAAAAATGCTACAAAAATTGTGACAGGCAAAATTTTTGTGCGTTTTAATTTACATAAATTTTTACATATTTGATACAATTGGGAATCACGCAAATATAATTGAAAAGCAATAAGAAAAAACTATTGACTGCGGACGTTTTTGGCTATTATTGTACCTAATAAAGACTCTGGGCACTGTGGAAATTGTACAAACACGAAGCAAGGATCAAATGCAAATTCAGAGGACCATTTCCAAGTGAGAAAAGTAAGAAAGTTTTCCAAAAAATGACCTATTTTAACAAAATCTAAACATAGAAACTTCTAAAAATTGATACATTGGTATGGTCCACTGACTGACAATGAAATCTACCACCATATCCCATCTGAATAAAAGAACAAACATAAAAATGTTCTCATCATATTTATCATGTTGCTTCCACTTTGGGTGAATTTTGTGCAGTTTTCCAAAATACCTCATTCATCAAAATATAGTATTACCGTATTTTTTCTAAAAGAACGGCGCCGTTCTATTTTTTCATCAACTTTTTACCTGGCGTTCTATTGGAGGCGTCCGTTCTATTTTTTCATCAAACTTTTTCACATTTTCATTTGAACATAGTATTTTTAGTGAGATATGAGCGACATTTAAATATCAGAGCATGAATTCAAACTAAACCAAATGTGAAAACAACCCCTGAACCATAGTTCTGAACACACTGGATGATCTCACCACCAATTTTTCAAATATTTTTGTGTTTGGGCACTCTTACAACGTAATTTCTACCCGCTGTTCTACTGGAGGTGCCGTTCTATTGGAGGCTGCCGTTCTATTGGAGGTATGCCGTTTTACTACAAGAAATACGGTATTCATTGTATAGTGATCTGTCCAGTTTACCTACCTACCGTATTTCCTCGAAGTACCCCCCCCCCCTCGAAATCTCCCCCCCCCCTCGAAATACCCCCCTCGTTTGACCCCCCCCCTCTCGAGACCACTATGAAACAATCACCCCCCCTCGAAATACACCCCCCAGATTGAGTGTAAAGAGAACGTACATGCCAAATACTGCAGTTTGTGTTCTGCGTAGTGCAGAACACACGTTAAAACAATGTCGGAATCACGTTAGAACAGTGTTTATACCATCTACGTACTAATATTAGTCTACATAACCTTATAAATGGCGGTTTTTGTTGTATTTTTCGACGTCTGCGTACGTTTCAGACGACAATTTCGTACTAGGATTTAAAAAAATTTCTTGTGAAATAATAACCCCCACCCTCGTAATACCCCCCCCCTCTCGAGACCACTATGAAACAATCACCCCCCGGGGGGTATTTCGAGGAAATACGGTAGATAAAATTTAGACGCCTGCCAAATAGTTTAGATTTATGTGTACTTATCTAGGTAAATATCAGTGTTGCAAAAACGTATTTACGTTTTCCTGCAATACCCGGGTATTTCGGTATTTATCCTTACATTTACGTTTACATTTTCCAAAAATACGATCCAAAAATTATTTAATTAATATATACCTACCTAGATAGGTAGGTAGGTAAATATGAAGTTTCTTATGACATTTCACTGGGCATCTAAAAATTTTCACTTGGATGGCGCTCGACTCCATGACTCAAACTTGATAATCTGCACTTGCACTGATTTATCTTTCACGTTGGAAGCGTGCCAATAATAGTCAAAGATGCTATTCTTTAAAAATGTGAAAATTCATTTTTTTGTGGATACGAAAATTAAGTTTATGTAAAAAAGTTTTTATGATTTTAAAAAATTTTATAAAAAAATGATACCAACAATGATTTAAAAAATTTTTAATGAGAATCGCATGTGTTGAATGTTATTGGCACTCTTCCAACGTGAAAGTTATAAAGTGACTGGCGTATACAAATCTGAATGAATCTTAATGAATAAAATAATGTTTTCCCGTCAAACGTGAATACGTAAATATAAAACTCGACGAACGAAAATTCGATATTAAAGAACAGTGATAAATTAAGAATAAAACAATCAAAATCGTAATATATTTGTGGCTCACTTATAGTATATCCCCGAATTAACTACCAAACCCTTAAAAAACCTGGTCTGAGTTAGTTGTGGAAAAAATACCCCAAGAAATAGAATTATTGAACCCCAGGGGCCAGATTTAATACTCCCTACAGATTTGTAGGGTAGGGCGTACGCCCGATAGATTTTTTAAAGTTCAGCCGCATCGACGCACATGCACCGAGAGCAAGGCGGTTCGTAAAATACACGAAACTATCCCTTAAGGTCGCCGATATTGCAATCTGACGGTTATCGCTTCGATTTTGGCTCGGAAATCACGATTTCGTCATTTTGTGGCCCTCTGCCAATTCGTTTTTTATTTTATTTTGTCGGGCAGGTTACTCGCATAAGTCGCGCTTTTGTACGCCCGTGCATGCATTTCTTTCTTGTCGCTGCCCTCATGGTTTTGGTTGCAGACAGTGAACACTAAAAAAGTGACCACCTGACTATACAAAAGCGCGACTTATGCGAGTAACCCGCCCGACAAAATAAAAAAAACGAATTGGCAGACGGCCAAGAAATGATGAAATCGTGATTTCCGGGCCAAAATCGAAGTGATATACGTAATATTGCAATATCGGCAACCTTAAGGGATGGTTTCGTATATTTTACAAACTGCCTTGCTCTCAGTGCATGTGCGTCGATGCGGCTGAACTTTGAAAAATCTATCGGGCGTACGCCCTACCCTACAAATCTGTAGGGAGTATTAAATCTGGCCCCTGGGGACAGTCACGCACCCTGTAAAGCGTAGGTAATGTGACAAATGTCATAAACACTAGGTAATTAAATAAGTAAAATATTAATTATAATATAATAAAAACAACTATTTTCTTACGGAACTTTGGACATTTAGCATATTTGACTAATCAGTATGACACTTTACTTCCCAATTACAGGGTGTAGGACAGACAGTGGTGGTATTTCGAGGACATACTGTAGATAAAAAAATAAATACATTGTAATCAACACATCATTCATTTTCATATACCTTTTAAAAATTTCAGATAACATTTTGAGCTTATCTAACAACCATGAAAGTATGAAGCATTTTGTACCTGTACAAACTGTGCGAAATTGCTCAATAATCAATTGATAACCAACGAAATTTTGGAATGAAATTATCTCAGCTCATAAATATTTAGTCCAAACTCAATTTGCCAACTTGTCATCATTTGTTGCCATACCTGGGTTTAAAATTTTTCTTTATCCGTATTTTCATCGTGCTTTTCTAAATTCAAGTTTCCAATCATGTTTTGTGAAAAAAGTTGCAAATATCTCATGCAAAAAGTGACAAAAACAAACAAACTTTGCCAGCCAATCCGTCCGTCCGCTTGGCGGTTTCGATTGGTCTTTGTATCCACCTGAGTGAAAAAATGACACGAAAAAATATTGGAAAAGTGCCAGCAGCGGGAGTGGAAGTATAAAAGCCTGGCACCTTTTCTGGCGAAAAGGTCACCGATTCTGTATTTATAAAGTGAAATTTCTCCCGAATTTCACAGCGGTCAAATTTGGCAATGATCAACTTCGTGCAGAGTGTTTAAAGTCATGCAAAATGCTCTGAAAAGTGTCTAATTTCCTTATATTTTTCTACTGGTCGTTTGACATCTCATGGGGTCTTTCACATGACTTTTGAAACTTTGCATTATTTCTTGCATTTTCCAGGACATTTTACATGACTTACAGCACTTTGTATGATATTTTTCATTTTACAGGGCATTTTACAGTTAAGTGACAAGAACTGTGGTATTTATGTGGCAAGTAAGTCTTAAGTAAAGTGACAAGTAAACTTATACATGACATGTACTTTTGTTAAGAAATTTACCTTTAAGTAACCTTACTTACGCTTTACTTTACTTTATGCCACTGACAGGAACTTATAATATCGCTTAAAAATGATGAGACAAGGGTATCTAATTTGGTCCCAGGAAACTTTGGAACTTACCATATGCATAGTTGAAACGATCGTTCATCGAACGTTTGTCACCACCCTGATTTGGGTTGACACCTGAAATTGATCAAATTTCTTCTTTGAATATGATGAAATCCGTTTTTGTATAGATAGGTAATGAAAAACATTTTTGTCTATCCAATCAACATCAGGTGTCAAGTTGTGCTATGAATACGGTGCTTTTCCACCACTTTGCTCCACATCCTTCAAACCCCCTAAAGTACCCACAAAAGCATCATTTTCCAAAGTCAAATGAGCAAATTATGCATCACCAATTCACCAAACTAAACACACTAAACTCTCAATATACAAGAGACTGTAACTTTACAAATAACAATGTAATTCTTACAAACTTATGTCTCACTTTTTTAAAGGTCAGTAAATGTAGGTCTCCTTGTATCAAACAACCCCCTACTCCATAATGTCCATATGGAATATGTCCATAAAATTGGGAAATAAGTTTTTGAAACTTAAATTACTGTTTGTAATGTAAAAGTCCTTGTATAGTGCTCCCAACCCAACCTAAAATCCTAGCCAAACAAAAATAAGACCCCCCTAGCTCAAATAAAACCCCCTCCCCAAAACTCACCAGGGACATATCTACTCCTAGCCAAATAACTATCCCTGGCACCAGGCTGTACATGTCCAGGCTGCCTATTTCCACCATGCCTATGAAATATTGTAAATATGGATGTTTTTGTGGGATGTTTTGAATGTCTTTGAATTTTCAAAAAAAATCAAGTGAAATCTTTTATTTCACCACAATAAAACACACTTAAAAACATACAAATAAAAATAAATAGGAATAAGTTATAAATAAATAAAAATCATATAAATATCTTTCATTTTTCATGTTTTTTTAAAATGCCAGAAAAATCTTTTGAAAAGAGAATACAAATAAAATCTTCCTGTAAAAACTTGGAAAAACAAAAAATCTTACTATTTTGCTGATATTTTTAAAATATAGTAAATAAAATACAAGACCTGGATTGAAGTCTGTCCCTTGAAGGCTGCCTGTGTCTGGCTGAGTGGTGTTGTTGGTCACCTCTGAAAGGGGGGTTTATATTTTATCGTTATTTGAGTGACATATTGCCATGTAAGTTTGGACCAGTTAGGTACCAACACTTATGTCTCAAATTTAGTTTCGGTAGATGGATCCCATTTGTTAGCCCACAAAAAGTGTCAAAAAAGAATAATTAAAAAACAACTTTACCAACCTCTGTCTATTATTTTCTATTGGATCTAGGATATTTCTAGATCGGCCATGTCTGTAGTCAGGCTCGCCTGGCTTTGGTATCATTGTCTGAAATTGATAGGTATATATTTATGTACCGTATTTCCTCGAAATACCCCCGGTGGGTTTATTTTTTCAGAGTGAGAATTTTGAGGGGGGTTAAACGAGGGGGGGGGGGGTATTTCGAGGGGGGGTTTATTATTTCGCCAGAAATTTTTTGACATCCCAGTACTAAAATGTCGTCTGAAACGTACGCAGACGTCAAAAAATGCAACAAAAATCGCCATTTATAAGACTCTAAAGACATTTATGAGTGTGTAGACGTACAAACACTGTTCTCACATAACAGAGTCATCGTTTTTAACGTGTGTTCTGCATTGCCCCGATGACAAACCGCAGCCTCTGTCATTTACGTTCTCTATACACTAAATTTGGGGGGGGGGGGTAATATCTTTCAATAATAAAATATTCTTTTTTTAAATATTGAAATATTACATAAAAATTTAAACTTTACTTTATACCTTACCTACAGTGTGCGGGTCTGGCTGGCACGTGAACTCAATGGAAAAATCCCCCAACTAAAACGCAAAAATAATTTACCTGATCATCGTGTCTCTGGGGCTGTTTATTTCGATGCACAAATAACTTCGAATCGGACCTGGCGCTTCCGTGGTGGCCCCGGACATTTGCTGGCACCATGCCAGATTTATTTTGCCCGCCAATAATGGGTATTCGACTGTTGTCTGGATGGGGTTGAGTTGACGGATTTGGTGGTTTCGTCAATTGGAAAAATGCGTTTGTTGCTAAGCGCATTGGAGTTAACATAACAACGAAGCATTCATCTAAGTATTATGCATACATAAATACCGTATTTGCTTGAATAATCCCCCTGGGGGATTATTATTTCGTCAGACATTTTTGAGGGGGGAACTATTCGAGGGGGGCAATTATTCAAAGGGGGAATTTTTATTTCGTCAAAAGATTCAAGCATGTTTCCATCACATCATTTTACGAAATATGCCTTATAAACACAATAACAATAACTTGCCATTTTCGTTACAATTAGGTATAACAAATTAAACAAATCTTTAAAGGGGGGGGGGATTATTCGAGAGGGGAATTATTATTCCTTCACTCGTCTTACAGGGGGGATTATTCGAGGGGGGAATTATTATTCCTTCACTCGTCTTACAGGGGGGATTATTCGAGGGGGGAATTTTTCAAGGGGGGGAACTAGTGATGGAATGGCGCCATGGCGCTGGCGCCATTTGAGGGCGCTAAAGGGCGCCGCGCCATGGCGCCATTGGCGCTTGGCGCCCTTTCTCCGTGGCGCCCTGCCCTAAAAGGGCGCCAAAATGGCGCCAGCATGGTTTCAAGGTGAGTGCTGCGTGAATGAATAAAAAAGAAAAAAACGGGTCTGTGAATGATCAAAATTCTCTGGAAAATAGACAAAGTGGTGTGAGTGGATGTATATGTTTCATCCAATTTTTATCAGATGCGTGTAACGGATCAGAAGCTGAGCACGATAGACCGGTGAACTCGCACACTCGTAAATCGACGGATTAAAATTATCAGAATTCCGTTGTCGTCCGCTTGAAGAAAACATATATTGGAAAATCTATTTGATGTGCATTCATTGTTTTGTCGAATGAGAATTTTCAAAGTGTTTGAAGTGAATATCACGTGTGAGTACGGTTTTTGCACAAAACTTTGTTGCTAGTCTCATTTTTGCTGATTACATCCTGGAGAACATGAATAAAGAAGTGAATGTGTGCACTACAGTGCTGGAGATGCATTTTTAGCACACGCAGGGTATTCTACGCGCTTTTTTATTTTGGCGCCATTGGCACCTGGCGCCCTTCTTTTCAATTGGCGCCATGGCGCCATTGGCGCTTGGCGCCCTCTTTCCGTGGCGCCCTTGGCGCCTGGCGCCCACTTTCCGAATGGCGCCATGGCGCCCTTGGCGCTTGGCGCCCTTTTTCTGTGGCGCCCTTGGCGCTTGGCGCCCAGTTTCCGAATGGCGCCATGGCGCCATTGGCGCCTGGCGCCCTTTTTTCTGGCGCTTTTCCATCACTAGGGGGAACTATTCAAGCAAATACGGTACTTAAGCCGGAATTAGAGCTCAGCGTCGATTTGACGTGTAAAATAATACGGAACTTGTTGAAGTGACTTGTGAACCAGCTCCTATTCCTAGCCGAGGAAGAGGACAAATGTGAACGTATGAAAGTTGACGTGAAGCGTCGTCTCTAGTTGACGTTCCGTTATTTTATCAAATGTGATTAGTTGAGTTGAAGTGAATTGACGTGAGTTAGTGTGAAGCCAATTTAGATTGTTTACAAAAGGTTTTGATGAACGTTTTTATTTAGACAATTAAATACAAAGAAATAAGTGTAAATAAAATATATATAAAATTATACGTAAACAAAGGAATTAATTTACAATTAAATTAATTACTTAAATAAAACGTAAAAGAAGCTCTAATTACCGGAGAAATAAGGCAATTTAAAGAGGGCACTTAATTACGACAAAAGGCGACAATTAAGTGGCGCGGTTGTGAGAAAAGGCACCTCAAACAGCGCTGGTGTGAAATAAAGCACTGAGGTGACTTAAAGCACCAAGAGTTAAACTTAGCACCAAAAACAAGCGACTTAATAAAGTGACTACGGCGCTTATTTAGATCCTAGGAAGAGATTCCTGTGAAGTTGACGAGGTTGCAAACACTGCCGATTTTAGCTGTGAAATCGGCTTTTAAAGGCCAGACCGATGGCGATTGACTTGGCGCCAATCGGTCGGCTCTAATCTCCGATTTTTACCCAACATTTCCAATTGTGAAAGTTCAATCCTTGCCCGCTCGCTTCTCCGATGAAAAGCGAGCTAAACTGGCAAGATAGTGAAAATGTGAGACAAGCCAGACAGCATTTGAAATGGCGCGCGGGCCCGGCCCCCCACTCGGGGCGGGCCTGCCGCTTAACATAAACATGACGGCGTATTTGCGTGCTGCTTGTCAAGGAAATGTGGCGGAATGT
>OZ038460.1:2853367-2909436 GCA_964036195.1 Sphaerolaimus hirsutus | reverse complement strand
TGATGGTGCACGAAGACGAAGCATACGCGGGGCAGGCCTGATACGCACACGTGCCCGATACGCACATATGCCCGTTTATTTCACTTGACACTTTTTCAAGTGATTTTCAGATATGAGTAAAGTGAAAAAAAGTTGCGCAATGACATTAGTGAACTTTTTTCACTTCACTCATATCTGAAAATCACTTGAAAAAGTGTCAAGTGAAATAAACGGGCATATGTGCGTATCGGGCACGTGTGCGTATCAGGCCTGCCCCGTTTTTAGCTTGTCAGCTTGAGTGAATAAAATGTAAGCAAATTCAATTTTAATGTAAAAATTTAATTATTTATTTTTTATTGTAATTTCATTTTATAGTAATTTTTAATATTTTTTAAATAATATTTATAAAAAAAAAATTATTATAAAAATATAAAAATTACATGGGGAGTTCCATTCTAAAAGTTCACAAGCGCCAAATCCAGAATAATTGAGTTAAGCATGGATTTGACCTCCACGTATAGTTTTTCAC
This sequence comes from Sphaerolaimus hirsutus, assembly GCA_964036195.1. Classification (NCBI taxonomy): domain Eukaryota; kingdom Metazoa; phylum Nematoda; class Chromadorea; order Monhysterida; family Sphaerolaimidae; genus Sphaerolaimus; species Sphaerolaimus hirsutus. The sequence goes on along the minus strand of OZ038460.1, from coordinate 2,908,928 downwards.
ATTTTAGAAAAAAAATCTGCCCCACCCCCCCCCCTCCCTGTTCGCCGGGCTCTGTAAACAAGCAGCCCCCCGGCTCAAAAATCCTGGATACGTCCCTGTACCATATTACATCCAATTGTTGGCATCTCCAATAAAAGATACAGTCTTATTGTAGGTGCAGAAAAAACTGACAAATTCAGTTGTATTTATTTAGGTATCCTACAATTGAGGCGTCTACTTCTAAAAGTCGACAAGTACAAAATATGAAAATTTCGAGTTAGGCCCGGAAACGTCATCTGGGGCTACTTCCGCACATTTTTATTCATTTTCCATAAAAATTTTGACCTCACATGCCCATATGGCAAAGTGCCAAATTTGACCTTTTGGGGGAAAATGCAAAAATTTCGGGCAATAAGTCGACAAGTCCACCTAGTTTAGTGCAAGAAGTCGACAAGTCCACCTAGTTTAGTGCAAGAAGTCGACAAGTCCACCTAGTTTAGTGCAAGAAGTCGACAAGTCCACCCAGTTTAGTGCAAGAAGTCGACAAGTCCATTCCTCCGCTTCCTTTTTTTATGGGAAAAAATGGCAAGAAATGTGATATGTCCACTATGGACAGCTACTTCTAAATGTCGACAAGTGCATAAATTGCCCATAAGGCAGCCTCGGCCTCCCCGGGAACAAAAATATTTGTTAGTGCAAGAAGTCGACAAGTCCAATTCCCTCCCAAAAACAGTTTTGCTCTGACCGAATGGAAATTTATGGACATCCAATTTTTCACATAAAGGTTGAGAGCAGGGGCTGAAAATTTGACACTTTATTGTCAACATATGGAACTTAATGGAAAGCATGAGAGAGCCAAATTGTACACGCACCACGGGCCTGGAATTGGGTCCGAAACTTAAAATGCGATTTACTCAAAATCACATTTTGTGGACTTGTCGACTTTTAGAAGTAGAGGCCTAAATTGGTGATAAAGTGCAATTAGAAACAATACAAAAACATCGCGAAATCCCAGAAAATTTATGCAGTAAAACACTTCTCTTTGGACATAACATTTTCACAGCAAAAAAAGGGTGTGTGGATGCTAGGGTTCAAACGAGACCAGTTTTTCGGACCGGGACCGGGACCAGAAATTTTCTAATGTCGGGACCGGGACCGGGACCAGGACCGGGACTGGGGGGTCGGGACCGGGTCCGGGACCGGGACTGGCTTTTTTCAATTGTCGGGACCGGGACCGGGACCGGGACTGGGGTGTCGGGACCGGGACTGGGATTTGCCGAACCATGTACCGACACCGCGGTCTTGTTTGAACCTTATTGGTACGTAATATCAAGCCAATGTTGTTCCACACACATCCACTGTGTGAAGAACCACGCTCAATGTATTAGCCCTCTCTTATAAGTTATAACATTATTCAAGCACAATCTTCACTCGATTGTATACGGAGCCCAGCGAACGGGGGAGGGGGCGACGCCCCCCCCTAAATTTTGGCCCTATAGTTAAGAAACAGAGCCATGGCACTGGCGCCATTTGTAGGCGCCAACGCCTACTATCTACCGTATTTCCTCGAAATACCGCCGGGGTTTTTTTTTTCAGAGTGAGAATTTTGAGGGGGGTTAAACAAGGGGGGGTATTTCGAGGGGGGTTTATTATTTCGCCAGAAATTTTTTGAAATCCCAGTACTAAAATGTCGTCTGAAACGTACGCAGACGTCGAAAAATGCAACAAAAATCGCCATTTATAAGACTCTAAAGACATTTATAAGTGTGTAGACGTACAAACACTGTTCTCACATAACAGAGTCATCGTTTTTAACGTGTGTTTTGCATTGCCCGGATGGCAAACCGCAGCCGTTGTCATTTACGTACTCTATACACTAAATTTGGGGGGTATTTCGAGGGGGGGTTTATAAGTTCATAGTGTCCATTTTGAGGGGGGGTATTTCGAGGGGGTGGGTATTTCGAGGGGGTGGGTATTTCGAGGGGGGGTATTTCGAGGAGGGGGTATTTCGAGGAAATACGGTAGGTATCTTTATATACCTATATTTCATACTAGAATCATGTTGGGGACCTTTCTAACGCTTCTGTTACATAACTGTTACAGAAAAATACATATTAATCATTGGGCAGGCATTGGCGCGCGAAATTTTTTTTTATATGTGCCTACATAATCTTTAGAAAAGTGTCATTTCTGGCAAAAAAATTTGAAAAGGTCGTTGAAAATTACGTTTTTTCTATCCCTTGTCGGGAACCACTCTAAAATTCCGGGACCGGGACTGGGTGGTCGGGACCGGGTGGTCGGGACCGGGACTGGCTTTTTTGATTGTCGGGACCGGGACCGGGACTGGGGTGTCGGGACCGGGACCGGGACCGCCCCAGTCCCGACTTTTTGCCGAACCATGTACCGGGACCGCGGTCCCGTTTGAACCCTATTTAAGATACCTAGGATCGTTTTTTTTAGTTACAACTTCGAGTTACGACTTTGCGAAAAAAAACCGTTCAAATTCATATTGCCGATCTTGAGTGTGCGGTTACTTGTTAAGCGACTTAATTTAAATAAGACTATAAAAAAAAGACAATATTTGCAGAAAAAGTAAAAAATTAACGATTAACACAACCAGTGTCACGCATTTTTGGCATGCGCCATGCGGGAAATTACATGGCGCAGTCGCTTTTTAACATACCCGTTTGACCTCAACTGTAAAGAATGAATAGTTAGCTTGTGAAGTTAGTGTTAACATCATTTGACTCGACTCGACCAGGTGCCAGTCCCGCAAGTTGACAAGTAGTTTACTCTTGACTTTGCTCTTGACTCTTGGCTTTTCCACTTGCGGAACCGGTACCAGGGGGCAGTCCCAAGCTCTGTAAAGTGTAAAGAAAAGTGTCAAATGTAAAGACAAATGCAAAGTAAAGTATTATTGAGCAAAGTAAAAAGAAAAGGTTTTATTACTGAACTTTGCATGACAATTAACAGTTTACTTTGCATTTGACTTGACATTTGACACTTTACTTTACACTTACAGGGCTTGGGACTGCCACCAGGGGGCAGTCCCAAAGTTTCAATTGTGTATCCAAATCTCATGTTCAAAATTAGATTTGGATAGACGAAAGTATAAGATTTAGATTTGGATACGAAAACAAAAGATTTGGATACAAAACAACACATAAAATTTGGATGTGAAAACATAAGATATTGGCACATAATAGATAAGATAAACATAAATAGGATATACAAATTGGATACACAATTGGCAGTTCAGGACTGCCTCCTGGTGCTGGTTCCACAAGTGACAAAGTCAAGAGTCAAGTTAAAGGTCTAGAGCAAAGTCAAGAGTCAATAGTAAATTACTTGTCAACTTGCGGGACTAGGGCCATGGGCCAGTTCCGCAAGTGGTAGAGTAAAAAGGAAAACTTTACTCTCCATTCTTCACTTTACTCTTTACTTTCTACTATACTGTTTACTTTTTCACTGGTAGAACCAGCACCAGGAAGCAGTTCCAAAGTGTCAACTGTGTATCCAAATCTTATGTTTTGTTATTCAGATGGTTTTTTTGTGTCCAGGTCTTATGTTCTTGTATCCAAATCACATAAGGCATGGGCTCTAATCACTAAAATACTCAGCGGACTTAATGGCGTACATTTTCCCGAAGGAAACATTCCAGTATAGTAGGAACAACGTGTGTACCGCACCAACTTATAACGCCGAGGTTGGTGCATAAGTTACCGATTGGAATGCTGCGTTCCGTTAACATAAGTATGTGCGAGTGCAGAGTATCAAGTCCGCCGAGTATACCTAGTGTGTGCGGTAACTTGACATTTGTACACTTTTGAAACCATACAATCAAAGTCTGAAATCTCACATTCGCATACTCAAAATCCCCCTGTAGACTTCACTCAACATTGCCTGACTATCCCCTTGCAAACACGGAAACATTTCAATATTCCTTCCATTTGATTTATGCCCATTTACAGTGTGATTGAGCACTTTCCAATCGCTGATCCCTCCAAAAATGTCCACTTGATTGTCAAAAATCCTTTCCGGGTTTCTGTATAAATTGCAATGTGAGCACTTTTTGTTGTGCGGTATGCCGCCCGGTGTCGACGTGCCCTGAGATGAAATGTCAAATTTTCACAAAATGAAATTTCTATCGTATAATTTACTTATTCCCCCACCGTGGCTTGGTCTGGCACAGTGCCAGGTGACTTATTTGATAAGCCACGCCTTCTTCATGTATCAAACAAAATCGTTCTCAAGTGTCAACTGCTGCGTCATAATATTAGGGTCAAAAATTTTTATGGAGCATTGACAAAATTGGGGAAATCTTGCAAAAAAGAGCTTCTCGGCTTTTACTCAATTTTGCCTTATTGACGTAAATTACATTTTATATGGACGCCCAGTACAATATAGCATAAGGTCCGCGGGGTAAATCTAGATCCACATAGAAAAAAATGAATAGAATGGCCGCACGAAAAAGGCGAGGAAATTAAATTGGGCACCTGGTGCGTGGCGATTATTTTCTCCTGTTTGTGCCTCCCGAGAACGGTCAAGTCCAGTGGAACGTTCTCTGCGCAGTGAATATTTAAGTAAAAATAAATGAAGTAACTGAATTGGCGAAAAAATGAAGGGAAAATATATGTTGTTAACAAACCGGTGTAAAATAAATCGACACACACATTTTGATTAGCCATCAACGTGTATTGGCATTTTCCACAATCATCGATTTCCAGTTTGGATACCAAAAAGGGGTTATCAGTCAAATCAATTGGTATCAAACTTTTTACACAGCATTTCTGCTCGGCATCAGACCCGTTTCTGTAACAGAATGGGTTCCCGCAGGATATTCGAATTTGGAATGTGGGTGAAAGTTTGTATGGCAGTAGGGTGAGAAGAATGTAACGTGGCGCCAGTCCCGCACCCTGTAGAGTGAAAGTAACATGTCAAGTGTCATGTAAAAGGTTTTACAAATTTTTCAATTGCATGGCATTTTTTAACGGTTTAAAAAGAGCCACGCTTTTAAGCGCAAGCATCGAACAGGTTAGTTAGTTATTGCTGCTTTTCGACATGCAGGGTCGTTAAAAAAGTCGTTTTTACACGTCTTTGATCGTTTTTATCCCTACTTATGACACGCAAAAAATCTCAGAAAACGACTTTTCAGGCAAATACCGTATTTCTTCTAATAGAACGGCATACCTTTTATCGAACGGCACCTAGGGTTCAAACGGGATTGACTTTTCGGGATCGGGATCGGGATTCACTTTTTGAAATTTCAGGATCGGGATCGGGATTGGGGTGTCGGGATCGGGATTGGTATTTTGAGATTTCGGGATCGGGATCGGGATTGGCCGGGATTGGGGTCACGGGATCGGGATCGGGATTGGCCGGGATTGGGGTCACGGGATCGGGATCGGGATTGGCATTTTTTGGGATCGGGATTGGGGTCTAGGGATAGAGATTTTCGGCACTGTTCTGGCATTCACAGTTGTTCATAAAGGTCTCAAAACACTGTTGGATGCCAGAAAAGTGACAAAAAATGGACGCTGGGGGTTTGCGTTCACATTTTTGCACGCAAAAATGTCATTTTTTTACTTTTTTATAATTTCCACTTTTTTTCCGGGATCGGGATCCCGGACTTGGGAGATTCTCGGGATCGAGATTTGAAAGTTTTCGGGATCGGGATCGGGATTGGTAATTTTGGATTTCGGGATCGGGATCAGGATTGGGGTTTCGGGATCGGGACTGCTAAATCCCGGAATTTCACGGGATCCGGGATCGGGATCGGGATCCCGTTTGAACCCTAACGGCACCTCCAATAGAACGGCAGGTTTTGGCATATTTTTGCACTCACGGAAACAATAGAACGACAGGTTGACGAAAAGGTTAAAAAGTTGACGAAAAAAGTAGAAATTAGAAGAAATACGGTAACTTCCTTTATTGAGGACTTTATTTAACAAACCTGCAGATAACCATGGTGACTCTGTGCGATCTGTCACTTTGCAAATTGCAGTAGAAATCCGCAAAATAGACATTATGCTTTTCTGGATCGCATAACGTTTTCGCAGGTATCCTAATGCGACAATCGCCGAACGGAGACCCCAGAGACGATATTTTGCTAATTGGACAGGCGAAAAATAGGCCTTTCAAGTTACCTGAAAAGTTGCAGTTGCAGTGAAAAGTGGAAAACTGCGGTCAGATTTCGCCAGTTGGCAAGTGACGAGAAAAATGATAAATATTAAAGTATTTACAATAAGTTAGGTTAGTTCTCCTGAAAAGTGATTTTTTTCGTCAAACACTTTTGACTGAGGAGTTATTTGATGGCGGTTTTATTCGAGCGGATTATTTGAGGGGAGGTAAGTCGGGGGTTCGAGTTATTTTATTCTCATCTGCACGTTATGTGAAATTAATCATTAAGTGATTTTAATTTATCCTTAAATCCCAAAACCGCTTCAAACAGAAGCGAAAAAACAACAACCATTTATTGGACTGGCAGCCTGCCCACTCCAATCCTTCCAATATATCTCCATTATACTTGGTTTGTTCTGAAATTAGTGAGACAGCATATTTTGTCAACCACAGTGTGTGACTTTATGGAACATTGAACATTATAAATTGACAGTTTTATTTATCATTCAAGTGTATTATCATGACAAAAACGAGGTGACTGTCTGGGGGCATATTTCACAAGTTGACAAGTGGCAAGAAAGGAGATAGGTGGAAAAAGTTATGTTGGAATCCAAGCAACAGTAAACTTAGAGGGTACCTTATATTAGAGGACACCTGATTGTTTTCGCCTGATTTTGCAAACATACATAATTACCAATAGTGAACACCAATACAATTCATCTTATCAAACTGGAATGTAAGAAAATGGTTTTTGAAAACTATTTTATGCATTTTGGCATGCAGCCAGTTCTGTCTGATATTAGAGATATACCTTATATTGGAGGTATGCCTTATATTTATTTCATCACACTCAAAAAGGCCAAAAGTTATACATATTATATGGTAACTTAAATTTACTTGAGGTATGCTTTATATTGGAGGTAATATGGTAAGTGGTGACCATTTTCACTTGTAAATCTGTGTCACTTATAGGTTCACTATGAGCCTATATTTAACAACTCTGTTCACTACTATTCGAGTGGCCACTTACAACTTCACTTATCACTTAACATATTTTTGTCACTTCTCAACTTGCATAATAAAAATCACACATAGAAATTTCGCAAAAAGTTGAATTCTATACTATGGATACAAACAACTCTACACTAAACAAATTCTCATTTCCGGATTTCTCACAAGCTGACAAATGTGACTATCCCACTAATTACAGAACAGACCAGGTACCATCATGATTGTGCACAATGTTATCAAAATAACATTTGGGTTTACTCCTGTGGAAAAACTTGATGGACTGCATTTTTATTCCATTAGTTGCAGCAAAGTCCGCCGCTCGTTTGTACAATTTTTGCATTTCTTCTTTACTGAATACTGTAATGTTTGAAGGTATTTTTTAAATTTTTTGTTGTTTTCACTGGAAAATAATCGCGCATGCCATACTCTTTTTAACAAATTGGGAATTTGCCGAAATACGTATAAGTAGAAAGTACAAAAAATACTATAAAATTTCAGCTGCTATTAAAAAAATGATTTCGACGCTTGCGTTAGAAAACGTTTTTTTGTCATTTTTTTAACCGTTGAGAAACGTTGCTATCTCTACAACACTAGCATTCCGGGGCTATTCCGAGAAAATACGGTATCCCTCAAACCCCGCCCCAAAACCGACCAGCTTTCATTTGCGCAATGCCATGAGCAACGATTTTGTCCAAATCACTTTCCATGCCCGATTTTGCACACGCAGCTACGTAAACTGTGCACCACTGGCCAGGGGGCAGTCCCAGACCACGGAAAATGTTATAAAAAGTGTCAATGGAACTGTAAAACATCATCTTTTATTTTTACAGGTCATTTGACATTTTTACAGGGCATTTGACATAAATATTGACACTTTGCAGGACATTTAACAGGGTGCGGGAGTGGCACCTGGAATGGTGTCCAATTGAATTTCTCTTTTCAGGGTCAATTTCGCCTTCATTTGAGGTAGATGCCGACAATCATTTCTAAACGTGCAAAACGAGTCGACGATAATTATGTAGTATTTGATTCGATCTGAAATTTTTAGTCGATATATTGAGGACAGAAAGTTTCTAGATCAATAGCAGGTCCCAAATTCGAATAGTATGTAAAATAAGGCACTCGAAAAACGAGTAACGAGATCAAATTCTGCACGTTTTGCGGTGCCTTACAAACCTAATTGAATAGGATCGTTGAAATTAAAAAACAAAAAATTCCACAAACCTCCGGTAAAATCCCTCGGCAAATTCCAATTAAAACTGCACCTCGTAGAACTTTGAACGTCAAAATCAATTTCAATTTTTTCGACTCCATTGTCGGGAAGTTTATATTTCATGTTTCCGTCATAATTTGGCAGAAAAATATACGGCGAGGGGGTTCTTACATGATCTGATGTAGACGTCCCCGGGATGTTCAAATTGTCATGTTCCTGGTCTGGTCCCATGTTAGTAAATAAAAAAGTGAAATATTATGGTGAATTCTGTAAGTAAAATGCTAGGTTTAGGGTTTGGGTGCCAATTGCACACTTGAAAAAGTTACAAGGAAAATGGTAGGTTAGTGATGTAAAAAGCGCCAGGACTTCGGAGACAGCACCAGCGCCATGGCGCTATTACATCACCAGGTACTGGTAGGGTTGGAAAAAAAACGTTTTTTTTAACTCGATGTTTTTTTAAAAAAAAAACGTTTTTTTTTAAAAGCTCCCAGATATGACCTAGTGTCAACATATATAGGTATATCAGACACTGGCAATACTATGTGATGTTAAATATGACCATATAATGGCTGTGGAGCCATGGGATAGCATTATAAGTGGTGATTTGTGTCAAAAATATCCATTTTTCGTCAACATATTGTTCGTATATTGCCTTATAGTCCAATGTTCGTGACTTCAGGTAAAGTTTGGCACGGAATGGTGATCAAACAAGGTTATAAAAGGAGGTTGTTACTTTGGGAGTGAAGTTACACACTGTGGAGGTACATGGAAGCACATTACCTCAATATTATATATTACAGCAACATATGTCGGCTTATTCACCCATGGTAGCACATAGAAATGGATGTTTTGATACTAAAAATGCAACAAAACCAATGAAAACAACCACCAATGTCAATTTGTGTGTGAAATTGCGCGCTTGCGCGCAAAAATTTTGCAAAATACCTAGTGCTTAGTACTAAAAATTTCGGCCGATGTTTTTAAAAAAAAAAACATTTCGGACGTCGTTTTTTTTAAAAAAAACGTTGTTGTTTTTTTAAAAACGTTTAAAAAAAACATCGGCCAACCCTAGGTACGGGCCAGGCCTATTTCGCACATAAACCCGTTTCGCACATACGCCCGTTTCGCACATGGATGAACCCCGGATCGCACATACGCCCGTTTTGCACATAACTGATGCTATGTGCGAAATGGGCCTATGTGCGAAACGGGCCTATGTGTGTGTTGTGCTTGTGACCAGGCACGAAGTGAAAATGTGAAAAGTAATCACTTGAAAACAGTGATAAATATGTTAAAAACTGAAAAGTCAAATGAGTTTTCAACATATTTATCACTTTTTTCACTTGAACAAAGTGATAAATATGTTAAAAACTCATTTGCACCTTGAGAACTCATTGTGCTGCTGGGGGGGGGGGGGTAATGTTGGGGTGCCCGGTCACAAGCACGACGCGCACATAGACCCGTTTTGAACATAATTAGCATCAGTTATGTGCGAAACTTTATGTGCGGAACAGTGCACCCTCGATAAATTTTTATTTATAAATTATTTGATATGCAAAAATATGATATATTAGGTATACCGCATTACCTCGAATTAACCCCCCCCCCCCTTGAATTAACCCCCCCTCGGAATACCCCCCTAAAATTCGGCTGAGGAAATAATAACCCCCCTCGAAATACCCCCCCCCTACAATTGAGTGTAAAGGGAACGTACATAACAAATACCGCAGTTTGTGATCTGTACAATGCAGAAAACATGTTAAAACTGATTATTGAGTGATGTTACGGAAGGGTTTATGTGTATATACAGTTATATCCCTATACACACATATACATCTATGTAATTGTTTGATTTTTCTACGTATGAGTATGGGGAATTTCCGAAAATTTCTGGCGAAATAATAGAGCCCCCCTCGAATACCCCCCCCCCCCCCTCGAATTATCCTCCCTCAAATTTTGCTGGAGAAATAATAAACCCCCTCGGGGTATTCCGAGGTAATACGGTATAAAACAAAATTGAACAAGTATAGGTTTAACTTAATGTGGATCTACACACTAATTTATGGTGTAAATTTGGGAAACTGATAAATCTTTTTTAACACATCTGTTTGCCCAAACTAATAATTTTCGATCTCAGTCAACAGCCGTTGCCAGGCTCCTCATTCCGGTAAACTCAAATGCGTTCAAAACTGATCTACCAGTTTCCGAAATTTCAGTTGTTAACTAAAACTAGTAAAATTGAGACAAAAGCATGTGACCGATAAAAAAATAGGCTTTAATACTTATAACAGCAATACTTAGCAACGTTTCGCATCGTATTTATTGATTGTTGCACTTAAAACACGCTGAAAGATAGAATAACGTATTCTGACATTGAGCCAAAATGTAATTCTGTTATAGGCCACTGGTCGCACTTTACAATGAAATCTACCTTATCTCATCTGAATAAAACGCAAAAAAATCATCACATTGCATTGCTCACACTGAGGGTGAATTTTTTCACGTGACTTTATTCATCTATATACAGCAAATTTTTACTTGACATAAATACATACCGTATTTCCTCGAAATACCACAAGGGGGTTTATTATTTAGCCAGCAAATTTTTAGGGGGGTTAATTTGAGGGGGGCTTATTTAAGGGGGTTATTATTTCGTGAGAAGAATTCCTGAGTTAATAACAGGCCAAAACATACCCAAAACTGGTAATAAATGAGACCAATAGTGTGTAGATAGTGGGTTTCGGGTGCAAAAAATGGTAACTTTTTCACCCATGTTTCACCTATAAAAATCACCTAATTTGTGGCGGAGATAATGGGTTTCAGATGAAAAATTTAATATTTCCAAAAATTGGTGGCTTATAGATAAATGTAACGCAATGCACATGAATTAGTTGCATTCAATTTTCAATCGCATACAAATATACATAGATGCGTGGCATTGTGAGTCAGTTGTATACTGGGTGGAGATGACACAGTATGGCTATATCAAAAAAAAAATTATTTTTATTTTGACGAAAAAATATATATAAATATCTGATCTGAACCTAACTGAATTGTTATCATTTTGGTCCTTAACGGGTTACGGAATCAAACGCCTCATATATAGGAATATACCACACCAACGTATATTCGTATTTGTAGTTGCAATGCAATTTTCCAGCAATTAATACATAATGTATATTGCATACATGATGTAAATACATTATCAGAGAGTATTTCAAGAGAATTACAGGTACTTTTCCCCCCGTGGACAACTTGCCCCCGAAGTGTGTTGTATTAGCGTTTTGTCCGTGTTGCATTAGCGTTTTGTCGTGTTGCATTACCGTTTTGTCGTGTTCTATTAGCGTTATGTCCGCACGGACATAACGCTAATGCATCACACCACGGGGGGAAGAAGTCCATGGGGGGAAACGTGAAGTTAACGTTTCAAGAGGGGGGTTTCTTTTTTCCTCAGGTCGCTCAGAGCTTGGGGTATTCCGAGGAGGGGGGTTAATTCAAGGGGGTAATTTAAGGAAATACGGTATATATCTACCATCACTATGTTAAAAAAGTGCACGGCAGGCTTTGCCCAGAACGTTACCATAAATTTGAGGAATCAAGTCAAGTGGTAGATAGTGATGTAGAAAGTGTCAGGACTTTGGCGCCAAGTACCAAAAGCAACGATGGCTTTTCAAGCTCCAGCGCCAATCGCAAACGGTGCAAGAGCAAAATGGCGCCAGGCGTTTTGTTCCTGGCGCCATGCCAAAATAACTATAAGTGCCAAAAGCAACGTGGTGATTTTCATGGGCATCGCCAATCAGATTTGTTAGAAGTATCGAACTTTTTAAAAGTATATGAAAATATTTTTTTTTTTTTTTATTCACGTTCTGAATACCGCATATTTTCCAACGAACACCGAACCAAGACTTTCACCGAAAAATACCCAATAACAAAAACTTACCCAGTTCGATCTTTCATAAGCAGTAAATATTTGAACAGGTAAATGAGTTCATAAATAGTTCAAAAAGTAAATTCAAGAGAAAATTATCAAAATTTCCACCCCCGAAACCCGCTACGTGTACCCGAAAGTCTAATAATTCCCAACCCTAGTTTGTATAACTTGTTTTGTATAGCGTTCAGTTCCGATCAGCATATCAATTTTGTATTAGCATATAGTTACCATGGTTACCAACAGAAACAATTTTTTTGTAGGGCCAGTGATACCATTCTCATTCATTTTATGCTATAATACAGATTTTGACATGTCACAGAAGGGAATGCGCGAGAAAAATATTTAAAAAATCTGGCTGATTGCCATAGAATGTTTAAAAGATAATTTTGGTCAAAGTTGCAACGAATTAAACAATTATTTATGTAAATATTTACATAAATATAATATTTATGCACCTGAAAAGATGGATGGAAAAAATTCTACATAACGTAAAAATATCCTCCAATTGACACCGCGGTGGAATGGCGCCGTTGGCACTAGGCTCCCTATTCACGGGGCCATCTCCAAGTGGCGCCAAAAGCTTTGGCGCCATCGTAGTGCAATTAGCCGCGTCAACTATGCCTGGCGCCATTGAAGTCCTCTTTTTGAAGAGCGCCATGGCGCCACTGGCGCTCCTTTTCTGTGGTGCCCGGCACAATTTTTTGAATGGCGCTGGCATTTGGCGCAAATTTTAAGCGATTTTCAATCGCTACTTAATATCCATAATTACAGTGAGGCCTATTGTTGTTAAAAATGATTTAGGTATGCTTCATTTTTGTGATTGTTAACTTGTCACATCAGATTTATAAAAAAACCCTCACATACAATGCGTATGCAATCATTTCCAAATAGAAATTGATGTTTTCAAAAACATTTTTTGTTTGATATTTTGTTTGTTGACTTGCGTGTCTAATGGTTTATTGGCCCCACACACGCTAGTTGACATCGATACGAAATGTCAACTGGTTCCCAGCCCAATACAAAGCTTGCTGACGAGCCCACAAACGACGTTCAAATATAACGTTTGAATTGGGCTGGGAACCAGTTGACATTTGGTGTCAACTAGCGTGTGGGGCCATTGCAACTGTAAATGGTCAAGATGAAGCGGCAGTAAGCCAATTGCAACAGTTGACAAGTCAAGCGGTAGGTAAAGTTGCATCAAAACCAGTGACAAGAACTGGCATGCCACTTGTGGAATTGGCACCTGGGAATTTCAGACCTGCAAAATACCGTGTAAAACTGCGTCAAAATCATGTAATGTCACAAAAAACGTCAAATGACCAGTTGGAACATTTGACATGGTAAAATTTGACATTTTACGTGGCTTTTGAAATTGCATGACATTTGACATTTCACAGGGTCTGGTATTCCACCGCTATTTAGCATACCGTATTTCCTTGAAATACCCCCGTCAGAAATGATGTACATCATGTATGCAATGTTTAAGTATTTATACCAGTTTGCATCGCAGATAAATACACATACACAATTTGTGCACAGATGTACAGGGTGCGGCAATATAAGCCAACGCTTTAGATTTTGAATGACTTGACACTGGGTCGCCGGATGAAAGTCAAAATTTAGGTGAACATTAACAACTAAATAGGAAAAGTTCCCTCCAAATATGGCTGCGAGAGATCCACCCGTTCACAAGTTATTCATGCAAACACATAATTGTCACTTTACCACCACCTAGTGATAGGCTCACAAAAGAAACCATTAAATCATTTGTACATACTCAGAGAACAAAAAAAGTAAAAATAAAGATGGCGTCCGAAACTGCAATGACATACAGAAAGAATATATATGATCAATTGGAATTACGCAACACGTACTACAATGAAACAAACTGGCTTGCAGCACGAATGAATGCCTGTCGCAATATAGGAAAGGGGGGTAAATTGATCTGCAAACATTGCTCCTCACTCAAATACCCAGTCCAAATAGTAGCAACACTGGATCATATTCTGTATCACTGCTACCACAACGAAAAGGAACGGAAAGAAGTCTATAGAGAACCATGCTCTATACCGTGTAACTGGAATACAAATCTACTTGGCAAAAACACATGTCGGGCACATCGTCAAGCCATCGACAAAATGATATCAAAATGCACCTCACAGATGTCTGAGAGACAGTCTAAAAAATTAGATGTGAGTAACAAAAATGCAGCCCTGTCCACTCCAGAACAGAAAATGAAAACAAATGCAAAAATTGAGTTTTCATCAAGAGTTAACAAAAATGCAAACTCAGGGAACAGTGCAAACTTGAGGAACAATGTGGATGGGGCAAAACCTGAAAAACTGAGGGTACTAAATCACGGAAATAGCTCTGCAAAGATAGGAAATGACCAAAAAAGTAGAAATACACTAAAAAAAGAACTGACTCCTGTAATGAACGCATTTCTGTAACAGATTTCTGTAACGAACGAATGAAAGAAGTGAGGCCTTATCGTATTCGAATGCCACGTACATTGTGAAATCCACACCAAATATTTCTCTGATACGGATCGGAATAAAGTTGTCTATTCTATTTGTACAAAAATAAAATACACAACTGGTTCTTATCCCTATACCGCTATATCGTGTTGTTGTAAGGGGTGGATATTATGAAACGATACAAAAAAAAAGACGCGAAAAGACCTGAAATATATTAAACTCATCTTATTACCTCACTCAGACACGGAAGGGCGCTACGAGCTACCGATTTGGCAGCCGCAAATTAACATGCGCTGGTATCCGATGTATCAGAAAACGATCATCGCGCCCTACATCCAATGTTTCGTTGACACGAACTATGTCAGCGAAATGTATCCTTTTGCAAGCTGCAGGAATTGCGGCCACCACATGGGCGAAACGATCGAATTTTACGAAAAACATCTGAACATGGCCAAGGAAGTCGAGTTCAAAATCGGTGGATTTGGGGATGGGCTCGGTATCCCCGAAATCGGGTGCAACGGTGAGTGTCAGACTTGCCATATCATTTGAAAAGAGTCTTTAGCCCAGACTTGGCCAAGAATAGGAATTTGGAATTTGGAATTAAGTTAGTCCAAAATATGAATCCGACGGACTTACGATACAGAAAATTGACATTAATCGAATATATACCAAAAAGCCCCCATAAGATGTAAATAAAATAAAACAAAATAAAATGTATTTATGGTATTTATGATATGCAACAAAAAGTGTGCATGAATTATCTTGATCAAAGTGGGTGGGCTTATGCCCACCAAGTATCCTCACGAAATATGCATAACTGAGCCATTCACCATTCCATACGTTGCATGCATTCCATGCATGCACTGATTAGAATTAACAGTCAAAACAAATCACTAAAATCTAAAACCATAAATTCCCGGTTCACTCCACTAGAGTCGTATAACTAATGAAACGCCCAATGTTTGCCTACCAAGTATTACCAAAAACCAAAATCTGTGCTATAACTAGTCAAACTTGCAATTTACTATGACGATTGCAGGAAACCGCTGGATCGCCAACGGCGAGGACATCCACCTGTTGCTGCTGACAACGGGAAATGCCGAGCAGGGAAACATGGTCAAAATGAAAATGGCCAACTTCTCCAAACACCCGGTGCAAATCGTGTGGATGCTGAGGCCGAGCAGCATGGGCATGGTGCGCCTGCAGTTGACGATCAACTGCCATCAATTCAGGGAGCGCTACGGCCACTTGTGCCCGACCATGGAAAATGAAATGGTCGCCGCCAATAATAATTGATTTACTTTGTTTCAATTCATCACGCTATAATTTAGAATCTAGAATTTAGATTTTTGAACATTGCAAAGGATTTTGAATTCTTCTGGGAATGAAAAACTGTCCCACATAGAATGTATTTCGAATAATTATCGAAATTCAACTAAAATACCTAAAAATCCTAAAAAGTTTCCAAAACTTCCAAAATTTCCAAAAGGTTGAAATCTCGAAATATCGTAAATATCAAAAATCTAAATTTGTAAATCGTTTCATTACGTGTACTGTTAAGAAATTAATTGAAATTAATTGAAATTAATTGTAATTGCCAGTAATTGCCAGTAATTTCCAGTTCGACTTGCTCAACTCATGCATACCTTCAAATCCGATCATCTCAGTTAACTAGGTGCAAAAGCAAAGTGCCTTCTTTAGTATAGATTTTCTTTACCGAATCCATGCGTGAGGATACGAGCGTTCATTTGAACGCAAAAATTTGTACTTGAAAAAATGAAATTCTGGTAATGTGTGTATATAGGCTATCACACAAAGGCTCACCCCAAAATGACCATGGAAAATAGCCATGATGGGGTGATTACGCTCATAAGGAAAACACAAAAATTAAAATCTCCTTATTCATATTAACATGGGCGTCAGCAAAGTTAATGGGGCATGTAACTTTACTATGGGAGTAAAATGTCTTGCTACTGCTGGTTAAGAATGCGTACACTATGTGTACAGATAAAGATTTTAGTGTGCAAAAATAGTAAGGAAGTAGGATGGGCGGAACCTCTTCGAGGTACGGCCCTCTATCCACTTGAAAATAATAAAAATAAATAAAATGTCACAAAAAACGTCAAATGACCAGTTGGAACATTTGACATGGTAAAATTTGACATTTTACGTGGCTTTTGAAATTGCATGACATTTGACATTTCACAGGGTCTGGTATTCCACCGCTATTTAGCATACCATATTTCCTCGAAATACCCCCGTCAGAAATGATGTACATCATGTATGCAATGTTTAAGTATTTATACCAGTTTGCATCGCAGATAAATACACATACACAATTTGTGCACAGATGTACAGGGTGCGGCAATATAAGCCAACGCTTTAGATTTTGAATGACTTGACACTGGGTCGCCGGATGAAAGTCAAAATTTAGGTGAACATTAACAACTAAATAGGAAAAGTTCCCTCCAAATATGGCTGCGAGAGATCCACCCGTTCACAAGTTATTCATGCAAACACATAATTGTCACTTTACCACCACCTAGTGATAGGGTTCAAATGGGATCCACTTTTGGGACTGGCATTGGGTTTTTTTCCAGTTTTCTTTTTCTTTTCGCAGCAGCGCACCTAGATGCATGCGTGCACGTCACATATCCGCCTTGCTGATAAGAAATCAGAGGGCGCTTGCGTAGTGGGTCTAAAGTGACCTGGTCATAGAACAACGATTACTGGCGTTTGCTCGAATAACTCTTGAACCAGTGAAGCGATCGCAGCCATATTTTGTGGAAAGCTTTCCTATTTAGTTGTTAATGTTCACCTGAATTTTGACTATCATCCGACCACCCAGTGTCAAGTTCTATAATGATGTCTGGATAGGTATATCCTATTTTCTCACGTTTATTACCGGTTTTGGGTATGAAAGAGTATAGTCTTCAGTATGAATTTCACGAAAATTTCTGACGAAATAATAACCACCTCGAAATACCCCCTTCAAAATTTCTACTGTAAAAAAATAAACCCCCTGGGGGTGTTTCGATGAAATACGGTAGGTATCTATCAAGTAAGCCAACAGCCTGATTTCAAACATTCATAAATGGGATACAGGTGCAAGCATTTCATTTGAATAATTTCAGGATGAAGTTTCAAAGAAAAACAATGACATGCAAAAAATTGCAATCTAAAAATCTAGGCCCAGTTTTCAAATTGACAAACGCACAATAAATACATGTGGCCATTCCCTTGAGTGACACGAAAAGTGTATGTCATAAGTACGGTTGTATGGGTAAGTCAAATGACAAGTAAATTTGAAGATGAAAATACTTGTCACTTATACCTTAGCAGTTCTCTTGTAAGTTGCCCACTTTCGGAATTGGCCCCACGTGACAGTGCCGCACCATGTTAAGTATCAAATGTAAATTACATGTAAAATGTAAAAGGTAGAATAAATTTTTTTTCTTTTTTATTTTAATTGGCAATTTACATGACATTTGACAATTGACTTAAAACTTCACAGGGTGCGGGACATCCCCCTGGAATAGCACTAAATGTAACACTTTGCAAAGCGTACACGAAATGAGAATTATGCAAAAATTTGCACACTTTAAAAAGTTACTATTATATACTCAGGCATAAAGAATCACAACATGCGCCACCAAATAAATATGTATGATTTTATCACTGTTTTTCAAGAAAATGCAACATTTGGTTAATTTTTCAGAGTAATGTTAATTGCACATGCTGATCGATTGGCAAACATTCGATAGAATTCACATCTTTTGTGATAAAATTGTTTTCAGAAAATAGTGATTCAGCTGATAAATCTGAAAATGGAAACGTCTGATATTTATTCCCACATAAATTGAAGGTACCCTTGAATTGTTTTCTTCATTTTTGGAGCCACCAAAAAGTGACTAAGCACTATCCACCTTCCAGCTGCTTCAAACATCTGACAAAACACCTTTAAAGAAAAAATAACACTTCAGATCAACAATCACAACATTTATATTATATGCCAACTTTTAGGGCATAAAATTTTTAGGGCATTTTTACTTACATCAAAAATATACCCTAAAAAAGTGAAGTGCATAGTTGGTAAAACATTTTACATTTACCTACACAAAAATACGTATACTCAAGTACTGCATAAGTATGTTTACATTTCCCACAGAAAAAATATGGTTACTCACTTACTGGCATGAGTACAGCGAACGTATTTCAGATAGGGTTTATATTGGCGTTTTATAAACACCTAAAGGGAAAAAAGGAGAAAAAAGCTTTTTGAAAATGAGAAATATCCAAAATAGTTTAAAATTGGGCAACAACACATTAACTAGTGAATTTGAGAGTGAAGCAGTCTGGGAACTTGTCATTTTGGGCGAAAATTGGGACAAAAGTTCTTCAAAAAATACCCACTTTTACATTTTCCAGGTAAAAAGTAATTTACTCACATTTACTCATGAGTAATAGTAAAAAAATATTACTTTACGTTTTCTGTACTCATCTGTGAGTAAAAAGACAAATACTTTACATTTAGTTCAAAAAAGTTCAGTACTTTAACAACTCTGGTGAAGAGTAAAGTAACAAAGTGGAATGTAAATCGATCAGCATGCAGAATGAAACATTTGCCACTTTGCATATGCTGCCTTCACTATTTACATTTGCCTCAGGTCAATATCGGTTTTTACGATAAAATTCTTGTTGTATAGATTTTAATCGGACGGAACGATTTACACTGAATCCATTTTTGATGATCAAAGTTGTAAAAAAGCGATAAACAATTTTGCAAGTGGAAAAGTGACCAGAACAATGGTAAGCGACAAACAAAGTTAGGTGTAAAAAATAACAGGCACATTTAAACATGAAATTTTATGTCACGTCACTTTAATCACCATAAATAACTTCACTTATCGCTTGCCACTTTTCCTGTCACTTGTTCACTTGCGGAATTGACATCTGGGTGCAAAGTGGGGTTCTGTTTGAAAAATATAACCAAAAAAGTATCAATAAAATCGCTAATTTGAACAATTTATGTACAAATGCGCGGGGCTGATAGTAACACTTTATTCTACAGGAGATTCGAAATTATTCCTTAAAATGTTTTTAGAAAATGAAGTTTTAAAATTTATGGGTGTTCTGTTATAATACTGATACAAAAGCACAATGTGCCTACACACACTAGTTTTCACCGTGACTTCGTGTGAAAACTGAAATTTTTTCAAATGTAAATGAATGAACACGATTGAATGATTTTATTTTATTTTAATTGGAATTTAAATTGATGAAAGTTAAAATTAAAAATTTTTAAAACTAAAACACATACAAAAAGAGTAGGCTGGATGTGGCCATGTGGCCATTTCAGTTTTCACATCGGTCACGGTGAAAACTAGTGTGTGTAGGGCCAATACAACAAATAAATATTGCGAACGCAACACACAAATTGTAACGAAATTTATAAATCCTTAATCATCAAGCTTCCCACAACTTCCAATTAGCACAAAATGTAAAAGTGTCAGAAAATGGCACCTGGTGGCAGTCCCGTACCCTGCATTTCATGCAGTGTCAAAAAGAAGACATTTTATTACCGAACTTTTGATATTCTTCTTGGCTTTTGACAAATTGGTAGGACGTTAGCAGGCCATTTGACACTTTATCTTTACACATTTACAGGGGGCAGGACTAAAACCTGGGACAAATTGCGCAAGTTGACAAGTGACAAGAGAAGTTGTAAAGTCAAGCTAAGGAAAGTTTAGTTGTCAAGCGATTCACAGATAACTTTGTTCTCCACTTTCCTGTTAAACGTAGACTTACAACTACGACTGACAAAATATTAGATATACAAATTTATGTCACTTGTAATTTTACTTGTCACTTCCCCCACCACTTGAAACTTTACTGATATATTGGCGCACCGCACACTGCAAAGTGTAAGGTGAAGTTCGGACGATTTTTGCAGGGGTGAAATTCAAAGGCGGAATTAAAAAATAGGGGTGGAATTAAAAATCGTCCGAACCGACCCAAATTTAAGTAGTTTTTTAGATGTGTCGTAAATAAAATCGTCCAAACTGACTTTATAATTCTGCCCGGGCGGAAATTAAAACGTCCGGACCCGATCGTTACACTTTGCAGTGTGCTGTGCGCCATTAAACTGCGGAATTGTCCGCATGATGTACCGAATAAAATGGCGCCATAAACCACACTTTTTACAATTGCGCTGGCGCTATTTCCCATGGCGCAAATCCATCGCTCAATGAATACAACCAAGGAAAAAAAACAAGAATATAAATAAATAGAAGACAAAAAAGCGGCCTATGCACCAATGAAATATGCAACTAAAATGTGCGTACACGGAAGTATGTGGATTTATGGATTTATCCTAATTTTTCATATTCATTTTGAAAAAAGCCATTAATTAATGCAGCTAAAATAAAAGGGCAGCTCGTTGTATAAGGTCATAAAATTGCAATTGCTCGAACTCAACGCTGTTCCAATCGCTTCAGTCGCACTGAAAAGTATTTTAAAGGTGCTTTAAAGTAAAACATGGTATAAACTAGTTTAAAAACGCCAAAATTTCAACCCAAAACAGACAATTCTCATAATTTCTTTCCACAGCCTCGGCGACCCTATTCCTGGCCTCCATGGACTGCAAGGGAATGCCCACTCGCAGAAGCGCTTCATTCGCGTCAACTGTACTGGCGATGTCCATTTCTATTTTGTTGCCCAGAACATTGTGGCGCTGGAATTTTGGAAAGAAAAATTAAAATTAATTTTTTTTGTGTTGAAAAATTGGAGATTTTTGAAAATGAAATTTAATTTGATTAAATTAAATACAGGTACCATATTCGATGTTACTGGAGGGAGAATTATTCATGTACAGCGAAAAAACGCTGTGGGTGAGGATATTGTGGTCTAGAAATTTAAAAATGATTTAGTCTTGCAATTTGCTCTTTTGGTATAAAATTTTTTCGTGGAAAATCAAAAAATCCTCACACTGTATCATTGAACATTGTATTAAGCTTTGTGTTTCTTTTCAGAAACGATGTCTTGATTGCCAAACGTTTTTTCCGCAGCCCACAATAAAAAAGAAAAACTAGAATCTACTGTTTCTCCAACAGAAAACGAAAAATTTCACACTAAAATACTTTATCAGAACTTGTGATCACAAGGTAAAATTTATAACTTAAAAAAGTATTCCAACCTGATTCTCAGCATGGACTTCATTCAGCGATCGCGTTTTCAAAGTGGCGCGCATCAATTTCGCCAGGAAATCGCCAGACAAAAAGTTGGACTCCACGTTGACACTTTTCAAACTTGTCGAGCACTTCACCAAGTCGATCAGTGGCTGAAAATTTCATAAAAAAATGAAAAAGTGAAACTTGAAAACATTGGGATAATCGGTGAAATGGTGCTATAACAGTTCCACGTTTTGATACACTTTCATGTGTTTTGAAAGGCAATTTTTGATAATTTTTGGAAATTATCGAATGTCGATACATGATATGTGAAAATATTCGATCAAAATCCAAAAAATGTGGTACCTCTCTATTTTCATGTCGATATCGCTCGTATGACATATTATTGCGTGACATATTTTTCAATATTTTCGAATATTTTCAAGCTGAATATTCAAATGATTTTTATAGGGTTCAAACGGGATTCCGATAATTTTCGTATTCAGCGGTCACGATAACGAAGTGCCAATCCAGATCCCAAAAACTCACAAAACTATCCCGATCCAGACCTCGTTTGAACCCTATTTAAAGGTATATAATTGACTACACTACTAAACGCTTATCATAACACAGGGTCCGCAATGGGGGTAACACCCTCTATATCGCCCAGCTATCTATCAATTCTAAAGGCAGATTTTTGGCTACCCAGACTCGACCTAATTTCGACGATTTTTAGTAAAGTATTGCTTTCGAATACTTGAAAAATTACACACAATACAAGCTGCCCATATTTACCGTATTCCTCGAAATACCCCCCTCAAAATTACCGCCTCCCCCAAATAACCACGATGAATTAATAATCCCCCTCCGCGAAATGGGTTTTTAGAAACGCGAAATGGGTTTTTAGAAACGCGAAATTAGAACAGGGTTTATACCATTACATACTTATAGTCTATAGACTCTTACACATAGGGATTTTTAATTATTTTTTTACGTCTGCGTACGTTACGACCGACGAATTAGTACTGGGAGTAGGGTTGGCCGATGTTTTTTTAAACGTTTTTTATTTTTAAAAAACGTTGTTTTTTAAAAAAAACATGACGTCCGAAATGTTTTTTTTTTAAAAACATCGACCGAAATTTTTAGTACAAAGCACTAGGTATTTTGCAAAATTTTTGCGCGCAAGCGCGCAATTTCACACACAAATTGACATTGGTGGTTGTTTTCATTGGTTTTGTGGCATTTTTAGTATCAAAGTATCTATTTATATATGCTACCATGGGTTAATAAGCCGTCATATGTCGGTGTAGTATATAATATTGAGGTAATGTGCTTCCATGTACCTCCACAGTGTGTAACTTCACTCCCAAAGTAACAACCTCCTTTTATAACCTTGTTTCATCACTATTCCGTGCCAAACTTTACCTGAAGTCACGAACATTCGACTATAAGGCGATATACGAACGTATCGACAAAAAAATGGATATTTTTGACACAAATCACCACTTATAATGCAATCCCATGGCTCAACAGCCATTATATGGTCATATATAACATCACAGAGTATTGCCACTGTCTGATATACCTATATATGTTGACACAAGGTCATATCTGGGAACTTTTAAAAAAAACGTTTTTTATTTAAAAAAAACGTTTTTTTATAAAAAAAACGTTTTTTTCCAACCCTAACTGGGAGATCAAAAACTTTTGGCGTAATAATAAACCCCCCTCGAATACCCCTCTCGTTTGATCCCCCCTAAAATTTCTACTACGAAAAAATACCCCCCCCCCCCCGGGGTAATTCGAGGAATTACGGTGTAGATGTAGTTACAAACAGGTGGCGGAAAGCAGTTCATCAAATATTGGAAAGTTTTTATGCAACTTATAGTTTTATACAAGTTTACATTTTCAATGCTAAATCACTCCTTCAACAATTTGAAATCCCCGATCTAATCCCGATCCCAAAAATTATCGAATCCCAATCCTAATAAAAAATTCCTCCAATCCTGGTCTGGAGAAAAAGTGTGACAAAAAATATTTTTGCACTGAGAAATGCGAATGGAAACCTGCAGTGTGCATTTGATGCCACTTTTCTGGCATCCAACTTTTTAGACCATTTTAGTAAAAGTTCGAGAAAAACCTTCAATACCTAATCTTTGTCCAAAATTCAGATCCCGATCCCGAAAATAAAAAAAACAATCCCGATTCCGAAAAGTAGATCCCATTTGAAACTTGTCCCAGGTAGGGATCAGAAGATACCGAATTTTCTTTGCCGAGACCGTGGATTCGTTTGAACACATTACACAAATTAACCGAACAAATTACACTTTTCGAGATGAGGGAAAAACAATGAAAAAACAAAACGACAAACAAACCATCATTTCTTTATCAGACGCGGCAACATTGGCCAAACTGAATTTCTCCAAATGTTCACTTTTCATCGCCGACTGAATTAATCTGTGAATTTTTTCCGTTCCCATATTTTTCATATTATTCACATTGACATCAGTCAATTTTGGGTCATTTGCATTTAATTTTTCTATGCAATTTTCCACATTTGTCGTATTTGGAGGTTCGTCGGCTAAAGGAGTAGGGACGGTGCCTTGAACGACGCCTGGAAAAAAACGTTTTTTAGAATTTAAAAACAAGGGCCAATTCCGAAAGTGGACAGGCGTCAAGAAAAGTGGTAAAAACAAGTCAAATTATAAATAATTGGTAAGTTTAGTGTTAAATACACACATCAGTGGCAATGAAATTTGTATTTATGTGAAGGTAAGCTACTTTTCGCTTATAACTTTATCTAACACGAATTTTCTTGTCACCAGCTTGTCGGGTATATGATAAAGCTCGAGTGACTTATTGGTATACAATTCTCTGGGATGACACAGTCCAATAAAGCGTACAGGCCATTCTTAACGCGCGCCGATTCAAATGCGTAATGCAAAGTTGGCACTGATCCAAGAAACCTATAACGTTATGCTCAAAACGATCGGAATGAATGAAAAATTCTATGAAACGAATGGAATCAGTTCAATGAAATTCAAATTTTAGACATAAGCATTCGCATCTAAGTTGTCTGAAGTAAGTAAGGTAAGGAGTCACTCGTGTTTAACAAATTCTCACTCACAAAATCCCGAATCTCGATCAAACCCATCATTATTTTTACCAAGCAAGGGAAAAAAGAAACCAACTTCTAAAAGATGTGCCAGTAGTGGAATCCTGTGGTTTCAACTTGATCGCATTGTAGTATTGCGGCTGGGTGAGCAAATTGTGCATGCCTAGCAGACCTGCGAATGATGAATAACATGAATGTACGAGTTTATGAATGGTTTCTAGATTCCGTCAACTTCAAATCGATCACGTATCTATTTACATATATCGAGCAAATTTTGAGTGACTTTGTCGCAAAATTTCACTTTGAATCGCTATTTTTGGGATTTTTTTTTCATTTTCAACGTAGACAATGATATTTTGGACGTTACATCAGTTTTTGCAGCCATTTTTGATCATTTTAACCATTTTCCCATTTTCTGCCTTTTAAGGGGTTGGGAAGATGGACGTCATTTTTATACATACACGTCAAAAGACCATTTGTAATTCTGGAAAACGTTTTGACATTCAACAGCCACTGTGGTTTTTGAAAGATAGACTTTTGCATTGACAAATGTGACACAGGGCATTTATTTTAAACTTTGGCAAATACTGTATATCGAACCCATTGAAGAAACATATCAGCTATCATCTATTCCACGTGAAATCGGCTATCTATCCAACCCCCGAGTGAGAGTCAAAATCCTGAAGCAGGGGGTTGGGGGGTAACCCTCTATGCTGGAGGCAAAAGTTTTTACCACAACCCCCTGAACCCCCCCCCCCCCCCAATGGCCCAGCTCCGGCTACCCCAACGAACCAGCCAAATCGACTAGATCGCTTTCAGCAGCCCCCTGCAGCGCGATATCCACCTCGTCCTGTTCCTCATCGCCATCCACATTATCGTGTTGGATCGGTGCCAAGTCGAGTTGGATGCGCGCCAACTCAGGGTCGTTTTCATCATCCTCCGACGGATCGTGGGGTTTCGGTTCGAAGGCTTTTCCTGCGAGGGGGGTTTACGGGTATGGGGGGGGGTAATTTTGAATTATGGCCAATGGAATGGTGTCTAGAGTGGCGTTCAGTGGTTTCGACGTGATGACGGATTTTAGGTTTAGAAACACGGTGGAAATTGAAAAATAAAAACAAAAATAAAAATTGATTTAAATTAAAATTAAATTGAGCCCGTTACCCTCCGAAAAATGAGAATTTCGGGAATGTGGATTACACTGCCGCATCAAAAAACGCTTGAAGACACAATAAAAAGTTTAAATGTATGGTGCGCTAAAATGATTGTCAAAAATGTCCCAAAATCTCATTAAAAAGTTAAAAAATAACCCCCAAAACGCACCCCTCTTTATTCCGGACACAAAAGGCACCGGTTCGTTCCAATCTTTTTCATTTTTAGCGGATTCCTCTAAATATTCGAGTAATTTGTCTCGATTAAACGGACCCGTGGGAGTTTTTTCTGTTTGATCTCGGCAGCGCGCGGACGGGGGCAGCAGAGAATTCTGAATGTGAATTGCGGGTTTCGCATGTTGATTAACTCACCCGGGTGCCACTCAGACACTATAAATTAAAATGTCAAATGTCACGCAAGTGTCGAAGTCATGAAAAAAGTCAAAATTTCCGTAATTATTTTACCAGTCGTTTGACATTTTACAGGGCATTTTACGCATTGGACATTTTACAGGCTATGGGGACCCTGAGAACACAATTCATATTAGTATAGCAATGCAGCAAAATGTTCTTTATTCAAATGGTATATGGTAGATCTCACTGTAAAGTGTGCCGACAGCAGACTATAGTGATAAAAATCCACAGGGTACTGACAGGGTTGAGAGAAGAAAATATCGTTCAAACAAATTGTTGAAAAATAATAATTTAGGATAGCGTATTGTTAAAGGTTGTATTTTTTGAAACCCAAAAGCTATAAATAGCCCTAAGAACACCTCTGAATGTTCTGCCTCTCGCAGTGGATCTAAGTAAATAAATATTGTGTAAAAATGTGCAGGTTCAGCTTAGGTCATTTACTTTTACCTTAATGAGCATTAAATGAACCAATTTAATGTAGACCGTGGGGGGGGGGGGGCCTAGACCACTTATACTTATGGTTTGTGGGAGTTCAATACATCGGCATTTTCGAGGTGTAGAAAAACATAGGAAAAAACCCAAAAAATCGCTAAAAGTATGTGAAAAATAGCTGAAAATAGATATTAAGCACATATAGTACAAGAAATAGGCAAATAAGAAAATAGGCAATAAAAGACATTAACTAACGATTTTGGAGGTGAAAATCTTTAAAATGGTATGAAAAGCAGCGATTTTGAGTGAAAGTTTGGGTAAAATTTCTCAAAAATTGCTTCCAGGTAGATAGATAGCTGGGCGATTTGACGGGGAGGGGGGTTCAGGGTAGGGTTGGAAAAAAACGTTTTTTTTTAACTCGATGTTTTTTTTATAAAAAAACGTTGTTTTTTTAAAAGCTCCCAGATATGACCTTGTGTCAACATATATAGGTATATCAGACAGTGGCAATACTCTGTGATGTTATATATTACCATATAATGTCTGTGGAGCCATGGGATAGCATTATAAGTGGTGATTTGTGTCAAAAATATCCATTTTTCATCGACATATCGTTCGTATATCGCCTTATAGTCGAATGTTTGTGACTTCAGGTAAAGTTTGGCACGGAATAGTGATCAAACAAGGTTATAAAAGGAGGTTGTTACTTTGGGAGTGAAGTTACACACTGTGGAGGTACATGGAAGCACATTACCTCAATATTATGTACTACAGCAACATATGACGGCTTATTAACCCATGGTAGCACATAGAAATGGATACTTTGATACTAAAAATGCCACAAAACCAATGAAAACAACCACCAATGTCAATTTGTGTGTGAAATTGCGCGCTTGCGCGCAAAAATTTTGCAAAATACCTAGTGCTTAGTACTAAAAATTTCGGCCGATGTTTTTTAAAAAAAAAAAACATTTCGGACGTCATGTTTTTTAAATAAAAAAAACGTTTTTTTTAAACGTTTAAAAAAAACATCGGCCAACCCTAGTTCAGGGGGCAGACGCCAAAAATTTCCTCCGGGATAGATAAGAGAGCTGGTGCCGGTTTCGCAAGTGGAAAAGTTAAGAGTTAAGAGTTGAGTAAAATCATTTGTCGTTTAACTCAACTCTTAAATTTACTCATAACTTGTCATTTGTCATTTTACTCAACTCTTAAGTTTTAACTCTTATCTTTTCCACTTGCGGAACTGGCCCCTGGGCGGTTTTGGGTGTAAACCTGAGTTTGTCAGAATGAGTTACCTTTTATCTACATCAACTGTAGTTGACAGACACCCCATTCTGGTAAACTCAAATGCGTCCAAATCTGATTTACAAGCTTTTCAAATTTTCTGAAAATCCGGTAGAAAACTGGTGCAGTGATGGCCAAGCCTAGGGATGGAAAAAGCGCTTTTTTTAACGGCCCCGCTTTTTTAAAAAAAAAGCGCTTTTTTCGCTTTTTTTCAAAAAATGTCGAGATTCAGACATTGAGACTAATGTTTCCCACTGTAGAAGAATGTGGGAGCACATAGGCAGGGTTCAAACGGGATCCCGATCCCGGATCCCGTGAAATTCCGGGATTTAGCAATCCCGATCCCGATCCCGAAAATTTTCAAATCCCGATCCCGAAAAACTTCCAAGTCCGGGATCCCGATCCCGGAAAAATTAGTGAAATTAATAAAAAGTGAAAAAATGACATTTTTGCATGCAAAAATGTGAACACAACCCCCCAGCGTCCATTTTATGCCAATTTTCTGGCATCCAACAGTGTTTTGAGACCTTTATGAACAACTGTGGATGCCAGAACATTGGCCAAAATCTCTATCCCAAGACCCCAATCCCGATCCCGATCCCGTGACCCCAATCCCGATCCCGACCCCGAAATCTCAAAAAACCAATCCCGATCCCGAAAAGACAATCCCGTTTGAACCCTACACATAGGCTGAATATTCTATACTACACTAACATATCACAACTTATTATTACATGATAGCATGCAGGGATAGAAGCAATGACACTAAAAATGTCACAAAACCAATGAAGACAGCCACCAGTGGCAATTTGCATGTAAAATTTCGCGCTTGCGCACAAAAAAATAGCAAAATATCTAGTGCATAAGTACAAAAAAATTTGCCAGCGCTTTTTTTAAAAAAGCGCTGGGACCCTAGCGCTTTTTTTGAAAAAGCGGCGTTTTTTTAAAAAAAAAGCGCTTGAAAAAAGCGCTGGCCATCCCTAGCAAAATTTAAAAAACAAAAAAATAAACTGAAAAAATCGGCCCAAAAACGGACATCGGGATCGAAATCGCAATTCAACTCTTCCAACTCCTCGGCGCTCAATCGATTGAGCATGTCTTCCAATTCAGCTACCGTAAGCTTGGACAAATCCCGGCCGATGGCTGCACCCATTCGTTCCCTCGCTGGCGCCTTGTTAGGGAACAGGGGCGGGGGCGTGCGCTCTCGGGAAAGGTAGCTGTGCGGTGGGATGGCATGTCACGTTTTTGTGTGATTTTTTAGGTATTTTTTTAGTCAAGGCGTTTAAATTTTTGTATTTTTTCCAACCCCAGCCGGTGGAAAATGTGCTGTTGGAAGTGTGCCAAGAATTTTTTTGTTGTTTCAGGGACTTTTCGGGAGTTTCTCTAGTTTGTCACTTGACTTAATGCGATGAAAGTGTTAAGCAGGGGTCTCCGAGATTTTGGACCTCGCGGGGGCTGGATAGATAGCAAATCGCTCCTCCGGAGGGATAGATAGCTGAAAATTTTTTCTGGGGGGGCTGGGGGGGGGGGGGCTCGCGGGGGTAAAATATATAGTCTTTTCAGTGCATAGAAGGCAGAAACGGGAAAAAATCGTTAAAACAGGTTAAAAGTAGCCAAAACAGGCTAAAAATGGTTAAAATAAATATATAAACATGCATATAGGTGAAAGCTGCGATTTTGAAGGTGAAAACCTATAAAATGGTATGAAAATCATCGATTTTGAGCGAAAAATGGGGCAAAATTTCTCAAAAATCGCTCCAGGTAGGTAGCTGAGCGATTTGGGGGTGGGGCGGGGGGCTCAGGGGATAGTAGCCAAAAAAATTGCCTCCGGATAGATAGATAGCTGAGCGGCCTCCGGGATAGATAGACAGCTGGCGGATTTGGGGGGGGGCAACCCCCCCAAGGAGACCCCTGGTGTTAAGTGAAACGCTGATACAATCCTGGATCCTACCCCCTGCTCAAAAATCCGTCCCTGCCTGTCAGCAATTTTTTTTTTAAATTCTTCTTCTAAATGCACATCGATGCATTCAAGTAATCTGATATGACAAAAATTATCCCCACTACCGCTACTGTTGTACTGTTTTATGCTTCAGTGACAAGTAAAATTATAAATGAATATACTTGCTGAATTTACTAGGTGTATGAATTTACTTGTCACTTACTTACCATTGTTTAAGAACACCATTTGAAAACCAAAAATTATGTTTGTGATTACCAAATTGAATAATTTTCATCTTTCGATTTATCTGGATTTAGCAAAAAAATTTTTCATTTCCTCCTATTTTCACTCAAAATTATCAATTTTTGAGCATTTTCACATACAAAATCTCTATTTTACCAGTTCTTACACTCTGACCTTTTGAGATGTTGAAAAAGTGCATTGCTATCTACCTTAACCCAAAGTAGAGTCAAAATCTATAACAACCTCGATACAAAGCGACAAACGCACTCTTGGCGCCATGCCAAAATAATTTCTAGATTTTTTGGACATACAGAGATGATGATGGCTAAAAGTAGGGTGTTACATATTACGTTTTTTGTTTGTAAGAAGTAAAGTTATTACCTGTCAGTGTCTCCATAACCGGGTATTCGTGGCATTTTAGATTTTGTGGTGAATCAGTGCCGGGATTTAATCGATATAAAGAGTTTATTTCTTTTT
Organism: Sphaerolaimus hirsutus; assembly: GCA_964036195.1. NCBI lineage: Eukaryota > Metazoa > Nematoda > Chromadorea > Monhysterida > Sphaerolaimidae > Sphaerolaimus > Sphaerolaimus hirsutus. Next base: position 2,877,976 of record OZ038460.1, on the reverse strand, counting down.
AGTTGATAATCTAAAGCTTTGGATACATGGATTATCATTTTTTTGTAAAAAATTACACTTAAAAGTGATGTCAAAGTAAAATCGCCCTCACTTTTGGTGACATGTTTAAGGGTCAAAATCACACTTAAAATCAAGTGACGAATTTCAAATAAAGTTTCAAATTCCCGATAAACTGTTATCTTACTCAAATATTTACTTACCTTTGAGAATCTTCCATTATTTTTGTCAACTGACAACTCAAGTTTGAGACCTCACGTAAACAGTATATGCTGAAATTCGTCACTTCACCAGATGTTTTCTCGCGTATAAAAAAATGGCTAATAAGAAAATTAAGCTTAGATCCGGACAAATGGCAGAAAGCGCATAAATAGATGAAAAATAAATGGTATAAACAGGCGCAAAATTCACTTAACCCAAAACACTTTTTTAGTAATTCAATTAATTGAAGTTGAATTTCAAGGTGCCAAATCTGGCATGACTTCCACACCCTGTAAGATGTCAATGTGTCAAAGCCATGCAAAATGGCTTGTAAAGCGTCATATGTCATGCCATGTGTCAAAAGTCATGTGAAATGCCCTGTAAAATGACAAATATCATGGAAACTGTCAAAAGTGATGTAAAATTTCACGAAAAATGTCAAACATCCTGTGAAAAATAGAAGAAAATTTGACACTTTATAGGTCATTTTACATTTACACTTTGCGTGACTTTTGACACTTTGAATGACATTTAACACATGGAAGGTCATTTTACAGGGTGCGGGAGCGGCACCAAAGAGAATCACATCGATATTTTAATAGTCAAATGCACCGTACTTCCTCGAAATACCCCCAGGGGGGTTTATTTTTCAGAGTGGAAATTTCGAGGGGGGCTTATTCGAGGGGGGTTTATGTTTTCTTCAGAAATTTTCGTGAAACTCATGGTAAGGAACACGCTTTTACATACCTAAAACCGGTAATAAACGGGACTAAATAGGATAGAAAGCTACTAACGATGGCAAAAAGATTCGAAAATTCGAGAAAAAAAATCGAATTTTTTCGGAATTTTCGAATTTTCATTTCACCACTGGAAAAACACTAAAAAATCGCTTTTTTCAAAAAATTCGAAAATAATTTTCGAATTTTTCAGGGAATTCAAGGATATATAACAAATTCTCAAGTTCAATGTGCTAAATCGATCGACAATTGCGGTGCATCTTAAAAAGTGTATCGAAAAACGCCAATAACATTGAAATGGCATTCGTGGAGGACCCATAGCTAGCTAGATCCGGGATGGCATTTTAGGGGGTGGGTCCACCAGACTTTTGTGTCGCCCTATTCTGCTGCACGTCAGCCAATTTTGAAACCGTTTGAGTATGGCTATGATCAAATTGTTTTGTTTCCTCAAATCGTCCCCCTGTTCCGTGATAAGGGAGGTCTATAAAAGGTGTTGATTTTACATGGCCGATCTGGCTAGTTGAATTTGAAGCTTAATAACCCGGCCATTTTGACCATGAATTCGTTATGCCAATTTGACCTAGTATGTATTTCAACATGTAAAATAAATGTTTCTGAACATGCTTTCACATACTTGATGTAAATACTGTATATCCTCAAATAAGTCCCCAGGGGAGTTATTTTAAATAAAAATTTTTTGAGGGGACTTATTTGAGGGGGACCTTATTCTAGGATTTATGATAAATATGTGTATAAATCACATAAATACAGGGTCAAATTGACTTAAAAATACTGACATCACTAATCCAACCACAGAAATTGAATTTATGAGTCGTGTAGATCATTTTAACTTTTGAATGGTTCAAATCGGCCCAGAAATGATCAAGTTTTAAGCTTCAAATTCAACTAGCCAGATCGGCCATGTGAAATTATTATGAATAGACCCCTTTATCCTTGGGACTGGGAGATTATATTTGAGGAAAACAAAAAAAATACCCTATTTCCTCGAAATACCCCCTCCCCTCGTTTGACCCCCCCCCCCTCTAGGGTTCAAACGATATGACTTTTCGATATCGATATTCGATATTCGATATTTTTTTCTGAAACTCGATACTCGATATCGATACGATATGGAACCTCGATATCGATATTCGATATTCGATATTGAAAAATGGTCGATATTCGATATTCGATATTTCGATATTTTCGATATTCGATATTGTGATTTGCTTTTGGTATAGCAAGGCATATTTCAAGTGGCATATTGTATTTTCATGTGGTTGCACACATGGTTAATCATCTCTTTACTGAAATGTGAATGGTACAAGTGATTTTAACAAGGTTTACATCACTCAAAAGTAGAAAATGGAAGAGAAACATGATGCATCAAAGTGTATCAGACAAAAAACAATTGGTAGATATTACAGTTCATACCTTTAACCTAATTGCTTAAGTGCATGTTGCAAAAAATAGCATATTAGCATTTTCTAGCTTCAAATTGAGCACTCCAACAAAAATGACATTATAAATACTGTACTTTTACTCATCAAATACGATACTATAAGCAAATCAGATCAATCATAAATATCTCAAAATGAAAATGATAACTTAATTTAGGGACACAATACAGGTTCGATATATCGAAAAAATGGTCGATATTCGATATCGATATTCGATATTTTTTCAAAATTTTCGATATCGATATTCGATATTCGATATGAAAAAATGGTCGATATCCGATATTCGATATTCGATACGATATATCGTTTGAACCCTACCCCCCTCTCGGGACCACTATGAAACAATCACCCCCCCCCTCGAAATACCCCCCCAAATTGAGTGTAAAGGGAACGTACATGACAATAACTGTAGTTTGCGTTCTGTGTACTGCAGAACACACGTTAAAACAATGTCGGTGTCACGTTAGAACAGTGTACATACCATCTACATACTAATATTAGTCTACAGAACCTTATAAATGGCAGTTTTTGTTGCATTTTTCACGTCCGCGTACGTTTCAGACGACAATTTCGTACTTGGTTTTCAAAAAAAATTCTTGTGAAATAATAACCCCCCCTCGAAATACCCCCCCCCCCTCGTTTAACCCCCCCTCTCGGGACCACTATGAAACAATCACCCCCCGGGGGGTATTTCGAGGAAATACGGTAGTCATAGCCCAGACCCCAAACTCCAACATACTCGAATGACATCAAAATCAGCAAACATAAATACAACAGAATGGAATGACACAAAAGTCTGGTGGACCCCGTTCAGCCCCCATAACCATAGGCAGCGTAAGTGCTTGTGTAAAATAATACGGAACTTGTTGAAGTGACTTGTGAACCAGCTCCTATTCCTAACCGAGGAAGAGGACAAATGTGAACAAGTGTAAGTTGACGTGAAGCGTCGTCTCTAGTTGACGTTCCGTTATTTTATCAAATGTGATTAGTTGAGTTGAAGTGAATTGACGTGAGTTAGTGTGAAGCAAATTTAGACTGTTTACCAAAGGTTTTGACGAACGTTTTTATTTAGGCGATTAAATACAAAGAATTAAATGTAAACAAAATATATATAAAAAATATACGTAAACAAAGGAATTAATTTACAACTAAATTAATTACTTAAATAAAACGTAAAAGAAGCTCTAATTACCGGAGAAATAAGGCAATTTAAAGAAGGCACTTAATTACGACAAAAGGCGAGAATTAAGTGGCGCGGTTGTGAATAAAGCACCTCAAAACAGCGCTGGTGTGAAATAAAGCACTGAGGTGACTTAAAGCACCAAGCGTTAAACTTAGCACCAAAAACAAGTGACTTAATAAGGTGACTACGGCGCTTATTTAGATCCTAGGAAGAGATTCGTGTGAAGTTGACGAGGTTGCAAACACTACCGATTTTAGCTGTGAATTCGGCTTTTAAGGGCCAGACCGATGGCGATTGGTTTGGCGCCAATCGGTCGGCTCTAATCTCCGATTTTTACCCAACATTTCCAATTGTGAAAGTTCAATCCTTGCCCGCTCGCTTCTCCGATGAAAGGCGAGCTAAACTGGCAAGATAGTGAAAATGTGAGACAAGCCAGACAGCATTTGAAATGGCGCGCGGGCCCGGCCCCCCACTCGGGGCGGGCCCGCCGCTTAACATAAACATGACGGCGTATTTGCGTGCTGCTTGTCAAGGAAATGTGGCGGAATGTGAGCAATGACTAAGATCTAAATATGTGAGCGATGTGAAGCGCACGTTGTAAACAACATCGCTTGAGATATTAAATGGTGAATGTGAAGATGTTAAAATGGGAATGTAAATATGAATGAAATCTTGACGAGTTGAATTAATTGAATATAAAAGAGAACATAAGAAAGTTAACTTAAATATTATAGGTTTTTACATTTTACGATAATGTTACACACTCCCGAAACTAGAATAAAAATTAAATTTAATTTAATTTTATCTCAGCCAATCTCGGCAAACTGATGTGAAACAAAATCAAAATCAAACGCCTGTGATACTTTCATCACTCCTGTGGTAGCAGATCGTCGGCGTCTTCGACGCCGGCATTTTCCCGGCCCTCCTCATGATGCTCGTCCATGGGTTCGACGGCATCCTCCTCAGCCTGGCTGCCTTCCCCGTGTCCGGGCGCCTGGTCTTCTGGGGCCCCCGCTGGTCGTCCCGGCCAGTTGGGGAGCTTCTCAGATTCCTCGGCGAGCCTCTCGAAGGCTTGTCGGAGCGCGTCGGTCTCGTCGACGATCGTCTTCGACGGCTCGGTGGGCTGCCATTGCTCCGATGCTGCAAGCGGTTGGCTTGATAGCAAGGGGACATGGGAGGTTGTGAATGAGGTCGTACATTGTGAAGTGATTGAGTTGAATTGGTCAAATGGTACGGTGGGGGATCTAGTTCTTGATCGTGACTTTCTTCCATCTCTCCGAGCTCTATGTCGGACTGTGAAGGTGTTTGTTTGAGGAAGGTCACAGATCTTTTTAGATCGTTTAACTTTTGATTTGACCAGTTTTTGATTGATGTTATTGAATTTGTGAAAAGTTTGGGGTATAAAGGAAAATGTTTTGTGTGACAATTTCTGCTCACCTGGGAGCCCTGCGACTCCAGCGAATCTCTTGAGTCGCTTTTGCAAGGGCTCGCGGTCAGGGATCACGTCTTCCATTGTGACTTCCGTTGTGACAGGCTCGGTGACTGTGAGTCTGGCGTTTGGTGACGAGCTCTGCGGTTGTGACTCGCAGGAGGGTGCAGGTTTTGTGACCCGGCGCGCCCCCGTCTCCATTTCGATTTCTTCGGCGCGTTTGGTACTATAACCGATCGGGGGATCCGATCTAGGCTGTACCGTGCGTCCTGAAAGCCGTTTGAATGGAGAAACTCGTTTGAGGGGTGTGACAAACTTTGAAGGTAACTGTGACGAACTTGACGATTGTGACGATTGTGTGACGATTTGGTTTGACAAAGCGGGTTTGTTGAAACCGCTTGCCGGCTTCTTCTGGCGGTTACGTCGCCGTCGCTTACCGATTTTTCCTTGTTGAACGGGCGGGGCTCCCATTTGTTTGGGTTTTTGTCCTTTCTGCCCTTTCTTCGGAAAAAGCCCTTGATGTCTGGCAGCATACCCCTGCCGGTTACGAGCCGCCACTGCATGTAAACATAACCAATATACCCAATACAAGCAATTGTGAGAATAATGAGTATAATGTTCACAGCTGTTTGAAGTGGCCCAGTAAGTAACGTATCTAATGCTGACGCACCACCTGTGACACTACCGTGAATGATGTGACCCAATTCTTTTCCTACACCTTCAAAATATGCACCAACCCCTTGGCCAATGCCCGCAATATATGCTTGCACTGCTTTAGGATCGTTGGATTTTGTTGCAATATAATCGACTGAACGTGTGACTTGTTGTTCGAGTCGTTGCAAATTTTGAAAGTGATGATGTGCAGCCATGATACTGAATGCAATGTCAGTCATGCTTACACCTGGTGACCCGGAAACATTTAGTGTGAATGGTTTCCACGAGCCAGCCCAAATTAATTCGATTGGGAGTTTTGTGACGTGCAAATTTGTTGGTCCATTTTCGTTGGCCCATGAATTATCATTTAATTGATAATATTTGTGATCTTTCATGAGACAATGATCTATTGGTGAATGTGTGATCAGATCATTGGTGCCAGGAGCAACGAACATAATATGTGGGTGATCTGTGACTTTGACCGGCAGAAATTTATAACAAGTATTGTTATATTCGTGTTGAAAATAAATGATTTCTGCTGTGACTGGTTTACAATCCCAGAACATTAATATATCTCCATGCCATTCAGCATAGAGATTTTGACGTCCTAGCAATGCTCGCAAGCCAAGTGTGGGATTGAATGTGACAATTGCATGAATTATATCTAGTTGGGTCTGACGGATGTGACATAATTGTTGCCAGATAGATCCAAATTGTTTTTGTTCTAGATGTGCAATTTAGTCAACTTCGTATTGTTGACGGGCTGTGAGCAAGTGAAACACACCAACATCAAGATTTGGTGCGAGTTTGAAATGAAGAGGAGCTTTTTCGGTTGGAGGCTTTTTCAATTTCTTAAGTTGATATCGAAGAAATTGAATGAATGCCGAGCCCTGGTCAATGTATTTTGCGTCTTTTGGCACGCATTCTGCATTATTTGGGAATTGTTGTGATCTCCATGTGACAGAAAATGCAGCTTGCAATTTTTCCACTATGTAATGATTTTGTGAATATTGCGCATCAAATTGACCAATCTCTTGGAATGCGCACTGCTTGTTAAACGCGGTAGCATTCCATAAAGAGACGCCATTGTCGCTGTCATAACAATAGCCGGCTTGTGGGTTGCAATGTGACAAATCTTGAATTTCGGAAACCATTTTCTTTCCGTCAAGACTTGCGACCACACCTTCCTCTATGTGAAAGTTCATTACTGTGTTACTCATGTCGTGACAAAAGTAACAATAATCGATGTGAAGTGATTTGTTAGTGCTCCACAATGCATGACCGATTTTTATTAAGGGTTCGCCTTTCCAAGTTTTATTTTGGTAGGCGATCATGCAATCGTAGGTTGTGACTCTGTGATTTTTAATGATTTCTGGTGGCAGCATAGCTTTTCCGCCCACCAGGCTCATATACGTTACTATAGTATGCTCCTGTTGAAAGCATCTATAAATTGGTGTCGTTTGCAGCTGAACACGCAACGTCCATATGGATACCACAATATCCTCTATGGCTGTAACTTGAGGAAAGTGACATGTTACTTTTTCCGGAAGTTGAATTGCGTGACCAGTGCGTGTTTTATGGCACAGATTGAAAGTTTTGTGATATTGATCTGTCCATGTGAGTGCGTTGGCTAATTTTGATTGTATTAGCAACGAAAGTGCCATTAAATGCGACACGTTTCCCCAGAACGAATATGTGCCAGTGTAGCGACATGTTCGACGTGGGTTTGCGCGTCTTGCATCTTGCTGTGAAGATTGTGATTGTTGATGTGATTGATCTGTTTGTGAATCATCACCCTTATCAGGTGAAGGTTGTGACTTATCATCATCTTTTACTTCAGTGTCGATTTTATATTCAACACCGTCCTCTGTGTCGATTTCAAGAGGCACTAAGTTAGATGGAGATCTACGTGTGCGACGACCGTTGCTTGACAATACTGTGACTGCACGTATTTTGCCATCGCTTGACACGTGTATTTCGTGAACGCGGCCCATTTGCCACATGCCGCGTGGTTGTTTATCATCTGTGATTAACACCACTTGGCCACGTTTGGGAGCTTCGTTGATTGTGCCTCTTTTCAAGCGTTGATTTTTAGCTCGATCTTTGAGTAGGTCAATGTATTGACGTGACCACTCATACCAAAGCACTTCCCGATTGTGACGAATTTGGTCCCAAAGTAATGTGATGTCATCTCTGTCCTTTTCAGGCACAGAATTGAGTGCAATTTCGTCGATGCAGTTGACGTCATTGACACGTGGGGGTGTGAGTGTGTAGGTTTTTTCGATTTGTGAGGGTGTGAGGTTGAAAGATCCATCCGTCATTCTTTCCCATTCCTCTTTTGGAATTTTTCTCATGGGTTCAATCGTGGTGGAATCGAGTTCCAACTCACGTTTTTCATCCATGTAACATGGTGGTGGGGTGCCCCAAAGAAAATGTATTGGGCGCAGTATCGCTGCACCAATGTCTGTGTTTGACAAGTATGACAAGGGTCGCGTATTGACGGAGAATTCGACGTCAAGCATGACTGTGAGAAATTCATGCCATGTGAGACAACGTCGTCCGCATGCTTTTTTGAGCAAGCGTTTGACCAAACCTACCATGCGTTCGTACACGCCGCCCTGCCAAGGACTATTGGCTGTGATAAAATGCCATTTTACGTCCGGTAGCATTTTGACGCAATTTTTGAATGCTGGGGCATTGTCGGACCAAATTGTGTCCGGCATGCCTCGACGTGAAATAAAACGATTTAGAGCCATAACTGTGTCGGCTGTCGAGACACTATTGGTTGACTCTAAATGAATGGCGCGTGTACTGAAGCATGTTAGCAACAAAATGTGTTGACTGTGACGGGTTCCGTTTTGTGAATAAACTAATGGGCCCATATAATCAATGCCAATGTGTTGAAATGGCTTGATTTGTGATTGAGTTCGAGTGACAGGTAATGTGTGAAAATCGGGTAATGTGAATGGACCTCCTTCCGCTTTGCGGCATGTGACACATTTTCGCAAAATTTTTGCAACTACCTGCTTGGCGCTTGACAACCAGCAGTGTTCGCGTAAATCTGCTAAAGTGTGAAGCATGCCACTGTGACCAGCAAGCTCATGAAAATGAGTAACCACTAGCGTTGTTAACCACCCGGTCTTTGGCAGGTAGTAAAACAACGAAGGGTTTCTGTGTTCTTTGTGAGATACACGCGTGACACAATATAATAAATTATTCCACGTGTCCCATTTGAGCATGTGGTGTTTGCCAAGTTGCGCTTGTGAAATGCAACTGGCACATTCCTCTGCCTGTGAAATGCGCAATACATGTCTAAATGCTTCGTTTAAATCAGCTTGTGTGATGGGTTTTGATAAATATTCGCTTTCGCGCTTTGCAGCCTTGTGCATGGAGCGATTTAGCCAATATGTTTTGACACGAAGCAGGTATACGACAGTACGCAACAATTTTGACAGTGTTGAAAATCGTCGAATGTCGATTTCGAATGGATTTGAAGGGATGTGACGTTGTCGACTTTCGACAAACGGATTTTGAGGAGTGACATTTTGTGACAAATTGGGGTCCAAGTTGACAGGTACTTGCTGTGCAAGAGCATTAGCTGGTTGTGAACCAGGCTGTGAAACGGGCTGTGAAGTTACTGCTCCAGCGTATAAAGGTCGACTGATGTGAATGTCGCCTTTCGCAAGTTCTTCAGTGACAGGTTGCGCTTGATATTGCGAAATGTCAAGCATGGTTGATGTGAGAGGTTCAGCTAAAAATGTGGGTCCTGTGAACCACATTGTTTCAATCATTAGTTGATCAAAAGTACAACCTCGCGACGCGATGTCGGCTGGGTTGTCTTTTGTAGCAACCTTGCAAATTTGAATGCAATGTTTTGACATTAGTGAATGGATTTTTGTGACCCGATTGTTGACAAAAGTAGCCAGCGGCTTTGCTGTATACAGCCAGCCGATGACAACTGTACTATCGGTCCAGAGGAAATTACTGTGAATTTTCCATCCACCCAGCTCAACGAGTTCATGATGTAAATAATCGATGAGCTGTGCACCAATTGTGACACCTAGCAATTCCAAGCGTGTGATTGTGAGGGGTTGACCTTGTTTTGACGGAAGTGGGGCTAGTTTTGTGCGAGCTGTGAGGAACCCACTAAAATATCGGTCATCTTCATAACCATATTCGTCGGGTGAAATCGCTTTTTGACGCAAATAAGCGCAAATGGCGTATCCATCTTTTGAGGCATCACAAAACACATGTAATTCTAATGGTCGTGTGACAGCTTTGACGTCGATGCCAAAAGAATGAAATGAGCGCGGGAATTTGATTTGACTTATGGACGAGAGATGTCGTTTCAAATCGTCCAGTAAGTCATCCGCCTCTGGGTCTTCGATGAGTTCATCCCAGGTTGTGATATTGCACCTTTGAATTATTTGTGACACGCGAAATTTCAACCGAAATAACGCGGGTGCTGTGACGCCAATAGGATCGTACGTTGAGGCCAGCAATTTGTTTAAATTGCGGCGTGTGGCTGTGACAATGAGCGTGAAATCTTTTTTGGGAGCTGGCACTGCAATGGTGTCTTCAATGTGATCGTAAACGAGACCCATTACTTTGATGTATTGTGACTTTTTCGGGTTGAGGTCATCGGGTTTGATTTTTTCCGAGACCATAGGCGAATTTGTCATCCATTCGCGCATGTTGAAATTTGCTCTAGCAAAAACAGCTTTAATTAAACGATAGAGCTGTATTGCATATTTGTCATCATCTACGCTGATAACTAAATTATCAACGTAAATGCTGTTGAGCAACAGCTCCAGTTTCATTTGTTCATTGGTCTCAGCGGGATGCATGTGAGCTAATTCCTCCTCTAGGTGATATTTGATAACAGTCGACAAAATGGATGGACTGCATGTGAGGCCAAACAGCACCCTTGTGAATTGCATCATTTGAATATTGTCTTCATGTGACGGAATGGTGTCATCACGCAGCCAGTAAAATTTTGTGAAAGCGCGTGATTTTGGGTGAAGAGCAATTTGTAAAAATGCTTTTTCAATATCTGCTAATAACACCACTTTTCCGGCTCTGAAGCGAAGCATTAATCCGAGCGCCAGGGGTGTGAGAACTGGGCCTCGAAATAAGCAATTATTGAGACTTGGCTTGCCTGCAGAACCATCATACACTATTCGACATGTTGTCGATCTGCCAGGTGTGAGGACAGGTTGGTGAGGTAAGATGTGTTCTTGCAAACCATCTTGTGAACCATAGACGGGTTCTATGACCCCCTTGTGAAGTTGATCTGAGATGACTTTCGCGTATGTAGCGAATAAATCGGGATCTTTTCGAAACCGTTTCAACAGTGACAGAAAGCGACGAAATGCTTCTGCATTGTTAGTTGGCAATTCTTGAATGGTTGATTTGAATGGCCAATCCACGCTATAGCGACCAGTTTCTGGATCAAGAGTAATTGATTCCAGAATTAACTGTTCAGCTATGTCGTCATCATGTGATAAGGGATCATCTGTGATACCTATTGACTCGAGACTGAGAAATTGAAATAATGTCTCTTGGCCAACAGCAACAGCTGATGAAGCATGTGAACTGCATGAAACCATGAATTGATGTGGGGAAATGTCGGGTGTTGTGACGAATGATTGTGAGGACGCATTTCCGCCTAACATCAACCCAAGTATTGATTCGACTATGATCAAGCCAGATGGGAGTTCGATTTCTGTTGGTCGAATATCGAACTTCCAATAATAGTCTTGACCAATGACTACATCTGGTTGACATAGTTTGTGACAAAACTCATCAGTCATTTCGGTCAATTCAAGCGGTTCCGCGAATTGTTCTTGTGCATGTTCACCGTACACAATATAAATGACTGTTTTGTCGTCTTGTGACAAAGGAGGTGGACATGCATATGTTGCCAAATTATCCACTGCGCGTAAGGTGAGCGGAATTTGTAACATATTGCCCTTATTGTCGACGTGTTTGTAAATAGGCATAACAGCCTTGACCAAAAACGTATTGACTGTGACGGGCGTTTTTGTCGCAAACACGTTCATTTGAAGAACAACATCTCCTTTGTTTTCAAAGTTATACTCATTTGCCACGGATGCTTTAATGTATGAATATTCGCATCCAGTGTCAAAGAATATTAACAAAGGGTCTGTGACTCGGTTTAATTCAGCGTCTTTATTAATTAATGAAGCCTGGGCCACTTGCAAACGAACAATAGGTGCAAAATCGAACTCACATTCTTGTTCGGCCTGCTGCCTGGTAGCGGTGTTGGGGTTACCGTAACCCGCCTGTGCGCTTAGCACTTCCACCGTGGGCCTGTGACTAGGTTGAAGTGGCACCGACGATGACATTTGATTTGGGTTGAGGTGTGGGTACACCTCGTACCGTTTCTGCTGGAAGCCGCGGATTTTGGCCTCGACGGTCTCCATATCTGTGCCTTCCTGGATGAGGTTGGCACGGAGCGTCGTCCACAGCTCGTTTTCGCTGTGATATTTGCGGGCTTCCTCTTGAGCTTTCGCCTGTTGCGCGTTAGCGGGCCTCGGCCATTCGCCCATGTCGAGCGGGCCGTCCATGTCCAACTGGTACAGCGTGTTCTGTCTCCACCGGAAATCGTTCTCGTCCGGTGGGATGACACACACGCTCATCGGTTCCGTATGTGAAGGCGGATACGATGGCGGTGCATGTGACGACGCCGCGCCCGTTGTGATTACCTGAGCGTTGACAAAATTAGCGCTCGTTGCTTTGACAAAGGCTTTATTTTGTGAATTGTTTACCTGACGCCTGGCGGGTGCCTGTCTGGTAGGACAGAACGCCCCGTGATGCTGACCAATCTGGCGACAGTAGTAGCAACTCAGTTGTTGAGTGCACTGTGCCGCTTGATGGCCTCTGCGCGTGCAGCGCGTGCACACATCGCCCAAAGTTCGCAACCGTTCCGTGTGCTCTCTCGGTGTGACGTATTGAGGGCAGTCGGTTGTGTAGTGCTCTTTGATGCCGCAGAACAAGCACTCGAATTTCGGCTTGCGATAGTCAGCAGCAGGTTGTGAGGGCTGCTTTTGACTAATCGCTCCGATCGCCGGAGTTCTGGGAGGTTGAGTGGAATTTTTATTTGTTGTTCAGTTTTCATCGCGTCTAACCGAGCACGAGCAATGGTAGTTAATGCATCAACAAACCTGACGACTGTGAGTTCGGTGTCGCCGGTTACAGCGGTGCGCATCGAATTCCGGTGTTCTTCTGTGACGGCAAGAACAATATTATCGGGAAGATAACCACGAATTATTCTTAACACTGCACCAGAATCGACACTTTCACCCCTTTCTTTAAGTTGATTGAGAGTTGACAAAAGGGTTCGTGTGAAATTTGTGAGAGAGTCTCCTCTTGACGAAGGTTTTTCAAGTGAATACAATTTATCCCAAAGGGCTGCTTGTACCCGATGCGTTTCACCAAAGTTTGATTGTAACATGGTGACCGCTGTGATGTAATCTCGACCATCCCCTTTTAATCCGGCCAGCAGTTCTGCTGCTGGACCGGTAAGGCTGAGCTTGAGGTATGTATATTTCATACCCATTGACAAATTAGCTTGGTCGTGAATTTGAGCTCGAAAAATCTCCCACCAAGCTGCCCATTCTAACGGATCACCGCTATATTTAGCAAGCTCGATTTTTGGTAACTTTAACAAAGTTTCCGGTTGTGAAGGTTGAGAACTACTTCCCATATTGACATTGTTGTAAGGGGGTTGTGAAAGGGGTTGAGTAGTTAAATCAACAGTGGACTGACCTTTCAGGGAAAGTATCAACCTTTCCGCGGATTTGATGTGTGCTTGGGCGGACGCTATCCTCGATTCCAGCTCATCCATGAGCATCATCGCGTTGTTCGAGCCCGAGTAGAGCGCGCGCTCCAATTTCGCGTTGGCGCTCTTTATCTCCTCGGCCACTCCGTCTTCGTCTCTGTCTAGGCTTGTGATGTAATCTTGGACAGTAGTTGTGAATTTGTCCATAGCCATAGACAGGTCCGAGCGTTTCATCTCGGCCTGGTAGCCGTAGGCCTGAAGTAGTTCTAATACTTCCTCCGCCGCCCGTATGTTGACGGCGGCGGGTTGTGACTCGTCTTTGACGATTTTAGGAATCGGTTTGGATGTGAAACGCAGCACTCCGTTGCGCACTCCAGTCAGCGCCCGGCTATGCTGAGTCAACGGATGAGCTGTGTCGAACTCCTCAACGTTGCTCGCAGGCATAGCTGCGGCGGCGGCGGCGGCGCGCTGAGCGCGTATGCGTTCGTCGGCCATAGCAAAGTTTGATCAATTTATTGCTTATTAGCAAAGTGGTAGCTAGCTGTGAACGAAATAAAATAATAAAAATAAATATTTCGAATCTTGTGACTTGTACTTGTAAAATCGTAAGTATTTATGCACGCGCTACTAACGATTTTGCGTCCAAAACCGTATTACCGTAACCTCGTGCGTGTGACTCAGGCTGTGAAAAGCAATTTCCAATGAAATTTCGCGCGAGACGACTTAATTAGAGTGACCAATTAGTTTTAATTAGTCACCCTGCTCGCTGCGCCATGTAAAATAATACGGAACTTGTTGAAGTGACTTGTGAACCAGCTCCTATTCCTAACCGAGGAAGAGGACAAATGTGAACAAGTGTAAGTTGACGTGAAGCGTCGTCTCTAGTTGACGTTCCGTTATTTTATCAAATGTGATTAGTTGAGTTGAAGTGAATTGACGTGAGTTAGTGTGAAGCAAATTTAGACTGTTTACCAAAGGTTTTGACGAACGTTTTTATTTAGGCGATTAAATACAAAGAATTAAATGTAAACAAAATATATATAAAAAATATACGTAAACAAAGGAATTAATTTACAACTAAATTAATTACTTAAATAAAACGTAAAAGAAGCTCTAATTACCGGAGAAATAAGGCAATTTAAAGAAGGCACTTAATTACGACAAAAGGCGAGAATTAAGTGGCGCGGTTGTGAATAAAGCACCTCAAAACAGCGCTGGTGTGAAATAAAGCACTGAGGTGACTTAAAGCACCAAGCGTTAAACTTAGCACCAAAAACAAGCGACTTAATAAGGTGACTATGGCGCTTATTTAGATCCTAGGAAGAGATTCGTGTGAAGTTGACGAGGTTGCAAACACTACCGATTTTAGCTGTGAATTCGGCTTTTAAGGGCCAGACCGATGGCGATTGGTTTGGCGCCAATCGGTCGGCTCTAATCTCCGATTTTTACCCAACATTTCCAATTGTGAAAGTTCAATCCTTGCCCGCTCGCTTCTCCGATGAAAGGCGAGCTAAACTGGCAAGATAGTGAAAATGTGAGACAAGCCAGACAGCATTTGAAATGGCGCGCGGGCCCGGCCCCCCACTCGGGGCGGGCCCGCCGCTTAACATAAACATGACGGCGTATTTGCGTGCTGCTTGTCAAGGAAATGTGGCGGAATGTGAGCAATGACTAAGATCTAAATATGTGAGCGATGTGAAGCGCACGTTGTAAACAACATCGCTTGAGATATTAAATGGTGAATGTGAAGATGTTAAAATGGGAATGTAAATATGAATGAAATCTTGACGAGTTGAATTAATTGAATATAAAAGAGAACATAAGAAAGTTAACTTAAATATTATAGGTTTTTACATTTTACGATAATGTTACACAGCTTGTGCGCTTGTGAATGTCACAAGCGGGATTTTTGGTGTCACAAGCAGAAATTCCACTGTCACATTGTGACATTCACAAGCATGTATTGTACAAGTGAGAGTGAAAGATCAAATTTAGCTCAAAATCGCTAAAATCTGCTCTATTTTGCCAATTTACACATTTATAATCATTATTTTCATCTATATACATGGTTATATACCTATTTTGGGCAATTTTACTTATATTTATAGCGATTTCAAATTTTTTGGCTGACTGCCAACTTTGCATGAGGGCTCCGATAAAAAAGTTGTCACAAGGTGATATTTTGGCTAATGTGAATGTCACAAGCGCAAATTGGGACCTTGCGCCGCCTATGCCCATAACAGCCACTCCCAATTCCAGCTATGGGTGGACCCAGTCACATATAGGAATGTGCAGGAATGCACCGAGCACCCACAACTATTTCAACATGACTACTTAACAGCTTACAAGCTCTTTTATCAATATTTTTGCAAAAAAAATCGAAAAGCATGTAAATTTTTTTCGAAAACTGCCCAAAAAGATTGAAAATTCGAAAATTCGAAAATTAAATTCGAAATTCGAAAATTAATTTGAGGAAAAATTCGAAAATTCATTTTGGAAAAAAAACACTTAGAAATTTAAATACTTTTTTCGGAGGGTTTGCCATCGTTATTAGCTACACAAACTATTTAGTTTATGTGTAGCTGAGATGAGACGCAAACTGGCAGTAATACATAGTAATAATAGTATTTTACATTGCATACATGATGTACATCATTTCAAGGGGGGGGGGGTATTTTTTCCCACCTCGAAAACACCTGGGGGTATTTCAAGGGGGGGGGGGGTCGAATAAATACCGTAAAATAAAAGCCTAAAAACAACATAAATTGGATATTTAAAGTTAATCGTTTTACCCTAAATGTTGGGCTTATTTAATTTCACACCTCATCTCACTCAACCCAAAACGGTCTGTCTTGCAGTCTAATAAAATATCTAATATTTTATGGGTCGAAGTCTTTCTGGGTGGTCTTGAGAGGCATCTAAATGATGCCAAAAATATAAATTGAAAAAAAAACTTTATTCGCTTTAGAATTGGATCTTGAAATTCTTATAAATTTTAAAATGACTTTATATTTACCTATTGATGTTTTTTATTGTTTTAAATAAATATCAATAAATAATAAGTATTGAAATTGTTTTGAATATTGTTTTAAATATTTATTGTAAGCATATTTTGATCTAGTGCTTTGTGCGTTTAATTTAAGTTTTTAGTTGATAAAACGAATAAAAAAATTAAATAGTGGAAAATAAGCCTTAGAAATGGTGTGACTTCCCTATATCGATATTTTTCCAACATTTTAGCTGTCGATATTCATAAAAAAGTGACAAATATGGTGACCAATAAATCAATTATTTGTTAAAATGAATTTTTTTACAGATTAAAACAATTACCTAATTTAGCTGGGTAAAGGAAAAAAATTGGAGTTGAGGGAGTTTCAAGCAGCTTAAAGCAAACAAGATAATACACAAATAACTAAGGCAAAATACTTTTACCGAACTATAAATATAGTGTCATCCATTTGATTTGTCATACTGATTGTTTTGAAGGTAATGGCCCCAGGCACGTTTTACACTTTACATGACCTTTTACAGGGTCAGTGAGTAGTGATGGAAAGGCGACATGGCACTGGCTCTTGGCGCTAGCTAGCGCCAACACAAAAAGTACCATGCTGTTTTTGGTGCTTGGTGCTATTTTGCAGTGGCACTAGGCGCCACACACATGAAAAGTATCATTGGGCTTTTTGCACTTGGTGCTATTTTTATGTGGTATCAGGAACAAAATGCCTGCACTGGCACTTGGCACCAAAGTTCTGCTGCTTTTCCCATCTCAATATATGAGTGCCCCCCCTGGTGGCAGTCCCAGACCCTGTAAAATTTATTTAAAAAATTATCTTTACCACTCAATTGTCATTTTTCAGAGAATTTTACATTAACTTTAACACTTTGCATGACCTTTGACATTTTTACAGGGCATTTTGCAGGGTCAACGAGTGGCCCCTGATTAGTGATGGAAAAAGCGCAAGGCTTTTAGCGCCAAGCACCAAAAGCGCCATGGCGCTTTTCCGGTCCACAGCGCCAAGTGCCAATGGCACCAGAGCGTTTTAGCGCCAAGCGCCAAAAGCGCTGTTCTGGACTACAGCGCCAAGCGCCAATGGCGCCAGGAAGCTATAGCGCCAAGCGCCAATGGCGCCAGCGCCAAAGTAAAAACGCTTTTTATTTTGCAGCATGATGTCCCAAACAGCCCCATCCCGGAAATTTTTTTCCAGCTATCTACCCAACCTCCGCGAGAGTCAAAATCAAGGGGATTGGATTGGGTAGATACACTCATTTTCGGTGGGAGTGCATCTCGAGGGGGGAGTATTATTTCTCCAGCTCACTCAGACCTGGGTGAATTTCAAGGGGTAAATACAAGGTGGTAAATTTCGAGGGGGTAAATTGAAAAAGACCCACCTTGAATTACACCCACTCGAATAACACCCACTTGAGCAACTTCCCCTCCAAAACTTACTGACGAAATGATAACTCACTGGGGTCTTATTCGAGGATATACGGTAGCTGAAATTGTGAGTAAATGAGGAGCAATTTTGGACAGCCTACCTATGCAACATTTCGATGTTATTAGGGTACTCACAGTGATCAAATGCAAATTTAACAGGACTTGGGAATAAAAATTTTGTCAGGTGCAAGAAATCGTTAAGTCCTCTTGTTTAGTAGACTTCTTCCTGGATTTTTTATAATTATGGTTGGCGCTTTTTTGGCGACATTTAAAATGCTGGCGCCAGGCGCCAATAGCGCCACCTGAAAATGGCGCCAAGCGCCAAAAGCGCCATGGCGCTTTCTCAGATCCCGGCGCCAAGCGCCAATGGCGCCAGAGCATTTTAGCGCCAAGCGCCAAAAGCGCCATGGCGCTTTTTGCTCTGGCGCTAGCGCCATGGCGCTTTTCCATCACTACCCCTGATGGTAGCTCCACACCCTGTAGAGAGAGAAATGTCATGCAAAATAAGAAAAGTACATACCATATTTTCCGAATAGAAGGGCACCCTTCTATGTTTTTCATCAAATTTTTATTCCTGCCCTTCTATTGAGATGCCCTTCTATTGAAGGCTGTCCTTCTATTAGAAGAAATATGGTAAATGAAATCTTTTTATTTTAATTGACATTTTACATGACATTTGACACTTTACTTTACACTTAACAGGTGGTTGGACTTCTTGATAGCCTCATAAAACACTCTCTTTTGGACACTAGGCATGGGCATGGGAAAATCCAGCAATGGTGACAATCTTCATAGATGGCACTGTACATGTTTGCACACAATAAAAAGGTAAATAAGAAATAAAGCGAAAGCTTCCTACAGGCATCTTGGTTTCTACAGAAGTGTTTCAATTATTTAATGTACATACACATAAAAAGTATGTACATTTTCATACTTTTGTACACATGTATCCACTTATTGTGTATTGTAGTCATTGTGTACGATTTTATTTTTGAACAATATCACTCTCTGTTGCCAAGTGCCTAAAACTAGTTTTTATGCATTCACTTTTTCTGGAGAAAACTATGAAGATAGGTTGTTGAGAATTATGATTGGGAGAAAAATATGTCACTGACTGACTATTTTTCAGATATTTTGTATCGTTGTGATTTGTGAAATTTACTTCTGACTCTGTAAACAGATTTTTTACTGAGACCTGGAAAATTTGTGAAAGTGTTTTTGAAAGCATGATGCCAGTTTATCACTTTATTACTTTATTATTTCCAAGTGTACACAAACGACGAAGTGTGAAAGTCTAATAAAAACATTATTCTTTCTAAAGCCAAAGTTGTTAAGTAAAATACGCGTACGCGAGTACGCGGTAAATACGTTTACATATACTTTTCAAAAAAGTAACGTACTCACATGTACGCGTACGTTTTTGAAGCATACGCGTAAAGAAAACGTATTTCTGTGAATTCAATGTGGGACATATTTATAAGGTGACTGCACTGCAATGCATCATAGTTGTTAAAACGTATTTACTTTTACTCCATAAATACGTATACTCAAGTACAGAGTAAATACGTTTACGTTTACTCCGAAAAAAGTTCTGGTATTCGCTTTTACGTATACTTTTTGAAAGTACTCGAGTACAGAAAACGTAATTTAGATAGCCTTTTATATAGGTTTTTGAAGGCATAGAAGGGAAAAAACGGAGAAAATTAGCTAAAAATACATGAAACTAGTCAAACTAGTTCCGAACTTGTTCCAACTAGGAACAACAAAAACACAATGACTATTATTTTACCGGAAACAACATACCTACCTATTTACACGTTTTATCCATTTCAAAACGGTTTACATGGTAAACCATTTTATAAAAAAATATACCTAGGTAGGAAATTTTAAATGCAACACCCTGTGCGCTATGTGTCGCTAATGGAGGGAAAATGGACCCACTAATCTCAATTTATCTCTTCCATTTGTACACAAAAATTGATGTAAATATATTATAAACATGTGCCGCTTTACAAGTTTGAAAGTTTGTAATTTTGGTGAACACGAGACTCTACAAGTGGATGTATTTTAAAAAGAGTTTACAAGTGATACTACTCCAGTTTAAATGCTAATTTCCACTGAAAATTAAGTTCACTTTACAAGCCCATTTGGCAACCTTCACATATTGCTCTGTAAATCTGTTAACTTTCACAATTATTTAGCAGATTGCAGAAATGCAACGCATTATTTTAATTAACAGGTGGAGTAATTAAAATTGGCAGTTCAATGAGTAATTCTACCAAAATTGTGAAGCAAAAAGCCACTTGCATTTAGGTATATATCAGCATAAAAAAGGTGGAAACAAGTATTATTTTCAAATTCTTATCTTTGTTAATTTTTGAATAGTTAAAAGTTTGCTGGATAGAATTGTAAAGTGAGCATGCAAATATGGTTGAAGTTTCAGTGTTGCCATGCCACTTGCAAACTGTCATACATCCACTTGTAAACTACCAGAATTCCCTTACTTGTAAACTGTTTAACTTATAAAGTGGTCATAGACAATTTTTCTGTAGAACAAAAACAATTTCCCACCTGCCAATGGGAGTAGTCCTGCTTCCGTATCCCCTTGTTCGCGAATAAACGTTGTAATTTGTAGCCATTTTATCAAAAATTGATCAATTTTTTTTGAATAATTCAGCAAAATAGAGTGCACAATTTGACTGAACTCGCTCTGTGTTTGCACATGGGATAAATAATAGATATTGTGTGTAGAATATTTAGATTTCAAGGATTCGATGTGTTTACAAACCTGAGAGAACTGGAAAAGTGTAAAAGTTGGGGAAGGCACTGGTAATATTTACTAGATGGGGATTAGGGAAAAACAAATAATTTGAGGGATGTTTTTCAGAAAAAAAACAACAACAGTATAAATACTTATCATCTTAATGTTTAATACCAAAGCAAAAGTGAAACAATTTGGAAAATACCCCTCTGAGTAGTGAGTTAAGTAAAGTTGTAGGTCGAATAATATTCAAGTACTTGTGACGAGTAAAATTTATTGCAACAAGTTCCGTATTTCCTCCAAGTGTAGGTACAACAAGTGCAATAAGATGTAATGAAGGTTCAGTTTTGAAACTTTTTGAACGTGACGAAATAAATAAAAGGCATGTCTTCAATAGCACAGCAACCAAAGTGTATAAACAATTTAATCCCGCGCAAAAACTTGAAAAACACATTTGTAAAATACATCACACATGTCATGTCTAAGCAGCTTTTTTAAATGGAGCGTGAAGTTACTTAAAATTTGTAACTGTGTGAAAATAAAAAGTGTTAAAATCGATTTAAAATTTTGGCATGTGGAAAAGATGACAAAGAGAGAAGGATAGAGCAATGACAACATGCAGGTTGGTTCAAAATAAAATGTCACTATGTTTTAGAGATGCTTTGAAAGTTTACAGTCTTTTATATGATACTGAAGTTCATCTTTATTTTATAGATATTTTTGAAAAAGCTGTTGGCGAGCTCGTATCGCCCTATCACTTCAAAAAGATAATCAGAAGATTTTTTTAATTTAGTTTTCTATTGAAGTTTTCCATTTCCATTCTCCACTTAGTTTTTCATAGTTTTCCATTTTACCATATTTTGATGAATAAAGTCACAGACACTGAATTGGCCAATAGGTGCAACTGATGTAGTGTGAAAAACCCTGCAACATATATGTGGCAACCTTTTTGCCTGGTTATTTATTTTGAAGACATTTCAAAAATGGGTGTTTGATGTGCTGTGAAGTTTCAGAAAGTATTTTGACTGCAATAGAAGGTATACCTCTATCTAATACAATACACAACTGGATGCATGCCAAAATGCAAAAAAATTGTATGAACAGTGGCAAGAAATGGTAGGAAACAAACAATGAAAACAGTGCTGAAGGGATACCTCACTATACCTGGAAATTCCTCAACACTTGTCCTGAACCATGCAAAGTATGTCAACATTGTCTTCACAGATGCTACTTCACGCATTGCATTACTGCCTGCTTCACAGTGGGTCAAATACACTTTTTTGCAGTGAGAGCTCAATGGAGCAATTTACTGGTGTTTGGCATAGGTAATCTTTTGTGGTGCCATTGTTCATAAATAGTTACTTCTAACTTTAAAATTGAAAATCAAACAACTCATCACAATTGCAGGGCACTAACAGGCCCTGTGAAATTTTATGAAAAAGTCAAATTTTCCAACTTGGCATTTGGCATTTTACACAACTTTGACCTGTAGTTTAACATGACATTTTAGACTCTGCATTAGATTTTACATTGTCTGGGAGTGCCACAAGAACTGGGCCACCCTGTAACACATTCAATGCACAATGGTCTAGTTACATTTCTACTGCAGCTTTGCATTTCACAAGCCACATGACATTTCTATGTATTTCCCTTTTGAACTGTAGCTAGCAATGCAAAAATCTTGGAAGATTTATGATTTTGGAATAATAAGAAAAAATGTTGTTGTTTTTTGTATTTTGTGAGGGTTTTGTTTCCGAGAGATCTAATTTAATTTTGAGAGGTCTTCTGAAATGTTGGAAAATATCAGAAAATATAATACCGTATTTCTTCTAATAGAAGGGTGCCCTTCTTTTTTCATCAACTTTTTTACCTGCTTTTCTATTGGAGACACCCTTCTTGGAGACACCTTTCTATTTTTCATCAACTTTTCAGCCAATCTTATTCAAGTTCTGCCAATGTTTTTCAAAGTGTTTCATCACAGACAGTGCATAGAATGATAATACATAGTGTTCATTCAACATTTAATGTTTAAATAGCACAAAATCAATGGACCAAAGCCACTAAATCACAGCTTCCGCTGATATGTTATATTTTTAATCCATTTGGCACAATTCCATAACTTTGGGTATCTTCTATTGGGGACTCCCCTTCTATTTATTTCATGGCCCAAATTAAGTTGAAAAAGTGTACCGTCTATTGGAGATGCCCTTCTATTGGACACCAGTATTTTATTTTACCTAATGAATAAGTATTTTATTTTCCTTGCTTTTCCAGAGAGAGATTGAATTTTAAGAGATTTCCCAGAAAAAATACCTTTCTAATTTTATCAGTATTCTCTGAAAATCCAACATTTTTGGAATGCTAGCTGCTCTGCACGCCACATGGGGTTCCGCAGTTTGGTTTGAAGATACTTTTGAATGGGCGGATTTAAATTCATCGGTGGAAAATTTTCTAAAATTCTTTTTTTAAATTGAAAACATCGCTTTCTATTCGAAAGATACGCTGTACCTTTAATTCGAATCGAAGGACCTTTATTTAGATTTAGGCGTACTTGTGTTTATTTGATTACACTGGCAGAAAATTGACTGGCAAATGAATTTAAAAACTTATTAATGATAAATTAATGAAAAATAGATTTAATTATGAAAAAATTCACCTCAAATTTTGCTTGTGACTTAACTCACAGTTTTGACTTCAAATTTTGACCTTTGACATTTTTAACTTTTGAACGCCGAACTTATGGCCAAATGTGTTTGTATCACGTCAATGTGGGATCAGCCCCTAATTCACGATTTTGTTGGTAAACTCGAGGGACATTATAGAAGTCAATGGTCTAAGGAATTTTCGTACAACTGCGTATATTCATAGTTGGCACACGTCCAAGTTACCGTTTGCGAGAATGTTACCAAATATGAAAGACGCATGATTTCCGTCAGCGTCAACAAAAATGACTGCGGAATGCGATTAAGCGACCGCAATTGGTTGCTAATGGCAGCCCACACACGAGTTGACACTTGTGTTGACTCAATTGCATTCCGCGGTCATCATCGTTGACGGGAACGGAAATCATGCGTCTTTTACTTCGTTCGTATAAAACGCTTCAGTAACTTGGACGCAGCGGTAAGTTCATACGTAATTTTTTGAATGAATTCGTCCGGACCGCGACGGTAAGATCTTACCTAAGACCTAACAATCCGACGTTCTATAACGAGTTGTCTATCAAATTCACATCATTCTCGCATAAAAAGTTGGATTGAATCAAATGTATCATGAACCGAATGGAATCCGTCCATTCAAGTTCAAATTAAAAAACACACGTCATTGGTAACGAAGGGCCGAATCACTGATTCGTTTCATGTCCGCCGAGTTTAAGATGTGACTGAAGCGTAAATTATTTTCAAATATAGACAGTCAAACATATTTACTATGCAATAAGTTTTTTTCAAAAAGTTTATTTCTTTTTTCAAAAAACATGTATGTAACACAAAAATGTTACAAAAATTGTGACAGGCAAATTTTTTTTGCGTTTTAATTTACATAAATTTTTTACACATTTGATACAATTGGGAATCACGAAAATATAATTGAAAAGCAATAAGAAAAAACTTTTG
This sequence comes from Sphaerolaimus hirsutus, assembly GCA_964036195.1. Classification (NCBI taxonomy): domain Eukaryota; kingdom Metazoa; phylum Nematoda; class Chromadorea; order Monhysterida; family Sphaerolaimidae; genus Sphaerolaimus; species Sphaerolaimus hirsutus. The sequence continues at coordinate 2,853,704 of OZ038460.1, read as the reverse complement.
ACTGCAGACGTTTTTGGCTATTATTATACCTAATAAAGACTCTGGGCACTGTGGAAATTGTACAAACATGAAGCAAGGATCAAATGCAAATTCAGAGGACCATTTCCAAATGAAAAAAGTAAGAATTTTTTCCAAAAATTGACCTATCAATTTTACAAAATCAAAACATAGAAACTTCCAAAAATTGATACCTATATTGGTATGGTCCACTGACTGACAATGAAATCTTCCATATCCCATCTGAATAAAAGAACAAACATAAAAAATGTTCTCATCATATTTATACATTGCTTCCACTTTGGGTGAATTTTGTGCAGTTTTTCACGTGACTTCATTC
>OZ038460.1:2801106-2853167 GCA_964036195.1 Sphaerolaimus hirsutus | reverse complement strand
ACTATTTACTACGATCCTTACGAAAATTTCTGACGAAAAAATAAACCCCTCTCGTATAAACCCCCCTCGAATTACCACCCCCCCCCTCAAATTTTGCTGGCGAAATAATAAACCCCCATGGGGGTATTTCGAGGTAATACGGTATCCTTACATTTACGTTTACATTTTCCAAAAATACCATCCAAAAATTATTTACTAAATATATATACTCCGCTTACTTTACACCTTGCACGCGTGGTTCCAGCTGGAAGTGTGCCAACGATGGGTTAACGCGTGCGAGTTGCATAAAAAGATGCAAAATTGATTGTTGTTGTAGTGTTATTCATTAACATATACACATCGATGAATTTTTTTAATCTTTTTACGGAAATCGCATGATTTAACGATCATTGGCACGCTTCCAACACGAGACATAAATCAGTGCGAGGGCAGAGTATCATGTACGCCGAGTATACCTACTAAGATACCTAGGTAGGTAAATATGAAGTATGAATTCTTATGACATTTCACTGGGAATCTAAAAATTTTCACTTGGATGGCGCTTGACTCCATGACTCAAACTTAATAATCTGCACTTGCACTGATTTATCTTTCACGTTGGCAGCGTGCCAATAATAGTCAGATGCTTGAAAAATGTGAAAAATTCATTGGATTGATGGATCATTCATGTGGATACGTTAACGTAAAAAAGTTTTGATGATTAAAAAAAAAAAAAATTTTAAAAGATAACAACAATGATTAAAAAAATTTTAAATGAGAATCGCATGTGTTGAATGTCATTGGCACTATTCCAACGTGAAAGTTATAAAGTGACTGGCGTATACAAATCTGAATGAATATTAATGAATAAAATAATGTTTTCCCGTCAAACGTGAATAGGTAAATATGAAACTCGAAGAACAAAACTTCGATATTAAAGAACAATGATAAATCAAGATTAAAACAATCAAAATTTGTGTCTTACTTATAGTACCTACCTAAATATATCCCCGAATTAACTACCAAACCCTTAAAAAACCTGGTCTGAGTTGGTTGTGGAAAAAAAAACCCCAAGAAATAGAATTATTGAACCCCTGGGGACAGTCACGCACCCTGTAAAGTGTAGGTAATGTGACAAATGTCATAAATACTAATTAAATAAGTAAAATATAAATTATAATATAAAAAAAAACTATTTTATTACGGAACTTTGGACATTTTGCATATTTGACTAATTAGTATGACACTTTACTTCACATTTACAGGGTGTAGGACAGACAGTGGTGGTATTTCGAGGACATACTGTAGATACAAAAGGTAAATACATTGTAATCAACACATCATTCATATACCTTTTAAAAATTTCAGATAACATTTTGAGCTTATCAAACAACCATGAAAGTATGAAGCATTTTGTACCTGTACAAACTGTGCGAAATTGCTCAATAATCAATTGATAACCAACGAAATTTTGGACTGAAATTATTTCAGCTCATAAATATTTAGTCCAAACTCAATTTGCCAACTTGTCATCATTTGTTGCCATACCTGGGTTAAAAATTTTTCTTTATCCGTATTTTCATCGTGCTTTTCTAAATTCAAGTTTCCAATCATGTTTTGTGAAAAAAGTTGCAAATATCTCATGCAAAAAGTGACAAAAACAAACGAACTTTGCCAGCCAATCCGTCCGTCCGCTTGGCGGTTTCGATTGGTCTTTGTATCCACCTGAGTGAAAAATGACACGAAAAAATATTGGAAAAGTGCCAGCAGCGGGAGTGGAAGTATAAAGTATGAAAGTATGGGAGTGGAAGTATAAAAGCGTGGCACAGCGGGAGTGGAAGTATAAAAGCGTGGCACATTTTCTGGCGGAAAGGTCACCGATTCTGTATTTATAAAGTGAAATTTCTCCCGAATGTTACAGTGGTCAAATTTGGCAATGATCAACTTCGTGCAGAGTGTTTAAAGTCATGTAAAATGCTCTGAAAAGTGTCAAATTTCCTTACTTTTTCTACTGGTCGTTTGACATTGACCACTTTTGAAACTTTGCATTATTTCTTGCATTTTCCAGGACATTTTACATGACTTACAGCACTTTGTATGACATTTTTCATTTTACAGGGCATTTTACAGTTAAGTGACAAGAACTTTGGTATTTATGTGGCAAGTAAGTCTTAAGTAAAGTGACAAGTAAACTTATACGTGACATGTACTTTTGTTTAGAAATTTACCTTTAAGTAACTTTACTTACGCTTTACTCTACTTTGTGCCACTGACAGGAACTTATAATATCGCTTAAAAATGATGAGACAAGGGGATCTAATTTGGTCCCAGATATCCAGTGATAAATGCAACTTTGGAACTTACCATATGCATAGTTGAAACGATCGTTCATCGAACGTTTGTCACCACCCTGATTTGGGTTGACACCTGAAATTGATCAAATTTCGTCTTTGAATATGATGAAATCCGTTTTTGTATAGATAGGTAATGAAAAAGATTTTTGTCTATCCAATCAACATCAGGTGTCAAGTTGTGCTATGAATACGGTGCTTTTCCATCACTTTGCTCCACATCTTTCAAACCCCTAAAGTACCCACAAAAGCATCATCTTCCAAAGTCAAATTATCAAATTATTCATCACTAATTCACCAAACCAAACACACTAAACTCTCAATATACAAGAGACTGTAACATTACAGACAACAATGTAATTCTTACAAACAGGGTTGGCAAAATCTCAGAAAAAAATAAAAATAAAATAAAAATAAAATGGAATATTCAAGAATAAAATAAAATAAAATAAAATGAAAAATTTAAGAATAAAAATAAAAATTCGAATTTTTGTAAATTTTTTGTAAAATTGTATAAAAATTTGTATTTTTGTAAAATTGTATAAAAAATCATATTTTTTGTAAAATTTATCTCATTGCTTGAGTTTCTACCTGTTTATTCATGGATCTGGGGGCAGTCTCAAGCTTTGTAAAGTGTCAAATGTCATGTAAAATCTCATGCAAAGTGTCAATTGTCATGACAGATGTAAAGTAAAGTGTAAATTGTCATGACATGTAAAAATTAGTTGTCAAGCAAATTGTGTCCAAATCTCATGTTTTATTTCTAAATCTTATGTTTTGTATCCAAATTATATTTTATATTATGTTGTTGTTGAATCCAAATCTTATGTGAACATTTGGATACAATAACATAAGATTTGGATACAATACATACTATGGATACAAAAACACAAGATTTGGATACACAATATACACTTTGCATGACATTTGTCATAACAATTGCCACTTTGCTTGAAATTTGACATGACACTTGACATTTTGCATGACAATTGACACTTTACTTTACATTTGCCATGACAATTGACACTTTGCATGACATTTTACAAATGTGCCCAGCACACTCAGTAGTCCTACTGAAAATGCAAACCATTTCTATCAATAATTGTAACTTTACACTTGCAGCTAGAAAACAATACATACTGCATGCAACTTTTGAAAAGTAAGGGGAAAAATTTGTCACAGGTTTTTCATGTATAGGTCTAATTATAACATTTTTCTGGCCTTGCATGCCTGATTCTGATTTTTTGTAAAAATTTTGTACAATTTTTGTAAAATTTTTGTAAAATGTGTCATTTTATTTTATTAATGACCTTTAAGAATAAAAAACAATAAAATAAAATGAAACAAGAATAAAATAAAAATAAAATAAAATTTTTATACAATTTTACTAAAATGAATTTTTATAAAACCAACCCTGCTTACAAACTTATGTCTCACTTTTTTAAAGGTCGGTAAATGTAGGTCTCCTTGTATCAAACAACCCCCTACTCTGGAATATGTCCATAAAATAGGGTAATAAGTTTTTGAAACTTACATTGCCGTTTGTAATGTAAAAGTCCTTGTATAGTGATCCCAAGTCCCAACCCAACCCTAGAACTATAGCCAAACAAAAATAAGACCCCCCTAGCTCAAATAAAACCCCCTCCCCAAAACTCACCAGGGACATATCTACTCCTAGCCAAATAACTATCCCTGGCACCAGGCTGTACATGTCCAGGCTGCCTATTTCCACCATGCCTATGTAATATTGTAAATTATGGATTTTTGGATATGGATATGGATTTTTTGTGGGATGTTTTAAATGTCTTTGAATTTTCAAAAAACTTCAAGTTAAATATCTTATTTAACCACAAAAAAATACTTAAAAACATAAAAATAAATAGGAATAAGTTATAAATAAATAAAAATCATATAAATAACTTTCATTTTTTATGTTATTAAAAATGCCAGAAAATCTTTTGAAAAGAGATTACAAAAAAATATTTCTGGGAAAACTTGGAAAAACAAAAAAATCTTACTATTTTTCTGATATTTTTAAAATATAGTAAATAAAATACAAGACCTGGATTGAAGTCTGTCCCTTGAAGGCTGCCTGTGTCTGGCTGAGTGGTGTTGTTGGTCACCTCTGAAAGGGGGGTTTATATTTTATCTTTATTTGAGTGACATATTGCCCTACAAGGTTGGACCAGTTAGGTACCAACACTTATGTCTCAAATTTAGTTTCGGTAGATGGATCACATTTGTTAGCCCACAAAAAGTGTCAAAAAAAGAATAATTAAAAAACAACTTTACCAACCTCTGTCTATTATTTTCTATTGGATCTAGGATATTTCTAGATCGGCCATGTCTGTAATCAGGCTCGCCTGGCTTTGGTATCATTGTCTGAAATTGATAGGTATATATTTATGTATTTATTAATTTAATTGGAGCTTTAAGTATTAACGTAAAGTGTCAAATGTCATGTAAAATGTCATAAAAATTTGTGAAATATCTTTCAATAATAAAATATTCTCTTTTTTATATTGAAATTTTACATAAAAATTTAAACTTTACTGTATACCTTACCTACAGTGTGCGGGTCTGGCTGGCACCTGAACTCAACGGAAAAATCCCCCAACTAAAACGCGAAAATTATTTACCGGGTCATCGTGTCTCTGGGGCTGTTTATTTCGATGCACAAATAACTTCGAATCGGACCTGGCGCTTCCGTGGTGGCCCCGGACATTTGCTGGCACCATGCCAGATTTATTTTGCCCGCCAATAACGGGTATTCGACTGTTGTCTGGGTGGGGTTGAGTTGACGGATTTGGTGGTTTCGTCAATTGGAAAAATGCGTTTGTTGCTAAGCGCATTGGAGTTAACATAACAACGAGGCATTCATCAAAGTATTATACATACCGTATTTCCTCGAAATACCCCCCGGGGGGTGATTGTTTCAGAGTGAGAATTTTGAGAGAAAAACGTCAAAAATGCAACAATAACCACCATTTATAAGTTTTTACAGCCTTATATAAGGATGTAGATGCTATAAACGATGTTCTAACGTAACACAATAAGTGTTTTGAACATCTGTTATGCATTGCCCGGACCACAAATTCATAGTGCCAATTTTGAGGGGGGGTATTTCGAGGAAAAACGGTACATACTTAGAGTAACAGTTTTTTTTTAATTTTCAGTTTCTAGAAAAAATCTGTTCACAAACTGCGCTTGCGCAAACAGTTAAAAACAATCAACGAATAAACCATCTTAACAACCACTGAACTTCAAATTGCAAAACAAAAACCCCCCACCCATCTAACACAAAAAACACCCCAAAAAATGTGTAAACCCAAAACATCACCACAACAAACCGATTTTGCCCTCATGCTGAGGCGCAGATCCACTATTAGCTACATTTTTATCATATCCCTGGGGCCGATCTTTGGTTGGGCCAGAAACAACTCGTCTATTTGACTGGTTCGGCATGCTGTTGGGTGTGGGGGCACCCAATTTTTGACCCACCATGAAGTAACGGTACTTGAGGGACTGCGAAATGGGTTGTCACATTGTGAAGGGTTTTTTGATGGTTGGGATCGGTCTTTTTGAGGGTTTCGTTTCTCTTTGTTAGTTTACTGTTTGAGAAGTTGTAGTGTGCTCATAAAAGTTTTTGAAATTATTTTAGATCCTCAAAATATTTTACTTGGAATTGGAAACTTAACTATGACTAAGTGCACAATAATTTTTAAAGTATGTCTGAAACATGTCACTTTGGGGTGGCTGGCGGAATAACCCAATTTGGGTTCAATTTAGGAGTAAATAGTAGATACAGGTATGCATCATCATCGAAACTACCGAGTCCTTCGAAAAAGCTATTATAAAGTGTCATATATTTTTTCCAAAAACTTTCTTAACGAAAAAAACAAAACACATTAAAAATACAATAAAATAAAGTTTTAAAAAACCTGCGCGCTAGTGGGTCTCTTTTCGGGGTTCCACAATAACAAATCATTGAGCAATTTCAATCCCTCCACCCCAGCTGTGGAAACAATCGATTGCAGGGGGGTAGCCACACATTGGGGAAATCGAAAATTCATTGCAGCCGCCAATTTGTAGCCTTCTGGCCAGTCATCCTGTGTGTTTTGTGGTGCGAGATATTTTTTGATACGAAATGTTTCTGTATTATGTCATTATATATCTGTACTGTTCTGTTATGTATCCGATGGAGATAAATACCTATAGATGCATGTTTGATTCCCTGTGCTTTGTGATACACCAGACCATGAATGTATTTATTTCTACTTGCGGACGGCTCAATGTGAATCCGCACATTCTTATGTTTCGACAAATCACCGCGATACCTTTGCACGCTTTTCCACAAATAAGAAAAAGGCGGAGTCGAGTGCAACCAACAATGTTCCCTTCCCACTTTTATTTCTTTAGCGCTGCTGTTTTTGCACTCACTGCGATTTCACATCTAGCATTTTCGATATTGAACTCATCGGAAATTATGAAAAAATTATAAAAATAAAAATTCAGCCACCCAATTTACCTTATTCGGAGTGCCAAGTACGCTGCAAATCTTAAAAATCATGTCGATTTCACTCGTGCCGGGAAAAAGGGGCCTCAACATATACAATTCTGCAGCTATGCAACCGACTGCCCACAAATCGACTGGGGAATTGTAACTTGTGGAACGGAGAAGGATTTCTGGCGCGCGGTACCTGTTTTTTTTTCGTTTTTAGAGGGGGGTTTATTTGAGGGAGTGGGTGGTTTATTGTTGTTGTTTTTTGCGGCTAGGTACACTTGTTTTGTTGAACGTTCACCCTACACACTCTAGTTGACAACGACATCGAATGTCAACTGGCTGGTTCCCATCCCAATTCAAAGCTTGCTGACGACCAGTAACACACCCATTATTGTATACACATATTTATACTTCATGTCGCCCTTGTAAACATTGCACATTGCGCAATTTGCATTCATTTGCAACACGATTGAACACCTGCATTTGAACGTCATTCGTCGGCCTCGGCAGAAAGCTTTGAATTGGGATGGGAACCAGTTGACTATAATGATTCGTTTCCATTTGGTTTATGGATTTCACATACTGTTCAGTGATGCTATTGGCGCGCGGCGCCTGATTTCTTGAATGGCGCCATAGCGCCATTTTTACGTTGGCGCACCGCTTCCTAATGGCGCTATGATGCCAGTTACACTAGGCGCTTTTTTGGCACTTTTCCAAGTCCAATCACTAGTGCAATTCAACAAAATGACTCGTTCAACCAACCATCTAGTGGACACGTAATCCGTAAAAGGCGGTCTGGACCTTATTTCTCTTGCCAAGCCAAAATCGGCCACTTTTACTAATTCGGTGCCCATGCACAAAATATTTTCCGGCTTCATATCTCTGTGAAAAAAGCCATGTTTGTGCATAAATGCCAGTCCTGTTAGAACTTGATAGAGAATGTTACGAATGACGGGTTCCGGAAAGTGGCGGTCCCTGTAAAGTGGTGGTTTTTGGTAGTGATTTTCAGAGTTGTTCAAATACTGGTATTTTTGGAAAACGTAAACGTAAATACCTTTTCCAAATCTAAAGTATAAATACTAAAACGTAAGGTATTTTAAAAATACCAAGGAATACGTAAAAAAAAAACGTAAACGTAAAAATTTCAAGAAGTGCCCCATATGAGCAGAGCTTCTGAAAAAACCATTGTTGTGACATTTTCAACAATGTATATATAATTTCCATCCATATTTTTCACTTACATTCATATCAAACAAAAAAATCTTATTTAAATATTTGTCTGTTTGTTTACGAATGTTGGTGCCGATGGTCTCGCAGTTTAGCACATGGATTAGCACACTTCTTCATCAAAAATTCCATTACTGCAAAACTTCAGCAGAATATGAATAAAACAAAACAGTGAATGATTGTAAAATCCACAACACAAATGCGTACACACACACACATTCCACTTTTCTGCTTGTATTTATAGGTAACACATTCCTAGACACTGTTCATATTCCAAAATTGACACATTGAATACATTTACAATTGATTGATTGCACTTATTTACAATATTTTCACTGTCAAAAAGACAATTACACAACATAATTGGCATTATTTAGGTCCAGTGTATTTACACAAAATCAATGTGACTGCGGTAATAGAGCACATTTCACAGACGCGTGGTTTCGTGTAGCTGGATTTTTACGTTTTCTCTGGTACCCGGGTAATTGTGTCAGGAAAACGTAACAAAACGTAATGGTATTTTTGGAAAACGTAAACGTAAACGTAAGTATAAATACCCGAATAACCGGGTATTTCGGGTAAACGTAAATACGTTTTTCCAACTCTGGTGATTTTAACAATAATTTTGAATGAAAAATATCTGATTTTCATGACATTTTCAGAATTTCTTGTTTCTCGAGGGTAGTAGATGTCATAAGGGTAGAACACATGTCATAAATATGACTTCATTATTATTTTTAAAAACAATTCCCAAATTTTCAGTTTCCAGAAAAGACGCCGTTTACAGGGTGAGCTTAAACCAGTTTTCGTTGAATATTTGACATAACCTTCAGATCGTGACATATTTATCTAGCTATTTATCTAAGAAAAAGTTATGTTTAAATTTTCTTATGACAAGTTCATAAAAAGTACAATTCAAAGTGAGAAATAAAGGAAATATCAAAATGTAGATTCACCTGTCCTTCATGAGTTCATACAAATTCTCTTTCATAAATTCAAAGACGAAAAATAGCGTCTCATTTTCCCGTATGACTTCTTTCAATTTTATAATATTTGGGTGACTCAGCTTTTTTAGAGACTGCGAGTAAATTTGAATTATTTTATAAGCATTTTAGCTAAATAATGCATACGGTATTTCCTCGAAATACCCCCCCCCCCGTTTGAATTACACCCCCCCCCCCGAAATACCCCCAGGTGTTTTCGAGCTGGAGAAAAAATACCCCCCTCGAAATACCCTCGTCTGGAACGATGTAAATGCATCATGTATGCAATGTACATGATGTATTTATTGCTGCCAGTTTGCATCGCAGCTACACATATACACTAGTTTGTACTTGTATAGCGATGTACTACGTTGAATGGGCGGTGCACTTGTACGCACAAATGCCTGGTACGCACAAATGCCCGGTACGCACAAAATTGTGCCCGCCACGCACATCTGCCCGGTACGAAATGACATTACATTACATTTTGACCGTGTTTTTCACATCACACTTGTGAGTGAAGTGAAAAAAAGTTGCGCAAGACATTAGTTAACTTTTTGTCACTTCACACATATTTGAACATCACTTGAAAAAGTGTCAAGTGAAAAACGGTGGATAATGGCTATTTTTGACCGTTTTTTTTCACTTGACACTTTTTCAAGTGATTTTCAGATATCAGTGAAGTTAAAAAAGCTGTGCAATAACATTAGTGACCATCTGTCCGGTACGCAAAGATCATCAGCCATGTAAGTTACCGGGCAGATGTGCGTGGCGGGCACAATTTTGTGCGTACCGGGCGTTTGTGCGTACCAGGCATTTGTGCGTAGGAGGCCTGACCCGTTGAATGTCCCGATTTACCTAGTCACGTTATTTAATTACTTGTCTTAGGTATGTAAAAGCGTGTTCCTTACTATGAATTTCACTAACCCCCCACCCCCCCCCCCCCCGAATAAGCCCCCCTCAAAACACCCCCCTCAACATTTCCACTCTGAAAAAATAAACTCCCTGGGGGTATTTCGAGGAAATACGGTATATTACCTAGAGTAAATACCTAGATAATAATTTTACCTGAACTTCGCGCAGTTTCATGGCTTCCTCCCAGGTGCCAAACTTCTTCTTCATTCTAAAAAAGTTGGGGACAAGTTTGAGAGATTTCGAAACATGCATATAGTTTTTTTTTAAACTGAGGAATTTCAAAAGGGGTGATGTTGTTTTGTGAGTTGTGAAATGAAAAAAATCAAAATTTGCAAAATTCAACCAATTAAAGCATACGATCTCTAGATTCAATTCCGCAAGTGGCACAAAGTGATAAGTGATGATGATGTAAATAGTAAGTCAAGTGAAAAATAAATGTATATAGGAAAATTCTTCTAACTTCAGGGAGTAATCCCAGAAACTGTAAAATTCTCAGAAAAATGGCGAAGGAAGTTTATGACATTTATTTTACATAATTTTTGACAATTTGTATGATATTTGACATTTTCCATGGAATTTTGCATGACTGTCAACGTTTTGCAAAACATTTGACATTTTACAGATTATTTTGCATAACTTTTGACATGAGTTTTACATTTTCCATGGCATTTTACATTACTTTTGACACTTTGCATGATATTTGACATTTTACAGGGTCTGGGAGGGGGCACCAGTTTCCTTGTCACTTGACTTGCAAGTTGCAACTTACCAATTTTCTTGTGTTACTTGTTCACATGCTGGATTGGTCCCGAAAAATAAAATCAATAAAAAAGTTTAACAAAATAAAACTAGAAAAACGCACCGTTTGACGGCGACTTTTTGGCCGTTATCTTTTCGAATGCCAAGTAAAACTTCCCCATAAGTGCCGTCTCCAAGTGTTTTCATCACTTGATATCTGTCCATACTTTTTAAGGGTGCACCAAAAGAAATTGTAGAAACTTTAAACACTTTAAAGTATCTTTTTGAAAAAGAGAACTACTGACAACTCTTTTTGTCAGCTGTGGCGTTATATTTGAATGTGGCGGCTTAACTTTTTCAGCGGCTGTGAATTATGGGTAGTGATTGATAAATTAAGTTCAATTGATTGCTTTGTGTCAAAATAAAACAAACCAAAACGAGAAAAAATGAGAACATAAAAACACAAATAGTAAAAGTGCATTATGCTGAAGGTTTGTTGAAACGCCGTGGTTTTTGATCAAATTTCGAGATTTTGCGGTGCTTTAAAATCAGTGTAAGGGGTCAAACGGCATGGAACCACGGTCCGGTAGATAGTTTTGAAAAATTCCGGGACTCAAGTGTAGTGATGTAAAAAGCGCCAGGACTGCGGCGCCAAGCGCCAAAAGCATCACAACACGATATGCAAGCGCCATGGCGCTTTTACATCACTACTGAGCTGGTCCCGGTCCCGATCGCGGACCCATCCCGAAAAAACTGGTCCTGTTTGAACCCCAGAGCAAACCACAAACAAAAAATAGTAAAAAAAATAAAAAATAAAAATCGCACCTTTTCACAGCCACCCTTTCACCAGTGTCAACTCTGATGCCAAGTAAAACTTGACCAAAGGACCCATCTCCCAATTCTTTGGACAATTTATACCTTTCTGCAATCACTTTGCCCGTCCAATTTGTCGGTGCCAATTGGGATTGGGATGGCATATTTTTGGGGTGGGTAAGAAATTTGTATCTGTTTTCCAAATATTGATTTTTGGTTGATTTAATTAATGTAACATAGAATAGATTTTTGAATAGGTATCATTATTAATGCATCCATAATGCTATTAGCTGCCTAAAATTGGTTTTAAAAATATTAAAAAATACATTATGTCACAGTCATTCTGAGGGATTTGGTTGAAAAATCACTATTTTTTATACAAATAAAAAGTTTCAATTGCAATCTGTAAATTAAAAACAACAACTGGTCCGACTGCACGTTTTACAGAGAGTGTTACCATAATTTGGTGAAAAATTTCACACCACATTTGTGCACCAATGAAATTTGATGTGAAAAATAATTTCTTATTCAGATGGGATATTGCAGATCCCACTGTATAGTCCGCTATCAGTGGACCATAAAAACCACACTTAAATAAAAGTAGCAAATCTAAAAAACAGTTCATAACAGTACAATTTTCCGTAAAGTCACTTTTACCTCAGCTGACTTAAGCCTTAAACCATTTAATATGGTGTTATAAGCTCAGATTATAGGGAACTAACAATTTGTATTTACTTGTTTTCATAGTGATGTAAGTAGATACATGCAAAAACATACACATGTACACAATTATGTACATTGTGTACATTATGTACATGTGAATACCTACATAAAATAATTAAATGTGAATATCATATGGGAAAGTTCATATATGTTGGGCCACTTTAAGATGAAACATCAGAGAAAACTGTGGCATTTCTTTTGAAACGTGCTAGGTGAGCAATTGCTGAAGGCTGAAACGGGAAAATATAGGATACTGGTCTGTGATCCAGCTTCCTCCAGCCTGGATGCAATTTCTGTTGCTTTCAGGTTTCAAGGGTTTTTTGAGAAATCAGTGATAATTACACAAAATATTTATTTAAGTTTGGTATACACAGTTCAATTATACATATAAATAATCAAGTTAAAATATCATGGTAAAATGTTACAAATTAGGCTTTTAACAAAAAACCTTTACAAAGATTGCCAAGCTTTCATGACTAAAACAATTTTTTCATAAACCAATTTCATTTGAAAAAACCTGGCCACATCACATGCAAAAAATAGACCTCTGACAACAAAAATTTAACAACACTGCCAATTTGAAAAAGGCCCCAGGCAAGCATGCGGTCTCCATAGCAACAATGCTTTAGGCAGTCTATCTACACCCCTCCCTGCATGTTTGGTATGTATGTACGTACGTACGTGTTATGTACACACTGTATGTTATTGTATATATGATCGGAATGGACGCTATATCTTACCGTATTTTCTTCAATAAAGTCACCTGAAAAATTGTGCCGCATATTAACCCTCTCTGGAAGCATCGCAATGTGGTGAGGAAATAAATATTTCGTTGTTTTTTCAGTTGGGTATGGTAGATTTGATTGTAAAGTGTACGGCCAGTGTACCATACACGCGTGTATGTGATATTACATTCATGCTGTATTTTTTGTACGTACTACGTACCGTAAATGCTCTATTAGGACGACACCCCTCCAATAAAGCGACCTCTCCAATAGTACGACCCCCTTTGGCACGTTGTGTAAGTATAAAGCGACCCTCTCCAATAATCCGACCCCCAAAGAAAAATTTAAAAAAAAGAAAAACGATGTCGCAATCTTCAGACGCCGCTAATTGATATCGTTGAACCCGAATATTAAGTATTTTGAGAATTTTGTGGCTTTGATGTGATTACCTATTGCTTTACGGTGCCATGCTTATACGCGTTAAATGAAAAGTCGAGTTGTTGAGTTTTTGAAAAACACAATACAACCCTCTCCAATAAAGCGACCTCTCCAATAAAGCGACCTCTCCAATAATGCGACCCCCAAAAATGTGCTGAGAACAATAAACCGACCGTCGCCTCATTGGAGCATTTACGGTATTGAAGTATTTACGCTGTTAAGCCCGACTTTCAGAGGTACTTCACAGGTGAAATGAGGGGTTCATGTTTTGCAGGGGCAGAAAGGTTTAGGTGAAATTTAGAGGTGTTTTTGTTGAGATTTTGAACTGTGGAAAGTCTCTGGGGCCAGTCCCGCGCGCGGTAAAATGTCATGTAAATTGTGAAATGTCTGACAAAAGTGGTCAACTGTCCTGCAAAAATGCTTGTCAATCTGCAACAAAAGGAGTTACTTGGCATATCGCATTATATGACAAAAATATGAGCCAAATTTTCGTCACGTTTCACCCCATAAAAATAGTGAGTACAGCATCAAGATGGATCAAGAAAAATACAAGGCCAACCAAATACAGACTGCGTTTATATCCCAATTGATGTCCGTAAAAATGTGCTATATATAGTCATTTATGTGTATATCACTGCGAAACCGGACCAAAGGTTTGTATGAGAATCCTGCTAGTTTCATATATTAATTTATGGGGTGCGGTAATGCGCCAAGGGTTTTGAACACTTTCCGAGCCATTTTTTTATGTAACAATCATTCGGAATCAAACTTTAACAGGTACATTACAATTTTCTGGCGTTCTCGTGCTGACGACGTCACCTTCACCTGTTCTATTGAAAATAATGATTTTTTATATTTCCAATCTCTTAAGAAGGTTTATAATGGAACGTGTTTTGTGACTATAGGAAAAAACGCGTGAACTTCCGGTGAATTTTCATAATCATGAAAAGGAAATGCTTTCAGGGAGAGAAAATTGGTAAAATGTGAAAAAGAAAAAATATCGTCGAAAAACTTTACGTTTTTAAAATTACGTGTCCTCGTGATACGGTGATACCACATATTTACCGTATTTCTTCTACTAGAAAAGCGCCGTTCTGTTTTTTTTTGTAAACTATTTTACCTGCCCTTCTATTGGAAGCTATTGTTCTTTTTTCACGAATTTTTTCACACATTTTTCATTTGAACGTTGCTTTATTTTTAATGAAACTTCAACATCTTTTGATATCACAGCACCATCAATTTGCATGTAAATATCTATTTGAATGTTTAAAACGTTCTCACAATAGGTTTTAAACCTTTTTTGTGTTTTGGCACTCTTCCAACGTAAGTTTTGCCCGCCGTTCTATTGGAGACAACCGTTCAATTGGTGGGTGCCGTTCTATTGCCTTCTTGGGCGCAAAAACGTGCCACAACCTGCCTTTCTATTGGAGGTATGCCGTTCTATTATAAGAAACACGCTATCATAACCTGGGAAGCTTCACTGCGTATGACAAACATCAACACATGACTTTTTCATATACCCGATTTGTTCAAAGATCTGAAATTTTTCAAAGTAAGTGTAAACGTTAAGTATTTGAGTTTTACTCACCCTTGAGCTTGAGTACAGAAAACGTAAAAATAATTTTTTTACTTTTACACAGCGTAAAAGGTGAGTAAACGTAAATACCACTATTTTTACTCGGGGAAAACAGAAAAGCAATAATTGTTTTCGATTTTGTACCTAGGGAAGATGTAAAAATGAGTCAAAGTAAAAGCGGGAGTCAGCCCTATCCCAACTTGCATTTCCACTGTCATTTTTGCCGCCGTTTCAATTCGTTTGAGTGATTGTTGCTTTTTATGCACTCCATTTTTTCCCAATTACGTTTTCTGTACTCGCATACTTTCAAAAAGTACGCGAGAGGTGAGTGCTGGTAGTTTTTTCAGGAGGAAACGTAAACGATTTTATGCAGTACTCGAGTATACGTATTTATCGAGTAAATGTAAATACGTTTTAACAACATGTTTCATGCACACAAAATTAATTTTTTTTCTGGGTTATGCAAATCGGCCTCGTCAATGTGATAAAGTCATTTATTTTTAGCAAAACGATTTATTCTTGTGATAAAGCTGATGTTTGTCATACGCAATGAGGTCAATTAATACATAAGATATGGGGGTGTAAAACAAGTAAAATATTCGAGTTTGATGACAAAAAATTGATGAAAGCTTGAAATTTCTGTCGTCACAGGAAAACCGTGTGAACGCCGCTTAAAAAACAAGAATAGAATATCCAAAGCAGAGCAATGTAAAATAAACGTGTACTAGTGTTAAATTTAGGCTAGTAATGTAAAAAGTGCCAACATTTTCGCACTAAGCGCCAACAGCATTATGGCGCTGTTGACGTTGGTGCTATTGTTGCTGGCGCCACCGAAAAATAGCGCCAAGCACCAAACGCTCCGTGGCGCTTTTCCTGGGCATGGCGCCAAGCGCTAATTTACATCACTAATTCAGGCATCGGTAAAATACCGAAATATTTCGGACATTGTACAATGTAAAAATTTATGTATTTCTATTTAAATACCTGTGTTTCTTTTTTTTGCAACATTATCCCAATAATTACCGGTGGTCCACTATTTATTGATTTGTTCATTATTATATTCATCTAGGCAACTAAATAATAAAATAAAAACATTAATGATGGCACAAATATAATTGAAAATGCTGAAATTATGATATTTTGAAATAATAAGAATCGCTGGGATGTTCTAAGTATACTCGGCGGACCGCGAACTATGCGCCTAAAATTACTTACCGTATTACCTCGAATTAACCCGCCCCCTCGAATTAACCCCCCTCAAAATGGGCTGGGGAAATGATAAACCACCTTTCGAAATACCCCCCCCCTTCGGAATGATATAAGTCATGTACGTATTTAATAATTATGTCATGTATGCAATGTACATGATGTATACCGTATTTCCTCGAAATACCCCCAGGGGGTTCATTTTTTCAGGGTGGGAATTTTGAGGGGGGTATTTCGAGGGGGGCGTAATTCGAGGGGGGGGGGTTAATCATTTCGCCACAAAAATTTTGAAATCCCAGTACTAATAACGTACGCACACGTAGAAAAATGCAACGATGATTGACAAGAATAAGTGCTTATATACTTATATAAGTATGTAGATGGTATAAACACTGTTCTAACGTAACACAGTCATTGTTTTAACGTGTGTTCTGCATTGCCTGGATAACAAATGGCAGCTTTTGTGATGTACGTTCTGTTTACACTCAATTTGGGGGGTATTTCGAGGGGGGTCTATTAATTCATAGTGCCCATTTTGAGGGGGGTATTTCGAGGGGAGTGGTAATTCGAGGAAATACGGTATAACTGCTAATTTGCACTGCAGCTACACATAGACTAGTTTGTGTAGCTATCTACGTTTTTATGTCCAAATATATCCTGTTTGGACACATTTATTACCTGTTTTGGGTACGCAAATGCCTACTATTTACTACGATTTTTACGAAAATTTCTGATGAAATAAAAAACCCTCGAATTAAGCCCCCCTCGAATTACCCCCCCTCAAATTTTGCTGTCGAAATAATAAACCCCCATGGGGGTATGGGGGTATTTCGAGGTAATACGGTATGTCGAAGTCGATAACGGTAACTGTCTTATGTACGCACTTGCACAAAAAAAAATATTTTAAAAAGAAAAAAGCGGAGTCGCGTACAAACGACCAATGTTGTTTTCCTGAAACGTTGTTCTTTTTCTTTTTGCTGCAAATCTTTTATTTTTAATGATGGTGTCATGATGAAGTAGTGTTGCCTTCAGAAAAATGCATAGACTGCGGTCCGCGGAGTATACCTAAGCATATATACAGACCGTGGACACTAGTTTACAGCTGAAATTATGGAAACTGATAAATCAGTTTTGAACATATTTGAGTGTTCAGGAATGAGGAGTCGGTCAACTAATGTTGACAGAAATCGAAAACAATTCCATCTGGTAAACTGAAATGTGTTTAAAACTGATGTATTAGTTTCCAAATTTCAGTGGTGAACTATTTAGTGTGTAGAGCCACAGAGTTCACTGACTGCACACTTTGCACTGAAATATCAAAACAAAAAAAGAACAGAAACATCGGCTTATAATGAACCGTTTTACTGTCTGCATGATTAATTAGCGCACAAATTGCAAGGTGAATCCATTCATAAAATTACGGTAATTTATGTGCAATGTATATATGTGGTCACTAGTGATGGAATGGCGCCATGGCGCTGGCGCCTTTTGAGGGCGCCAAAGGGCGCCGCGCCATGGCGCCATTGGCGCTTGGCGCCCTTTTTCTGTGGCGCCCTTGGCGCCTGGCGCCTACATTCTGAAAGGCGCCATGGCGCCCTTGGCGCTTGGCGCCCTTTTTACGTGGCGCCCTTGGCGCCTGGCGCCCTGCTTTAAAAGGGCGCCAGCAGGATTTCAAAGTGAGCGCTGCGAAAACGATAAAAAGAAAAAAGCGCGTCCGTGGATAATCGAAATTCGCTGGAAAAATACAGTGCCAGTGGATTGAAATCGTTCGTCCAATGGTTTTCCAGACACTTCGGCTGGAATGATGGGCCGTGCAACCTACAAACTCGTCAATCAACGGATTCAAATCGTTTTAATTCCGTTTTCATCCACTTCAAAAAACATCCATTGCAAAAATCTATTTGAGATGAATGCTTTGCGACAATTTTCATTGCGTTTGAATTAAAATTCACGCGTGAGTGAATATGATTTTATGCAAAATTTTTGTCGCTAGTCTCGTTTTTGTTGATTACATGCTAGAGAACATTATAAAAGAAGTGATTGTGTGAAATATAGTGTTGGAGAACCATTTTTAGCACACGCAGGGTATCATACACACTTATTTATCCTGGCGCCCTTGGCGCCTGGCGCCCTAATTTTCAAATGGCGCCATGGCGCCCTTGGCGCTTGGCGCCCTCTTTCCGTGGCGCCCTTGGCGCCTGGCGCCCACTTTCCGAATGGCGCCATGGCGCCCTTGGCGCCTGGCGCCCTTTTTCTGTGGCGCCCTTGGCGCTTGGCGCCCAGTTTCCGAATGGCGCCATGGCGCCATTGGCGCCTGGCGCCCTTTTTTCTGGCGCTTTTCCATCACTAGTGGTCACTGGTGAGGGGCCGTTCCCGAACTCCACAAAATATCATGTAAGATGTTAAATTTGTCGCGAATTTGTCAAAAAATAAAATAAAATGCAAGGTAACAAGAACAAACTATTTTATGTGCTTTTTACATGACATTTGACACACTTGTATGACATTTACTTGACAGTTTAGAGAGTGTGAGACTGGCCCCAATATTACTAACATCACGATTACCAGTGAAACATACCATATCTGATCTGATCTGAATAAAGAAAATGTCCTTGTATTCTCTCATCACCTCAAAATCACAGTTGTTAAAATGTACGTACATTTACTCGAAAAATGCTAAAATAACAAATTTTTTAGAAGAAATCATATCATTTTTCTAAAAAATACTATATGATCACTAAAAAACGACATCTATTATGCCTTTCAGAGTAAAGCTGACACTCTCACATGTAAAAAGTAGTAGCTTTCACGTTTTCCAGAGAAAACGTACTGACTTTTACTTTTTCCTGGGGAAAAAAGTATTTTACTCACATTTACGCATGAGTACGAGTAAAAAAAGTATTTTACATTTTCTATACTTTGTGATGAGTAAAAATAAAATACTTACATTTACATATACTTTTGAAAAAGTACAGTAATTCTAACAACTCTGCTCAAAATGATTGAACTATGCGTGACCTTGGTGCATAACGTCTTGAATAAATCTACCGTATTTCATAAAAATCAAATACCCCCTGGGGTTTACTATTTCGGCGGCAAATTTCGATGGGGTTAATCCTAGTGGCCTTATTCGAGGGGGGGGGTTGGTTATTATTTCGTCAGAAATTTTAGTGAAGGACAAAATTTTAGGCTCTTACATACCTAAAACTGGTAATAAATGTGCCCAAACAGGTTATATGTGTACATGTATAAATATACAGATACCTACACAAGTATGTATCAGAGTTGTTAAAATACCGGTATTTTTGGAAAGCGTAAGCGTAAGCGTAAATACACTTTACAAATCTTGAGTATGGATACTGAAAGCGTAAGGTATTTTTAAAATACCTAGGAAAGCGTAAAAAAAGCGTAAGCGTAAAAATCTTTTAGAGGCTTTTTGCTCAGTGAATTCTTTCCAAATCAAGCTCTCACAGATGTCCACCTCTTATAGTCTGCCCTCAAATTTTGTTTCGTTATTCATCGGCAGCAACACTTATGTCATCCTCATCTTCTAACGTGGAGTTAGTGCTGTCGACGGCGATAAAATCGTCGTCGTGATCCATTTTCAGCAACAAAATTTCTAATCTGAAACCACGATTTTGATCGATGACACAGTATTAACATTCATATCGCGACACAATTTGTACATGTGCTAATATTTCCAGTGAATTACTGCACACACGCAGTCTTTTTTTGGTACGTAGTCTCGTTCACTCTTTTTTTGTGGTTTTTCGCTTTTTCAAAGGCATAAAACTAAACTGTGTGAAAAGCTTCTTTACGCTTTTAGTACCCGTGTATTTTGGCCGGGAAAGCGTAAAAAAGCGTACGGGTATTGTATGAAAGCGTAAGCGTAAGCGTAAGTATAAATACCCATTTACCCGGGTATTTCGGGTAAGCGTAAATACGCTTTCGCAACTCTGGTATGTATGTGTGGCTGCGATGCTAATTTGCGGCAATTAATACATCATGAACATTGCATACATGATGTACAATATTTTGAGCGGGTCTACTTTTCCTCAGCTCGCTCAGACATCAGGGTATTGCGAAGGGGAGGGGTTAATTCAAGGGGGGAAAATTCGAAGTCATACGATATTCATGAAAATATGGTAACATTTTCTGTAAAACATGCGGTCCATTGAGTATATGTATGTACATAATTTGAATGCCAACAAACAATAAAAATAAAATACCTGTGTAATATAGCGTCAACAAATCAGTAAATTTTGTATAAAAAATTGAGACCAAAAAAAGTGCTGTCACAGAAAAATTTTATTCAAAAAACAAACCGAAAAACACTTTAAATAAAAATCTCAAAGCACGATATAATAAGTCCAATAGAAAAAGTTGAAACACACAAAAGCGGCAATAAAAAGCTTTCTACAAAATGCATCAAGCTCTCTCGGTCGAGTCAAAAATAAGAAATAACCACCTTTTTGTCCATTTTTCCTACCATATCTCCCATTGTCACTTCCACTAACATTTACATTTACATGAGGAAAAGTTGTGACCATTTCTGCGGAATCGCTATTCAAATTCTTATTATTATCCAAATTCACATTATACGCTGGCATGGTAGATCTTCTATGCTGCACAGTATTCATTTGGATACCGGCTTCCAATTTATCAGCGGCCGCACAAAGTAGCGCAGTGTTCTGATTGTGTACAATCGTGGCGCTGGCGCCAGTGCCAGCGCCAATGTCCATGGCGTCATCCATGGCGCCGGGTGCCATAGTCAGCGCCATGTGGTGCTGCGGAGCGGCGCCTTGGTGCCGACTGGTGCCAAATGCGATCGAATGTCGCTGTGTAAGTGTGTTCTGCGGTACCATGTTTGGTGCTGGCTGGCGGTTCATGGCGCCGGCGCCAACGCCAATGGCGTGAGATTGGCGCACGCTGGCGCGGTTGGTGCTCTGGCACGTGGTGAGGCTCGTGTCGTCCGAGTGAAGTAGCTGCGGTGTGAAGGGATTGTAGCATCTACATAACACAGAGACGCAGTTCTAAACTTCTTTTTAGCATGGTTTGTTTTGTAGCGGCAGACAAAATTATGCAAATTTATGTGCCGACGCTAGCAGCTTGGAGGTCCACAAAATACAAAAGTGTACCTATTCAAAAATGACCGGAAATACATATCAGAGATTTCTTTAAAGGTATTCTAAATACGTAATTCGAAAGTTTGAAAAGCTTGTTTTGGAGAAAACAA
Source organism: Sphaerolaimus hirsutus (assembly GCA_964036195.1). Lineage (NCBI taxonomy): Eukaryota > Metazoa > Nematoda > Chromadorea > Monhysterida > Sphaerolaimidae > Sphaerolaimus > Sphaerolaimus hirsutus. The sequence continues at coordinate 2,831,753 of OZ038460.1, read as the reverse complement.
TTAGAAATTTGAAAAGTTAAGAATTTTTTTAGAAAAACGTTTTAGAAAAGAAAACATTTTAGTAAAATTTAAAAACTCGACTGCGGAGGGTTTGCCACCGTTAGCGCAATGCGCACAATTACATACAACATGCGCCTTACATCACAATTGAATTTAAACCCTGTATTCAGTTCACACTGTCAACTAACTTCCAATTCAGTCAACTGGACATTTTCCGCAGGGTATCTACTCTGTTGTTCCCCAGTTGACATTGTTAAAGGTGCGCATTCGTCTTCTACAGAAATCGCAGGTTCGAACGGATGTTCGGATATCATCGGGGACTGGGAATTGATTTTGCATGGATTAATGTGGGTTTATTTTCAATAATGCGTGAATATGGTTTGACAACTATGGAGTATAGATCATTTTACAAATCAGGATGTAGTCCAATATAAAAAAATGAATAAAAAACACCTGAGCCAAACCCTGTGCCAATTTCTGCCTCTGATTAAAACCCACATAGGAAGACCCTGAATTATGATTGACATTTCCATATTGGAAAACGCTCAATGGATAATGATTACTCTGTATGTGACTTGCACAGGATGTTTTTTGAGCAAATGCAGCCACGTCAGTGTTCATTTGGTTGGGAGGAAATAAGGAACTTGTAGCACATGTGGGGGGAACTGAGGGGGTCGGGGGGTCTCCACCTGTGTTTGGGGGGGGGGTGGGAGAGTTTTTATGTGTGAGAGTTAAAAGTGTATTGTGGGGGATTTCTGATCCGCCGCACTGGAAATTTGAATTGCGTGTCTGGTCTTGTTTTTATTTGGCGCCACATAACATCATTTCCAGACATCGGACAACATGCAAAACAGGCTTTACAAAATCGTTACTGCGCAATATCTCAATTCCTTTCTCTGCACAACATGATAACTCATCACTTATCAGCAAAAAAATTTTTTATTAAGCAATCGATTACCAATTAACCATTTACCCCTGCCCAAAAAACCTACCCCTGACCCCTTTTCCGTCCAAGTCACCTCCCTGGGTACCCCCTGTACTATTCCCCCTTAAATGTGTAGCCAAGCGCCTGCCCACACTGATGGGGGTATTGGACCCCCCTGTGTTTATAGGGGTAGATCTTCCATTGGGGTCCCTTTGATAGTAGGAGATTAGGGCTAGCTCTAGAAGGGTGCCGAACATGAATAGGATACCGCCCAGCATCCAGATGTCTAGGCCTTTCACATAGGATACCTGGGAGGTGCGTGAATTTCTTGTGGTTTTGGATACACTGGGGTGTAAAATGTAATTTTACATGTTACGTCAAAATGTAAACATTTTTAAAAACATTTGAACCTTCAAGGTTCAAATACCCCTCCCCCAAAAAACTCACTGGTGGTTGATTTTTGATAACATTTCCAAACTGCAAAGTCATAGCCAAAAACGAACTAATTGCCAATGTAGCTCTTGCTGAAACTTGTCTGTGGTCCATCCAAAGGGAAATCCACGCTACTGCCATTGTCATTACTGTGGGGATGTAGGCCTGAAAATTGTGGGGGGGGGGTACTGGAAAAAAGTTAATTTTTATGAGTGATGTGTTTGAATATGGAAAGATTTTAGTGAATGTCACGTTTGGTATACTTAAAATTACCTAGGTACGTCTTAGACGATAACGCGCAGGCAGGACACATGCATACACTTTCACAAAAATATTTCAGAGAGAAGAAGGCGGAGCATAGTCTCGTACAAGCAATGGATGTTTTTCCCCGAAACGTCTTTTTGAAAAATTTCCATTTTAAAACGAATAAGATATGGTAGAGTGTTTCCTTTATAAAAATGCATGCGTGCCGTCCGCGGAGTATACTTTGTAGTAAGTTAAATCAACGACACTTGGTAAATTCATGGTAAATTTGCATATCATACTCCCCACTAGTGATGGAAAAAGCGCCAAGGTTTTGGCGCCAAGCGCCAAAAGCGCCATGGCGCTTTTCCGACCCCAAGCGCCAAGCGCCAATGGCGCCAGAGCAAGATGGCGCCAAGCGCCAACAGCGCCATGGCGCTTTTCTGGACGTCGGCGCCAAGCGCCAATGGCGCCAGACGACAATGGCGCCAAGCGCCAATAGCGCCAGCGCCAAAAAAATTATTCTGCAAATTTGTTTGCAGAATAATAAGTAGATAGATCTGACGTAAATATCATATGTAATCGTACCGCCGATGTTTCGGAGTTGTGTTGATTGATGAACTTACCACGAGAGCGTTGCACACACTAGTTTACTTCCAGTAAACTAAAATAGGGTTTACTAACTAAAAAAGTTGTAAACTCATAAATAAACTTTAACATTTACTGAAATCATATGTTCAAAAACTATTTGATTGAGAGTAATTATAACTCGTCCCAGTTAACCCAAATGCACCCAAAGCTGATTTATGACTTCACAAAATGTGTAAACTTTTATTAGTTAACTAATGTATACATGCAATCACATGCCATTTGTAGGAAACGATCAATCAATGAACCATTACAATGTGGCATATTTCTTATTGCAGCATATTTATCATATGAATCCCCATGTAGTTTTTTGTCAAATTTCTTACTGGGAAGCTATTCAAAGGGAGTTCTTTTGTTCCCTACTTAGCTAACAGTTATTATAGGGTTTTTAGTGTGTTTTGAGAATTTACCATGTTTTTCATAGCTCTGATTTACGATTTCACATAGTGGTAAATTTATAGTAAAACTTAAAAATACAAACTTACAGGAAAATGACAATTACAAGACATATCAACAATACAGTACAAAATTCAGAGATGTTTTTCAAAATAAATATTTAGTAAATTACCTACCATCATCAACAAGTTTTCAAACATCAATGTATTTATGTCCCTGTATTTTAAAAATTTTATCGCTATGGTTGGCGCTTTTTTGGCGCCATTTAAATTGCTGGCGCCAGGCGCCAATAGCGCCACCAGAAAATAGCGCCAAGCGCCAAAAGCGCCATGGCGCTTTCTCAGATCACGGCGCCAAGCGCCAATGGCGCCAGAGCATTTTAGCGCCAAGCGCCAAAAGCGCCATGGCGCTTTTTGCTTTGGCGCTAGCGCCAGGCGCCAGCGCCATGGCGCTTTTCCATCACTACTCCCCACGCACATTCCAAATTCGAAATAGAAAAAAAAACAAGTAAAACACGCCCTAAACATCTACCCAACCCAAATACCCAAAAATGCCAACCCACAAACTTGTAAAATGAAAAATCCATACTGCCTTTTAAAAGTGAAAACTACAACCAGTTCATCCCATCTCCCATTGGGATAATCGATCATATATTTCTCCGTTTGCCAATCGATCATTTGAAAATCTGGCAAATTTACAGGATTCATAAATGTGATCGGCAGGGGCAGCCACTTCAATCGAACCCTGGAAAATGGGATGGAGAAATTTTTATTGATTTGTTTTTAGTTTGTGATTTTACGAGGTTTGGGATGATCAAATATGGCGCTGCACACTAGTATAGTGCCAGTAAACAAATGTAAACTCATAAATGTGTTATCTGTAAATTTGGTAAACTCATAAATCAACTTCGAGTGGCATTTGAGTTTACTGGAATTTGTTGCTCGTAAAATACAGTTGGCGGAGGGTAAAACAATCATTCCAGTACACTTAAATGCGTCTTAGGCTCACTTATGAGCATACTGAATTTTTTACATTAGTAAACTAGTGCGTGCAGAGACATTCGCTTGTGCCCAAATTCAATCAGAAACTAAGGCGCCCGACAACTTCACGCCTTTGTCGGGTGTCGGGCGCCTTAAATGCCATTTACATTACCTAGTTGAATTTTGGGCCTCCGGTCAACTTCAAGTTGACAAATAAGGGGGAAGTGATAAGTGGTTAGGCAAGTGAACTTGTAAGTGAAAAACTTTCTTATAAAAATTTACTTTTTACCTATCGTTTTACATGCCAATCTCGCGCCAGCGCAAGTTCATGTATAAATTCTGATAAATTTTCATCCCAAATTCTTTAAAATCTAATCCACCTGTTTGAATTGTAGCTGTAAGATTCGATTACCAATCTGCACCGCTGGATGTCAAATGGAAACTTTCTCAGATCGATTTCGCACGGACCGCGTACTCGCATGCGATAATTCTGGAAGATTTTCAAGACGATTTTTTTCAAATAAATGTTCACTTTTTAAATAAATAAATGTCTGAGCAAGCTCAGTCTGTAAACTGATTTTTCCTGGAAAGTGAATTTTGGATGTATGTTTTTGCAACGATGGCCCTACAGGGTTACGTACCCTATCCCCCATGGACATCTTCCCCCCTGGGTTGATATAGCCCTCAAGGACTACATCAGCCCGAGGACTACTTCGACCCGACTTTTATAACGTGGGGGGAAGTAGTCCTCCATACAAAATAGTATTAAATAGTACATTGATCCCCGCCCACTCTAATTACTCTATTGGGGTGTCTGTTTGGCCACGGGAATGTGTGCTATGTGATTTTTATTTTATCTAATGTGATGCAAGAACAACACTTGCATCAGTTTAAAATTATTTATTGACGCGTGGCGCTCCACAGTTATGCACGCGTCTGTTAGGCCCATTGGCATTGATTATCGATTGTGTGAGTGCATGAAGAAAAATGCATGCAACTTCAAAACTCAATTACTCGGCCATTTCTCAGCCGATTTTCACCACTGAACACTTAAAATGATCAGAATCACATGGAGATTTCATTTTTAACCGTGGTGCATGTGTTGCAGTATGGTAATCATAACAGACAAAACGCCAATGGACCACGGACCAATCCCCCGGGGGAAGATGTCCATGGGGGGATAAATACCTGTAATCGGCCCTACACACACTAGTTTTCACCGTGACTGATGTGAAAACTGAAATGGCGACATAGCGACATTCAGTCTACTCTTATTGTATGCTATATGTGTTTTAGTTTTGAAATTTTCAAATTTTAACTTTTATTAATTAAAATTCTAATTTAAATAAAATCAAATCATTCACCCGTGTTCATTAATTTGCATTTGAAAAAAAATAAGTTTTCCCACGATGTCACGGTGAAAACTAGTGTGCGTGGGCACGATGGTGTCATTTTCTGGTGTTTTCAGTATTTCGTAACTTTTTAAACCCTTGCCATTGACGAAAGTGGAATACTAATAATCGAAAATACTCATAAAAATAAAAAAATTCCCAAATTTCGAGCTTCTGGAAAGAATCAGTTTACACAATAAACTTGCTATTGTAGCGTAGCCCCAATAGAATACCCCACAAAAAGGAAAAAAGAAACCCTTCGTACCTGCCAAACGGTGCCATTATCATACAAAATCAACATCAAATTCAAACTGGGACTCGAATGTATATATGCATATTTCGAGTTTATAATGCACATATTTGGCGTCCAAATCATACTCGTGTAAGCCAGATCCAGTGTCAAATTTGTCATGCCGCAAGCGTGACCAGGGGGCAGTCCCAGACCCTGTAAAATGCCCTGAAAATGTCAAATGTCATGAAAAAGGTCAAAAGCCATGAAAAATGCCCTGAAAAATGTCAAATGTCATGCAAAAAGTCAAAAGTCATGTAAAATGCCCAGAGAAATGTCAAATGTCATGCAAAGTATAAAATTCATGCAAAAATGCCCTGAAAAATGACAAATTGAAAACAAAAATGGCAATTTTCATGATATTTATCATTTTACTGGGCATTTTACGTGTCTTTAGACAGTTTTCATGACATTTGACATTTTACAGAGAACTTTACAGAATCTGGGAGTGGCACCGGAATTAAATGCCAATCTTTGATCAAGCCAAATGGAACTGAATAAAACGTCCAATTCGAAGGAAGACTCGATTTCGGAAACTGTCGAGATCTCCTGCGGAGGGTTTGGGGGCAGTTTTTTTTTTTGGGGGGGGGGGGGTACAATTGATGATTTTGGCGCCTGGCGCGTTTTGTTTGGCGCTGGCGCCTTTCATGGAAACTAGTGGGGAAATTGTACTTGTGAAGTGACTAACGATGGCAAACCTCCCAGAAAAAAGTATTTAAATTTTTAAGTGTTTTTTCTAAAATGAATTTTCGAATTTTCGAATTTTTTCCCAAATTAATTTTCGAATTTCGAATTTAATTTTCGAATTTTCGAATCTTTTTTGGCAATTTTCGAATTTTTTAAGTAAAATATTGAATTTGAAGCTTAAAACACAGTATTTTGACTGTAAATGAAGCATGAAATGACAGTTTCACTTCACTTTAACGTGACAAATGGTAGAAACACTTACCGTATTTCCTCGCACTACCCCCCGTGGAGTTTATTTTTTCAGAGTGGAAGTTTTGAGGGGGTGTATTTCGAGGGGGGGTTAATAAATTCATAGTGCCCATTTTGAGGGGGGTGTATTTCGAGAGGGGGGTATTGCGAGGGGGTATTTCGAGGAAATACGGTATGTGTATCAGCTTGCACCATTTTCGCTGGGGCTGAATGTCTTCCAAAAAACGTTTGTGTGACTGCCCCTCGGAAGACCCGCGAGCGATTTTTTGAATTGGTATCTGTATCCGCGGAAGTAGCTCGCCGTGGTACTTTCTAATTGTTTGGGCGGCTCTGTGCAGTGTGCACTCCTAAACGGATTTGATAGGGTCTACTGCTGCGCCACGGACGCCATTTCAATGCTTTTTAATGTGTTTTTTTCATTACATGAGATTTTTTCAGACCCAGCGCATATCAATTGTCGCTTTATTTAGCACGCTGAACTTAAGACTGTGTTTTGTCGCCTTGAATTACCTGAAAAATTCGAAAACTATTTTCGAATTTTCTAATTTTCGAATTTTTTTTAAAATAAATCGATTTTTAAGTGTTTTTTCCAGGGGTGAAATAAAAATTCGAAAATTATGAAAAAATTCGAAAATTCGAAAATATTTTCGAATTTTCGAATCTTTTTTTGCCATCGTTAGAAGTGACATGAAGTTGCACATACACGTCTTTATTAACTCGACTGCATTCAATTTTGAGGGTATCCTAATTTAACGACAACAAGTTTTCAAAAAGTAAAATTTAATGCAAGTTACTTGACACCTGTCGAAGGGTGAGAGAATATTAGAGAATATCGTTACTCAGCCGCCGGCAGTCTCGCACCATTTGATGCCCTTGAAACTTTTAACGTTCACTTTGGAAGAACAATTGTTTCGTTACTTTGTAAGAGTTATTTACACTTTAGGCGTCGTTGGCACACAGCCAACATGGCGTCGCCAATACTACTGACACCAAAAGATTAAAACGTGTAAATGCTCACATGTAAATCGGTCGGTTTATATACTTCCGTGTGGTGATGGAAAGGCACCGGGGCACCGGTGCCCCGGTGCTGGGCACCGAAATGCACCAGCACCGGTGCTGGTGCGGTGCGGTGCCATTTTTCGGGGGTGCCCTGCCGGTGCCGGTGCCATTTTTTCCAGAATAGCACCGGAGCACCAGAATTCCATCACTACTTCCGTGTGCTCATAAAACGTCAAAACAAGAAAAAAGTCAAAAGTCAAACTCAAGCAAAAAAGTCACAACACAAGATAAAAACACACATTCAATGTTTAAAAAAAACAATGACATAAACCTTAAAATCGACCTGAATGATCAACTCGACCAAAACTTCAACGCCCGCCTTATCGGGCAGCAAAATCTTATCATACTGCGCCAATGTGCTCTGCAAAATCGTCTTGTGACTGCAGTGCGGGTCGTCGGTGATACCAGCGACGGGATTCAATTCACCCGACAAAGGGTTTTGTCGGGTAGCCCGATTTTTTTGCTCGTTTTCCCGAAATGGTAAAGGAGTAAAGACTTGTCTTGTTGGGCAATTTAAGGACTTGTCGACTTTTAGAAATCGATGCCCATAGCGGACTTCAAAGATTTGTTGCTTTCTTTGCCCAACGAAAAAGTATTTATGCAAAAGGTGGACTTGTCAACTTTTAGCCCAAAATTAAGTGAAATTGTCAACTGCACTAAAAATAAGTGGACTTGGACTGAACAAAAAATTTGCATGATTTTCCAAAAGTGTCTAATCCAACACTTTGAGAATTGGGCGCCTCAATTCAAATCCAGCAGAAAATCGGGCAACCCTCCAAAACACCCATCTCAAGTGATTCAAATCTCGCACCAGCGCCCATAAAAGGGGTATCACCCCCTGAAACGACAGCCTGGTAAGCGGGGCCCCCCTGCATTCCATCGCCGCTCCTCACGGGCGCGGGCCCCCCCTTTTCACCCCCTTCAGTGCTGTCCGACTTGTCCCCCAGCGCGGGGTTGGGCACCCTCTCCCTCTCCAACATGTCGTCCACCACGATCGACCTGGGCCGGAGCCGCACCGCCGTGATGCAGCTCAACCCGGAGAGAAGGCAAGCGGTGCCTGGCGTTTTGGGACTTTTTGGGGGGTTGGGTTTTTTCTCGGGGTTTTTTTTGGTTGTGGATTTTCAATTGCCAATTGCCGTGGTAGAGATTCCGCAAGTATTTAAAATACACAAGATTAAAAATTACTAGAGAGGTGGAATTTGACGTGCATTCTCGCCGTTTCATTTATTTTATTGTGAGTGTAAAAAGAGCCAAACCTATTGTAGGTATGCCGCTCCATTAGAACAAATACCACATTTCTAATCACTCGACGCCTTGCAGGATTGGGCTCAGTCACTGTGGCCCTACACACACCAGTTGACAACGACATCGGGTGTCAACTGGGAAGACTGGTTTCCATTCAGATTTTAGTTGACGTGTCGCCGAACCATGTTCAAATGCACATGCCAATATTAATTCCTTTTTGCCATCGCCGCATGTGCAGTTAAAAATTGTCCTAAATACAACCCGTGAAATAAATTTAAATTGACATAGAAAGCAGTTGACACCCAGTGTATGTAGCGCCTCTGTGACGAAATGGCACACCAACCTAGTATAAGGCGCCAATGTGTGCATAGAATAAGGCGCCATTTTGCCTGGCGGTTAGCTGGGGGGTGGCGGCGTATTTCCGGTGTTCGTTTTTCGCTAGCAATGTGTTTTGTATATTGTCGCAGCATGTGCATAGGGTTAGGGGAACTCTGGTTTAGACACCTTTTGGATTTTTTTCTGGAGAAGTGATATTTAAGGTGGGTTACGTGCTCTTGTAGGAATATGTAGAATTATAGATATTTGAATTAATGTTATTGTTGTTTACTTGAGCAACATGTCTGCGTGTGTTTTTAACGTTTTTGAGGAAATATTGAGTGTGTGAAATGTGAATAGATTGTGGGTGTAAATATAAAAAACATACAAAAGTTATGTATTTACAACAATAATAATGAAGGAATCAAGTTGGGATTTTGCCAAAAACGTAGAATAAAGAAAAATGTGACAATATGACACAATTATCTCAATAGATGGTTAATATAACTCTGAAGGACTGTGTCCTAGAAATATACAAATTGATTATTAATCGAAGTAGCTTTGGCGTTACACCGTAATTTGCAAAATTTAACCAAAAGTGGCACAAATTTGTCACAAATTTGTCAAAATGCGCACACGACACTACTTATGAATAAATAGAAAGGAGGATAGAAATAACATAAAAATCGCCAAACAATAGAATTCTCCGAGGACACAGCAAACTCATACTGATCAGTAATATTCCGTTGAACAATCAAATCTACCATATACATTTGAAAAAAAGAACCAAAAATGCTAAATATCTTTCGCGTCACATTAAATTTATGCCAGTCCCACCATGGGTGAATTAGGCCACATAATCTTTCATACTAATTATTTATAATTCATCAAAATATGGTAACATTCTTTGTAAAGCTTTCCAATGGAACCCAAGCAAAACATCCACCCCATAGAGATTATTTACAAACGTATCCCAGTGTGAGTTCCAGCTGAAATACTGTGTGTTATGTCGCAACTTGTAAGATGCCCATTTGTCACACCTCACTATAAGGTTCCTTTTTCATATTACCTACCATTAGTGGCGCCAGACTTGTCAAATGGGGTGTTAAAGATACCATGGCGCTGGCGCCAAACCAATGGCGCCAGTGTTTTTCACGCGGAAAACTGATTTCCGCAAGTGGGGAAGTGAAAAACCATTTGAGAAGTGAGAAATGAAATGAGAGGTAAAAAGGTAAAAGCGAAGAAAACATTCTACTTTTCACTTCAAAAAAAATTTCACATCCACACTTTCGGAATTTACCGCAGGGTATGCAAATCACGAGACAAGTAAACGAGACATTTATGCATCGGATTCTGTACCTACCGTATATCCTCGAATATGTCTCACGGGGGGTATGTTTTCGGCACAATTTTGTGAGGGTGTACTTATTCAAGGGGGGGATATTCGAGGGGGGAATGGTTATTTTATCGTTTGAAATTTTAAGTAGAATTCATGATTAATATATGTATTGTATCAATGGGATGAAATTCATTCCATAAACCCGTAAACCTGTAAACCTGTAGCAAATTTTATAATTCATGCAAAAGATTACATACCGTATTTCATCGAAATACCCCCCGGGGGTGATTGTTTCAGAGTGAGAATTTTGAGGGGGGGGGGGTTAAACGAGGGGGGGGCTTATTATTTCGCCAGAAATTTTTTGAAATTCCAGTACTAAATTGGCGTCTGTAACGTACGCAGGCGTAGAAATATGCAACAATAACCACTATATTCAATAGTCTATTGACTTATATAAGTGTGTAACACTGTTCTAACGTAACAATTCATTGTTTCCAACGAGTGTTTTGCATTGCCCGAATCACAAACCGCAGTTTTGTCATGTACGTTCTCTCTACACTCAATTTTGGGGGGGGGGTATTTCTAGGGGGGGGTAATTATTTCATAGTGTCCATTTTGAGGGGGGTATTTCGAGACGGGGGGTATTTCGAGGGGGGTATTTCGAGGAAATACGGTAGTTTGAAAGAAGTCTTTTTAAAACGTCTTTTTCATGGACGTCTTTCCTACCTACCCATCAAAGAGAGGGGAGTTGTTCGAGGGGTGTTATTTTTTCCTCAGTCAGCTAACAGGGGGGAGTTATTCGAGAGGGGGGTTTTTCGACGGGGGAGTTAATCGAGAATGTACGGTATTCTATAAATACCGTACTTTCCCCTTAACTCCCCTAAGTGACTTTCCACATAAAATAAATTACCCCCTTGAATTGACCCAGCTCGAAATACCCCCTGGTCTGAGCGAGCTGAGTAGAAAATAAACCCCCTCGTAATAACCGTCTGGAATAACGTACATCATGTATGCAATGTACATGACGTTGTAATTGATGTCAATTTGCATTGCAGTCACACAACGTCTAGTCTGTGAAGATAAATATAGAAATACGTTTAGGTGCGCGTAGGGTTGGCCGATGTTTTTTAAACGTTTTTTATTTTAAAAAAACGTTGTTTTTTTTTTAAACATGACGTCCGAAATGTTTTTTTTTTTTTAAACATCAGCCGAAATTTTTAGTACTAAGCACTAGGTATTTTGCAAAAATTTCGCGCGCAAGCGCGCAATTTCACACACAAATTGACATTGGTGGTTGTTTTCATTGGTTTTGTGGCATTTTTAGTATCAAAGTATCCATTTCTATCTGCTACCATGGGTTAATAAGCCGTAATATGTTGCTATAGTATATAATATTGAGGTAATGTGCTTCCATGTACATCGACAGTGTGTAACATCACTCCCAAAGTAACAACCTCCTTTTATAACCTTGTTTGATCACTATTCCGTGCCAAACTTTACGTTAAGTCACGAACATTCGACTAGAAGGTGATATACGAACGATATGTCGACGAAAAATGGATATTTTTGACACAAATCACCACTTATAATGCTATCCCATGGCTCCACAGACATTATATGGTCATATCTAACATCACAGTGTATTGCCACTGTCTGATATACCTATATATGTTGACACAAGGTCATATCTGGGAGCTTTTAAAAAAACAACGTTTTTTATTTTAAAAAAAACGTGTTTAAAAAAAAAACATCGAGTTAAAAAAAAACGTTTTTTTTCCAACCCTAGGTGCGCGTCCAAATATATCCTGTTTCACCACATTTATTAACCGTTTTGGGTATGTAAAAGCTAATTCATTACTACGATCCTTCACAAAGAACTCTGACGAAATAATAAACCCCCTCGAATAAGCGGCCTCGAATTAGATCCCATCTGTGCACGTAGTGCTTGGCGCCATTTCGTTCCGAATACACCCCTGTTTACCATGGTTGGCACCATTGAGACATTTTCAGAAAACATTTCATAAATTTGCTATACAGAATTGCATTTGGCCAAGTGGGGTGTACCCTTGTAGGGCAGTTCAAGCCCTACAAGTGCATATAGGGCACAACTGATTATCTCTTCTCTAGGGCATTTCATGGGCCAGATAAATTCTTTTATTCATTTAAAGCTGATCACCATGGTCAGCACCCTAGTGTTTCTTGGTCCTAAATCTGGATTTCCAAGCCAGATTTGAAGAAGTTTGGCACCCAGCCAGCTCTGAGTGTCAAGGCCCAGTTTTAAATTCATTTTGATGGCCCTTTTTTTCATTCTATTTTCTGGAACATGGCGGCAGATGATAAAAATAGCTATTTTAGCCATTTCCATTGCTTTTCAGTTGCTGAAAATGCATTGGCTGATGAATATGTCATTCACATCCCGTGGTATGACTTTGTCATGGCTGCATATGTTTTGTAAATGTACTGGAGATGGCCAAGTACTGATTTTGATTTCATCAATGGCTGTTTCTCCAGAGCTAAGGCTTTCATTTTCAAGCAAATTGTAAAGGCAACATTGCTAACTGTAAGAGGAATGTTCAAGCTTCAAAATGAGTGCTCACATGCATAAATATGTTCACACAAATATTATATGAGAGTGGTTATCTCAAACATCATTTTCTCACAAAAATTGCAAATTCAGTAGTAAATAGGCAAGATAATGGTAGTAACAATTTCACTGTAGCACATCTCACATTTGTGTGAACAGATTTATGCATGTAAGCACTCATTATAAAGCTTGAACATTCCTCTTACATTCAGAGATGTTGTTTTTAGTGCTTGAACATGAGGGCCTTATGTCTGGAGAAACAGCCATTGATGAAATTAACATCAGTACTTGGCCATCTCCAGTGCATTTACAAAACATATGCAGCCATTACAAAGTCATACCACAGGATGTGGATGACATATTCATCAGCCAAGGCATTTTCAGCAACTGAAAAGCAATGGAAATGGCTAAAATAGCTATTTTTAACATATGCAGCCATGTTCCAGAAAATAGAATGAAAACAGTCATAAAAATGCATTTCAAACTGGGCCTTGACACTCAGAGCTAGCTGGATGCCAAACTTTGTCAAATCTGGCATTTGCTGCAGAATGCAGCCATGGAAATCCGGATTTAGGACCAAGAAACACTAAGGTGCCAACCATGGTGATACGCTTTGAATGAATAAAAGAATTTATCTGACCCATGAATGCCCTAGAGATAAGATAATCAGTTGTGCATTATACGCACTTGTAGGGCTTGAACTGCCCTACAAGGGTACACCCCACTTGGCCAAATTTAATTCTGTATAGCAAAGTTATGAATTGTTGTCTGAAAATGTCTCAATGGTGCCAACCATGGTAAACAGGGGTGTATTTCCCGAAATAGCTCTTAAGATTAAAAGATTGTATTTTACGTTACCTGCCACCATGTCAGGCGTGCAGAAGAAAATATCAATTTTCTATCAGACTAAATAAATATTTACTTACACATGTGTTTTTATCAATTAGAAGTACTACCATAATGATGGGAAGGCGCCAAAATATTATTAAACATATTCAAATGGCGCGGCGTATAAACGAGAAACATAGAAAAACGTTATTGAAAATCGGCCGACTATTACTGAACGAACATTTAACGATGAAATCTACCATATCCCATGCGAATAAAAAACCAGGAAAACATTAATTTTCATCATCACACTACATTATTCTCACTGCGAGTGGATTTGGTGCATAACGACTTTATGCACCAAAATACGGTAGCATTCTTTGTACACTGTTCATTTTGATCAATATGCCAAATACATTACTTAAAGCACACATATGATATTTACATACCCGGATATTTATGTATAATTGAAGCTTCAAGCAAAGCCAAGATATTTACAATGTGCTTTATGTGTATAAATATGCATTTTTACACGGCGGCCCGATTTGTGGTGATTTTTTTGTATTTAATAATTTACCAAAAAAATCTCAATAGATCTACGCAATCACCGCTAGTGTTAAAGAAATATTTTTAAAGTTTGAATATCCTTGAAAATTTCAATAATATCTTAGAATAGAAACTTGAATACAGATTTAGAAAAGTGAAATATTTTTGTACAGAAAATTAAGAACTGTTTCAGTGAGTTACCCTGCACAGTATTCAGTGTATTTCAGAAATACCAGGCCAGCGCTATTTACCGACTGGAACAAATGACTGATACTCACTAAAATTGAAGCTTCTACTACTAAAAGAAGATAACTCCAAAAAAATCGGTTTTGAGAAAATGTCATTTTAAATTATATTTCTCAATTCACTGCCCAGTGATGCATGTCCAATTGGTCCAACTCAGTGACTATTGTGAAGTTCCAAAAGTTAATTAGAAAGTGTCAAATTTTTTGCCTCTCCTCTCAGCATATATGCACTTGGACAGGAACAAAAAAGCATCCAGGTTCAGATTCAAACAAGTTCATTTTTTGACTTCATGCACGTGACAAAATTTAGTTCTCAAATCCAAAAAAATTTGCCTTATGGACAATTTATGCACTTATTGACTTTTAGCATGAATGCATTTATTACTGCTTTTTCCACACAAATGGATGTGTCATCTTTTTACTGGATACAGCATGGAGTTATTGACTTCTTTTGAGCTGTAAAAATTTTACTATTAAATTATCCCAAAAGCACAACATGTGACACTTAAAACTAAGGAAAATGGTGAAAAAATGTGTCGGGCCATTTCAAGATTTCCACTTAAATTTAAAGTTCAAATTTTATGATTACAATCAAATTTTAAAATTTTGGAGTTATTGACATTTAGAAGTGGATGTCTCAACTACATTTTCTCAAAATTGATATCTTCAGAAACAATGGATGCATGTCAACTGGTCTGTGTCAACTCAGATGTTAACCTCACATGTCACAGACTGATCTCCAAATGCACATGTGATGATGATAAAAGATAAATATTACAGCCTTTTTGAAGACCACTCTGCAACACATGAAGCTGAAATCTGAGTTGACACAAACCAGTTGACACACATGCGTCAACTATTGTGTAGACATTTTTATGACACTTCATCAGTTGACAAGCTGCAATCGACCTTGTCCAACAAAATGTGCCGTCCCACTATTTCTGAAACACCCTCAGTACTTCACATTTTCACGCGCAAATGTAGAAACAACCTGGAGGAGTGGAGACAAATAAGCATATAACAAAAATGGGTAGATAAAACCGAGAGTTTGTCATGCGTGATGTGCGCCTGCGCTGGTAGGAATTAAGTACCCAAGCAAACGCAGCGTGTGCGTGCGCAAAAGAAGTTGCAAAATGGTAACCATATTTTTGGTCACTGTTCAGAGCAATTCATTTTATCAAACTGGAAGGTTCCAAAATGGTGAACAAGGCCAACTACAAGTAGACACAGAATTGTCTGGGTGCCCTTCGGCACTGTTTTCATCATGGTCCGCCAACCGCTATGTTTGTCACTGTTCTTACGATTTCACGCGTTTTGGCACGCAGCCAGCTGTGCCCTTTATTGGAGGTACGCCTTTTATTTTATTCAAAAACTGTACCTTCAATTAGTGGATAACTTTTATTGGAGGTATGCCTACAATTACCGTATTACCTCGAATTATCCCCCCCTTGAATTAACCCCCCCCCCCTCGAAATACCCCCCTAAATTTCGGCTGAGGAAATAATAAACCCCCCCCCCCTCGAAATACCCCCCCTAAAATTGAGTGTAACGTGAACGTACATGACAAATACCGCAGTTTGTGATCTGTACTATGCAGAACACACGTTAAAAGTGATGATTAAGTGACGTTAGGGAAGGGTTTTTGTGTATATACAGTAATATATGCCTATAAACACATATAAATCTATGTGATTGTTTGATTTTTCTACGTCTGCGTATGGGGAATTTCCGAAAATTTCTGGCGAAATAATAGACCCCCCCCCTCGAATAAACCCCCCCCCTCGAATTATCCCCCCTCAAATTTTCGAGGCTGGCGAAATAATAAACCCCCTGGGGGTATTTCGATATAGATGTAACACGGTATGATTTTGCACGGGTGCTTTTGCACACACGAATAAAATGCCACCAACCATTTGCAAATAGAGAAAATGTGCCACATGTCTCAGCGAATGTGAATGCAAAAAAAGATTTGTTAACAGGTGGCTAGCAATGTTTCATGGAACAGTGCCTTTATACCTACCTATCTACATATATATTTATGTATATTAAAATATACACATATTTATGTAAAAAGATTTTTTGTATTATGGTAGTGTCTGGCTATTTTAGATTTAAGTTTTTAGGTTTAAGAAATTTAAGACAAAAAAAATTTCACAATTTAAATAATGTCTAATTGATATTGGTTGATTTACGCCATTTTCTAAAATAGGTAACGATGGCAAACAGTAAAAAAAAAAGTATTTAAATTTTTAAGTGTTTTTTCTGAAGTGAATTTTCGAATTTTCGAATTTTTCCCCTAAATAATTTTCGAATTTCGAATTTAATTTTCGAATTTCAAATTTTCAAATTTTTTTTGGCAATTTTCGAATTTTTTTGGCTAGTTTTCGAATTTTTTCAAATAATTTTCGAATCTTTTTGGAAAAATATTGAATCTGAAGCTTTAAACACAGAATTTGGACTGTCTTCATGTTCTGCTCAGTTGTTATAACCTTATTTCTACCATAAATTAGCATTAAAAATGGTGGAAGGAGTTATGCAAACCAGTGTGCTGCTTCTTCATTTAATTCACACATTGATACATTTAATTCACCAACAGAGTGAAGGCAATAAAAACAACAGTTTAAAAATTGGCGTCAAATAAAATATCAGCATAAAATACAAAATTGGCATCAAATACCGTATTATTTTTTCAGTGTCGAAACTTGGGGGGGGGGTTAAACGAGGGTGGGTATTTCAAGGGGAGTGTATAATTTTGCCAGAAATTTTTCGAAATCCCAGTATCAATTGTTGTTTGTAGTCAAGAATCACAGATGTCAAAAAATGCAACAAAAACCGTCTTTTTTAAGACTCTATATACTTATATAAGTACGTAGATGGCATTAGGTTGTCAACTAAGTAACATTTATTTTTTGCGATCACACATATGCAAAAATTAAGGTTACTTAGTTGACAACCTAATACAAACCCTGTTCTACACAACACAGTCATTGTTTTTAATGTGTGTTCTGTGTTTCCCAGATCACAAACTGCATTACATTCTCTATACACCAAATTGGGGGGGGGGGTATTTCGAGGGGGGGGGGTAAATAAATTAATAGTGTAAATTTTGAGGGGGGTATTTCGAGGGGGGATATTTCGGGGAAATACAGTATAGAAAACGGATATGTCAAAGTCCGCCTCTTCCGCCGTGGATAACATTTCAACATTTTTTTTTGTTACGTTTCGCTTTTACATACGCGCCGCGTATCAATTGTCGATTTATCTCGTACGTTGAACTTAACGGTGTGTTTTGTCGCCTTGAATTTCCTAAAAAATTCGAAAACTATTTTTGAATTTTCGAATTTTCGAATTTTCGAATTTTTTAAAAAATAAATCGATTTTTAAGTGTTTTTTCTAGGGGTGAAATAAAAATTCGAAAATTCTGAAAAAATTCGAAAATTTGAAAATGTTTTCGAATTTTCGAATCTTTTTTTGCCATCGTTAAAAATAGGTAGTCAAGTACCTGATGATCAAGTGATAAGTGAGTGGTAAAGCTGCTATTTGTAATCGAAATGTAACATGACTTTCAGGTGAAAAGTAAATATTTTTATCTGCAAATGTACTTGTCACTTTTAAAAGTCTACTTGTCACGACCTATCACATACAGCTTTACTTGTCACTTTTCTGTCACTTCACAGCCCATGACATTGTATCTAGAATGCGGAATTTCTTGGGTGTGCATTAAATATAACGTTATTATGCAAATATCCCATCCCATATTATATGCGGTGGATGTGAATGTCGCATTACGAAGGATGTTAATTTTTTTGTCAAATCCTCGGGAAAGTGCTGGAAAAGCTTCACAATTTGAATGTTTCCGTGGAATTTGTAACTTGACAGGGCACTTTCAATAATGTGAACTCAAAACAATTTATTATTAGTGAAACATGAAAAGCAAAAAGCACCTCAAAAGTTTAATCCACCGTATTTCCTCGAAATACCCCTCCGCCCCTCGAAATACCGCCCTCAAAATGGACACTATGAAATAATTACCCACCCCCTCGAAATAATTACCCCCCCCCCCTTAATTGTATGTATGTAAAGGGAACATACATGACTAAAGCTGCGGTTTGTGATACAGGCAATGCAGAACAGACGTTAAAAAGAACCACTGTGTTACGTTAGAACCTTTTTATAATTACCATATCTACATACTTATGTAAGTGTATAGACTCTATTAAATGATGTTTATTGGTGTATTTTTCGACGTCTGCGTACGTTACAAAAGACAAATTTGTACCCGGATTTCAAAAAATTTCTAGCAAAATAATAACCCCCCCTCGAAATACCCCCCTCAAAATTCTCACCCTGAAACAATCACCTCCGGGGGGAATTTGGTGGAAATACGGTAGTCTGAATTTAAACCACCTATAAATAAATATTTCGTCCATGACTCAGCTCGGCAGTCGGCATGATGTAATGTAAAATATTATAGCAAATCCATGCAAATGACCACGCAAATGCAAATGCAAATGCGCATTTCCCCATTTTCTGTGCAATTGCACCAAAAATTAGACATCACGTTTCAATGTGAAATGGTTACCGTTTTTGCGTAATAATTTCGTCTTTGAATAATCCCCCTTTAAACAAATGATCGATTTGTAGTGTCTAATTCGAATGTAACACGAATTTATTTAATTAATAAAACATAGTTCGTGAAATGAATCGATAAAAACAAACCTTATTTCGTTTCAAAAAAAACCCATTGAATAATACCCCCTCCCTTGAATAATTCCCCCTCCCTTGAGTAGTTCCCCCCCTCAAAAAATATGACGAAAAATACTTTGCCATGGGGACTTTTTCAGCAAATGCGGTACGCCATTTCTCCGTCTTAAATGTTCGGTATCATGAATAAATAGACAAACGATATAGAACTGGATATGTAAGTAGGTATACTCTAAATACAGTGTTCTTTTGAACCTTATTATTGAATACAAAAGTATTTTATATTGTTCTAAATATGCTCACCGACCGCACACTTTACAGTGAAATCTATACTGTCCCATCCGGATAAAAAATTTTTTTATCTCATCGCATTAGATTGCTCCCACTATGGGTGAATTTGATGCACATATTTCTCTGTAATTTTATTCGTCAAAATACGGTAGCATTTTATCATTCAGTCCTACCGGAAAAAGTAAACATACCGCATTTGCTCGAATAATTCCCCAGGGGGATTATTTTTTTTGTCAGACGTTTTTGAGGGGAACAGTATTCAAGTGGGGGGGGGGGTATTATTTCGTCAAAATTTTCAAGCATGTTTCTATCAACTCATTCCACAAACTTAACTCTAAACAACATTTAATAAAATCAAAATTGCCATGGTTTATCAACACAATAACATGCCATTTTCATTCAAATATAACATAAAATTGATCATGTCTGAAGGGGGGATTATTCGAGGGATGAATTTTTCAAGGGGGAATTATACGAGGGGGGATTTTCATTTACAAATGAAATACCTATTTCTGAACAGTTAACAATTTGGAGCTTTGGCATATGTTTATGTAAATATGCTAACTGTCAGTTGCCACATGGCGAACATGTTTTCTTTTAAAGACATCTTACAGTTCACATTTAAAACTGGAAATTGAAACTTTTCTGTAAACTAGAATTTTTATTGTGTATTTTGGTGAATAAAGATCAGTGAGAAAATTGTGCACCAAATCCACCCATCGTGCTAAATAGAAAAACAGTCGGATTATTATTCAGATGGTAAATGGTAAATTTCATTCTAAAGTGAACTTATTTACCTAGTATTCAAACGTTTCCAAACAATGTTACGTTTAATATCCATATCATAACTAATTTACCCGTCAAGACTATACTGAGTTTACATGTTGTACTTTTATACTTCATGAAAACTCGTCAAAAATTGTGAATGCACATGAAGTATAGAAAAAAAACATCGCCGCGGGGAGTGAAGTGCATGTAAATATGTAATATTTGCTATATGCACCAGAGTTGTTAAAAGTACCGAACTTTTTCAAAGTATACGTCAACGTATTCGTCTTTAACTAACCGCCGAGTACCGAAAATGTAAGTAAATATTTTCAATGAGTAAACGAGTAAAACACTTTTTTCACGGAAAACGTTAAAGTGAGTATTTTTCAGTGTTGCAAAAATGTAATTTCATTTACCCAAAATACCCAGGTATTTCAGTCCTTACGTATCCTTACGTTTACGTTTACATTTTCCAAAAATACCATTATGTTTTGTTACGTTTTCCTGATGGAAATACCCAGGTAAATACCAGAGAATATGTAAAAACATTCCCAATAATGTGCGATATGATGGGTGTAATTATATTGTGGTGAAATTTGTCATTTTTATGGATTCCAGGTGATTACTTTGCCTTAAATACACAACTTTTTCACAGCTTTGATGAATGTCATACTGCTGGGACACTTGGAAGTGGCAAATGGCATGATAAAGCATTAGAATATTTGAGGCGTTTGATTCCGTAACCCGTTAAGTGCAAAAGTGAAAAAATTGAGTCAAGTGCGGATCTGAGGTACATATATATATTTCTTCGTGATAAAAGAAAAATTACCTCAATATCTCATACCGTTCCCGAGATACAGAGATATCGTGTTTTTTAAAATGCAATTTTGCATCCGAAACCCGTAATCTGCAGCCCAAAATAGGTGAGTTTGCACTCGAAACCCGTTATCTACAAAAAAAACCTATCATTTTTTGCACCCGAAACTCGTTATCTGCAGAGAAAAAAGTTTGCATCCGAAACTCGTTAAGGATTTAGTATGGAGGTGTCAAAATCACCATACAAAAATGGAGTTTGCATCCGAAACTCGTTAAGGAAATCTGTACTGGTTTTTATGAATTTGCACCCGAAACTCGTTATCTGCATGCATTTATGCTGATGTGACGTCAAACAAATCATCATAACTCTAGGTATATATGCTGGCCAGAGGGTTGTAATTATGGAAAATGTAGAGAAATTCATGAAATTTTCAAAAAGTTTCGGGCAAGCGTTGTCACTTGAAGCATGCCCGCGCGGGCCAATGTCAAAGTTTCAAATGCGATTTTCAAAAAACCCAAAAACGTGCAGATAACGGGTTTCGGAATCAAACTCCTCAATTGTGGTTAGAATCAGAATGTGCACTGGGCTCAGGAGTGTAAATATTTGCTCTGCAGTGTCCGCACGCTTTCCATGGGCTTTGCACAGAAGTCTACTGTGTTCCATCTGACTAATGAACATGAAATCTACCTAATATTTTACAATTGTTTTGCAATGAACATATTTAAATCAAGTATTTATACATTTGAGAAGGAGTTATTAATCAGATTCAAATACAATAAGGTGTAATTTTTGCTTGATTTTTATGCTTATCTCATCATGGTTTGTGTGCAACATTATCATTTTGTTAAAATCGTCCCACTCGATGCTGTTGGTGATGAAGTAAATGAAGTGCTAAAAACTTGAAAAATATTGCATAGAAATCAGCGATTGACCAATCTAAACGTGAAAAGATGGTATTCTCCAAAGCTTTATGGCAAATACCACACTTAAAATTTTACGTTTATGTTTTTTTACACTTTCATTGGTATTTTAAAAATACCTTACATTTTAATATTTATACTTCAAATTTGAAACGGTATTACATTTACATTTTCCAAAAATACCATTATTTTAACAACACTGATTTTTGAGATATTTCACACCAGTTATCACCCAAACTCACAAAATTTCATAACTTTTTGCCCATTTTTACCTCAAAATTCACCAGTTCGTGTGCATTTTGCCTTTCTAAGCTAGTTTATCTATTTTTCCCTAATTTTTTTTATTTTTCTCCCTTTTCTCCCTTCTGTCTTGAAGTAGCCTATCTGAAATACGCCTTCTGTACTCAAGTACTTTCAACAGTAAATGTAAAAGCATGTAACGTAAATGCATTTAATCGGTACTCGAGTATACGTACCTTTCGAGTAAACGTAAATACTTTTTTACAACTATGATTTGCGCTTGCTAAAGCATGGAAACCTTTCTTTAAAAACAAGTGCATAATGATCTTACCATTTTTCGTCGTATAAAAATAAAAATTGGAAGTAAACTTTTTAGGATTTTCATGTCATTTTTTTACCTGCGGTTCTATCGCAATGTTAAATCTTTATAACAATATATTTCACCGAAATGTTGAGACATATTTTTTTCGAAGCCGGTCAAATTCAACAATAACTCGAGTGGATAATGTTTTTTTCGTGGATACGTATTTTAAATACTCTTTTGTGAAAAAGCGTTCAAAATCGCTCAATTTGGTCAACTGCCATGTAATTACGATTTTTAATGCTTTTTACAAAATACAATGACATACAAAACATTTTGATGAATAGTTTTTCAATTTTATCGATCGAGCGCATCAAATTAGCATGAAAATCGATCATTCTATTGATTCATTTGCATTTGTCGGGCGTGTATACCGTATTTCCTCGAAATACCCCCAGGGGGTTTATTTTTTTCAGAGTGGAAATTTTGAGAGAAAAACGTGAAAAATGCAACAATAAACACCATTTATAAGTTTTTACAGCCTTATATATGGATGTAGATGGTATAAACGATGTTCTAACGTAACACAGTAAGTGTTTTGAACGTCTGTTATGCATTTCCCGGACCACAAATACATAGTGCCCATTTTGAGGGGGGGTATTTCGAGGGGGGGGGGTATTTCGAGGAAATATTTACGGTATATAGAGCGTATGCAGGGCGACATCAATATTTGCACTCTAAAAAATGAACCCCCCACGGTAAATCAGTTTTGAGTATACTAATTTTTGCTAGAATTGACGTGTCAGTTGACGGAGATTTAAAATGACTCGTTCTAGAAAACTCAAATGCGTTCAAAGCTGATTTATTAGTTTTCGACATTTCAGTCGAAGGCACCGGGCGCCACAAATCTTGGCGCCTTTCTCTACGATTTTGTCACACAAAAACGGTCAAAAATAATAAAAAACATGGAACATTCCACATGTAAAACTGCAAAAACGCAATTCAACCAAACACATTTCTATGGAAGAGCAGCGAGCAAAATGATAGATGAATGAATGCTTTTGATGTCCCAATAAAAATATCAATACACGGTACAAAAATTGGTTCTGCTGTCAGGCTGCCATTAAGATAAAATATATGGCTACAGTATACCTCAGATTCGAGCCACGGGGTTTTTATGGTAAAGTTAAACTTGGTGGAAGTCCCCCACCCTGGAATGTGAGGTGTAAAATGTTATGCAAAATGTCACTAAAAATTTAACAAAACTATTACTGTAATTTTGACATTTTGCATGAGAATTGAAAAATTTGTACGACATTTGCAGGCACTACAATTTGCAGGCCTGGCGCCTGGCGGGCATCTCCAATAGAACGGCATGTTTTGGCACGTTTTTGCATACTTGTTAAAACGTCCACTCGAGTACTGCGAAAATACATTTACGTTACCCCTGGAAAAAATACCGGTACTCACGTACTCGCGTACTTTTTGAAAGTATGCGAGTACAGAAAACGTAAGTAAGAACAAATTTAGGGAATAAAAAGCAAAAGGCACTCAAGGAATTGAAACGGCTGCAAAAACGGCAACGGAAATGATTTAAGTTGCGATAGGTAGGGAAGGCAACGACTCTTACTTTTACTAATTTTTATGTTTTCCTAGGTACAACATCGAAAACAATTCTTGCTTTTACGTAAAAATATTATACATATAATGTATGTATAAATATTAATATTTAGTAAAAATATGGGTATTTATGTTCACTCGCCTTTTGCACAGCGTAAAAGTACAACTTTTTTACTTTACGTTTTCTGTACTCAGGGGTGAGAAAGTAAAATACTTTACGTTTATGTTTACTTTGAAAAAAGGTCAGTACTTTTAACAACTCTGAGCACAATATGGTCACTTTTTGGAATTTTTGAAAAATGACGCAATTAGTGATGTTTTAGCGCCACGGAGATGGCGCCAAATCAAAAAGTGTGCGGGTTTGGCATCGGGGGGCAGTTCCAAGCTCTGTAAAGTGTAAAGAAAAGTGTCACACTCACATCACATGTCATGTAAAATGTCCATCAAAACAAAACAAAGAGATTTTGCGAACAAAAAGCGAACTTTGCATGGCAATAAACACTTTCCCGACACTTTGCATGACAATTAGGTATACTCCGGTTACCTTACACCCTGCACGCGTGGTTACCGCTGGAAGTACGCCAACGATTTTCAAGCGTGCGAGTTTCATAAAAAGATGACAAAATTGATTGTTGTTATAATGTTATTCATTAACATATTCACATCGATGAGCTTTTTTCACGGAAATCGCATGATTTAATAACCATTGGCACGCTTCCAAACGAGACATAAATCAGTGCGAGGGCAGAGTATCATGTATGCCGAGTATAACACATTTGTATGACATTTGACACTAGATGAATTAATATCTAATTTACTTGTAATATCACCTTCGGATGAATATGGTAATCGAAGGCATACAGCGTATCGTAAATGTCCAGTATAGAATATTTATTACACATTACCATAAGATAAGTGCTAATCAAAAAAATACTTTCGGCCACATAACTATGGTGCATCATAAATATTGACTACCTATCTTCTTTTTTAACTGAGTCTACTTGTAATCAAGCGACCTGAGATGAGAACATGTATCCTAATTGTTTTTACACATATTTATGTAAACAAATATTTATCACTACCTAAATATGTATATTAGTATAGTCTAGTAAGATAAATATCATAGTAATACAGCATCATAAACTGTTGTAAATTGGTGCAGACTTGTTTGAGTGAAGGGGGGTGCCATGATTGAATTTCAAATTGCAAAATGCCTGTTATTTCACTTTTAATGATGTAAAAAATATTTTCAGGAGAGATCCACACAAACATACAAAAGAGAAGGATGAATAGACATCATTACCGATGGATGGATATCGGTTTGTTTTTATGTAGACTTTTTGCATCTGTGTGCATGTTTTACAATATTACAAAAATAGCCAGGGTAAGCAGTAAAAAGCACTGCTGAATGGTTTTACCTGTGAACACAAACACTTTTATGTTAAAAGCATCAATATTTTGGTACCAAGCTCCATTAGTGCTAAGGTGTCACAAAATTATGAGTGCACAGATCAGAAAATAGCAAGTAACAACTACAATATTACCTCAAATTGGAGGTATAAATACCTCCATGAAAACATACCATCTAATTGAAGGTACAGATTTTAGAAGGTACACAAAAAGGCATACCTTGGATGTAGAACTGAAGCATAACTAGGTAGAGCTAAAAGGCAGAGCTGGCTGCATGCCAAAACAGATAATATGAAGAAAAACCAGTGATGAAACATGCCAAAAAGTGATTTTCATGTGGGTGGTTAGTTGTTCCTTACTTCATTTACTCATCACTTGACTAAACACTTAAAACTTTGCTGATCACTTACAATCTATCTCATTGATTTGTGAATAAGCAATGATATCTTTACCAGAACAAATGTGCAGCCAAAATTATACATAATAATCCAAAACATCAAATTTTATGTAACAATTTTCATCCCGCACACTATAATTCGAAAACATTGTCACACACAAACTCAGAAAACTGACACAAATATATTTTTCATCAAAAAAATCTGGCTCCTGGCGCCAACACAGGTGCCAAGTTTGGCGTCCATTATCAAACCTAAATAAAAGTCAGAGCGCATCTGTTCCACTCTCAGCGAAGAGCCTCGAGACGGCTTAGCTTTCACATGCAGTGGACATCATAATCAAAACTACTATTGAGTTTACTAGTTGCCACGGCTCTCCCAAATGCAAGAACAGATTTTGAGCAATCTTCAGAAATGCAATGGTTCATTTTTCACACGGGGTCGTGTTTCATGCTTTGCCATTTTTGAGGATTTGCGTTATTTTTTTGTGCGCATGCAAATTTTATGGAGATTTGAATGGTGGAGTGGAATGGTATCAAATTGAGATTTGCAGATGGAATGTTGGAAATGTGATGGTGTTTTCAATTTATGTTAACTTATACAGTTTCCATTTTAAGTGGCATGACACACTGAAATTTGGAGTTATGCATTTGAATGTTTTTGTAACTACATGTGCCAAACTGATATCTAAAATGGCGATTTTTGAAAAACAGGCTCACTGCAGTGGTTAAGGAATTTTTAATGCTTTGAATGATTCACATGTATGCTTCACCTTATAACAGGGTTCTATCCAGTCAATTTCTTTTATCAGCATTTGTAGTTACATGTGCAAAAAATTGAGCTGCAAAACTAAAAGATTCAGTGAGCATAGTGCCATGCCGTAAGTAAACATGATTTGTGATAAAGTTCTGCAGTGGGGTCAATTGCATACATTGTGGAGTGACAAATAAGCATTTAAATAAGCATTGTATATTGCTCTCTAATTCAAAGCTTTGACTGAATAAAATCAACCATGAAAAAATGATAATTCAAATTTGTCCATTCAAATTCGAATTTAATTCTTCTTATAAAGACATATGTACTGTATTTGTTCTAATAGAAGAACGCTGTTCTATTTTTTTTCGTCAACTTTTTTACCTGCTGTCCTATTGGAGGTGCCGTTCTATTGGAGGCTGCCGTTCTATTTTGTTCATCAATTGTTCACAATTTTCATTTGAAAACTGTTCTATTTTTTATAAAACTTGGGAAACATTTTTATATCTAAGCATCATATAGTGATTTAATATCAATTTGTGAATGCCATGAACATTCTCGCCATTCATTTCTATGTTTGCATGTGTTCTGACACCCTTCCAATGTAATATCTACCTGCTGTTCAATTAGAGGTGCCGTTCTATTGGAGGTTGCCATTATATTGTTTTTGTGAGTGCAAAAAAATGGCTAAAACCTGCCATTCTAATGGAGGTGCCGTTCAATTGGAGGTATGCCGTTCTATTAGAAGAAATACGGTATTTGTACTAAAGTGGAACAAAATTGTGAAATGAAAACTCTGTCAACTCAAACACACTATTCACTAAGAGCAACAACCCAAAACGTTTGTAAAATGAGCAGCATGTGAAGTGACCTACAAAATTTGGCGCGGCAGCACATGTAAAAGCGGCCGGAAACGGCCTCAAAATAGTCTCATACAAAAGAAAGTAAAATATGAGATTCATTTGGGACGGGTTTTATGATGGAGCATTGCGTCAATTTTGGCACTGGCATTGAATTTTGGCTCGGTTTGAATGGAAAATTGATGTTTGCTTTTTATCTTTATGATGTGAAAGTTGGTGGTTTTCCTTTCGTTTGGCGGACTAAATTTTTGCGGGGAATTGGTTTAGTTGATGGCAATTTAATTGGTGATATTTGGGACGAAATGGGCAGAATAGAATTTTTGTACTTCTATTTATTTGATGGACAGGTATTTTCCAATGTATTCTAAGCTTCTAGCTAATCTCGAAGTTTCCCCACAATTCAGAACCATCAAATCTGGATAAAAATCTAAAGAAAGAAATACATCATCACACTACGTACATTAACAAAAATAAATGCAACGTATTGTAGATAGCTATGAGATATTAACGTTATAATTGACACGTCAAAGCGTGTTCAAATCAAGATAAGCTGTCGTAATTGTCAAATCACGTCGAAATTTTTATATTTAGCCAAGCCAATTCAGATTTTAGTTTTACGTGTAGCGGGCATAGCATAAATCGGGGATGACATTTTAGGGGTTGGGGGGGGGGTATCCACCAAACATTCGTATATCCCCATTCTGTTGTACGTTGGCCGATTTTGATGTATTTCCAATATGTTGGTGTTTGAGGTATGGGCTACGAACAATTTTTTTGTTGTCTCGAATAATCCCCCAGTCTCGAGATAAGGGGGTATATAAAAAGGTGATCATTTTACATGGTCGATTTTCTCGGCTTCTGGCTTTTCTGGTTTATCTCAAAACTGGGGGATTATTCGAGGAAACGACAAAATTTGGCTGTAACCTCGACCTCAAACCATAATATACTCGAACAGGATCAAAATCCGCCAAAGAGAACAGATATTTCTGGATGTATAGATGTTTCAGGCACCCCTATAGATTGTGTCAAATTAATATTTCGCCAAAGGGGTATTCCGAAAATAAACTACTGATAAAAAAGTGGCAGGTGATGAGTAAAGAAGTGTCAAGTAAAGTGACGTAAAAGGCAAACTGAATACCGTATTTCCTCGAAATACCCCCCCCCCCCTCAAAATCGACACTATGAATTTGTGGTCCGGGAAATGCATAACAGGTGTTCAAAACACTTACTGTGTTACGTTAGAACATCGTTTATACCATCTGCATCCTTATATAAGGCTGTAAAAACTTATAAATGGTGGTTATTGTTGCATTTTTCACGTTTTTCTCTCAAAATTATCACTCTGAAACAATCACCCCCCAGGGGGGTATTTCGAGGAAATACGGTAAATAAACTTGTTTCATCTAGAAATTTACCTGTCACTTGATTTACCACTTAGGTAACCACATTTATCACTTGACACTTTTCCTGTCACTTATTCACTTGAGCAATTGGCGCCAGGAAATTGGCACAGTATACCTGCCTTCAGTGCTATACCTTCAATATCCCACTGCAGTAAATCTATAATAAAGTATTTAAACCTCTACACATGACGTTAAAGGAAAGAAATTTAGACAATCTCCAAAAGCAGTAAAGTTAATTACCTCTTTGCGTGTTTCTATAGACTTACCTAGATATGAACTAGCAAACAGGTGAAAACCTTCATAAAGCTGACTAATATGAGAACGTAATCCCTCGAATAAAGACTCCGCTTAAAAAAACGCAAGAATTTTCAGGACAGAAATGATTTTGAGTTCTACATTTTAAAAAATGAAATGCAAATTGCAAAGATTCATTTTCGCAGTATTTTGCAAAAAAAAAAATCCACAAATTATGTATTAAGCGCAACATAATTTGTAAAATCATTTTTCGGAATAAAATTAGATTTTTCTATTAGAAGTTTTATTTGATTCTTCCCACAAAATGTATTTCTTCGAAGATGGCCCCGGGGATATTAATATAGGGTTACAGTATTCATTGCACACCACACCACTTTTCAATGGAAAATAGAAGCCGAGTTTTCATGAACCCGCACGGGAATGATGCACTTCTTAATCTAACAACAAAAATCGATAGAAACATACATATAAAACGTATCGAACAAAACTTTTGGTTCCGGTGAAGATTTAGAATATAGAAAAATGATGTATTCCTGACGCGTGAATTCAATTTTCAAAGTGCACACTGGACCGCCGCGGGATATAAATTGGAGTCAATATTGGATGTTCTGAAAGTGTTGATCATTTTAATCAACATACCTTATGTATGCAATATACATGATGTATTTATTACATCTAATTTGCATTGCAGCTACACAGACTGACTAGTTTGTGTAGCAATCTACATCTTTATGTCCAAATATATCCTATTTGGGCACATTTATTACATGTTTTGGGTTTTGGCCTATTATTTACTACGATTTTTACAAAAATTTCTGATGAAATAAAAAACCCTCGAATTAAGCCCCCCCTCAAATTTTGCTGGTGAAATAATAAACCCCCATTGGGGTATTTCGAGGTAATATGGTAAGCAGTTTTTTATGTGTACTTGAATTGAAAGTGACACATAAAAAGTTGTATAACTCCAACATATCAACTCCAATTAACTAAACTCTTGTGAAAACTGCTTTGTGCATGCAGCCTGCTTTCACAAGTTTCACATTTTTTGCTTTGAAACTAGATATTGCTCCTTTCCATTTTCCTTCCAATCAGACGATAAGTATGAAAAAATATATATAAAAACATTCAGATAAAAACGTACGGAACTTTTGAAGCAACCCATTATTTGCACACATCCTGATTAAAATTACCAGGCGAAATTGCGAGCGGAATAAAAAATGTGAAAAAGATAATTTGATACAGGGGGGAATATGACAGAAAAGAATGGAAGGGCTGGGGAATTATAATTAACATTTCATGTGTGGAAATGCCGCAATGTTGTATTTGAGGCCTCTACTTCTAAAAGTCGACAAGTCCACAAAATGTGATTTTGAGTAAATCGAATTTTAAGTTTCAGACCCAATTCCAAGCCAGTGGTGCGTGTCCAATTTGGCTCTCTCATGCTTTCCATTAAGTTCCATATGTTGACAATTAAGTGTCACATTTTCAGCCCCTGCTCTCAACATTTAT